>JAWWES010000094.1:22923335-22943371 GCA_035583135.1 Lophotriccus pileatus | reverse complement strand
CGCAGGCTCGAAGGCCTTGTCTGCATATGCGGGTAAGGACCTTCCCCGGCTCTTCGTTCGCGAAGACTGGCCATTATATAAAGTAGAGAACACTGTACGAAGTCTTGAATCTAAATAAAAAGACATTTCTGAAGCTTTAGTCTTACTAGATTCATCAATAAAACTCTCAGTCTTAAGAAGTTTTTGGAAATGAAAAAAGGAAACAAAAACAATCACAATACCTCATTTTCCATCATTTCCCTATTTCTGCCCCATTTAGTAGTGGAGATCCATCAGATCCTTCATCTTCACAGATGGAGAGGTCATTCCTGCATCATCCATGCTCATGATATCCTTTCTCATGCACATTTCTCTCATGCTCTCCCTCAAGGTTCCAGTCATGATGCTTCATATTTCTGTTTTTTGATCTGTGTTACCCTAATTGCAGCATCTTTTGGAAGAAATGCTTTCAAAGTATGTAAAAAGAATAGAGATGCCCTAGCAAAATTGTTATTTATTATCTTTCCTCCTTACATTGTTTGTCCCATTGCTTTCTGTTCCCCTGCTAGTTCTGTCATGTCCAATGGAAAGGCAAATGACCTTTGGAAGCATCAGCAATGTTGGGGTTTGTATATGAATATATATATATATATGTATATATGAATTGCATATACTATTATATACCATGGAGAATGTTCTCTGAGATCATCAGTACTGTGTTTTCAGCTTTGCCACTTTCCTCTGCAGCCTACAGTCTTTCTAGATAACTTCCTTGCACATTCTTTAAGGTTGCAAAACAAGAACAATTTTGCACTTAGATAGCATTCAAAATATGATAGTGATTCTGGCATTAGTATTTCAACGTTATTGGCATGACCAGTGTGTGTAAATGCCAAATAATCCCCTGACTATAAGCATTTCATAACCATACTGAATGACACACACATAAAGCCCTGTATAAAGATCCACAGATCTGAACACAGTTGAGTAATAAAACTTAATTTTCACCAAGTCCAGCAAAACCAGCAGAAATATTTTGAAGTTTTTGTTTGTTTTTCTTATTGTTCAACTTAGTGCCATCAACAGCAAACTTTCAGTTTCTTAGAATATGCACTAAATGTCCAGGCCCCTGTAAACTATTCTATTTCCACCCAGTCTCAGAGGTTGTGATGTGCTTTGTGTATAATACCTGCAAATGTGGTTTTGCAAAGAGCCAGAAGTCATAGTGTGGAGATGTTTTAGAAAACTTTTCTTCTATGATCTCAGCTAATGATAGCTCAGTGGATTGAAGACACTGCTTAGGTTATGCCTTTCTCATCAGCCTGAGTATCTGGAGATTCAGGCAGATAAGCACTGGAGGCTGTGAGAAATCTCTTGAGTTACCAGCTGCTCCCATACCAGTGAGGACAGTTCAGTTGCTTTACTTCATGGTTCTTCCTTACCACAGTACAACTAGTGAAAATTCCTCATGAAGGTAGTACACATTCTTTTTATTGTCTTCACTTTGTCTAAAGACATACTAGCCTTAATTTTCTGGAAAACACCCTTCTCTTATATGACTCAAGCCCTTTTTTTCAAGCAAGACTGCTTTCTACATTAAGGTTTCTCAGAAAACACATTAAGGTATTTTTTTTTTGTCTTTAACAAAGAGACCCCTGAATAACCTTCAATAAAATCTGATTTACTGTCAGTAAAAGTAACACTGTCAAAATGTAGTCATAGACTTATTGCATTATCACATTTTTAGACAATTTCTACATGCTAGAAATTATCTAGTTATTAAAACTATTAGAAATGCCTCTGCCTGAGTTAAGGTGCAAATGAGACCAGATGCCAAAGTATGGGTTTTATTCAATGGTAAATGTGAGGTAGAGCAAGAGAGAAAGAAAGAAATAGGAAAAAGGGCGGGGGGTGGAAACAGAACTCACTGGAGTTCTGTGGGTCTGGTTCTTCTGGTCTTCTTGGTGGTGAGGGTCACACAAAACACAGAGTCCAGTGGATTAATATACATTCAGGAGAGGTTCAGGCACCTCTCCTGGGGAGGAAGTTTTGCAGTCTCTTGTGACTAACGCTTGGATCACTTGCAGTCCTCTGGTGGCAGAAGGCATCAGGAATGAATTGCGGGAGGGGCACTTTTGGTGTCCTTAATGGCTTATGAGCCCTTTTCAGCTGCCTCTCATGTGAATGTCCCATATGTATGTAGTGTTCCTGAAGTAGGTGGGAGGGTAATGAATCCAACTAACCTCCTTCAGTTTGGTGTGGATAGATTTCATTGTCATACACCCAAAATCCTTCTCCCCTGCCACCTGGCACTTGCTGAGCTTAGCAAGTGCTGATTCTTAACACAGATACATTCATCTTTGCTGAGCCTTGTTTACTTCTCCTCAGACCTGAGACCATTAGACCATAGTCTAATGGCAAGTTCCCATCACAATCCAAATTCCAGTCAGGAGGCATTGGGAGGGGGTTGCTTTGGTGGGCAGTTGCTTCCTTGCAGTTTGAAAAAGCTCTTTCTGAGATTTTGACAGTTTAAGACATTAATTACATTTCAATCCATCAGAACAAGAGTCTGATATCCTTAGAGAATGGCTCTAAATACATGTGAAGAAAAATTTTAGAAAATGAGAACAATAGAGACACACTTAATATCCACATAGCTTCAATGAAAACTAGCATAGGTGGATAGGTACTAATCTCTATACTTCATTTAACATTAAATTAAGGTAAACTTATTTAATAGCTGTTTCATACACTTAATTACTGAACACTTGTTTTATGAACAATGAAATCCATGTAGTGCAGTCATACAATTTAGTTTTACACCAAAGCCTGCAAGTTGTCCTGTCTCCAATGAACACAGGAAAGACTGGAAAAGCAGAAGTGTTTGAATTTAGTCGTTTCATAGATTAAATTGTTAGATCATGACATGACTCACAGTCCTTGTATGGCTATGGCATGCACTATGGCTTGCTACATACAAATACTAGGATTTGATCAGGTAAATTGCTCTATGTAATTATTATGTATATTATGTTCAGCTAAAAGGTGGTGCTAAAAACAATTCTGTTACTACACCTTATTCTATGAAGATTGAAAACAAAAAAGCAGTATCAAATATAAGTCAGCATGACTAAATATAAGTAGGATTTGCTCTATGTAAATTTTAAAGTCACTATGGAAAAGCTCATTCTTAATTTTCAATCTGCTCTACTTTCCTTGTGTACCCATACTAACTTAACCAGTGATCAGGGTGCATAAACAATGAATAATGGGGGCCTTTAAATCTAATCTCACCAGCTGAATTGATGACAGAAGGGGAAACAGGAGGCTCACACTGCAGATGGACCAGGATCCAGTTTTTTTAACAAATTTACACCAGGTATAGGTAACTTGTCTGCTGTAATTAAAAGAAATCAATATAAAAATATGCAAATGACAGTGAAAAATTTAGTGTACACACAGAGGATGGGAAATTATTATTTATGTTGTTAGTAGACTCATCACAGACACTGCGTAGCCTGTGTAAGTTCATCTCTGCTGTTTATCAAAAAGTAGAAACGCAAATATCGTCAGAGAAGAGAACAGAGAAAGAAAAAAAGATGGGTTGACAAAGCAGCCATCTGGTATATATACACCAAATGATCCAATATGCTGAAGCAACTTTAAATCTCCCTTCCTTGACTATAAAAGTCTCAACAGTATTCTTGCAGAGCAAATGTAGCTCTTAAATCCACAAATGGGCTGTTTCACAACAGAAAAATCAGAAAAGCAAATGATGTCCTCATTGCAATGCATATTTCAAAAGCAATGTTTGTCTCTGTATCTTTTAAAAAGTTTTATAAATACTTCAGAATGTAAAGGACAACAAGAAACCACTTTTAGGTCACTTCTTCCATGGGGAAGGAACCTCCATACCTCCGGGTAAGAGGCATTACTAGAAGACTCCCTGGACTAACTCAGTCCTCTGATTTTTACTCACTTCTGGTTGTCCAGGTGGGCAGCAACAAGGTTGATGAAAGAAGTCCTAGGACAATCAAAAGGGCTTCAGGGCACTGGGACAACAGGTTGAAGGGACAGGAGCACAGGTGGTGTTTTCTTCAATCCCTTCAGTAGAAGGAATGAATTCTAAAAGGAACAAGAAAACCCAGATGATCAACATGTAGCCTAAAGACTGGTACCATTGGTGGAATTTTGGCCTTTTTGATCATGCGGTGGTTTATATGGCCTGCTGGAGGGAGCTAGTGTTTGCCTGTCTGAAAGGAGAAAAAGATTCTAGCCTGTGAGTTGGCTGTGGGCTGATTGAGAGGGCTTTAAACTGTGTTTGAAGGGGGAAGGGGATAAGATCAGTCTCTCTAGAGATGAGCCTGGGGACAGCATGTCTGAGTTAGGAGTGCAATCGACAGCCCAGCTGAAGTGCATCTACAGCAATGCACACCTTAAAGATAACAAACAGGAGGAGCTGGAAAGCGCCATGCAGCAGGAAAGCTATGAGGTGGAAATGAGATGGAATGACTCCCATGACTGGATGCTGCAATGATGGTTATAAGCTCTTCAGAAGGGGCAGATGTGGAAGAAGAGGACAGTGGCATGGCTATACATTAGGGAGTGTTTTGACTGTAGAGCTTAAGGACAGTATGATAAGATTGAGTGTTTGTGGGTAAGGATCAGAGGGAAGGCTAAAAAGGCAGACATCCTGCTGGGAGTCTGTTATTGACCATCCACGGAGGATGAGGAGGCAGATGAAGTATTCTGTAAGCAGCTGGGTGACGTTTCACACTCATCAGCCCTTGTTCTTGTGAGAGACTTTAGATTGGGAGATGTCTGCTGGAGACTGAACACAATGCTGAGGAGGCAGTCTAGGAGATTCCTGGAGTGTGTGGAACATAACCACCTCGTACAGCTGGCAAGTGAGCCTACAAGGGGTGGTGTCCCACTAGACCTGCTGTTTACAAACAGAAAAGGGCTTCTGGGAGATGTGTGGTCAACAGAGGCCATCTTGGGCACAGTGACCATGAAATGATGAGTACTGGGGCCAGTCCTATTCAATATCTTTATCAAAGATCTAGATAAGGGGATCAAGTGCATCCTCAGTAAGGTCATGGACAACAATCTCTTGGGCTGGGGGTATTGACCTGCTGGAAGGTAGGAGGGCTCTGCAGAGGATGGATCAATGGGCCAAGGCCATCAGTATGAGGTTTCAGTTAGGTGAAATGCTGGCTTCTGCCTTTGGATCCCAACAACCCCATGTAGCACTACAGGCTGGGAGAAGAGTGGCTGGGAAGTGATCCAGCAGAAAAGAATATGGGAGTGCTGGTCAACAGCAGCTGAGCATGAGCCAGCAGTGTGCCCAGGTGGCCAAGAAGGCCAATGGCATCCTGACCTGTATCAGAAATGGTGTATGCAGAAGAATCAGACAAGTGATTGTCACTTGGTACTTTGCACTGGTGAGACCCCATCTCAAGTCATGTGTTCAGTTCTGGGCCGCTAACTAGAAGAAAGATATCGAGGTGCTGGAATGAGTCTAGAGAAGGAAAAAGGAGCTGGTGAATGATCTGGAGACAAGGCATATGAGGGAGCTGAGGTTGTTTAGCCTGGAGAAAATGAGGCTTGGGGAGACCTTATCACTCTCTACAACTACCTCAAAGGAGGTTGCATCAAGGGGCAGGTCAGACTCTTCTCCCAGGCAATTAACAGGACCAGAGGAAATGGCCTCAAGCTCCACCTCATCAGGAAGAATTTCTTCACTGAATGGGTTGTGAAGTGTAGGAATAGAGTACAAGGGAAGTGGTGGAGTCAGAAACCCCAGGGTCTTCTAGAAACAACTGCATGTGGCATGTGCCATAGTCTAGTTGACAAGGTGGTGATTGATCAAGGTTTGGACTCGATGACCTTGTAAGTCTATTCCAACCTAAATGATTCTGTGGTTCTGTCATTATATGTAGCAGAAAACAGGGAGATCCTAATTTGTAATTGTGGTAGAATTCACAAGTTCTTTTCATTAAATGATTCTTCACTACATAAAGTAACACAAATTTTGACTCACCAACAGAATTGGTTTTATTCCCCTGTAATTAAATAATAATCCAGAAACTGATTCCATAATTTTAAATTAATCAGAAGACCATAGGATTGATTCTATAGCATTTAAGATCATCAGGGAACACATCACGTCTTCAGTCCAATGCCCTGTTCACTGGACTCAGGTTGCTGAGTTTTATTCCATGGGAACTGGAAACCCTCTGATGAGGGAGACAGCCCTGGGCATTGGCTCCACTGACTGACCATTATCAGGGAGGGAAACCTTCCTCTTATCTCCCTTGGTGTTGAACAGAATGTAGGATCTGCTCCTAAGAGCCTTCTCCAGTCCAATCAGCATCTTTGCCAGGGCTCCGCCTATCTAGGATGTGTCTGTGCAGTGCTCCTCTCCCAAGTGCATGGGGGTTCTATCAGCTCCTTACTCCTGATGGTCCTGATCCCAGTGAAAGGCAAACCTTGTCCTCACAACTATTGGCAAATGCGAGGATTCAGTATTATTTTCTGACTGGTTGAATGAGTTGTGAATGTTGCCCCAAATATTTAGCAATTTTTCATGGTCTGTAATGCACAAAATAAACTGAGATTAATTATGTGCATATGAATTTCAGAAGAACTTAATTCTCATAACGGGCGTTTGGCTATCTGCACTGTCAGTTAGCAAGCATGACTGCCTTTCCCAGAAGAACAACCTCTGATGCAACACAGACAACAGCCTGGCAGTGGGATGTTTTTCCTAGGAGAAACCCATCTGCAAGATGGTTTTATGCTGACCCCGCTGTACATGAAGTTATACATATGGTTATTCTATTTAATTAAGTATCTGACTATACTAGAGTGGGCTGCAAATATTAAGATGAATTTTCAGGTCCTCTCTGTGAACTCTTCTATCTGCTGAAAATTCCCCCATTGCAAATAGTGTCATAGTACAGCTCCCTCCTGCTGTCAGGAGTTGTGCAGGAAACAGAGAGAAAACGGAAATAGAGGTGCAAAGATAGTGGAGCAACAGATGTGGGGCAGCAAGCTATTTGGGTGTTTTTGTTTGATTTGGGTTTGGGTTTTGTTGGGACTTTTGTTTGGTTGGTTTAGATTTTACTAATAGATAAACAGAAGAGCAATTTTTACACACGCACATAGTTATTTTCCATGAGCATAAGAGTCAATATTAGTAGCACTGGCTCTCAGTCATAGTCACTGTTTTTGTGTAACTCCAAAGAGAGAGTAAGCCTTGAAATCTCCCGATTGTCTCATTAAGCAGTCTCTATTAAGGAACTGTAAAACAATTTGCATCACTTAATCTTTTGAATCCTGATGAGGTTCTAATCAATTACAGTCATTAGCTGTGGGTGCATAATATAACAAGAAGCCTGATCCATTCAGTTAAGAGTCAGGTGGATTCACTATATCTTTTCTATCATAAACAAAAAGTTATAAAAATAGCTAAAGAAGTTTATAGCACATGAAGCAAACAGCTTACAGTTCTGGAAAACAAATTATTTTGTTATGTGTTAGCCTGAGACACAAAAGTAAATCCACTCTCAGTATTAAGGCATGGAGAATTTGGCCGTAGATGAGGCTGCAAGTTTACAATGAAAGTTGAGGGAAATTCATTCCAAATTCTCCATCCTATATTTGGATATATCCAAACATCATGTGACAAATTTGCACTGATAAACTGCTCAACTCTTTCTGTCTTACTACTTTTTTAATCAGGGAGGCATTTTATGAGCTTTATTTCCAGTGAAAATAAGATATTGATAGGTTTGAGAACAAATACACAATAGAATATGTCGGGACTGAATTTCAGGTTTGCCAGCAGAGCATTCTGGGAAATGAAGTCTCAAGGACTCCGAAGCACATGAGCAGGGCTGTTCCTCTCCAGGACTGATCAAGAAAGTCACATGTTATGACATGTTACAATTCGAAACCACTATTTAAACCCTTGTTCTCTCTCAATAAACCAATTCGTTACATACCACATTGGTGTCTTTGTGGTCCATTCAGACCTTTAATTTATTCATTTATTATATTAATAATATTGCCATAAGAATATAAATACATACAGTGTTACTGAGCGGGGAGGGACATCAAATTGTCAGTGTTCAAAGAACAAGTCCCTAGCACTTTTTGAAAAGTGTGCCCATTTAATATTGTATCTAGCTGGAAACCCAAAATTTTGTTAAATTAGCTTACAGAATCAGGTAAATGGAGACATATAAAATGAGCCAAATAGAAAATCTGAAATAAATATTACTGAAATTTGGCATACTTCAGGAATAAATGAAGAAATAAATTAAACTTCAACCAGGTGAAGCATAAAACTATTTTATGCTTAAAATATACAAGACAATATTTTTCAAAAGAATTCCAATTTGTGATTCCAGAAAAGTTGAAGCTGAGACCGACAAATGACAACCAGCATAA
Source organism: Lophotriccus pileatus (assembly GCA_035583135.1). Classification (NCBI taxonomy): domain Eukaryota; kingdom Metazoa; phylum Chordata; class Aves; order Passeriformes; family Tyrannidae; genus Lophotriccus; species Lophotriccus pileatus. The sequence continues at coordinate 22,934,935 of JAWWES010000094.1, read as the reverse complement.
ATTTAAAAAACATTTCTCTTTTTGTGCTTTTACCCCTTGCTTTCAGAGTAAACAAGGGGAACTAAAATTCACGTAGCAAAATGAGTTTTGTTCATTAGAGGAAAACTGATATTAAGGTTGAAACAGTGGAAATAATCTCATGATGGTTGAATGATAAATTTAAAAGTAACCAGCTGGCAAAGCACTAAATTGTGATTTTATGAGCTATGAATTTGATCCACAAACAGTTTAAATAAATAATCTGTGAAATAAAATTCATGTTTCTTAATTCAAAAGCATTTGGAATTCAAAAGCATTCTTACTTTTTTAATTTACCTTATTCAACATAAAATGAGAACACTCGTTATCCTTAGATTAGGGTGATTACTTATTGGAATGGGCTGCCCTGGGCAGTGGTGCTGCCACCATCCCTGGAGGTTTAAGGGAAGACTGGACGTGGCACTCAGTGCCATGGTCTGGTTGACATGGTGGCGTTTGGTCATAGCTTGAATCTGACGATCTCAGAGGTCGTTTCCAACCTAATTGATTCTGTGAGATGTTATTGAATTCTCAAAGCTATGACATATACCAAACTATAACAACAAACGCAGCAATATTTTATGAACTAGAGGCTAAAGAAGAAGAAACTATAATTTGTGGAGAGGGAGGTGAAACATGGCTGAAGTAGTCCTGGTCCCTACTTTATAGACATCATTAGTTTTATAATTCTCATATTAATAAGGAAAAAAAAATTTTTGTGACTAACAGGTACCATGCACTGCAGATCAATATTTGATGATGGCCAACAAATCTAAAGTGAAACATGTCAGATGGTAGTTGAGTTTAAATGTGATTTCTGACATTGTCAGTGGTACGGGGCTACTGCTGTGGCAATGGGCTTCCCTCATTCCTCCATTCATATCCACCTATCTATTCCTTTCCACACTACAATTTTCTGGCCTCTTCTTCTCAATCCACCTCTCAAGCATGTGTATTTACTTGTTTTTTACATGTTCATCTTTGAAGAACTCTAGGAAAAAATAAATGTGATAAAGGTGAAAAATTCATTGCCACTGATCTATAACAGACATCTGCTATGAACAGTGTTTGATTTGCCTGAGTCTGAAATTGGTCTCCTTCGTGAATACAGCACACAATTATTTTCAGTGCAAAAATTGACAAAGTGCACTTGCAACTCTCGTTCATAAATACAGTTGATTATCTGCTTCAAAATTTCGAACAAATGAAGAATACAATATTCAGAAATTATGAAAAGAATAACTATTTTCACACAGTATGCAGTTCTGATTTGAACGTTTCTACAGCAGATATTCATTGAAGCAACAAAGAAAACAAACAAACAGACAAACAAAAAAATCCAAGCAATGATTTATCTGTCCAGTAAGGTAAGTAACCAGATCTGAAGTTAATGAAGGAGAAAGTCTCTATGCTCTCTGCTAATAAATTTGGAATTGACCACTGTCAGAGGCAAGATACTAGACAAGTAAATCCTGAATTGCATGATATGGCTCATTACTTAAATCTTTTTCTATTCTCTGGACTGCCATAAAAATAGAAGTACTCTGTTAACAGGTTGTCATCTCTATCATTGCTGGACTGTGTGTGCTTCTTGTAAAATGATAATAGTACCTGGAATGCCACGGTGCTTGTAGACTTGAGTAATTCTGAATGCAGCATGCAGAAACCAGAAACGGTGTGAAAAAATAAAGGTCTTTCAGTTACCCTGTAGAGGCCAGCAAATATCCTTCCTGAAATTACAAAACAGACTTTTTGCCATCATGCAGTCCCACCTGCCTTATTTGACTCCTAGTAGAAATGCTGATAACTTGATAGTAAGCCTGGAAGCCGATGAAGCTGATACTTGTATGAGATTTTATTTTCATCTCAGTATGCAGAACATTACACAGCGAGGCATTTATTTGGGATATGGGAAACTCATCATCCCCTTCTACCATCCAGAGCAGATATTGAACCAAATCTTCCCAGTTCTCTGCAGAGTTCCACAACCACATACACGGGAAGTTATTCTTGTTTTACTGTTTTCTGGTTCACTGAACGGTTAATTTTATTTTCCAGTTGGAAAAAGATTTAACAGGTGATATTAAGGAAAGATGATCCAAAGATTGTTCCAGAAATCAAACTGACTTCTGAATTCAGGGAGCAGAATTTGAACCCCAAAGTCCTATATTTCATAAGACCCGAAGGTATCGTCCAGAGAGGAGGATTTTTTCATCATTTTCAAATCTCTCATAATGCAAATAATTCTTTTCACATTATAGATTTCAATTTTATCTTTCAGCAGATATTTCTTTCAATTTATGTGAAACCATGGGCTCTGTTACCCAGGCACCTTTTTATTTTACCTTCCTGCTTATCATACAATCTTTTATGGGGAAGAAGCTGCTGGTTTGTTTCCTTTCCCTTCGCTGTTTTTTTTTTTGTTTTTTTTTTTGGTCTTCAAATGACAAAAGAACTTCAGCATGAATTTTAAAGGTGTTACAAATAATCATGTTTTGACACTTAGTTATTTAATGCAAAATCTGACTGCATCACAGAATAGCTGTGTTACTTTCTGCTTTCCCTAGCAGTCCAGCGAAAAAGTAATTCATACAAATCATTTACTGCTTAAAACTTGTGAATAAAACATGCTAACCTTGTCATGCTAAGTGACAGACAGAAATGTCACCACTGTTTGCCTAAGACAAATAATCCATATACTTTATGTATAATTCATCTGATCTTTAGGAATGTTTAACAATATTGAATTTAGATAAATCTCAATAGCATGGTGCATCAAATCCCCTTTATCAATTTACATGTGCACCTCATCAATTCAAGTCTGTATCTATATCACTCTAGCTCTATGTTAACCCTGATAGGTTTGGAGGTTGTTCCTATTTTATAGCACACAGACACTGGCACTGCCCAAGTTGTATTATTCCATATCCTCCTTGTGGCCTTCTCACTACCATTTTGAACTGGAGAACCTACAATAAACCAGGGCTGTACATCCATCACATTGGCATTAGCTGCAGGGACACCTATCTAGTAGTAGTTTGTCTCAGAGCCATCAGATTCTGAAAACGGATTGAAACACTAGTCTGGATAAGATTTAAATCCTCCCCCCAAAATAAGATTCCAATCCTTTCCTAAAGCTTTCTGTCCATCAAACTTGAAAAAGAATACATCTGAAAACGAAGTCTCTTGAGTTTCAGGGAGAAGAGAAAATGTTTCACAGTAAAACTCACATATGCACAGAGATATAAACACACTGATGCGTGCAGAGTCCTGCTGGCACTGCTCAGCCTCAGAAGGGAAAAAAGGTGGGCTTGGTAGGTTTTGAGGTACCAGTTTTGTGAAAGGTACCAGCCCTGTACTCTCCATTTTGCATCAACTCAGAACAAACAGAGGGCTGTGATACAGCAGGATCAGAGCATAAGAGTAGTGGTTGAACATTTCTAAAATAGATTGACTTTTTTTTCCCATAAGACACCCAGTTGCTCTTGAGTAACAAGGCTGAAAGTTTTCTGTAACAACAGCAGGTAATCATAAATACATTCTTTTTTTTTCTAGTGCCTGACAAGTTTGCATGATGAATGCAGCAATCCACAGGCATGCATAGGCGTGGAGAGAGGCTGGTAAGTGGGATGGAATCTCTATTATGTTTTTTTTCCAAAATCTTTTTTCCCCAAGTAGCTTTTAAATTGACAAGAACTTGCAACCTCATTATGTATCTATTTCCCTGATGAGGAAATCAAAGAAAGAAAAGATTACAGGTGGAAAAAGAAAAAAAAATAAAATAAAAGAGATAAAGAAAAGACAACAGAATGCAAATATGCAAAGCACTGTCTGATGCCTTCAGAGATTTTTATTGCTGTGTCTTGGACAGAGAAAATATAGTCTAAATTAACAAATCCAAAGAGTTGTACTTTCAGGTACAGGTCTTTAGACAACAGGGACCTGGCACATGAATGCTTTTACCACCAAACTTTTCAAAGTAGCAAATTATGTTGTATTTTACTGAAGCACATTCTGCTTCTTCGTAAAAGAAACAAATAAAGACAAAGCTTTATTGTTTTGGGGTTTTATTTCCCCTCACACATAAAAAGATTACTGGCTTCTTTCTGTGAAGACTGACTTAGTGTTTGGCACTAATTTCATTCAGAAGTAGCCCTGCACTGGAAAATCGAAATAGCTCTTCAAGTCTTCCAGAGTCAAGAGTCCACTTTCTGAAGCATGTTTCCTCCATATTATATTATCTATATGCCAGTGTCAACACATAAGCAGAAACAGAAGTTTACACATATAACTGCAGATGAAGTAATAGTATCAATATTTACTATATCTTCAAAGGAAAACAGACAACAAATAAAAACCCAAAGCTCACTTTTTTTTTAATAAGGTCTTATCAAACTGATTAAGCAAGTGATTCAACCTGTCTGAAAGAGCGACAAAGAGAGAGAGAGAATAACAAGTGTTATTCACCTCTGCCTCTCCCCTACACTTTTCTTTTCAATCCTCCATTCAAGAAAAAGCACACCTGCATAAGAAACACAGCTGTGAACTATTGAAAGATTTCTTACACTTTTTTTGTGACATATCTAAATCAAATAGTATGATGGGCAATATTAATTGAAAATCTGTATCAAAGACCCCAGAATTATATGTATTTCTTAACACAAACTAGACAGAGGAATAATCCAGCTTGATTCTGAAAGCCTTAAATATGTACAGATCAGCAAGGTTCTAGTTATCTATTACTCTTTCAAAAATTTGTTTTGATTTGCAGCCAGGATACATGGAGGCTGCCAGGAATCCTAATACCTCTAAATTATGATGCTGGGCTTTGCTGATCTGGACAATCTCAAAAGGAAAAGGTGGAAGTGAAGGAGAGACACTGTTTCTGTGTATAAATTTAGGTGCGACTGCATGTCTGTTTGAGTCAGCTGCAGGAAAATAAACATAGATGGGAGTTGCCTCCTACAGTTCATACAAAATTTGATCTTGGATTTCCACCTCCCCTGTGGAGAAAGGGTCAGCTTAGTTCATTTATGGTTTACAAAACCATTTGTGTTATTAGGAAACTTCTGCTGTATGAATAGTTAATGGAGTAAATTAATATATATAAAGGGATTTAAAACCTTTAATTAAAGACTCCAAAAATTAGGTCCAGAACAAAAATGAATTATTCCAGTTGAGATCATCTTATTTATCTGAACATAAGCATACTAAATAATGTAACTGTGAGCTGAGTGAACCACTACACTTTCTCATTCAGCAATCACATCCAAAATAAAAGATGTAAAAATAGTAAAAAATGCAACAAACTGTGTGACAATAAAATGTTCTTCTACAATAAAGAACTAAGATGCAGAAACCTAAATTAGACAGTTTTATTCCTTCTCTTTTTTTTTGCACTACTTTCTATATCTTGTCTATCTTAAACTGCCTCATCTGATGGACAGTTTAATTTTTGTCAATGATAACACACTTTTCCACAGCAGATCAACAGCAGATAATGAAGGTCAGCTCATTATAAAACGCTAAAACCTTTGTCAACATTTCTATTCAGAAGAGATATTTTTGGATGGGATAGTTTTCCTTTTTAAAAAGATCATATTATATTTCTCTGTCAGGAGAAATCTCACTCAACTACTGTATTTACTGCTCATTAGATCTTTCCTTTAGCAACGTAGTAGGGCTAGCAAGAAGTAAGAGTAACAATGTGTTAATACATTTGGATTGTAACCAAATGTAATTATTGTCCCTTGAAATTAGAGTGAAATTCCTACTTACTTGCAGCTTATGTTACCTTCAAAAATAAAAGATCAAAATGGATGGAATGTTTTTAAACTAATTTTAATGGCTTTGGTGATAAATTCTTTTTCCCAATACAGAGTAATCACTGCATTCTTGAAAATTAGCTCTGCCTGTACAGAAGCTTCACACAAAACATTTAATATTAAGCTATTAGAGAGTGTCCAAAGGGGGGCAATGAAGATGGTGAAGGTTCTGGAGGGGAAGCCATATGAGAAGCAGATGAGGGCACTTGTTCTGTTCAGCCTGGAGAAGAGGAGACCAGGGAGAGTCCTCACTGCAGTTACAACTTCCTTGTGAGGGGAAAAGGAGGGGTAGACACTGATTTCTGTGGTGACCAGTGACAGGACCCAAGGGAATGGCCTGCAGTTGTGTCAGGGGAGGTTTAGGTTGGGTATTGGAAAGAGATTCTTCACTCAGAAAGTGGTTGGGCACCGGAACAGGCTCCCCAGGGAACTGGCCACAACACCAAGCCTGACAGAGTTAAAGAAGGCTTTGGACGATCCTCTCAGGCACATCGTGTGACTCTTGGAGATTGTCCTGTGGAGGGCTGGGAGCTGGACTCAATGATCCTTGGGGGTCCCTTACAACTCAGCAAATTCTATGATTCTGTGATTTACTTATGGAAACTTAGCCTCTGTAATATTAATAACAAAACAAATAAGGTCGGCTGAATCAAATTTAAGAGTTGGAAAATACTATTTGAAATACTATTGAGTTTTCACCGTGAGTTTTAGGAAGAGCTACAAAGCAGAAGCAAGTACTTCAGGTTTCTTCTTGAATTTCTATCAAAACTTCCGCTGATGCAGGCAAAAACTAAGTTGAAATATACTTATTTTACAACTGTAGTATATAGTTATGTGTGTGTATATAGTTAGAAATATACACACAAATGTGAGGAAAAATTCAGGTCTTTCTGTTTCTAGAAAATAATGCTGTGATGAATTTAAAAGAGTAACCTTCTTTCTCTAGGGATTATTATTCATAATACTTCTTTATTTTTTCTTTCTACACCAGTACATAACACAGCTATGTATATACAGGTAGGAATGTACTTTCGGAGCTATGGGAGAAGCTCTTTTTTTTTTCTTTATCTCCTTACATTATTCAGCAGTTTGCGTGGATAAAAGCACAAACAAATTAGTAAGAATTTCCTTAAAAAAATTAATGAGAAAGTGACAAATCAGGAAAGAATAATTGTTTCTACATTCACCTTTTTAGACACAACAACTCAATGACCCCTAAATTCTCTAGTCTGTTAGGATGAACATGAGTAATTAATCTGAGGAAAATCATCTTGTTCTCTCTTTCTCTTGAAGTTGCAATTCATACAGAAATCACTTCACTTGACATCAGTGAAAAGGAGAGGAAAAGACCTGCAATATTTAGAATGTAGCAAAGAACAGTTTCAGGGGTGAATGTTAACTTTTGAGTCTGATCCTGAGATGGTGGGGTTTCAGCTAAGGTGTGGCTTTGTGTAACAGGCTGAAAAAAATGCTACTAAACAAGCTTTGGCCAACTGTTCACATGTATAATTTCTTTAAAAAGTATAGACATTTTTACTGAGAGGCAAATCCATTTTTGTTACCCATTTAAATATTAATGTGTTTTTGTCCTAAAGGTTGCCCAGTTTTTGAACCTATTATCCAAACAACTGTGTTTGGACATTCTTGACAAGATTTAGCTTTTCATCTCAAGGCATTATCAAAATATTAAATCTAATTTCTCAGTATGGAAGGGGAACAGGTCACAGAGAACTATTGCCCTTTACTAGGTGAAATGATAACTCAAAATTCCTCAGTGCAGTTGTGTGATTCTCAGGCAGATTAATTTTTAATTCTTTAATATTGTAAAGGGCAAATCTTAAAAGTATTTTTTCCATCTTCTAAAATGTATAAATTTTAAAAAATGTCATGATCGTTAATCAAATAGCCATAATTACAGAAGGGTATGACTTCTGCTCTTGGTTCAAATCCAAATAGCTCAGTGCTGAGTAAGTACTGGTTGTGTAAAGAATGGCTGATATCTGCTCTTTTGGTAGCTGATTAAAATAGTAATAGTCATGATATATTTCTCTAAAAAGAAGCCATATAACTGACATTTAAAAGCATACATTTATACAATATATACTTTGCATATCCCCAAATCCAACAAGAAAACAAATACACAGACAGACATCTCTTATATGTCTTTAACATTTGTACATTGATTCTGTCTTCCAGGATACCACAGCTCCTTCTTAGCTGTCCATTTTAAAAGTTTGGTTGTGCCCCTTTATTTGGACTGACTATCTTTCTTCAAATATGTGCTGGTTTTGGCTGGAAGATTTAATTTTCTTCACAGTGGCAATTATGGACCTGTGTTTTGGATTTGTGCTGAACACAGGGTTGATAATATAAAGCAGTTTTTGTTATTGACGAGCGGAGCTTGAGCAGAGCCAAGGTCTTTTCTGCTCTTCATATTGCCATGCTGGTAATGAAGTTGGGGCCGCATGGGAGGTTGGGAGGAGACACAGCCAGGACAGGTGACCCCAACTAACCAAAGGGATATTCCAGACCATGTGACATCATGCTCAGTATATAAAGCGGGTGGAAGAAGGAGGAAGTGTGGAATGTTTGGAGTGATGACATCTTACAAGTGAAGGGGCCCTGCTCTCCTGGTGATGGAGCTCCTGGCGGGCTCTCCCTGCCCGCCCATGGGAAGCAGTGAATTAATTATTTGCTAAAGAATTAATTAAACTGTCTTTACCTCAATCCATGAGTTTTCTAGCTTTTACCCTTCCAGTTTTCTCCCTTATCCCGTTGAGTGGGACGTGCAGTCTGCAGAAAGGACCCACATTGCAGGAGTTCAAGGTGGACTGCCTCACACAGGTGCTACCCTACACTTGAGCGGGATAAGTAAAGATTCCCTTGCAGGCCGTGGTGAAGACCATGGTGAAGCAGGCTATCCCCCTGCAGCCCCTGGAGGACTATGATGTGGACTGTACTAATGGTGGGCTATAGCAGGAACCCCTTTTTGTAGCCAGGCTGGCAACAAGCGAAGGAGTTCCTTGCAATGTTAAAACAGATAACATGGTACAGAAGGATGAGGGTGGAGGTTGTGATCGATGTGCCTTTAAAGATGTGATCTGCATTGTGTGTTACAGGAATCACCACAGCAGGAACCACCCCAACCAGTGGAGCAGAAGCCTTACAAGAAGCAGTTGCAGCACAGCAGTGACTTGACTTGAGCTGGCTTTGGTACCCAGGAGCTCCATGCAACACACCACCTCTCCTGTCCTGAGTGACACCAGAACAGATGGTGTCCAAATTTATGGACTAAATTAATTCAACAGATATTTTACGGACATTTTGCAGTCCATAGACTAGCTTACATGAATATGTGAGTTGCTATTTTTGCCTCTACTCTGATCCAAACACTGGAGGAAGACATAGCATGTTGGCAAAGCCATAGGACAGAGGGAGAATCAAAGGATTCTCAAAGTCTTAAGAAAATTGTATCCTAAATTGCTTTAACAGCTCTGAACTTTACAATAAAAAATACAATAAAAAAGTGACCCAGAAGACAGCTCACTCTTCAGGCACAGTCAGAGATCTATTTCTACAAGCACTTCTTTCAAGTCAAGATTGTTAAGTCAAAGTCAGACTGTGCTGTTAAGAAACATATGACTTGATATTGCAAGTGTATGTGGACCAAGTAACTTCTATTTGACTGTATTTTCTTCCACTAGTTCCCCAAACATTCATGTGCCTCAGTTAACAAAATCATAAATGAGAGTCAATAACATTTCAAATGAACACAAATATAACTAGAGACAGAGTTTGGTCATGAGGTTTTCAAATGAGGAATAGTTCCTGATTCATTTCTTCGTACTACCTCTAAACAAATTACACAGAACAAACAAAAGTGTGAGAACGAAGCATGACAGATTAGGGGAAGGAGGAGATAGATAATCATCATAAATGATTGCATTCAGCTGCAAACCAAGTTAATGAGATCCTTATACATTGTGATGGGTTGGCCCGGACCAACACAGGCCACACCAGAGCTGCTGGTTCATTGTCCACCCCAGTGGGATTGTGGAAGTAGCGTGAGAAACAAAAGTGAGAAAACTCATTGGTAAAGCTAAAAACAGTTAAATAAGTGAACAAAAGAAGAAGTGATACAGATGCAAATACTCCACTGCCTTCCACCAGCAGACCAATGTTCAGACAGTCACCAAACAGCTACAGTATAAAAACCTTTACTTAGTGTCAGGAAGGGTGGGAAAAAGATAAATCCTCAATGGTATGCAAGTATTGCTCATCAATAGCCAAGACACTGATGTGTTACCTTCATGGGTTTAGTCACATCCAAAACACAGCACCATACAGGATGCTGAGAATAAAAATAATTTCATCCCAGCCAGACACCAGACACACCACTGCTTAGGTTCATCACCTCTTCAGTAATTTCAACACAGATGGATGGCAACAGCTTCCTTTGAATCAGAGATCTGATTTTAATTTTCTGGGGCATTCTATTTTCAGCACAGCTGTAGCTGCTTCTATGAGGAACAAATATTTTTTAGCCTGGTTTTGCCAGTGACATCCTCAGAACCCTAGGGAGCTACAAATTATGCTGTTCAAGAACATAATTTTGGCCTTCCATGAAAGTTCTTCCTTTTGTTTGCTTCTCAAATGTTGTAATAAAGTGGCAATAGAGGAGAAGAGAAACAAACAAACAAAAATACAGAAAGAAAAAAGAGTAAGGACACAGTAAAATACCTTCTCAAATTCTACTGTTTCAGAATCTTGTTAGTGCTCATGTTGCCAGCCAGCCCATCCCAGAAAACCACGGAGTTTTCCAGGAGAATTTGGCTACAGTAGCTAATATAAAAATACATGCAGGGAAAAAAATGTCATTAACAAAGAGTACTCCTTATCTCCTTCATAATTCCCCCAACACACACTCCTTCAACAGGTCATCTTTCAACTCTCTATACTGATTTTACCATTAACAACTATGCAAACATAATTAAGTCTTCAATTGTCGTGGGTTTGCAAAGGTCCCCCCTCCTTGGGGGCTGTAAGTAGTTTCTGTAGGTTAATTTCAGGAGCAAAGGATGAAATTGATAACGCCTTTGCCAGTTACATATTTAAGAAAACAGAAGAGAAGGTTGTGGTGCAGATGAAATTGGGAGCCATGTAGGAGGTGTGGACAGGCCCCCAAGTGGGGGCCAGGCCTCCCTCCTCCCTTGGCCCTGGGCCAGGGGCCGGGGTAGCACTGAAGGTCCCTGACCAGATATGTAATAGAGTGAAGGAAAAAAAAACTTAAAGAAGGACTTAGACGAAGCTGCTGCAAAAGGAATTCCAGCCAGAGAGATAGCTGCAGCCTCTGAAGGGGGGAGAACTTTTTCTTCCGCCTCACCCCTCCCTTCAGCAGGGAAAAAGACTGAAAATTAAAATCCCTGCCACCTGTGGAAGATTATTGGGGTGAGGAGACTCCCCTGTAGTTCATGGAGGAGCCTACACTGGAATAGGTGGGTGAATGAAGAAGCTGAAACTCCGTGGGAGGCCTGAGATGAAACAAGAGTCTTGTTAGAGACTTGTGGCCACAGAGATGAGACCTACACCGGAGCAAGTCGGCTTGGGTGCGATTTGTGTGATCCCAGTGAAGGATCCATGCTGGTGCAGGTCAATTTTTTGACCCTGAGGGACAACAAAGAATGGAAGAACTGTTGTCCGAGGGATAGACCCACGTCAGAGAGGTCTATCAAGGACTATTCCTGTGGGAAGGGACCC
>JAWWES010000094.1:22898465-22923235 GCA_035583135.1 Lophotriccus pileatus | reverse complement strand
CAACATCTTTCAGCCATAAGGAAAAAAATTAGAAGTTCTATTGCCAGAAACCATGAAATAAACTATCAAGCCTTACTAGAAATTTTCTGTGCTCCATTAATGGAGGGTTTTAAAGCACAAAGAACTTAAGAAAATTAGCAGCCTGTCGTAAAGGAGCCATCAAGAAAAAAGAACTTAAAAACCCCCAAACTACCAAATCAGGAAGTTATTTATCACAACCCAAATAGCCTTAAAATGATTTCTTACATCTCTCCACAGTGGTTACACAGTTGGCCCCTTACATTTACAAGCTGACAAACACATTCTACACAGCCAAGAATACCTACAAAATTTATTAAAGAACAACCTGATCATTGTTTTCAAGACTGATATGTTAAAGATCTATAATTTCACCCTTAAAATCATTTACTATTTGGTTTACTTTATAATTTACTACAGTCATTCCATAACACTTAATTATCATCATTTATGTAGGAAAATATACTAGATTAGCCTTTTTAAAGCATTCTAGCTGACATGGGGACCCAGATTTTTCAAAGAAAGTAGCATCATAACTTGTAAACTGTAGGCAAAAGGGAAAGTCCCGGGGGAGTTTAATTCCCCAGATAAGTTCAAAAAATAAAAATTTATTGGAATACTTGTTAATAAAGAAAGTCTTATTAAATCGATATGCACAACTTATTTTTCCAAGAATGATTTTTTTTTTCTCTATTTTAAAATACCCTGGTCTACAAACAGGTAAAAAATAGGCACCCTAAAATAATTTTCAATCAATTGGAATTGGTCTACATTTGGACATTCATGAAATAAAATTAATTTGGTTTAGATAAAGAATAAATGTATTCTCATTAGCTTTATGCATCTAATTTGGGTGCCAAATTTAGAGACCAGAACTCCATATAGTTAGTAGAAAAAGTAAATGTCTTTTCTCCAGGTATTCTGATGAGCTGCCTTCAGAGAAAATTAGTTTGTTCTTCATACTGGTTTCTAGTACTTTCATTTACAGGAGAAAACACTTTCTACAGACATGGGGTGATAAAGAATTTTTACTCCTCGGCATAAATGGAAAAAAACACATAACTGAACATGGAGAATAAATTCTCTGTTTAGTTAATGTTTGTATTAAATACTGGAAGGGCTTACATCTTACTTGTAAGTCTTTCTGTGAGAGGCATCTTAATCCTGCTTTTAGCTTGATGCTACTTAAAAAACTATTGATCCTTACATACGGGATACGCTGATGTGTGAGTTGAGTGTTGGAAATCAGGGATTTTAGTGGGGCTTTTTAAATGTTTTCTTTTTATAGAATTTATTAAAAGTATATTACTGAGGGGGAAATATAAAAAAATTAATATAAAAATGATAACTTTTCAAGGAATTGTTAATTTATTTAAGATACAGTGAAAAGGTATGAAGGAAATTTAGAGTCAATTGCTTCAGTTCTAATAGAAATTGTCTTTTTTGCTTTCATGGAATCATAGAATCAGCTGGGTTGGAAAGGACCTCTGAGATCATCAAGTCCAACCCTTGATCCACTACCATTGTGGTTACTAGACTATGGCATTAAGTGCCACACCCAGTCTCATCTTAAAATCCTCCAGGGACAGAGAATCCACCATTTCCCTGGGCAGCCCATTCCAATGCCTGATTACTCTCTCTGTAAAGAATTTCTTCCTAATATCCAACCTAAACCTCCTCTGGCAGAGCTTGTGACCATGCCCTCTTGTCTTACTGATAGTTGCCTGGGAGAAGAGACCAACCTCATACAAGCTGTATAAATAGCAGGATGCACGAAAAAAAAGACTTTGAAAATAAGTGGCAAATTAACCTGAGATATTTAACTTCTTGCCTTGAACCTATGATTAGTTAAAAAGAACATTATGTTATTGTCACAGAGGAGAAAAAAAAACTGAGCTTGCTTTGACTGAAAACTCTATATAATTACAACCTTGCAAATTAATACTGTGTGGTTTGGTACTGAATCTTAACCCAACAGCTGCAGGATTACTCACGTTTTCACTGGAAGTCTATAGGTATTTTCTACAACCAGGTACCCTTCAAAAGTTTTGCCTGTTATTGACAGACCTCTTGAAGGCTGCACAAGAGCACCTGTGTGCAAACATGTATGAAAAACAAAATTCGTGAGCCCTAACTTTGATTTTTGATGTTTGACAGCTTACACAGTATCAAATAACCTTATTCTCTGAAATCAGAAGCTGTTCTGGTAAGAAAATTGTTGTTCTCCTCAAACTACTGCATAACAAAGCAGTGTACTCTTTCCAGAAATGCCCTCTCAGCTTCTGCCATACTTTAAAATGGCCACTGCCAAGGACTAAGAGGTGAGTGAAAAACAAATCATACATATAATCTTCAGATCAAAGTGCTCAAAGGACAGGAAATGGTTCAATATACATTGGTTTTTTGCAGGAGGAGACAGGCCCTCAAGACAGGACAAATGGCAGTAATTTAAAAATAAACTCATGCCTGCAAAGGTTTGAAATCTGCATTAAGTCTTACCTTTCTCAAAGTGTAAGAGCTTCTAAACTTCCCAGGGATAATGAGAACATAATTTGGACAGAACTTGAGTACAATATTCCAAAGCTCTCTACCACGTATATCAAAATGTAATAACACCATCTATTTAAAAATATGTACTTACATTGAACTCTTAAACATTATCCCTCAAGAATCAAAACCTTTGTCAGTAATTACATATGTGAACAAAATATTGTTGTATAGTGCAGTCTACTGCTAATTTAAGGTTTTCTCATGAAGAAAACCTTCTTTTATTTGTGGAAAAAAAAATAAGAATCAGAAACATGAGAAACAGATAGACCTTGCAGATAAATCAGTTTTTCAGGAGCTTACATGAGTCCTAAGTACTTTCTGAAAATAGATTAATGGGAGAAACAGCAGGTGATTTTCCCGTGAAATCTTGCATGTAAACAGCATATGGGTGACAATCTTCCAAAATTAGTTTGGGTAGTGTAATATATCTGCCTGATTGGCAGAAGAATATAGTGGAACTCAAGTGAGATTTTAAAAGTTCACATATATTATGAAAAGATTTAGGAACATAATGCATTTTGTTTCCTTTTTCATCCAAAGCCATTAAAAAGCTTTATTTTTTGAACTTTTGTCTGTGCATGTTTCTCCTTTTCCCAGCTTATAATCAGTGCTCTATATAAAGAAATTTACCACTTCATTTTAAATCCAGAAACATCAAAATCTGTAAGACTGAAACACTCTGTTGGATCTCCTGTTTAATAATATACAGTATTACAGTGGATAACAGGAACAAGCATCAAAGTAAACATGAAAAGTGACCCATTCATTGCTGACTCATGTCAGATTAAAGGACAAAGAGATGGGCAGTCAAATAATAAAAACAAGAATGGTAATTTTGAGAGGTTGAGGTCTGTGAGCTCTGAATCCAGACTCTACTCAAGTAAAAGCTTGCTTGGAAACACAATGATATGAAGAGATGTCATATTTGCTTAATGTTCTCAACACACCTCTCAAAAGTGGGTTCATTTTGTTTCCGTAAAAACAAACAACAAGATAACTTTTTAGGACTGCTTGTCACAAAGGCTCCATCCTGTAAAAATGAAGTTTAGAATTTAATTGATATTACTGCCTTTCAGGGCAGTAATATGAATTTTAGACACGGTGAAGCTAACCTTTTCATAAAATTCTGATTTGACACTGCAGTGAAATCTTCATAAATAACAAGGTCATAAACCTTCAATATCCTACTAAGAATTTTCCTGCAGTCTGTGGCTTTGTCAGCGTTCCACCCATCATTCAGGTTCTTCTTCATCAAGGTTTATGTGCACCAAATGCTGCATAATGCCCACAACCTTTTTTTTTTGGAAATAAATTTAATCTGCATATAGATTATTTAAATTTAAAAACACAAACAAAACCCCAAACAAAAAGAAACAAATAAAATAAAACTAAATAAATAACAAACCCACAAAAAACGACAATAAAAACACCACCCAAACCCTGAATTTAGAATCTTAAATGTAGACCTTGGAATTTTTTTAAGTTCCCAGTGCACAAACATCACTGTTACACTGAAATAGTAAAATTCATGACCGTAACAAATTTAATCTTGTATTACAGGATTTGGTTTTTGGGGTTTTTTTAATTAAATTACTCCTAAAGGCTACATAAATATATTATACATAGCATTATAGGTATATATACATACAAATATATATTTTTACATATTGTACATGTATTAATATTGTATCTAGCATTAGTAATTGGAGAGTATTTAGTAAAAATCTTATAGGGCACCAAATGCAATTTGTTGTATAAGTTCCTTAGTACTCAAAATTTAGAAGATACAAAAATGAGATACATGAGCAATCATGGGTTTACTAGTGCAAACTCCAGGAATTTTTTTTAAATCTTAAACAAGATAGGCTGTAAAGCTGATCTGGTTCATTTTCTATTTAAAGAAATGAGGTCAAGTTCAAAACCAGCATAATCAGGTTCAACTTTGTTAGGATAGTTTTTAGCTACTATATATTTCTGTCTCATTAATGTTAATCTGGAAGTGGAAAAGTTTACAAAAAATTGAAATGTCACCATGACATTATATCTAACTCACTATTTGGTAATGATGTTGCTTTGAGCCTAATTTGAAACTGGAAAACACCATTATAGAAAGAGTTTCCCCATAAGATCCCATCTTGATATCTCAGATGGAAGGCACTGAAAAACACAAAAGTTATAATAACATGTTTGAAATTTGCATTTAGCAGATAGATTTTTTGCAAATAATATTCCTGTGAAGGACAGCTGAATCGCCAAAGCACAATCACTGTAATTCTGAGATGTCTGCTTGGCTCAGCAGTTTTATTACACAGATCAATTTTGCATTACCTCCTTCTGGCTGTGAGTGCCTGTGAGTGCTCGTAGAGGGAGGCCATAAAATATTTATAGGTTTAAGAATGTAAATTGCAGCAAAGAATGAACCTGCAATCTATGGACAGATACAAAAGGTATTTTTCTGAGAAGTCAGTGGTGAGCATTTGCCCCATCCCAAACCCTATAAAACTTTCATTTTAATTTCCTTCACAAAGTTTATCTTCTGATTAGTATTTGGGATTCTAATATATAATTCTAAATCCCACATATACTAAAAATAATATGCAACCATGCATAAAAGTAATGTGCAACCATATTACTTACTTATTATTAATGTCCCGTGTACTTAAAAAAAAGAGAAAAATAAAGCGTATTTCCATTCTGCTCTCATGATAAAACCAACAGGCAATTCAAAAAAATATGGGAAGATCAAACTGACAAAAGGATGTATTGTAACAGTTTGCAATACAAGGGCTGGCCTATTTCAGATAAAATATGAACAGAAAGAGGGCTTGTTTAATTTTATTTCATATGACAAAGTTCATACTGAGTGCTAAAAATGCCCAACGTCATCAAAATCACATCATCTTTTCAGCTAAGCATGTTATGGTCATTGAGCTCCTGTTGAAGAAGTCCATTTGAGGCTTTGTACCTCAGAGCATTGACACTCAATCCTTTCTGAAAACCTACAGTATGAAAACAGGATGGAGATTTCAAGTTCTGAAGCATAGAGTAATTCAGCAATGAGCAAACCACAGAATTCTAAAACTCTTTTTGTATAGACACCTTACAGGATTTTTGGAATAATTTACTAATATAACAAAAGGAATAAACTGGGAAGGATGCAGAGCAGCATGTGTGTGACCACTGTCACTAAATCAACGCTGAAACTAGTCTATGAAAAAATGAGAACGAGGGTGAAAATAAACCATAAAGTAATTATACAAAGACATTAGCCATAATGACACAGAAGGCTGAAGGTACTGTCCACAACACACAAATTCTGCTGGGAAGACACTATGAAATAAAGAAGACAAAAAAGTCAATAGTGCTGATGAATTAAGTCAGGAGAATTTCAAATACAATATACATCCTTATTCATGGCAGAGGACTGATATACATATACATCTGAAAACTGAATAGTCTGTCCTACTTAACCCATGCTTCAACCTCCTTTCTAACAAATGTTAGGAAGCTAAGTTATTAATTCAAAACCCAGAAAAGTACTGATCTTGAATCTGATTATAATCAAATTACTAAGCAGCAGACAGGTATTCTGTCTTTATATACATAAGGGTGTTTTTTAGATGTTCTTGGTGCAGAATGACAAAGTAGTTGAGCTTAGAAGGGACCTTTTGAGATGTTCTAGGACTACTCATATGCTTTTTTTCATATACCCAATCGTAACTGGAATTTCCTTCTACATCAGTACCTAAGCTGTTCCTTTCAATCTACCTCATGAAAAGCAAACGGTGGATTTCTATAATCAAGTGTACATAATTCAGGAGAAAATGAATCAGCAATTTGCAATTCAGTTAGGGTGACATTTATTAAGCTCTGAAGGTCTCATCTGAGCATCAGTGAATGTCATGTGCCGATTTTACAATATTTATTTCTTATATGCTTTGTAGGTTGAAATTGCATTTATATGTCTTGCCTTTCTATGATAATGAAAATTGAAATCTAATATCCACAATACCACAATACCAAAATATTTTTTCACAGCTAATCAATAAAATTCAGGACCTTTAACCACAGCTTGAGTTTAGCCTTAGAAATGACAAATGAAACCTTGAACATCTGTGCAGGGCTGGTACAGGAAATATATGCAAATGCGTAAATGTAGGAGTCAAAACATACAGTTTCTCTCCCTGCCAATACCACTGATATTTATTTCCTTTCAGATTCAGAAGTTATTAATTCTTATCTGCGTAGGTATAACGCCTATTTGACAGGCTGCTCACCAGCAGATTCTTCTATCCCTGGGGATGTAAGGTGGCAATTACACATCTTCTTTCCTCTGTCACCTGAAGTCTTTTGTGTGAGTTACTATCCCAGCTCATCACCCTCTCTCTCTCATTCCTGCTCTCACTTTCATTCAGTGCCATACTCTACTTCCAGTGTTTCTTTGTCTTTGAGTTTTTCAGTTCTCTCTCTGCTCTTGCTCAGCTCTTTCCAAGGACTTACTTGCCTTTCTGGAGCAAAGCAAACATAACATCAAAATCAAAGGTTTTCCTCAAACCTAAAAGCCCCAAGATGTAATATGTATAGAATAAGTCATCTTTCACGTAAAAAAGTTAAATGCTACACTCTAAAATTAAAGTCTTTGTGAATCACATGAAAACTGTGGGGTTTGTTTATCTGCTAAATCATAGATTTAAAGGATTTTTCAGGTGGAAGACAAATACAAAAACCCCCTCTCTACCCATCAGGTAAATTCAATATCCTTGACACCTTTCAATACCCTTTCCAGACAGGGAAAAGTATTTTTTACTAAAATGATTGATTTTTATTTTTTTTAAAGGAACAAATGACAGCATTTTCCCTGTGTCTCTTGAAAAACAGGCTGATGATTCCAATATTTCTACATGGTCTGAGAGAAAGATGTCATTAAAATTAAATATCTGCAAAATTACACCAAAATTAAAAATGGTAGTTCAAAAAGTAAGTCTACCATAAGAGGTAATGTAATTATCTGAACCTCCTGTAACAATGTTGTGTCATATATGACCAATAGTAATTTTCTTTAAAAAGAGAGATGCACTCTACAAAGATCTGTGAGTGAGTTTTAGCACTTTTCAGAGTTAAAACATGAATTCTTTCTGACTGTATAATGAGAGCAAACACATAAGGGTGTGGAAATACCATAGTATTTTTGCAGAAAAATCTGGAGCAAATTAGCTGAGTGAAGCTTTCACTCTCTATTCTGATACTGAAGACCAGATTCTATATTTTTTTAAAAATATTCCTTTAGCATTAGTAGTGTTACTCTCTGCAAGTGCTGATGTTCATCCATCACAGAAAGTAATTCAGATTGTGTCCTCATATTTGTCTGCTAAAACTGCAGTTCACATAAAGCATTCCAGATTATAATTAACCCCTACAACCAACACTGAGAGATTGCTCCACACCTAAATGCATCCCCCACTTGCTCTTCTCTGAGAAATGTAGGGGGCAGGGGGGTTTCTCCCTCCAAATTATTTCCACACTTTGTCAAAAACTAGATAGTGGAAGAAGGGCAATGCATGCTTATAACTAACTAACTGAACAAGAACATAATATTTCAGTGCTTTGAGATGACTTGTGAGGTGCCTGTAGCTCCAAGAATCAGCACAGAATATCTCAGCAAGGCTGTACAAAGTCCAGAGGTATCACAATTTAGTTTAGGGCAGTTTTACTCCAAGAAAATCATGACTGATAATTTATAGCAGTCTGTTTCGAACTGCTTTGGTCAGGGTAAGCCTTACACTAGTATTTCTTCATTCTTGGTGTTTGTTATGATATCCTAGGAAATGTGGAGTTAGAGTATTATATATTAGTAGCCTTTTTATCTGGGGTATCTTACTTCCTGATTAAGGTAGAAAATTAATACACAGACCTAGTAACAAAAGCTAAACATTTTAATTTTAATTCCCAAACTACACTTTCCAAAAACTTTGGCAACTTCACAGATATTCTCTGCTTATTGATCTCCTGTTATACAGTCATATTAACATTAACAGCTATTTTTTCAGCTATACAAGTGAAATCATAATTCATGCGTGTACTTCACACATGGAAGATGTGTAATGTAACCATACAGTTTCACATGATAACATAGAAATAACACTTGGCTCTGAATTCCAGGTGGATACCCATGATCTTTGGTAATTCAGTAGACAAACAAAGGTAGAAAGGATGAATGATGACTCATGAAGATACTATTTCAAAAACTGGAGCAAGATGAGAGGAGATATACTTTGATATGGTTGAGGAGTGGAAACATCTCTTCCCACAGAATTCAGCCTCCTGTGTTTGCTAAACAAAGCTGAATTAACTCAGTCTTGCTCCCTTTAGAAAAAACCAAAGAACATCAAGGCAAATATGATGTCTTTTGGGGAGAAGGAAAAGACATTTCAGAACTATTTTATAAACAGTAGCAAGGATTTGCAGATAAGTTGAAACCTGATAAACTTTCACTGTCATTGTTTATGTTGCATTTTAACTCCCTCAGTGTTACTGCACCATGCAAACATAATTATTCCACAGGATTTTTATGAACACCATATGATGTTTCTTCCTTTGGTTTAACTGTGTTTTACTTTCAATATTTCTGAAAAACTCATCTGATATGAGTTTATCTCCATTTGTCTTCATGTGTTTGTGTTGATTATATGTAAAAGGATTTCTGTTAGTTCTTTTCCTTTATTTTTTTCAACAAAAATACATTATAGTAAGGGTATATCAAACACCTATATGTCTATATCAGGTTATATCAAATATAGTTTGGGGAAATCTACAAGTAGCATAAAATGGAAGAGCAGTTTTTGCTTTTTCTTTAACTATCCACAAGTAAATGGGTTCTCTGTCTTCCATTTAGCCCAATATTTTACTGTTTCATATTGTGCTTTCTTTTTGCGCGCTAATTTTCCTTCTGACTCATGTGTGCATTTGTCAGATTCTCTGTCTGTGTCTTTGTCTACTTCAGAATTTTATGGCACAAAATGTTAGCCTATAAAAGTAAATACCATGAGATACCATAGAGACATCATCAACAACAACCAACTTTTTAAACAGATATATGAAGAAAACTCCAAACTCTAATTTGTGTTTATTTTAAATGTATTCCCTGAAGGGTAAATAAGATAACTATAAATTCTCTTCTTGAAGATTCTTTTACATCTTTCTATCTCCATTTTTTTGTGTTCTCTTCTGAATCAGAGAACACATAAACTGAAAGGGAAAATCATACGTTCTATGCACTCCACTAACATGGCTTGCATATTTCTAAGTAAAATAAAAGTATCCTTGCCATTTTATGTCCAGGTTACTTATACACATATGCTATGCTAATTTTCCTTATGAGGCAATGACATTGATAGTAGGGGTATAGATAAGGAATGGCTGTTTGTGTGAATGGCTGGCTGTATATCTTCCAGGTAACTCTGTCTCAGTAGTTTGTATCAGTTATTTTCCTGTGCTTCGAGGAGGATGACAGTGGTTATACAACTCTGGAGTTATCTATTCTATGGATGATCCACACTGCAGTACAGCTAACAAGCGTAAAGTTATCAGTGTAAGCAAGAAATGAAATTAGTTCTCTGAAGTTCAACAGAACAGTTTCAGCATGCATGGAAATTTTAAATACAAAAAGCAGGAATCTAATCCTTAATGATTATAACTAGTGACTGCAACAAATGCTTTAGTGAAGAGAAAAAGGTCTACAGACTACTTAGCATGTCAAAAGAGAGAAAAATGTCTCAATATATAGTCAACTATTTTCTGACTTAGAGTTGTATATACTATTCAGTATCCCTTGTAAGCATGCAGCTTTTCCATATGTAATAGGTATGCATCTGGTCATTATAGAATAGAAAAAAAAACAATTTCTTTCTTCTTTTCAACTTTACTTCTAGGAATCAGGGTTACAGTGATAATATCTCCTATCATTTGTATGATTTAGCATAATTACATGTGCAAAGTTTAACCCTCTTAAGACTTAATTCTGTATCAATTATCAAATAGCTTTACATTGTGCTATATAAATGTGTGTAAGAAAGTTATTAATAAATAAAAATTAGATGAAAACTAACAATATAACTGAACTATCCTCTATTTCTTATATATGAAAAATCTCAAACTATTTGTTGAAGTAACTCAAATATTCTACTAGATCAGCTGCAGAATGATACCTGGACATGTTAAATTTGTGTGACACGTCTGTACCCATGTTCGTATGTTAAATTTGATGTGTTAATTTTGTCATTTTGCCATTGTTTAAAGATTGGTTGCTATACTTTGTAACCAGATTTTTTACCTTTTTTGTTGTTGTTGTTGGTTGGTGTGATTTGGCTTTTCTTTGTTTTTCATTTTACTCTGATTTTGAAATTTATGGTATGTTGGCTTAGTTGATATCATCTACAGTGAGAATGCCTTTTTTTTTGAAGTTACTTTTCACTCCCATGCTAATGATGCAAAAGCATTGTAACCTATGTGTTTGTGATAGGTATCCATTACTATTAAATTTCCCTCCCCAGCTAATACTCAATCCATTCTTACTCCAAGTCTGAGTGAGAAAAAGGTTTTTTTTAATCTATATTTAAAAAATCTGACAATTGTTTCAGTAAGAGTACTAACTTATGAGCAGGGACTAGAAATTCGCAGCTCTCCTTTGGAAGAACTCTATTTCTTTTTTAGAAAGTGAAAATTGACATTTCTGTAAAAATTGACATTTCTGTAAAAATTTTCTAATGCAAAGATACAAAACTTAAATTTCTTGCTCTTTTGGTATATTCTGTAGCTTCACGCTTAGAATAAGGAAAGCTGTCGCTTTTACTGCAATAGTTTTTATTTGACCTAGGCATATTGGAAGAAAGAGAATAGCCTAATTTGAATAAAAACAAGGGGAAAAGGCTGCTCTGGAGAGACTAACAAAATTACTAGCAACCCCAGAGAGAAAGACTATCAGGAGGAATGAATAATGCTTGACAAGAGTGGAAAAAACGGCCTGAGGAAGAGTTGATGAGGCCAGAAGGAAAAAAGCAGGGAGGAAGAGATACCACCAAGCAGTCTGTACAATACTGGTACCAGACTGATTCTGGCTGGTATTCTTTTCCTAGTAGATTTTCTTAGAGCAGAAATAAAAATTCAGAGGAAGCAGGCTGAAATAAGAGATATCAGATCTTGCATGTATTTCCATTTTTTAAAAAAATACTATGATTTAGGCAGAGGTCACTGTACCCAGGCTTCTGCAACCTTTTGGTTCTACACGCATGCAGACCAATATATCTGTATTGTAGAGACAGATTCTAGACTAATTGGGAATAATGGAGAAACAACTGCAAAATAAAATTAAAAATATCCCTCTTTCATCCACTCTACACTTGAAATGACCTGTTAAGTTCTGGTTTATTGGTGGCATCACCTAACGTGTGTTACCTAGCATCTAACGGGTCTGCTGAGAGATGACTCAAAGGAACAGGAAACAATAACTACATATCTGTACATCTGTCAAAAATGGAATCAGCAAAGGCGAATGCATTTTAAAATATTAATGGGGAAGTAGATGCTCTGTGCAAGCTTAAGAAAAATTCTTGTGCTTACAGGGTGCCAGTAGGTATTCCAGTGTGGTACTGGCTTTCTCCATGCCACTGACTTTGGCCTCAGCAAAATCCAAATGTGAAAATGCTGTCAGAAGATTTAGTGTAGATTCAGCTGGAGAGCAACAACAGAAGGGGTGGAAGAAACATTAAGCAAACTCAAACTAGCACACCTAGGTTTTTTATTAAATCTATCATTTACATCACCATCATCTACTTACTCCAGATTTACAGAATCACAGAATCATAGACACATTAAGGTTGGAAAAGATTTCTAAGATCATTGAGTCCAACCATTAACAAATAACCCCAATGTGCACCACTAAAACATGTCCCCAAATGACACATCCACACTCCTTTTGAACACTTCCAGGAATATGATTCCACCATGTCTCTGGACAGCCTGTTCCAAAGCCTGACCACTAAGTGTAGAAACAATTTTCAATACCCAATCAAGATCTTTCCTGGTGCAACTTCTGGTGCACACTCCTGGTGGCCATTTCCGCTTGTTCTGTCCCTTGTTACATGGGAGAAGAGACCAACCACTGCCCTCCCTACAACCTCCTTTCAGGTGGTTGTAGAGAGTGATGAGGTCTCCCCTGAGACTTCATTTCCCCAGGCTAAACAAGTCCAGTTTTCTCAACTGGTCCTCATAAGATTAGAACATCAGATCCTTTACCAGCTCGATTGCCTTTCGCTGGACATGATCCAGCACCTGAATGTCTTTCTCGTAGTGAGGGGTCCAAAAATGGACACAGAATTCAAGATGCAGCCTTACCAGTGCTGACCACACAATTTCTGACACAAGACAGGATACCACTGACTTTCTTGGCCACCTGGGCACACAGATGCCTCATGTTCAGACAGCTGTTGAACAATACTATAAATCTTATTATTTCGTGTTGGACTAACAGAAATTCTAAATTACTTACATGAGTTACCATGACTATGCACACAAGAAAAAGTAGTTCAAAAAGCTTTTTTTTATTATTTCTTGCCAGAAAGACATATCTTCAACAGACAATTGACCATTAGCTGCATATACAATGCAGTGCCTACTACTTAAGCATGATATTTAAAGTTTTCCTTATATAGGGAAAAAAAAAAATAGATATGTGGTTTGTTGATTTTTATGAGGCTTGGATAACTGATAAACTGTCTTTAAGAAATATGGGAAAACATACTGATTTTGAGGCTATGCTGAGCAGACACGCTCACTGCATCAGAAACCTATCACTGTCTCCAGTAAGGACATGAAAGCAGAGAAACCAGAAGTCAATTTTTGCCTCTTGTTTCTCTGTAGTCCTTGTGAAAACTCTAATCCTGCTCTTGTTCTAAAAGTAGGTATGAAGACCATCTTTCAACAATAGGATCAGAAGATGAAGTCAGAACCATGTCTCTCTTTTGCACTCCAGGGACATACTAAATAACACAAAACTAACATTTTGTTGTGAAATGGAAGCCCAAAAACATATAAAAACAGCCATGAGATGCAACCATCAAAGAAAATCCAACTACAACAGTGAGAAATAAAAAGATACCATGTGAAGATAACTTCAGGCATTTTAATGAGTGAAAAAATATAAATACACAGGGAAAATAATCCATTTTCACAGGTTCCCTAGCAGAAGTGTATTTTATGTCCCAGCAATCTATGCTGTATCCTTCATAAGTTGATGAGCCTGCAAATCAAGACAAACAAAAAATAAAAATAATTTAAAAAAATGTGCACACCTTGTGTGGAATGTGTTTACGATTTTTCTCCAGAAGTTTCCAGTTTAGCCATCTTATTGTATTCTAGACAGTTAATAGACAATCTTTAATTCTCAAGGCTGGACAAAGGAGCCCTATACTTTTAACATTAAGAGTTAGAAGAATGCTCTTTCCTATTACAAGAGTTTGCTGGTGTGTCAGCCCATAATTTGTACAGCTTGAAAGACAAGACAAGGTCTGGAACATGTTTATACTTTCACATCAAAGAAAATGAATATTGCACGAACTCATCCAGGAACTAAGCCAGAGTGTGGACTGGAACATTTTCAAAAACATTGCAAACTAGTGAAATCATCAAATCTAAACAGACAAGAAGCATCATTAGATCTGATGGGGTTTTCTCATCCTCTGACATGTTTAAAGAAATGCAGAAAATTGATGGAAATCAGCAACACAGATAGGAATCAGAAATGGTTACAAAAGCTTTTTGATACGTAGGACTGATGTTTCTCCAGAGGCTTGAGTTCTTTAATTCATTTTTTGTAAGCACAAATGGATGCACCCATCCTCTGGTTTGTCACTATAAAATTTTCTGCTGGAACTTTTAGCCTTTAAATATGTAATGGTGGCCTTTGACACTTACTAGTCTTCCCTTCTATTGATGCATTCCTCAAGACTTGTTGGCTGTTCACCACAGTTCCAGTGCCAGCTCGTTAGTTCAGTTCCTGGCTAAGTTGCAACACAGGCAGAGATTTAAAGCCAGCAAATCACTGATTCATTTCCAGTCTCATCTACGTAATTTTTTTCTTCTTCCTATTTTGTTTGGTTTTGATGTGTTTTTTTTAATAAAATGCACAAAAAATTACTTTTGAAGTATTTATTAGCTTTCTCCTTTTTAAAAACTTCAATTGGTCTTTGTGAAAAAAATTACAGTTAATAGCTGTGCAACATCGTTCCTTTTTCTGCTCTGCAGACAAAGCAAGATTTATTCAAATTACAGGACACATGCAAGTTGTTCACTGATCCAGGTCAGTATGAAAATTCCAAATGCACAATTAATTTCAGCTGTTTCTAGTGTGCTGTCAGTATATCTTATCCCAAATGGAAGACATTTTTACTGCTGTGCTCCTGGCAGGACACAAGCATTCCTCAGGTGCTTCCTTCCCTGCTTTTTTAACAGGCAACTGTCATCATAAAGAGTGAGCAACAGCATCTCTTCTTCTGGGAGATGAGTATGTTTGATCAGTAAGGTGCAGTAAAGATAAAATTAGCATCTGTTGTCTTTTCAGAGATAACACACGAAAAAAGGAAAGTTTCCACCCCTGCAAATAAACCACGTGGACTGTCACAGTGCTGTCAGTGTGAAATTGCCTGGATTTTTCTGGGAGGAAGAAAAACAACACTTCATTATTTTGGTAACTGCATCATAGTTCTATTTTTGTATTATAATACATTTCATTTAAAATGGCAAATTAAAAAACAACAAAACAAAACAAAAAAAAAAAAAAAAAAAAACAAAAAAACAAAAAAAAACAAAAAAAAACACCAAACCACTATCAAATGAAAAGATGTCATTTTGAAAACTGATGTATCTCAAAAATCTTGGATTTATTACATACTTCTAAGGTATTCATCAGCAAGGTTTCAGCATCCTAGAAACAAGAGAAATTAGGTGGTTTGTCACCCTGTTATCAATAAATATCTCTGTATCATCTGAACTGATGCACTTAAAAGAATTAGCATACTTTTTGAATATGAAAACAGAAAGATTAACTGAAATTTCTATTCTATCTAACACCAATAATTTATCAGGAAAGAAAGTTCTCTCTTTTTAAATAATCCAACTTACAGTATTATAGATAAGTGGAATTATGATCAGTAAACGCAGGAGACATGCATCTATGTGAAGTGCAGCAAGTGTAAAATAAGCCCATCAGCTGTGAAATACTCAGCAGACAAGTAAGATATTACAAAGGAACCTATTTTATAAATGATAAATAATCATTTTATAATTCATGGTTAACTATTTTCTTCACAAATCTACTCTCTTCCTCTACCTCATTGTTTACAAGAACTCTTATGTCATTTATAACTAAAATATTTTGCAAATTAGATACTGCTTTTTATTCCAATTCTGCCTTAGATACTACTTTTTATTAAAATTCTGCCTTACACTACATTTAATGTAAATCTTACTTTTAAAAAACTCATATAAAACCATGTGCATTTAAACCAAGCCTAAAGATATTTATAGGAAATTACTCTGGCTGCCCGTGCACCTCAGCACCAAAGTAGGCACATCTAGATACCCAATACCACAGTTTGGATAATCAACATTATTATGAATGCCCCATCTTACACAAAAGGTAGTACCTCTACTTCCAAGACCTTTGACTGTTGTCCATAACATCCCCTATCCTCCTGCTCAAGCATGTCCTTTTTATGCCAACCTATAAACCATATCGGTAAAATCTACGTTGATACATCCAAAGATCCAAACACAGTATGGTTAAAAATGATACATCCAAAGATGCAAACACAGTATGGTTAACAATCCCCAGGTGACAGCACAATGACATTTTGTTTATGTTCTCCAACAGTGTATGTGTTTTGCCCCTCCCTCTGCCAGCTGCACGCAGTCCTCTGAGTAGCGCCGTCCATGCCCTGTACAAGATGTACTATCGCTAATAAATAATTGCTGTATTATCTATGTATCTCTAGCTTCTCTAATAATAACAACTATTTCTTAAAAAGGTAAATATACAATTACCACTACTCATCTTCATTACCTGTTATTCACTTTCCTCTAAAAGTCATTCTGCCAAACATTGCTGTTATGGACACTTAGAGGCCACTTCATTCAACTTATCACAGAATATTCTGTGTTGGAGGGCACGTACAAGGATCATCAAGTCCAACTCCTGAGAAAATGGCTCCTACAGGGATCAAATCCACAACCTTGGCATTGTACTCTAAGCAACCAAGCTAATCTCAGGGTCATCTCAGGCGCCCCATGCAACTCTTTTGGACTTTAGTGTGTCTTGCCACTAAACTGTCAGGTTGCATATGAATAATACAGGTTTTTCCTCCCTTCCTTAGTGGTTTAGCCCAACAGTGGTCTCAATTTTTTACTACAAATGTTCAGTAAGAATTGCCAGTTAGTCATGCTGCCAGTTGACACAGGCTGGCCACCAAGTGCCCACCAAAGGCATACTATCACTCCTTTCCTCAATTGAACAGGGCGAGAGAAAATATAACAAAAGGCTCATAGGTTGAGATAAGGACATGTTGTCTTTGCCACTCCCTTCTCACACTCTTCCTATGCTTCAGCATGTGATCTGTCCCATGAAAGACAGCCCTCCACAGGCTTCTCCAATGTGATATGTTCCCCTGGGCTGCAGTTCTTCTCTAAGTGCTCTAGTGTGGGTCCCTTTCCGTGGAGAGCAGTGAACGGTTCAAGGGGGAATATTGCCACAAGGTCAAAGGAAGCAATCCCTCCCATCTGATCAGCCATGGTGAGACACACCTGGAGTGCTGTGTCTTGTTCTGGGCTCCCCAGTGCAGGGCAGATATGTGCTCACTGGAGCTGCTCCAGTGAAGGGCTGCAAAGACCATGAAGGGACTTGAGCATCTCTCATGCAAGGACAGGTTGACAAAACTGGGATGACTCTGCCTGGAGAAGAAAAAACTCAGGGGAATGTTATCCATGTGTTTAAATACTTAATGGGAGGAGTAAAGAAGATGCAGTCAATAGGGTGCCCAATGACAGAGCAAGACGCAATAAACATATATTGAAATACAGGACATTATGTTTAAACATAAGACAAACCTTTTTTACTGCAAGGTTGGTCAAACACTGAACAAGGCTGTCCATAGAGGGTATGCAATATTCATCTTTGGAGCTATTTAAAATCCATTTGAACACAGCCCTCAACTCTAACTGATTCTCCTCGACTGGAGGACATGAGCGAAGGGCAGGAGGAAACTGGGCAACAGCATCTACAGGGTGCCCTTCTAGCCTTTGTAATTATTTGATTCAGGGAAAGCAAAATTTAAAACAATCACCTGAGAAGTAAACAGAAAGAGCAGGAATATGAAAGGAATTATGGATACCTCAGACAGGAATCTACACAAGCTTTAGCTGATTTGCTTTAGCCTTCTGAGCATTTGATGTAACAATAGTTGTGTGCATGCTTAGTAACCCTAATCTTTTAGTAGAGATGAATATATGAATTTTTGTGTTTCTGACCTTTCTATGTCTGTATCTACTAGAATAATCAGCAGTAGTATTTACAGAGTCTTGAAAGTAATAAATCAAATGCCTATTTCTAAAACATTTTTGCCTGGTTTTAGTGCAGATGGATGATAAGGAAATCAGAGCAGTAAGGTCAAAACTAAGGGAACCACTGTTTCCACCACAAGCATTATAAACTGAATTATGAGCATTTGGAAAAGTTACACAAGACAAACTGGAAGCAACGCCTTGAAAAATTCAGTCAGAAAATTAAAATCACCTAAGCTTCAACAGTAAGTAATGGGAATAAGATCTGAAAAATTATGTGGTTAAAACTATCAGATACAACCTTCAAGACTAACTATCGGACAGAACTTGAAGATTTAGAGAATCTCAGATATATATATATAGTGTCTCTAAGTAAACGTGAAAATTGTTAGCAACTTAGTATCTATGGACACACCTGAGAAGCACCCATTCTAGCCAAGGCAGGAAAGATGTTTTACTTTCAGGTGTTATATGTGACATTTCAGATAAACATAACTTTACTTTGAATTATGAGAAGCTATTAATTACATATCTTCATCCTTGAGTTTATGCAATTCCCCTTTTATACATTACTTGGCAAAAGCACTTAATTTTAGATAATTCTTTTCGTCCTCAAAATGATTGTCTTCCTTCACTTTTTTTACTCATATATTCCCTTACTAATTCTGTATTTTGACCACTAGTATTTTCCTTTCATCATGCTTTTTTACACCTAAGACATGAGGATCACACACCTGTCTTTCTGCATCCTCTTTCCTGCCTGTCTTGCAGCTATAACTTTCAATCTCTCTTATCCTTCTTCACTTATCCTCCACTTCCACCAAGAACTGAACTGATGTTGAAGGCAGAGTTCATTTCTATCCCCTTTGGATTTCAGTGCAGGGGGAAAGGGAAGCTTGTGAGGAAAGATCTTTCTTCCTGTCCCCTGGGAAGAATTACTATCAATCTTCCCTTTGCTTTCATATTGAAATAAACGCTAATTAATTTTAACATCCCTGCAACACAGAGTGGGGACTGTTCCAAACCACACAGTAACCCCTTATAGTTTTTGCCTGTCAGTTGCTTTCTGGAAACTTTCTACTGCCTGAAAGTGGACCTGATGCGGCAAATGACAAAATATTCCCAATGGGAGAAGGACAAAAATAAAGACTTTGGACTCCTTCCTTAGCTCTTCTAAAACAAATTCCAGGGCAAAAACTTTCAATCAAAGTGCAGGAATCATCCCTTGAGCAAAATAAAACACAGCTCCGTAGAATGGAGAATCCTCAGAAGACCTCTTATACCACATCAGCAACCTTTCCCTTGACAGTACTCAAAGACAGAGGAAAATAAGCAATGTCTATATTACTAAATTCAAAAACATGAGTATATTCCAATTAGAATCAGTTCTGCTGAATAATAGGAATGCTCGATGAATATGGAGCATAACTTTGGGTACAGATAAAAATAAAGGAACACAAGAAGAGCTGTCGTCAGAGACATTATAATAGGGCAGATGGTCCTCTGGCTTACAGGGGTCATCCTATCCGTAACAGCATTGTCTACAGTGTGCTTCACTGAAAGTATTGGAGCAAATAATGTATTCGTAGAAGAGCAGCAAGGAAAGTTTTACTTCCTTCCATGGAATTCTACCTTATTAAATTCTAAGGGTTCCTTTTTCTATAGTTTCAAATTTTCTCCTTTGTAGCATGGAGCGTTATTTAATATAAATTCTGATTGCACTAGTAGACCATATACACAAGGAGTTTCTCTAATATTGACTGAAAATAAAGCTCTTTGCACTTGAATCTTTTAGAAATAATTTGTTGTAAAAGAAAGACAAGTGAATTTACAAATTAAGATTATATTATTTCTTATGTTAGAGTTTTAGAGATTTTTCTGTAAGAAATAAAACTGCCTTCTTCATCGTACACTGCTACTTCCACATGAGGGCTGGAACTTCACTGTGTTTCACTTCATTCCCACCATGGTAATATCTTGGGTTCAAGCCAGCATTAGAAGTTTGTATTTTGTGTCTTTTCCGCTTATAACAGTACCTGATTTGAGCAAAAAAAAACAACAAAAAAAATTAAGTTAGAGCTCTCTTACTTGATTTTTTTCCTCAGCCTCTTTATGATTTTCTCTATGCATCTAGATTGCACTTATTTGTCTTAGCTGCAAACATAAAAATCCTAAGCAATCTATCTTTTACTTAACATCAATCAATTATTTTGACTCTTGGATAAGATCAGATAACAATTTCCCTTAAGCTCAACAATCTAACATTCCCCATACCTGATTATTTTACTCTCACTTGTTCTCTTTAGTCCAAAAGAAGTTTCAGAGACTGTAGTATGCTTTCAACAAAACAGAGCAGCAGGTTAAAAGGGCAGTTAGCTGAAATTTAAATCAAAGCCACAAAAGCAGAAGAAAATTTTAGGTTCAGATTACCTGTCAAAACTAAAATTAAGAAAAAAAAAAAAAGGTTTTAGCAGTCAGTGTAAGGCTTTTAGGGGTACAATTTCAAATGCATTAAGTTTTAACTTCTGCTAAAAACCTATCTTAGAGAATTAGTTTCAAAAATCTGTCTCTTGGAAAAATTCTACCAGTATTGAGGGTTTTCCAGAACACAGTTTGCTATCTGTAAAGTGGAAAAATTATTCAGAAGACACATTGAAATTAGGAAATAGTAACAAAAATTCATAGGATTCAAAAGATCTAAGATGTCCAAATCACCTACAAGTTAAGGCACATTATTTACCACCATGTTTTTACACCTCCCTCCATTCAGTCTCTTGAATTTGATGAGGTATGTCACATCAATGAAACTTCATTTATCCTTGACCCCAAGTGACAGTTGAAATTCTAAAAATAAATGAAATATATTTATGAACTGGGTAAGAATTACAGTCTCACTATATAACTCACTGATATTATTTCATCTGGGCCAATGGTTCAAACTTCCCTGACAATAAAACTCATTTCAGGAAGAGGAATTCAATTGCAAAGAACCTGATCTCTGTGTTGAGCTCTCATTCCTCATTTGACATGCCAACACACTCATGCCCCAGCACGAATGAGGAACTGAATATGCCGTGGAGCTGAGCACTGAGCTATGTGTGTGACTGGGAAAATAATTTGTTTGCTATTCCTGAAGCTAAAGGCAGAATAGTTGAGACCCCTCTGGACACTTTCCCAGGAGAGCAAGCAGTAAACAAGGCACAGAATTACATGCAGTACCTCACAGGGGTAGAACTAGTGATGTGTGGAGGAACAGAAGTAAAAAGGTAGTAGAGGGAGCCTACTTCTAATAAATCAAAATAGCTGAGGTGCCCACCTATCTGTGGACTAAACAGCTCTAGACAACAGAAGAAGAAAAGCATCTGGAAATACAAAAATTAATTATTGCCTCTCTGAGGGCAAAAAGAACCATTTGGTAAAAAGAAGCTAATCAGGTGACTATATTTATTACCTCTTGAATTCTAATATGAAGGGGGAAAAAAAAAAACAAAAAACCAAAAAATTAGTTTAAAGGCAAAGTCTTAATTTTGAATACATCAGTGCAGTAGCTTTTTAATTCTCTCAAAGTATTATTGAGACCAAAGGCTCAAGAGTTAAACATAAACGATTATACATCTTCACATACAAAAAAAATGAAAATCAATAAAGGTTATCTTGTTGCAAAAAGCACAATCCTCATGCTTCAGAGGATGTTGCAGGAGGAGGTGTTTCTCACACAATCCTCTGTATTTCTGTCACTGCCAAGGACATAACACCAGTGAGGTAAACCAGTGTTCTAATTCACTGCAGTAATTAATATGGTTTTTACATGGCTAAGCCAAAAGGTAGCAAAATGACAGTACAAAAAGCACAGAGGGAAAATTATCAAGCACACCAGAAAAAAAAAAATTAAAAAGAAATTACCACAGAATTGAGAAAAAACCAGCTACAGTCATATTACAATGCATTGTATGTCAAAGAGAGCTGAGGGGAAGGAGGGGGTGAGTGAATGGAGAGAAAATAGCAGACAGCTCATTATTAAGTCAAAAGATTAATAAAAATAGGTCATATTTTATCAAAGTTTCTCAACTTATCAATCAACGTAAAGTCTTTCTATTACAATGGGAACATCCAGTCTGAAATTATGACCATTGATTGATGGATGAAAAGTGGATTATGTTTATGACTACTCCCCTTTATACTATTAATCCCCTTAAGCACTGACAGATCTCCTGCAGTAAAATTAAAAATGAGCAAGGAGATTGGGGATACTGTTTTTTAGAAGGACCAAAATATATATTCTTGAAAAAAATACAGTTTAATGATTTTTTCCTTCCAGTTTAACTCACTCACCAGTATTTATCACAAATATCTATGTACCACAATATCATAGGGTTGTACACATGTCAGTGACATACACACAAGTTGATTGTCATGCTGTGACAAAATGGTCAACTTTCATTCTTTCTGTTTCCTGATATTAATTAGCCTTAAGGGAAACAACAAAAAAAAATAATTAATCATTAAAATATTTAATAAATAATAGTTATTGTAGTAATGACCTGTATTCCTAAGCAAAGTTAACTGATTTTTAATGATATATCAGTGTTATGGATAACAGAGATGCATCAAAACACTGAAAATCCATGTGAGCTTACACAGCATTTTACAAATCTAGATGCATGAATATAAAAGGGGTTTGGACTATCTGCATGGTGTCAGAAGCCAAAACTGGGCATCAAACCGGTTATTCGCAGTCGGGACTTTGGTCTTCACTAGCAGTGCTTGATGCTCATTGACCACGTAATGGTCTTCTGGCAGCCTCAACTCATGCCCCTGCCTTCCACTGGCATTTTGCCTGCTCACATATCCTTCGCCCTCTTAGATCCCAAACGATGTTTAGTTTAGAAGGAAAGCCTACAAAGTGCTTCAAGTGACAGATTATACTGGGAAGTCAGCTGTTTGGGTATTTTACTAGATAGCAGGAAATCTTTGGAAAACTCAGGACTAAAAATCACAGAGACAGGGCTCGTATCTTCAGGCATTGTTTTTAGTTTTAACATTTTTTACTGACAGGTTGTTCACAGGATACCAACAAAATGATCACATATATACACTTTGCCACCAAGAGGGTGATACTGTGACCAATCAAACCATCTGGGCTGTCAAGGAATACATTTTTGGTAACTGCTGCTATGTATTATATGTATATAGATATATAAAAGTATATATATATACACATATATAAGGCTTTTTCCATTCTAGAGCAGTCTTCAAATTCATCCTTATTAGAGTTTCTTAAATATATGCATGCAGGTACTTTAAAAATATAACCCATAATTTTCTTATAACTTTATTAAAGCATTCTCTCTGTTTATTACTTTTTCAAGTGCAGTAGGAGAAATGAAAACCAAATGTAACTGAGGAAGCATAATAGATGCATTCTGTGATACTATGGTTAAATATATTTTTTCAAATAATTTCATTTTAAAGATCAGAAATATGTCAAAAGATTTAATTTTAGTATTTAAGAAAACCTTTTTTTCCCAAGTAAAAGCAAACAAACCTAGCTGTAGTCAGATTGCTTTTATTTTCACTTTCAGAAAATATTCTAGGGGGTAATTTGTCATCTGAGACAGAATAATACTACAGTAAAATAACCACATATATTTTACAGGTAAAAGGTAAAAATACTTTTTGTACATCCTGTGTTTCATCAGGTACATATTTAAAATTGAAGTGTTCATTTAAGCCAATCACAAATAACTTTGAGAATAAATTCCTTTTATCAGAGAAGTCCCTATGGCTTGGGAAATTGTTCTGAGCGAGGTCAAGAACTTGCTTAGTTTATATCTCTCTAAAGATCTGACAAAATTAGAATCTGATTAGGAAAACCAAGGCCTTTAGAAACTAAAGAAGAGAAAACGTTCACCATAATCCAGTGTGCCTCTTAACACCTAAACTGTAATAGCTCTCTCAATTTGCTCCTGAGGACCATAAAATTTGTCATTCTCTTCAGTTTGTGACTTCAGAGGTACCTGTATTTCAACTCTTCTTTGTTTAATTTTTACTCAAGAATGAAGGCTAGAAATAATACTACCTACATTTTTATTTGTCTTCTGGTTGTTTAATTTTAGAGTTCATATTTTCAAAGGCTCCTAACTTCTGAGACACGACACACTGAATTCATGAGATGATCCTTCTGATCCTAAAGGGGCTAACGTTTAAAACCACACTAGCTGGCTTTCTTGTAAATCTAAACCACACATAATGTGGTTGCAAATATTAATCCCTATTTAATAGTAAGTATTAAAGTTCATGCACATCTTTTGGGCTAACAGCACCTTAAAATTACCCTTTACCTATCAGGCAAGGAGTTAACAGTGGCAAGAGTTCAGTGCTACAAAGTATGTCAGAAATGTAAGACTATAGTCTATGGCAGCATTTTCAAAAAGTAGAAGAGCCTGTCCACTCATCTTTACTACCTGTCGTGGGTTTGTCTAGGTGACAATTTTTTTACCACACCCCCAACCAAATTGCTCTAAGCTGAGAGAAGGTTTATGCAGACAAAACCAAATCCGATTGGGGAAAAATAATATTAGGATTTATTACTACAC
>JAWWES010000094.1:22882294-22898365 GCA_035583135.1 Lophotriccus pileatus | reverse complement strand
GCTCCTCAACAATCTTCTACAGGTGGCAGGGATTTTAGATTTCAGTCTTTTTCCCTGCTGAAGGGAGAGAGAGGGAGGGGGAAGAAGGAATCGTCTCTCCCCCCCTCTTCGAGGCTTCTCTCTCGGGCTGCTGCCAGGTCTGACCTTGAAGGCTCTGCTATCTCTCTGGCTGGAATCCTTTTGTACAGTCCTTTAAGTTTTTTTTCTTCACTCCATTACATGCCTGGATGAAGAGGGTTTTTCAGTGTTACCTCTCCACCCAGCCCAGGGCCGGGGAGGAGGGAGGCCCTGGCCCCCACCTGGGGCCTGCTGCGTCCTCCCTCACATGACTCCCTGATTTCCAACTGCGCAACTCCCTTCTCTTCCATTTTCTTAAAGATGTAATTGGCAAAAGGAGTTACCAAAACTTCTGATTGGTTTTGTCCCGGAAATCAACCTGGACAAACCACCTACAGTCCCTCAGGGAGGGGGGAACCCTTTCTAACCCATGACACTACCAAACCTCCTTTCTTGACCAAGTTAATCCTGCTAATATGATCACAGCTCTTGAGAGGGAAAAAAATCCACGTGGATACATGGTGACTTCTTACACTACCACTGATATGGTAGAATTAAGCTTATTTAGCAGTCAGAGGCAAATCTCAATTGGTAATTAGTTCTAATAGCTAGCCTATTCTGGTAGCATGAAATTACCTCATTTTAAGATCGGATCCATTGTGTTTCTAATGTTCCTCTCAGTATTTTTTCTGATAGTATTCATTTAAGAGCCTTAGAGATGCAAGGAAAAAAAAAAATCAAAACAATGAAACCTACACAAAACACCCAAGTGTAATAACCTGCTCAAGATTACAAGAGATTTTAAAATTCAGAGGTCTAACAAACAGCTCCCTATTAAATGTTTGGGAATATTTCCCTATGGCCATGGAGAAAAGTAGTCCGAAGAGAGCAGTAGCCTTTATATACACCACTAACACAACACATAGTCTGTATCCTTATCACATTTTTCACCTCCACAGTCCAATCCTGCTGGAGATGATTCAGCCCAGTAACACCTACCCATAAGGTCAAGTAATTAGAAATAAGATATTTTCTATTGACATGTTTTGTTCTTAGTCTTTTATCTGATGGATGTCTTGCAGCATTATACTAAAAGCAGATGTTTTATTTCCTTTTTTCTAGACAGTAGCCTATACATATTTGACATTCAGTAATGCATTTTGTCTAATATCCTGTAGATAAATACCTTTTAATTTGGAGTGGAAAGCTGATGTTTCATCCTTGCAATGTTACTTTTAGGCAGTGCTTTAAAACCTGCTCTAATAAATAAGCAAATAAGTGCCTACCTAAATAAGAACCTATTATAACTGAAAAGAAGGCTGAGTATTAATGAAAACCTACATTGGCTTCACACAAGCAACAGATCACATTGCTCCAGAGCTCAGCATTGAACTGACAAAAGTTCAGAACAACCAGAAGAGCAGATCCTAGAAGGTCTTAGTCTGTGGCACAGAGTCAGTTTGGAGGCCTGGCACTAGTGGTGTCCACCAAGGTTCAGTACTGGACCCAGTACTGCTTAATTATCCATCAATGACATGGATAAAGGAGCAGACACTTCCTCAGCAAGTTCACTGATAACACGAAGCTGGGAGGAGGGGCTGACACCCCTGAGGGCTGTGCAGCCCTTCAGAAGGACATCAGTAGGTGGGAGAGATGGGCAGAGAAGAACTGTCTGAAATTCAGCACAGGCAAATGAGATTCCTGCACCTGGGGAAGAATAACTCCAGGCACCAGTACAGCCTGGGGGCCAACATGCCAGAAAGCAGCTCTGTAGAGAAGGACGTGGATCCTGTGGACACCAAGGTGTCCATGAGCCAAAAGGGTGTCCTCGTGGAAATGCAGGCCAATGGTATCCTGGGGACCAGTAGGAAGAGCATTGCCAGCAGGTCAAGGGAGGTGATCCTACCCCTCTACTGAGCCCTACTGAGGTCATATCTGGAATGCTGTGCCCAGTTCTGGGCTCCTCAGTACAAGAGAGACATGGAGCTCCTGGAGTGGGTCCAGAGGAGAGCACTGGGAGATAAAAAGATCAAAGAGAAATAAAATCCAAATATTTATATTCATCTAAAATGTGTCCTCAAAATGAGACAAAAAATGAGATAGAAACCAAACACCTATGTAATAAACAGCTGACAAAGCATTTCTAGTTTCAGGAGAAGAGAAAAAAAACACTGCTACACAATAAGTCTAATTCTGGTCTTCATATGTCTAAATAATACTGTTGATCTCTTTGCTGGTAATTATGTAATAAACAAATGAAATATGGTGTTTACTTTGGGGAGACTTTAAACTCCACTGCAAAGGCAACCTAAACAATCCAAAATCCCAACTAAACTAAGAGGTAATATAATAAGACAAGGATTCATATTCTGATAAATATCTACACACCTTCTGCTGCGAAACCAGTCTGAAAATAAACGAATTCTTAATAAGACTAGTGCTGATGAATAAGACGAATTTTAGTTCAAGTCATTATATTCTGGTAATATAAATACAGTGACTAACAGATTCTGGGACAGGAGAAACAATGAGAACCTGAAAAATAAAAGGAATCTAGCAAGTGATAGAAATAGGACAAATACTGTGACAAACCTGTCAAGTGCAGATACAATCACAATGAGCTAAAGTACAATTAAATTACAAATGGAAATGAGACACTATTCAGCAAAATTGCAAGTGAAGGGGGGAAAGAGAATACCTGGTACCATGCCAGATGCAGCTTTCAGTTTTAGGAGGAACATTCATCAGACTCAGTCAGGACAGGATCGAATATACAAACCAGTTCCCACAGGTAGTAACTGTCCACATCCACTTCAACTACATCATTAGCTATCTGGATATATGTATATTATAGTCTAATGGCAAGAGAGTAACACTGCATTCAAGGTCGTACTGGGGTTTTCATTTTAACAGGTTCATTTATAATTACAGGTTGAAATTATTTTAATATGTATGTAGGTATGTACAAACATACATTACAGTTCATGCTTATATTCCTATAAAAGGAATATCCTATAAAGAAAAACCACAAAACTTTTTAAGCATCTCTGTAAAGTGTCACTTTTGCTTTGCATGTTACGCTGCACAGAATAACATGAATTAATACATCTGCAGCTAGAAGCAGTGGACAGAAGAAGGGCATGAGAGCTGGAGAGAAGACATGACAGCCATACTATCACTGGGTGAAAAAGAAAAATGTCGTCGATGAGCTATATGAGGAGCATTAAATTCCCCTGATTAGGAATGTTTTATTTCTTCTGCTCTGCTTACTCATCTATTCCTGACAGAATGAAATACTCATCACAAAAGAAAACATGAATTTTTGTTTTGGCTGAGACAGAAAATTATCTCCGATACATCACGGCGATGGTTTCTTAAAGCAAATTTTACATCTTTTAAATGAAGTATCTAAAACATAATGCAAATTCCAGACAGCAGCCTCTTGAATCGCAGCATCACCAGTAAATATCTGGGCTGGGAATTCCTCCAGTTTTGTATATACTGATTTGTAAGACTGTCTGAGAGGTACAAAGAAATGCCATATACAACTTAAGCACAAGGGATACTTCTTAGTGCAATTTCCTAAAAAAACAAACAAACAAACAAACAAAAAGCTGTCAAACTGACTCTAGTTTCCCGAATTTATCTCCATTTGAAGGCCTCCTGGTTTTTCCCACCAAGGGTTGCCTGTACACATGACCTTTTTGATTTGAAAGTAACAAATGCAGGCAGAACTTAATATCAGACTTAAAAAACGGGAACTGTGCAAGCTTGTTCTAGCAAATAAAAGGACAAGGTTTGTAATTACATTATCAGAAAAAAGATTACAAGATAGAAATGAAAAACAACAAAATATTTCCTCAGATTTTTCCTAAAACTTGAAATTTCTTGTAAAATGCTAGAGAAAGGAAAGAAGTATTAATTTCCTGGAAGCCAATTCCATGTGGTTATGGCATCTTCCTTCAACCTCTTCCTTGCAGGTGAATCTGAAAGCTAACCTTACTGACAGGAACCAGACATCCCAGTTCACACCCTCTTCATAGGCAGCACATAAAGCCCAAATCCTTCTCCTCTTTTCACCTCTTTTAATTCCAAACTTAATTTCTGGTCCTTTCACCAGATGCTTCATTAGAGAAAATGTGTCTGAACATCTCTGCAACTCACTCACTTCATTCACTGTTAACAAAAGCGGTGCAAGAAGACCACAGTCCTTCCCACAGCTTGTCAAGATGGCCGTCTTAAATTTTTTCTTTAATCGGGTTGTCTCTTCTATTTTAAATAACTTTCTTGCTTGTCAAAATGTTTTCAACGCTGTCATAATATTTTTGTAAGTGTTATGTGACAGGGAATATTTACTGTATGTACAGCTTTATCAAAACTGCAGTCTTTGATTTGGACAGCTGCCCTGAATATTTAATGTGTAGCTTATGCTTTTAGAGTTGGATGTCATTTCAGTAGAGGGTATCCCCCACACACCTCCCACCCCAGATGTGTGGCACAAACACAAAAATACCCATGAAATTTTATGGCCTTATAGGGTCACATTGTGAAATAAACCCACTGTTTTTGCACATACCCAGGTAAAAGCTTCGTGCCAAAAAAAACCCAAACAGGCTCCTTCTCATACTCTGAACAAGAAAGGGAAAAAATACAGAGCAAGAGAGAAAGAAATTAGTGTTTGGAAGTTGTGAAGCATCAGTAGTACAAACACAGAAGGGATATGACTGTTTGCCTTTTTGTAGGCAGGAAGATACACAGCTTAAGATGTTGACATCAGTCAGTGGGAATCTATATATGTGTGTATATATAATTAGGCATATAAATATATAAAATAACCATAACTTAGAAAACAGGAATTTAAACAAACAAAGAATAAAGTAATTTTCTGGAACTTAGGATTCTGGCAATTTCTATTCCACACTGTAAATTTCAAGAATTCATGGAGGTAAAATACGTTTTCAATTTTTAAAAAACTTCTAGCTCGTATCCACACTAGAAAATTATTACTGTGCTCTTATTAAAAGAGCATCATTATCTTAACAGCCTGAATGCTCAGGCAAAAGTACTGACAGCACAGACATTTTGGCAATATGTGAACAGTTGTCCAAAAAAGAATTTCTGAGCTGCTTTTTTCCTTGAGTGTTGAGAATGTCAAGGGCCCTTTTTTGTTACAGCGCAATTTCATTCTGCTTTTTCTAATCACTTTTTTATTGGAGGAAACAACTGAACTGAATAGCAGATATACCCTTGATGACTGGCACATAAAATGAAATTTTATGTATCAAACTTACACATAGAATGGGAAAATATATTTTAAAAAAATATATAGGGCCAAAAATAGAAGTAATACCTAATAAGACAACTGGCAAAAAGGAGTACCATCTAGAATAAAATCTTTTTATCCACCTAAAGGAAGATATTTCTTCTTAAAGATGTATTAACCATTTGCATATAAACACTTAACTATCACTGCAGCCATTCACTTTCCAACGAACTATCAATACTCTTAGTATAATGATATTTTGTGGTACTTGTTTGTAGGAATAGATACATTTCCAGAAGAATTTGTAATGGAAAGCTAGAACTCGTTTCACTAGGAAGGCTTTCTGCCTAGGTGGTGGCTCTTTGTCAAAGGCAATTTCAATGCTTTCCCTTTGGCCCCACATAGCAAGAGAATTTCTCAGCCTTGCTCTCTGGTGCTCAGAGAGTTAAAGTTTGCAGACATGTACAAGGCCTCCTTGGGCCGGAGAGTGTGGATGAGGAGAGACAGAAGATACAAAAAGCCTTAGAGGAGGAGAGGCATTGCCCTTTGCCCCTGAGGGTCTGATGAGCTGCATCATAAAAAAGTGGCTCTTGCATCTGAAATAAACGTTTATTTAGTCCTTCTACTGCCTTGGCATTCTTGGGAAGAATATATGTGTCTTTTACCTTACATTGTTCTTTCTGCTTGTCGAGGAAAAAAGTACAGAACTGTTGATGAGTACTGTCATGCATACCATGGGAAAAAAAAATCAACAAAACAAAATCAAACACGTTTTATCAATTCTTCTTTAGACTGGAACTCATTTTAGCAAGTCAATTCATATGTCACACTGGCAAAATTCTACCATCCTGTTTCATGATGACAACATGTGATCTCCAGGTGTTTCACAGTACATTGCAAGCAGGATATGCACTGAAAAGAGGTGTTTAAGGTCATGAGGTCATACTGGAAAATTCCGAAAGAAAACATGGGTATTCTGAATCCCAAGCACAAGGTCACAGTTCCAGTTCTCTTCACAAATAGTTGTATACCAGTTTTGTTCCAACCATTGAATTAGAGTGTAAGAGATGAAAAAACCTTCCCACGTAACCAGAGATGTCCATCTCTTCAGTACAGCAGTGTCATAACTTGGCATAAAGCTGGGTAGTAACAGTTTGGCATGAATTTTCTCATTGTGGTTGCTCAAGTACATATATTCACAAGCAATGTAGTCCTATCACAGAGCAATAATGCCAACAGAGAGACACTCCAAACGTGATCAACTGTAAAACCTCATTTAAAAAAATAGTCATGATGGCAGATACTTTCTCCACAACAGATAGGGTGAGGAGTTAAAGTCCAGGTTTTTGATGTCTGTGCCTTATCCCTCATACATTAAGAAAGGAATGCACAGAGCAATAAAACATAAGGTTATAGGTAAAAAGGTTACCAGCACATCCAGCTTCTTATTCTTGGGAAATATCAGGGTGGGGAGGGGGGAAGGCAGGGTGAAGCTTTCTTGAACAAGTCTCCCAAATCCCACAGCCAGTTACAGACAGCCGGAGTTAGGAATGCCTCATCAGTGATCTTATTTGGGAAAAATTGCTAAGTCAAAAGTGCTTTATGGAATTTAATTTTATTTAAAATTCTCCGTATTCAATCAAAATTTGTTCAGAGTGGAGAAGGTATCATGTTTTCAGTTACTAAATGTTCCCTATATGACACACACATGCAAAAAAGAATCTGTAGTTTAGTTTGGCAGACAAAAAAATTATATTCTGTTGCCTTTTTTGTTGACAGAACGATCTGAGCAAAATTATATTCTATTGACAAAATTAAGTGAAACTTAGTTGTAGCATACTTTGCAAAATGAAAAGATAAATAAAGCATTCACAGAAGAAGAGTGGCAGTTATTGAAACCTTCTTTCGAAACCAAGATGCTTTAACTCACAGATGATTTTCACCTCAATTCAGAATATATTTTTGGTAAGAAGCCAAATACATATTCACTATTTCATTCCGTGCTGGAGCAAGTCTGTTCTACCTTGTTCATTTGGCAAGTTTTATACACTAAATTCAAGGATTAGTTATCACTGCACTGAGTGCTTTCTTTTTCAGTGAACCGCCAATTTGGGCAAGTGTTTTAACACTCAGCAGTTTTTCCTATCTACTAAAGACATAATTCTATCATACAGAAGAAAATGAAAAATTTGAAATATTTTTTTTCAAAATGCAGCCTCAACCCTATAGCATACACTCAGACTCCTGAAATCAACAGATCTTTTGCTGAGAGAAAAGTGCCAAATTAAGGCCTTGCAAAGTGAACATAAATTGAATAACCTCTTTAGGTTTGTTCTGCAGCTGTTTTTTATAGACAGAGATATGGATGAGCTTCTAATTATAGAGGATGCAAGAAAACTGGAGGGATGAAGAAGACTGAAATATATCTTTAAAAGCCTTTATATAAATAGAAACTGTTTTCAGCTTCTGGTAGTAAATCTACAGCCAGGTAATATTTTCAGTCATGAACTGCTATATTCATTTTGACCACTTGGGACACTGACACACCTATTGACAAAAGTAATTTGGGTATGACTCCAGTGATTCACACCTAGAAACACAATAAATTGATACCAACTCTGTCTACTCTAAGCAATCATTAGAGCTTGATAGCCAGACATTGTACCCAAGAGTACAGAAAGTGTGCTCACATACTTTATTGTACATGACGGAGCTTAAATATAGTAAAATATAGAGACATTTTTAAAACACAGAAAATGGAAAAAATAAAATCTACTTCTATTTCCTCTGACAAAACCAACACAGTGTTTTATATTGGTATATTTTCAGAGGCTTGTTACTGGTTTATTTCATAATATTCTTTGAAAATTATATTATATACTTATGTTTGGCCAATGGCTAAATATGCATGAAACTACATATGTAACATGTTGTTACATGTTACATTAATAGAAATGACCTGGGAAACTACATTGTTAAATTTAGATATGGTATTTACAAGTGCATTCTTTCCACACCTTCAGCAACTACATCTCCAAGCAGAAAAAGGTATGTATGTGTACACATGCGGGTTTACATTCATACAGCAGAATTATGTTTGAAGTTAAAATTTAGCAGATGAAAAAAATGGAAGTGGTCACATCTTCTAAGCAATGTAGCATATGAGATTTCTCAGCCTTTTCCTCCCTCAGTGTAAAAATGCATGTAAACAGTTCA
Organism: Lophotriccus pileatus; assembly: GCA_035583135.1. Lineage (NCBI taxonomy): Eukaryota > Metazoa > Chordata > Aves > Passeriformes > Tyrannidae > Lophotriccus > Lophotriccus pileatus. The sequence goes on along the minus strand of JAWWES010000094.1, from coordinate 22,889,829 downwards.
GCATTGTCATAAGGATGAGGTATCCGACCTTCAAAAGCATTAACTGAAAGCAAAACAGTCCTTCTCTTTGCACCTTCTCTTTCTTCCAGAGATATTGTACATATTCTCTAAATTATCAGGGGACCCTGGTAACAGAGGATACAGAGTAAGCAGAGTTACCGAACGCCTTTTTTGAATCAGTCTTCACTGACAGCACCTCAGGAATCTCTGACGCAAGAGACCAGGGTAAAGGAGTCTTGGAAGAAAGACTTTCCCTTGCTCAGGGAGGACCTGGTTAGAGAATACCTAGGTAAACCTGACATTCTCAAGTCCACGACTCCTGTTGGGATGTATCCACAAGCTCTGAGGGAGCTGGAGAATACCATAGCAAGACTGCTTACAAGCATCTTCGAAAGATCATGGAGATCAGAAGTGCCTGAGGATTGGAAGAAAGCGTCACCCCCATCTTAGGGCAAAAAGGGGGACCCAGAGAACTACCAGCCAGGCAGCCTCACCTCAATCCCTGGAAAGGCGATGGAGAGCCTTATTCTGGAGGCCACCTCTATCTATATGGATGACAACAAGGTGATCAGGAGTAGCCAGCAGATTCACTAAAGGTAAGTCGGTTGCCCAGCATGGTTACCTTCTACGAGGAAACAACACTGGAGGGATGAGGGGAGAGCAGTGGATATTGTGTACCTTGACTTCAGCAGGACTTTTGTCACTGTCTCTCACAATATCCTTGTAGGCAAATTCAGGAAGTGTGGACTGGATGAGAGGACAGTGAAGTGGACTACCAGTGTTCAATACTGGACCCACTAGTGTTTCACTAACTTATCAATGACATGGATGAAGGGGCAGATGCCTCCTCAGCATATTTGCTGTTGACATAGAGCTGGGAGGCGTGGCCAATACTCCAAAATGCTGTGCAGCCCTTCAGAAGGACCTCAACAAGTGGGAGAGGTGAGCAGAGGAGAATGGTCTGGTGTTTAATTTGCCTTCAACAATGGCAAATGAGATTCCTGCACCTGAGAAAGAATAACCCCAGGCACCATCACAGGCTGGGGGCCAACCTGCTGGAAAGCAGCTCTGCAGAGAAAGACCTGGGGGCCTGGTGGACAACAAGGTGTTCATGAACCAGCACCGTGTCCATGTGGCCAAGCAGGCCAATGGTATCCTGGGGAGCATTAGGAAGAGCATTGCCAGCAGGTCACGGGAGGTGAGGTCACATGTAGGATATTGTGTCCACGGCTCCTCAGTACAAGAGAGACATGGAGCATCTGGAGCAGGTCCAGTGGAGGGCAACAGAGATGATTAGGGAACTGGAGCATCTCTCTTATGAGGAAATGCTGAGGGAGCTGAACCTGTTAAGCCTTGAGAAGTGACAACTGAAATGTCTCCAAGTATCTGAGAGTGCCAAAAGAAGGGAACCAGGCTATTCTTGGTAAAGGCAAGCAATAGGACAAGAAAAAAAGTCAGAAACTGAGGCACAGTAAGTTCTACCTGAACAGGAGTAAGAACTTCTTCATTGTGCAGGTGACAGGGCACTGGAACAGATTGCCCAGAGAGGTTGTGGATCTCTTACTTGAGATTTTCAAGAAACATGTGGATGTAATGTGCTTTAGGACGACCCTGCTTGAGCAGAGAGGTTGGACCAGATGAACTGAAGTTCCTTCCAACCTGACTCATTCTCTTATTCTGTGATTATTTTGCTCTCCAAATACATATGAAATACAGAAATACAGTATTAAATGTTGAAATAATTACTTCCCTAAGAACTTCCCAAATCAGTCTCAAACACTGAGAAAAACCATCACTTTTTCCACTTCTGTAACATTCAGAGAGGTTTGCCAGCTGTCCTCACTGTTGCCTTTTTCTTAAAGAAGCATACACTTTTTATCCTGCATGTGATGCAAAATGTTACCCATCTAGCCCCCTACTCATTTAGCTTTCATCTCGCAAAAATTCCCCACAAGTTTCTATTTAAATTGACTGAAGTCACTTGGCTTTGCTAGAGACTATAAAGTTACCATCTGGAGTCAAATGCAATGTAACATTAGTGACGTGTACATTTCCCAGGCAGTTCTACCAAAGGTGCCATGATCATCCTCACCACCTGCTATTTTGAGCAGGACATTAAGTGAGCCAAAAGCCTTGACCATGGCAGATGGTGCATTCATTATGAGGAGGAACCAGAAGTACAATATAGAGTAATCCCATAAATTTGCTTCCAAAAATAAAACCAGCAAGATATATATATATATATGTATATATACATATATATTTGATCAAAATATGTATATATTATGGAGAGAAGGCAAAATTTTAGAAAGCTCTTTCATCCACAACAGAAAATACTGGATATACAGTAGGAAATCTTAAAAGTATTTTCAATCTAAATTAATATAAGAAGCTGAGACAAACACTGCAATTTTATTACACCAAATCAACTGCAAGCAAATATTGCTTAGACAATACCAAAGATTTTGACAGATTCTTGGGAGGGTACAAGACATGGCTCTTTAAAATACCAGTCAAAAATTATCCTTTAAAATGCTGATCAATTGCTGCAAGAATTAGATAAAAATGCGTCTTTTCAGTCATTCTCTTGTCCACTCATGCCAGAAACCCATGACTTTCCTTCAACTCCAATTTTTGAATTCCAAAAATTCAAAGCAACACAGCTATATTGAACAGTTCTGATAAAATGCTATTATTTTTGTGATAGCTACAAATATCCTCAAGCTCAGTGGATGATCTTTCACATAAGTTTTCCTTTACAGTATCCCTGATGTGTTTGGTGACACAGAGGTTATCTTAGTTTTATACTGGCTTGGGGTCGTTTAGAAAGAAATTAATGAAAGATGAGGAAATTAGAAAATCTTTATGCATTTTCTAAAAAGAGTTGGGATTTTGTGTGTTGTAACAAGTACAGATTAGAGGCAACTTGGCAAACTTCAAAAAATAAGTGACCATTGTGAGTAAGTGGACAAACAGAGAGAAAAGGTAAATGGAAGAGCAACAAGCAGAATCAATGCTTCAGAGAGGTTATATAAAAGCTTAGGATAAAGGAATAAATTATAAGGATCAAGAATGCTGTGATGAAAATGAATGAAAAATAAAGCACAGGGTAAAATGATAAATAATAAATGATCTTACAAACACATAAAAACTAAGAAGTTGGCAAGGAAGTCTGTGGATTCCTTGTGGGAAGGTGCAGGAATAAAATATCAGAAAATGTAAATATTGTTGGAAAAAGTAATGATAGAATGAGAAAAAGATTTTCAAGGTGAAAGGAAAATCAACTAAAATGGAGCTAAAGGGTGTAACAGAAAAAAAAAAAAAAAAAAAGAAAAAATAAGTGGAAGTAAGAGAGGTGTTATATTCTATGTTACATATGATATTTGGTGAAACTGACAACACAACCTGTGATGTATGAGACAGATCATCCCAAAAATTCAAAACAAAGAGCAAGTGGTAGAAAGAACCCCCCAGACCCCTTAAAACAGGAATTACTGATCTTGTGCTTATTTACTATTAGGAAAGGCAGACCAATGCCCTAATTCCATAGGTATGAATGGATCTGTAGTGACCTACATGCATCTAATCATATTAGAGATGGATTAAAAGAACAAAAAACAAGAAATTAGAATATTTGAATTTGGTTAGTTTAAACCAGAATAACTATGACCTTCTGCAAAAAAAACCAAACCAAAACAAAACAAAAAAAAACCAACCAAACAAAAAACCCACAAACAAACAAACAAAACAAAACAACAACAACAAAAAAAAGAACAATGGAAAATCACAATAGAAGGAACCATTCTGTATTTTGACACCAAAAATTAAACCTCTATTTTGAAGCCATTTTAAATAACCAAAAGAGGTAGGTAATCATAGGAAATACTCTTCTTATAAGCACATCATGGCTTTTTATCACTAACATATGGAAAGATACAGGTTTTATAATAGTGCAAGTTCACATTTTAACTTCAAGCACAGAAAACTTCTACGAACCTGTAAATTACCTTCCTCACTGACTGCCATTAGCTTTCGTCCCATCTAAGATATTTAGGGTTTTTCTCTGAAGATAAGTGAATCTGGATGTGGAAACTGCATAACTACCATCCACTGTGTGGACTACCAGGAGTTTGCACAGGTTACAAGTCCTTATTATTTTATGGCATTGCCTTTCAACTGCAAAACTTTAAGATATGTGTCTCTCTTCATGGCATCATAGAAGAGATTGAAATTGTCTGTCCAGTTCAAGTTACAGTACTTGAGCTAAATGCCCCACATCATTTCAAAAGTAAGGTAGTTGATGTTTTCAGAGAAATCATAGAAATTTTAGATGAGCTTTTTCAAATATTTTTACATTTGTTAAAACATTTAATTTCCAAGATTGGGTCATAAATTCTAGCAAACTTTCAAGGAAATGGAAGACATTGAAGGGTATAACAAAAGGGGGGAGGGAAAGAAATATATTTGGTATTCAAGAGTCTCATGCAACTTAATTCCAAAGATTTTGATTAGGAAGTGTAACAACCTTCTTTATGTATCCACTACTTCAGACAGGTTCATTTTTAGAAGCTAAAAAAAAACATTATATAAGCAGTATGTACATTATTCCATCCCCAAACGTATGAAATGATAGATCTGTTCAAATTAGAGACCGGCTCAAAAACTATTTTTTTCCAGAAGCAAATGTGACCTCTCACAAGGTATATCAGATTTCACAACAATCCAGCAATTTTTTTTAAAGAAACTAAGTTGTATGAGTTATTAAGTATATTTGGGGATAAATAGCAGAAGAAAAAGAAGACTTTCAAAGTACTGGTACAACACATTGTTTCAAAATCCTCCTAGAGGGACTGACTCAGATAAGCACTCACATTGTGGAAGAAATAAAAGAAACTGGAATGGAAGAAATTTATTTTAATGAATTATCACAGTGTTGAAGATATTTGCTGCAACAGGATAGCTTTTTCTCCATAGGACTATACTGTATTAAATTGTTTTTCAATTTAGAATTTGAGAGGTTTATTTTCTTAAGATAAACCCTTTCCTTTTCAGATAAACTTATTAATATAATTAAAATTATACTTTTGTGTCACATTGTATGTTCAGTTTTTCAATTTAATTTTAACTTAAATCAGGTGAGAATTTTAAAGGATCCACATTCATTCAAGTCAAATTGTTGTTTGCAGTGGCAAAGAAATGTTGCATCACCACTAGCATCACTGTAGATAAAGTGGTATAACTATTTAGTTCCTTAATTTTGGAAGGCTATAATGCCCCTAGAAGGGTTTTGGGTTCCTTTTTTTTAATTCCTTGTGGTCTGGAAAACCAAACATACATGTCTTTGGCTCACTTACATACATGCACCCTTGTTTTAAATTTGGAGCAGAGAATTCAAAGCTCAGGTGTTTGAAAAGGGCAAAGGACAACAGGGAAGATATTTCTGTTGCAGAGAAAATTCAGCAGTGTGACAAACACAGCCTGCAAGGCTTGTGGGCTCAAGAGCCTTCATACTTCTCTCTTCACAATTAGCAGAAAAAAGAGTTCAAGAACAATTTTGTGGCAATTTATAAGAATATAGCAAGTTTTCACTTCGCTATGTTTCCCCTCCTCTCACAAGACTCCCTTTCAACACAGTTTTCTGCTGTTATGTTTACCATGAAAATAACTCACACTTTCCTTCCCTACTGCTCTTCCAAAAGTTGGACAGTACTTCAGTCTTCGTGTTAATAAATTATTTTGGCAAGGAGACAGAAATCAACTGAAGCTTGCCATCATTTTAACAGTGGTCCTGTCATAAGACATTTCTTGGTGCACAGTTTTGTGGAATAACTCAAAGAATCAGCTTGGGAGAGTGATGATGTAACCCGAGAATTAAGCTAGAGGGTTGTAGTTATATCTGAGAGGACTGGAAATGATTGATATGCTCAGTGAAGTATAAATAGTCAGAGATGTTAGCTTCTGATCTTTTTAAGATTTTCCTTAGTAGACTCTTAGTAAAACCAGTATAAAAGGATGCACTGGCAAATGTTGGTGTTAGCAGCTCTGCCTTTTAGTTATTCTGGGCCTTAATGTAATGATGTGTGTTTTCTCCTGTATTTTTCATTTTCCATGGGAACACCTGCCAAGATTCAGATGTAATTCAAGGTGCCAGGAACAGAAGATCTTGTCTCAATCCCTCTTTAGGCTCCTTCCAGTTTTTGCTCCCCTCTGCTCACCCTGAAATTTCTCTTCTTTTCAGGGCGAGGACAGGTGAATATCTACAACGAGTGCTATGATTTTTATGTGTTATATAGCCTGTAAGATAGTAGCACCTCAAAGTTATCAATTTCACCTGGTACAACTACTCCATTTCTGCTGATTTTGTCAGTAAGTTTAAGGTCTCACATATACTCTGACATTTCCATTTTGCTGCTGAATGAATCTAGAGTTTTTAATTAAAAACAAAACAAAACAAAAACAAAACAACACTAATTTAATTAAAATTAAATCACAATGCATAGGAAGGAAACACAGGAGGTGGTGCAGGGGCAGAAATGTTTCTACTAAAAAACTCAATCATGTGGTGCAGGGGCAGAAATGTTTCTACTGAAAAACTCAATCATCATTTTTCTAACTGTCCTGATTTTAGCTAGTGGAGAGTTAATTTCTAGGGGAGATTGAGCAAGCAGGTGCATTGTACTTAATTTCAGCTGGGCTTAAAACACGACACCAACTTATAAAACCTAATAATTTAACCTTACAGTCCTTTTCTGATAGCTTATATATAATATTGCATAACCAGATACATGCTAATTTGAGTTACTCCAAATTTTCATAGAAAACATAAAAATAAGAGCTTGAAGGAATCCAAGAAAGACATACTTCTGTTCTGATACAGAATTAGATATGACTAAAATAATCTCTCACAATCAGATGTGCCATGTGAGTCATTTTCCCTTTAAGAATGCCTCAGAGTTGCTTTTCCTTTCTGGGCTTTAAAAATAAATAAATAAGTGAAGAGAGAGAGAAATCATAGGAAAAAAAATACATTCCCCAATTATTTATAGAGAATGGAGAGAAGATAACAGCAGATATTTGGTGTGAATACTCCCTGCCTATTTTCTTTCCCTTTAAAAAAAACAATGGGGAACAAGGTGAAATCCAAATTACCTACTTAAAAAAAATTCTCTAGAGATTTCAATCAGCTATCAAAATCTTAGGGATTTGAAAGAAATAGAGCTAGAACAGAATAAATGGTTTACATAGCAAATACGTAATTTTCTTTTAAAATTGTCCATATATGGTTATTAGTTCTTCACATAAAAAAAAATCAAATACAGTAGAACCTAATTTATAAGCTTATTTATAGCAGAGAGGTGAATATTTAAAGGAGGATAATTACAGAAGAACAAACCAAGATTATTTAATATAGTTTGAGAAGGAAAATTTGGCTGACAATACTATACCTCTAGAAAAAAAAAAATCAGGGCATTATTTAAAATATGTCTATTATTCTTTATCAGTGATGAGCCAGAAGAAAAAAAAACAAAACAAAA
>JAWWES010000094.1:22849549-22864691 GCA_035583135.1 Lophotriccus pileatus | reverse complement strand
TTTTGTAACGAGGATTTAACAGGTGAATCAACTTTTTTGACCTCAGTGATCAGATTAAATGTAAATTTAAAAAATATAGTTTTCTTTAAATGCTCCACAGTTCTTGATCAACATGTGTTTTCTTCTGATTGATTTAAAAACTTCTAAAATAATTTGTTCAAATAGTCTTTTTGTAATACATGTGATATACACAGAGTCTCCACTGATATGTGATCAATGCAACAACTTTCAGAAGTGGAGACCTGCAATTCATCAAGACAGAACATCATTAATGTGTCATACATTCCTCCATTCTATAGGCCCATGTGCGTGGTCCCAGACACCAAAGTGTAGTATTTCAGGGCTGAACAGCTGGTGGTGAAATTGGCCTGTACCCAGAAGAAATGCTGCTGGAATGCAACTACTTCTGGCTTCACTGAGATCTCTTTGATCAGCAGCCAAATTCTGTAAGGGACCAGTCAGTCTTTAAAAGATAACTTTTCTCCTGGAACATTCTCAGTTAAATATGTAGCCCCTTCATTATACTGTGACTACCTCAAATTAAATTCTATTCTTCTCCTGTCTTTGCAGCACTTTGTAAAAACCCTAATGAAGAGAAATGATGAGATTTTCTTTAGCAAATCTGGAGAGGGAATTTCATAATAACAGTGCCGTAAGGGTTCTTCCACAATGGGTATCTCATCATGTGCACATGCAACAGGGAGAATAAAAGACACAACTAAGGTCCTCTAAAGTCAGGTTTCCTGCTTCTGCACAGGGGATCCATCAACAAAGGCCATTGGATTTTTCTGACTACGTGATTGAGCTGGCACTAATGGCTACCTACACACCTAGCTGGGTTTGCAACTGTTCCTGTACCTCTGTTTATTTCCAGCATTACCTTTCCTAAATACCTTTTTATGGACAAATAGGTATGGACAAGTGGTAGTACAACAGTATAAATTCTTAATCGGTTGTGCTGTTGCATCACACAATTCCTAGGGGCATTGCTTTCCACACCTTCACAGTCAGTTCAACAACAATAGCTGGCTGTAACAGCTAAGGAACACCAGCAAAATATTTCACCTGTATCACAGGAATGATCAGAATGCAAGACCTCTGACAGGTACTTCAGCTTTTACTACATTGCAAAAATAATGAAATGTGGGAAAGCAGGCCAACACAGAGATTTTGTATGAAATGTGATTTGCTGCTATTGCTTGCCTTGTGGGCTAACTTTTCTAGATTGAGGAAATGCTGAAAATAAAGAAATTAAAATTGAGAGGTGAAAGTTCACACAGAAAAAAATTAGAAGTTTTGCATCAACTGTTGCTGCTTTTTAATATTGAACTTGCTGTAATGTTTCTGCTTACACATCACTTACTTACAGGTAATTGGCCATAAATAATTCTCTCTTTAACATGGATTTGGCATTTGGGAAGGTACAGTTCACTGAAAACTGCAGTACTTTAACAGTAACTAGTTAATTTTTTTTAAATCAATGAGTTTTCAAAAAGTTTTTTTTCTTATTTGCAGAGGAGACAGTTGAGCTGATGAACATTTAATAAATATCCTCATAGTGAATGTCTGTTATAGAACCTCCCAGATGACAACAGCAAAACACTCTTAGGTGTTTTAGAAAAATCTGGCAAACTTATCCTGCCTGGACCATTTTCTTAGGCAGTTTTACCGTAATGATAAGGAAGTCAAGGCAGAGCTTGAAGGTTTTCCTTAAAATCACAGTAAAAATCTGTAGCAGGAATCTCCTTAATCCCATTCAAATTTTGGGTTTGTGTTTTTGTGGGTTGTTTTTGTTATGCTTGTTTTATTTTTTTGGAAAATAATATGACAACCAAAACAGCAAGTAATATTTTCAGTGCCAACATTATTTTAGCAGTGATTTTGTCCAACTTTCTTACAAGCCAAAGATAAGGATCATGAAAATATTCCCAGTAGTTTAAGGATTTAAAATAAGGTATTTGGCTTAATTCACAGTGTATAAGTAGGCTGTACACCAGTGAAGTCTACATTATGCCAGGAGTTTTTCAGAGAAATATGAATGGTGACATTTCTTAAACCTGAGAATGAATGATGAACAAAGAAATTTAATCAAAAAAACTCAGCTCCTCTCATCTTTTGTTTAGGCTTTGATATGAAAGGAAACAGAGGCATTTTTTATGGAAACATAAGGTATCACTTGTGTGTGTGCAAGCTTTCTTAGTTGACCAGGGTGAAATAAGAAATCTTCAAGCAAAGGAGAACAGGTGACAACCAAACATTCTAAACTTATTCTCTAGATAGAAGTACAATTCTGATAACCTGTTCTGTCCTAATGCTAGTGGGCTACTTTTATACTAACCACAAGGTGTTAGCATGTTGAATCAGTTTTAAAATCACAGGAAAGGACTATTCAACATTTGCAGTAGCAACAAGGCGATGGACCCCAAAACCATGTCCCCACACTTGTTTTCATATGCCAGGTTCTTTACCAGTTTAATAAAAAGCTAATTGTGAGGATCCTATCTAAAAACTCTCCATAGCTAAATCTATTCAGTCAGCTGCTTCCTTGAATTCATTCATGATGCCAAGTACCTTGCTACATTCTTTAGCCTCATTGGTTATGATAGGAGCTATTCTCTAAGGGGGACAAGCATTGGAAAGAAAAAAAAGAACTGCCAGAAAAAGAATACCTTCTCTTCCTTAATTTCTGATAGTACCTACATTCTGTCAATACATAACATTATTTATATGTGCATAGTGTCTAAAAATTTGTGCCAAATTGACTTGGAAAAACCCCCACAACTCATTAACTAGCCGAAGCTTTTGATACTTGTTTCATTTGCGTTGAATTTGTGTACATAGAATACAATAAGCAATTCCATGTTTATGCATTAAAATATAGTCAATTCTGTGTAAAGTGAATTTAAAGACAATTTATGGTGAGTTAAAACTAATGACAGACAAATTAAGAAAACAACTTTTTGGCAAAGCTGAGTAGGCTCAAAATAGATAAAGTACTTAGTGAAGTGAGTGGGAAAATTACACTAAATGATTAAGTGTTGAATCATCATCCTATTTATCTCACACTGCCATTTTTAAAAATAGCTTTCAGGGTACATGTTTGCTATTTTTCCTACTGTAGGAACACTGCGTCATATATTTTTTGAAACACATTCTTTCTATTCACCAGACAAGAAATATCACTGTTAATCATAGCTTTGATGCATCTCTGAGACTATAGTTCCCATCCACACAAGGGCAATAATTGGTGTAGTCTCACAATAATTGAAACACTTCAATGTTCCTGGTAAAGTAGTGTGAACTCTCAATGCATCATCTGTGCCGTACTTATTGTAAAATATGGACTAGAAAGGTTGTCCTGACTACCTCTGCTCTATAATAACCTCAAGTCAATCAATCACCTCACACATTACAAAAATATTTTTAATAAAAAGCAATCTGATTTTTTATTAGTTTTTTTTACCTGACAGCTTATCCTATAATACATGTCAACATCATTTGTATAAATATTGGATTAATGTAGGCTGATTCCACTGACCCTAAGGGGAGATTGCAAATGTTAAATTATCCTCAGTTTGTATTTTTCAACACAACTATGGCAATAATATTCTGTGTCAATATTGTCACAGAGTTAAGTCCGTAGACAAATTGAGCTCATTTTCTGGTCTTTTCTCTAGTCCCTAAATGGAGTGAATGATCCATACATCTTGACTGCAAGTTTTGTAGGCCAATTAGCTCATTTTAGACACAATCCATCCAGAAAGATCTATCGATCTGGATCATATTCTGTTGGCACAAATGCATTTCACATTCACTCAAACAATAGTTTTCAGAAAGGACACATTGCAGTCTTACTGAAGAAGGATCTATCATTCCTGAGCTCAAGAGAGAGGACTACAGAGAAATTGCAATCTAAAATAAAGTTTGCCGTGGATAGTTCTTGAATTCTTTGCATCTGCTATGGCTCTATTAGGAATATACCATCTGCTTGAGAAAAAAAGTTGTATGTTGAATGAACTCAACAGTTTCTTATCTGTAAATATAAATTACTTAAAATCTGATATTCAAAGCAAGAAGTTACAAGAGGGGGTTTACGGAAAATGTTTACATTTTAGCCAGGCACTTAGAAAGTCTGGAATGTAGTAGGGATGTAGAACTCTGTAAGTATCTGGTTAGCAAGAAGTCAACAGAATTTGAGCTATGTTAACACTATGAAAAACAGGGACAGTGTCCTATGATGGATGCTGACATTAGCTATGAAAAAAATCATCTCCCCTGCTACTTCTCCAAAGGAAAGAAGTTTATAAGAAGCTGTTTGCATGGAAAGATGAGCGCCTGGCAAGAAATGCAAATTATTGTGCATAGTAAAACAGAATAAGTAGTTTGTTCTAAATTCATGCTGGGGGAAATTCTATTACCTGCAAAAGACTCTTACCAAGAATGTATAAAGCCTGGTCATTGTTAATATCTTTAATATATACACTGTTAGTATTTTTCATACATATTATTAGTTCTGTGTAGTCATAGATGACTATGTAATTTCCTGCTGCTTCAGACTGAAAATAAAATATCTTGCCCTCACACATTCACTGGCCTAGTTTTGGTTCTGTATGCACCTGCAGTTTTTGGTTTTTCCTTTGTATAAACTACTCGTTGGCACTACCTGAAAATGAAAGTAAAACAGCTTTAAAATTCTGCAGAAATATAATGAGAGAACAAAGTGTTTCTTATAAAATGATCTGTCATTACAGTTGGCACTATCTAGGCATTTTTAAGTTTCATTTAATTTCCAGAAATCTGGTACAATTTAATGACCACACATTTGCTTAGGCATTAACTGAAAAAAAAAACTAAACCCAATCAAATAGAACAAAATATTTCACAAAGAGTTCAAGGGGCTACAAAGTACACCAAAGACAAATACTCTAGTACTAGACAGTGCTGTGGTTCCCTTAACATTGTACCTTTTGCCTTCTCTTAGGTTTGGCAAATTATAATGCAAAACCACAACATCTTGTGTAGAAATTTGTCATGATCAGGAATTATGTAATTTAGAGTAAACGCTGTTTATGCATTACAGTGACCCAGATTTGAATCTGTAAAGATCAGCATGGAGCTTAGCAGCATGGATTGCACAGGGATAATTTTGGAAAAGGCACTGAGAGGCCTGTGTGCATTCTGCTGGATAGAAAGATAATGTCAGCTTTAATATTATCTCTAAAAGATTTCTTAATTAAAAGCATTCTATCTCAGAAGCGTAGAACACTTCCAATTTACTACTTGGTGCCTGACACATGAAATAGAGCCATGGTCTCACAGAAGCACAGGGAACACACTTACCCAATAGGAGGGAGGGGGAAGAACAGTTAATTTTTAAAAAGTTAATTTAAGAAATAACAAAAATAGCTCATTTCATATCCACAGTCAAAACAAGCAAGGGAAAACCAAGCAGAGTTTTGATATCCTGTAATGTTACTGCCCCAAAAATTAATTTTTTTTTTTTCAAAGGAAAACTTAGTCACTATTTTGCTAGCTGTTGGAAGAAGAAGAGAAAAACATGGCAAGATCATTTCTGGATAAATCTCTGTTTGAGATAGAGAAACATCAGGATATGTACCCTGGCTCAGGCTAGGATTCAATTTCCCAGTGTAGTTAATCAGACATACAACTATAAGCATGTGAATTGCTCCATTTAACCCAATGGAAGTATTCATAAGCTTTAAGACATGTACCTACTTCAGTAGTTTGCAGATAGAAGCCTAAAGTCTTGCTTCCATGTTAGACACTCTGTAGGAGAGAAATGTGAGGGACAAATTTTGTCTTTTGAAGCTTCTCTTGTGCTACTGAGAATCTTCCTTCACTGGCAGACTCTTTTGACTTTATAAAGAACTGCATAGTTTTCCCCCCCAAAAATCTGATTGCTGCCTAATACTCCCCAAATGTCAGAGTTTCACTGTTTAGCTAAAGGTAAAGCTTTGTTTTCTGACAAGTAAAATTTTTAAAAAGTTAAATACATAAGTAAAAAAATATAATAAAATCAAATAAAATTAACTATTAAAAAAACCCCAAATAAATAAAATGATATTTACCTTGAAAACATACATACATTATTGAATTTCAATCTCAGGTATTTCCATGTGCATTCAAAACCCAAAACTAATGATTTATAGCAGCTTTAAAGGTTTATGTTTTTTTTAGTTTCATATATATTTAAAGTGACATGTAACTAGAAAAGATACTTTGATCTGTAATTGTTGTGCATGAGGATAGACCTATAGTAGGAAGGTGTAAGGCATCTTGTATCTTCTGTTAGCTAAACGAGAAAGAAAATGGTACGTGCCTGCCAAAGCAGCCAAGAATTCAGAAACAGTTAATGGAATGATGCAATGAATTAAACTTCACAGGGGCACAAAATAAAGCCTAAGGAATCCCAAGGGATTTAATACCTTTATGCAAGACTTCTAGTAGAATGACTGCAGAGAAGTGGGCAGTGGTCATGGGAGCAATTGCTCTGCCATTCCTCATTTTCATAATAATATAAAGATCTTTCTGCTTTATGCTCTGCCTTTTTTTAATAAGTCAATAAATCCCTTTCTTTCATGAGGTGTCTCCAACCATTTTGATGAGTGTTCATTTTTCTCTTGATATTATTGTGACTAGTTCCCTAGGCAATGCAGTGAGTAATTCCTTCAAAGCTTCAGAACTGTGCTGTAATCGGTGAAAGAAGTATACTTTTTATGTACATGTGTGATGTAAAAATATTCAGCAAGTCAGCATAGACAGCACCAGGCACTGTATTCTACTTACAGCTCAACGTTTTACACACCAAAATATAAAGAAATGCTAACAGGAAATCTATGACTTAAAATGCAACACAGAAAACATTAATGCAAGAGGCTAACACTCAAAGAACACAGAATTTACTACATTTTATATTGGAACCACATGTTCAGGTGGAAATTCATCATACCTCAAATAAGAAATTTTAAATATAGAGAAACCTTCAATAATTGCAAAATAATCCTGTGCCACTTCCTTTGTTACTGCACACTTCCATTGCATATAACAGCTATCTGCAACTAAAAATAAACCAAATAATAATGCCGGTCTCTTTGTAAAGTTCAAAATGCAAAATTGTTAAGATTCTGTGAAATTTTGTAAAGATGCTGTAACTGTTTTCTCTTTATTAGCATATCTATTTTTTAGTAGCTTTAAATTATGCCATTATCTCATAGGGACTCTGCAATTAATTCTATTTTCAGGTCATGGGTGTGACAAGACATTTGTTGTCCACAGAAAACTGTAAGTGACTGAATCTCATGGCTAGAGACAGTGTCCAAGAGTCAGGACTTCTGATATCCATATCTGTCACTGCCCTTGCCCTCCTCTGCTCCAGGTTACCTAGTTGTGACAAGGTTATCATAAAAATATAGTATATGGGTGTACCAGATTAATGTCTTCAAAGTGTCAATATAAAGTGTCCTTAAGTGAAAGATCTCTAAAAGAGCAAGATGTAATATATATTCTACTGACAAGTAGCATGATTTCACTTGTTTAGACTTAAATCAGTTGTTTAAATCCTACAAAGTACCAATAAACAGCACAGTTAATATTTAATCTACTGTAAAAAAATGCGGAACATGCTCAGTAAAAAAATCTACTCAGAATAGGGTAGCATGAAGGCTCCAATTATTGCCTAGTTTCCATTTTCATTTTCTGCAGAACTATTTTGTGAGTCCCTAGGAAGTATTGAATCACCAGCTGTGAATGATGTCACTCCATTTATGTGTCATCTCCTATCAGTACCAGGTCACATGCACTAAAGATGTACAACATCTCCCATAGGGTCAGATGAAAAGAAAAATTTTGCCTTTGAATCATGTAAAGCTGGTCATGTTCTTCCAAAGATGTCTTCTGCATAATTCAAAGCAAAAGAGTTCAAATTGGATTTCTGATAGACACTTCTTTTTAAAGAGCCCCCCTATCTGAAAAGACTGGTATTTGCAGGCTTTCAAACATATTTTGATGCCATCTCACCTCAGTATTGACAGTGTTTTGACTGCTGTAAAAAAAAGAGAACAATTCACAGTATTTCAGTTAGATTTTATTGACACATTTGACTGTGCGTGGAGTTATAAAGAGAAAGAAAAGTACTGAAGAGTTACAAGCTTCCTCTGTACATACACTGCTGACCAACAGCCTTTCTTGTGTATCACTTGTTAAAAAAAGAGGAGAGATCTACAATAGGAATCAGAGTGGCTGCAACACAAATTACTGTGGAACAGTTCAAAAGGAGACTCATGTGCTGAACTTGTGTTTACAGGTTCTGGTTCCTTCTACTCTGTTGGCTCCTAGTGGAGGCAGATTCTTAGTAGAGCTGTATGGAAGTCAGTGATCACCGCCCTTTTGGAAGGAGCTCAGCTATGGTATCCACTTGGCAGGGTGCTATTGCCTCTGCACTCACCAGAAAGCATCTGGAGACACAGATCAAGCTACCATAAAAACATGCAGCTGTCTGGGTGGGCGTCAGGCTTTACAGAGTGCCAGAGCTCAGCATTGGTATCGGATGGCAGTGGAGACAACAGCTGTGTGAGGTGAAACCAGGTCAATGATCTGCTTAGAATGATGGCAGAGCTAAGAGAGGAGGTAGAAAGGTTAAGAATTATCAGGGATTCAGATGAGATTGAATAGTGGAGCCATTCTCTACCATCCCTGAGGCAAATGCATCAGCCAGTTGCATCACAAGAAGTGAAAGATCCCCTACCACCTCCACCACCAGATAGAAGGAGGGAACTTAAGGGATGGGGGAGAGGGGGAAGAGTAAGAGGGTGTCAAAAAAGACACTATCAGATTTCAGCTCAGGGTATACTCAGCAAGTGTATCCTCTCCCAGCCTCTGTGATGCCCTTTTACAATATGTAAGAGGCTCTGGAACTTGGGGGCCAGGCACACAGCAACATGGACAAAGGTGCGTCCAGGTTGTAGGGGCTGCCTAGATCGAGTCAGTCTACCCCCACCTCTGTCAAGAAAAAAAGAAGGGGGTTAACTCCCTTCTGAGGGGAAAATAGAGTCCAGCCCAGTGTGCCAATGGGACCCAACCCATGAGTCTACTGCCTTCCTAGGGCCCAGGAAAAGGACGTTACCAAGAAACTCTCCAGGTACAACCCTCTAATTATTATCCATTACTGTTTTTTTCAGATGGACAGTGATGAAGTTCCAACAAGAAGTCTGAAGACTATCAAGAGAGACCTCAACTCCTTAGGATGACTAGTTGAGGGATCTGGAACACAAGATGTGTTATCCTCTTTCCTGCCAGTTACAGGGAATGACGTGGGTAGAACCAAGAAAATTATGCAGATTGATATCTGATTCTGAGCTTGGAGCCACCAGCAGAATTTGGGAGGTTTTGATCATGGATTTGTTTACTCAACACCAAGTCTGCTGGCAGCAGATGGGGTACACCTGTTTCAAAGAGGGAAAAGAAACCTTGCTCAGGAGTTAGCGGGGTTCATTGAGAGAGTTTTAGATTTGAAGGGGGAAAAGAGTAAAATCAGAAAGGACCACTGGAGATAAGCCTGGGACTGGCATTTCATTGTTTTAGAGACAGTGTGTTAGTGAGGTCCTTCAGTCTGCTGTCTCAGTAGAAGTAGGGGGTGGAGATCCATGAGGCAACAAAGATTCAAAGGTTAATGATGAAAGCATCTGAAACAGTCATGTAGGAATCAATGTTTTCCCACTGAAAAGGCAGCGGAATTGATAAACCAGTTAAGTATATCTGTACCAATGCATGCAGCATGGGCAAAAATCAGAAGGAACTGGAAGCCATGGTGCAACAGGAAAACTGTGACATAGCTGAGAT
Organism: Lophotriccus pileatus; assembly: GCA_035583135.1. NCBI lineage: Eukaryota > Metazoa > Chordata > Aves > Passeriformes > Tyrannidae > Lophotriccus > Lophotriccus pileatus. The sequence goes on along the minus strand of JAWWES010000094.1, from coordinate 22,854,833 downwards.
CACAGAATCTTTGTGGGATGAGACACAGAACTGGACTGCAGCAATAAATGACTATAAGCTGTTCAGGAGGGAAAGAGAGGCAGCTGGGAGAAGTCTCACAATGAGTAGTTCTTGTTCTCATCAGGGACTTCAACTCTGTCAGATGTCTGATCGAAACACATCACAGTGGAGGGGAAACAGTATAGAAAGTTCCTGGAGTGTCTGGAAGACAGCTTCCTGGCAGGTGTTGGTGAGTGAGCCAGTTGGACATTTTGTTTGTGATCTGAGAAGGACTGGTGGCTGACGGGATGCTTGGAGGACACCTTGGGCTCAGTGATCACCTTGGGCTGTCAGATGGCAAACTTTAGCCTTTTTGGGAGACTAGTTGAGAGTCCCTTGGAAAGCAGTCCTGAAGAGCAACAGAGTCCAGGAATGTTAGACATGTTTTAGGAAGGAAATCTTAGAGGTGCAGAAGCAGGCTATCTAATGTAGCAGAAAACTGTTACACAACTGAGACACCAAAAACCTATGGGGCTGGAAAAGATCCACCCAAGAGTACTGAAGGAGCTGGCCAAGATGTTCACTGAGCCACTTCCCATCATTTACCAGCAGCCTTGGCTCACTGCAGAGGTCCCAGATGAATGGAGCTTAGTAATTGTGACTGCTCATCTAAGGAAAGGCTGAAAGGAGGATCCAGGGATCTATAGGCTTGTCAGTCTGACTGTGGGGCTGGGGAAGGTCATGGGGCAGATCATGTTGGGTGACATCGCACAGCACAACCTGGGGCAGGGGACAAACAGAGGATTAGGAGCAGCCAGTGTGGATTTAGGAAAGGCAGGTCCTGCTTGACTAACCAGATCTCCTTCTACAGCAAGAGTGACCCATTCGGTGGATGAGGGAAAAGCTGTGCATGTTGTCTATCTGGACTTCAGAAAAGCCTTTGAAATCATTCCCCATAGCATTCTCCTGGAGAAACTGGCAGTCCTTGACTTGATCGGGTGCACTCTCTGCTGGGAAAAGAACTGCCTGGCTGGCCAGATCCAGAGACTGGTGGTGAAGGCAATTAAAATCCTGTTGATGGCTGATCATTAGTGGTGTTCCCCAGGGCTCAATACTGGGGCCAGCCCTATTTAAAATCTTTACTGGTGAGTGTGCCCTCAGTCACTTTGCAGATATCTCCAAGTTGGGTGGGAGAGTTGATCTTCTGGAAGGTAGGAGGGCTCAGCAGACAGATCTGGACAGGCTGGATCAATGGGCTGAGCCCAATCCTATGAAATCCTACGAAGTGAAGTGCTGGGTCCTGCACTTAGTCACAACAACCCCAGGCAGTGCTACAGTATTGGGCAAGAGTGGCTGGAAAAAATGCCTGGCAGAAAAGGACTTGGGGGTGCTGGTTGACAGCAGATGAACCTGGTGCCCAGGTGGCCAAGAAGGCCAGTGGCATCCTGGCTTGTGTCAGAAATAGAGTGGGCAGCAGGACAGGGGTTGTCCCTCTGTACTTGGCACTTGTGGGGCCACACCTGTGTTCTGTGTCCAGTTCTGGGTCCCCAGTAAAGACACTGAGGTGCTGGAGCACATCCAGACAAGGTCAGCAGAACTGGTGAAGGATCCAGAGCACAAGGACTGGCTGAAAGAGCTGGGAGTGTTTAGTATGGAGAAAAGGAAGCTGGGGAGAGACCTTATTCCTCTCTACAACTATCTGAAAGGAGGTTGTAGCAAGGTGGGGGTCAGCCTCTCCTTCCAAGTAAGAAGTGACAGGATGAGAGGAAATGGCCTCAAGCTGTGACACAGGAGTTTTAGATTGGGTATTAGGAAAAAAATTCTTCACTGAAAGAGTGGTCAGGCATTGGAATAGGCTTCCCAGGAAAGTGCTGAAAATCAGCAATTTGTGGAAATCTTTAAAAGGAGTGTGGATGTGGCACATGGGGACATGGTTTAGTTGTGAACATGATGGAGCTATGTTAATGGTCAAATTGAATGATCTGAAAGGCCTTTTTGAGCCTTAATGATTCTACAATTCTAAGTCTGCAGCACTGAGCAAAGACCATTTTCTTAGTGCTTGCATTTTTGCTTTTCACTCAGAATGAACAGTATATTGACATTCTTTGAAAGCAACATTTTTTGATGCAATATAATATACAGACTGCCTTGAACTGATGTCCCTGAAGTTGTATCAGTCAGATGAGAAAGCTTGAAGAAATATAAAATAGAAGTACACTGTCTTCAAAAGCAGGATAGCTGTATGTATAACTGGTAGAAGAAAATAAATAAACTGGTATATATATTGTTCTGAATCCTTGTTTTCAAAATTCCGAGTTTAAATCGGATTTTTCACCTAATCTGACTTACAGTGTACAATCAACTCTTCAGAACTGCTGAGTGGTCTGAAAATCTCTCTGCAAAATCAGAACACTTAGAGATAGCAGCAGTCATCAACAACATGAAAGATGTATAAATTTCATATATTTCTGCATATTGTATGCAGATATACATACACACAGAAAAATTTATATATATACACATATATATATGCCCATATGCACACACATAAAATATTTTATGCATACCAGTTCAATAGTTACTGAAATTGATCTGTGCTCAAGACCACTATTTTGCTGTTTACCATGAAATGACAGCAAAAGTAGTTAAGTAATAAATGCTGGTATATTACAGCTCTGTACAAGAAGCAAGTGCTAACTAATCTTTGGTAATCAAAAAACACATTACAGGGATCTTCAAAGTATTTCTCCAATTTTAAGCGTTTCTAACTTTTAATAACAAATTCTAATTATATGGACAGATACACATTTTCTATCAATTTATGAGAAAACAGACCTGCAGATTTTTCTTTTTTTTCAAATCAACATAAAATTCAATGGAACCAATTGACAGAGACTGGGCATTCAACACCACTAAATGAGCAGCACAGTATAAACTGGCACCGGGACAAAAGGTAAAAATAAATTGTTGCTTTCACTGTGGGGAAAAAGAAAATATGTGTGCACACTCAAAGTCATTAGGAGAAAACACTGTTATTACACTTTACTTAAGAAAGATTCTACAGGGGAATATTAGCAGTAATATTTGTGATACCAAAAATCACCTCTTAATTTTGCGCACATCCTTACACAAACTTCAATTTCCCACAAGACCTGTCCTTCAGGCCCAGTATCCTGTCCATGATAGCAGCTCATAACACCATATGCCACAGGAAAAGGTGTCATAGCCCTGTAGTAAGCAGATGTAAGATAATCTGTTTCCCAGATAAACAGTTATAGCTCACCCTTCACTCAGAAGGGAACTCTACAAGAATATCTTATGTAAGTAATCAACATAAAATTCAGAATTTGAAAGACTGGCTGTTTGCCATTTGAATTCTGCATCTCTGGTTCTCTTCTTGTAACAGTGGAAGAAAGGAAATTGAAGGCAATAGAATTGCCTGATTTTGCAGTATTGCCAAATGTCATTGCATAAAGTATAGCAAGGCAACTATTTACATTTTTCTTGTGTGCTTGCTTTGACAATCTCTGCAGACCATAAAGAGCACTGGTTAAAGGTGACTTGTATACTGACATTTACTGTGTATTCAGCCCATTCCATTTGTTCCATTACTAATATCTGCTTTAGAATGTAAAAGCCTTTCCTAATCAACTGAGAACAATACTCTATAGTTACAGTTTGATTTTTTGTAAATTTCTTCATATTTAAATAGCATAATTCAATAACGTTATACAATGCTGAGCTGCAAAAGAACAGAGAAGACAGTGCCAGATGCAGATTCACTTGAAAAATATTAATATTTTTATTAATTTCTGTTAGCAGAAAAATAACCCAATTAAATAAACACTAAGTCAGCATTTTTCCAATAGTTAACCTCATTAATTCACACTACTCTAAAAATGAATCCTATGTCATTACTAAAACATTTTGATGATGTCACTGAGAATATACTTACCCACTTTTAATATGACCCAGGCAAGTTAACTAAATTAACCCTCTGCTCTTGTAATATGCATAACAAAGTCGGGGGTGGTAGGTGCATCGTACACAAATTATAAAACTAACATGCGTCATCTGTTGCTTAAAGTGGTTGTGACAAGAAGTGACAGGGTAGTCCTCTCAGCCACACTGCTATCCAAGGGTCAGATCGCTGACAAAAAGGATCCTGATTTTTATGGCCTAGGCATGTAGCTTCTAGCAAATTCAGTGAAGGAAACAGGTTATAAAAACCATTCATGCTTCCTGGGAAGCAAATGAACAGACCCCCAAACCAAAAATAAACAATAAAAATAACAACAATCAGGAGATTCTAATCGATCTTGACCCAAAAATGGACATTAAAAAGAGAGGTAAGGAAACACAAATGGCTTTGCATAGACAGAAAACTTATGTTACTGAGTAGGTGATACACGTTGCTGTAATCATGCTATCAAGAGATTATTGAATATTACCAATACATCTGTAAATTCTTATCTATTTATAGCATTCATTTATAGATTTCAAAAAGATCTTGGAAAGAGGCACAAAATAATCCCTGTCACTACAACATAAGACAGCATGTCATCCCCTTTTTTTACAGAGTTTGCCATTTAGTTACCATTAAAACTAAATGGTAGTTTGGAGGGGGGGCCTAAGTAGGAAGAAAAATAAATTGTTATAATTAAAAATACATTTCTATAAAAGAAGGAATCATTACAAATCTCACATGAAAATGAAAATCCACTGGGCAGAATTTGCCCATTACACTCTACAGGTTTCATGGGAAAACAAATAACTGTGTCTGACAATTGTGCTTTCCATTTACTGAAGTGATAAAGAGTGAGGATTCTGGCCCTTTGTTGCAGTTGTACTGAGTTGTATTATGAATAAAACTTGTACCAAGTTTATTAAGAATTTTTCTACTACTCATGAAAACTTCAGGAGGAGAATAGACAAATCTAAAAGAATTTTTAGAAAAAAAAAGCAACAAAGGAAAATACTTTTTCTGCCAAGCAACTCTCTTTTTTCCTTTTCCTCCTTCTTCCCGCTCATGTTTGAATGTTCTAGGTTTTTCAAGGTTATTAAAATATCTGCTCTTCTTTCCCCTTATCCTGACTGAAGGCAACTTATACTACCTGATTCTTATTTAGAGGGAACAAGATGGGAGAAGAATTAATTAATTAATTCTCAATATGTGTGATCCAGTAACAGAAGAAATGTGACTCTGCGAAGTTACAACAAATCAAAGTTAATAATACAAATTCTTAAAATACAGTGTTGCTATAAGAAACACATGCACTTGATCAAAGGTTTATTATATATATAT
>JAWWES010000094.1:22817530-22831523 GCA_035583135.1 Lophotriccus pileatus | reverse complement strand
ACAAGGGCGGCATCGTCAGCGTAAAGCAGCTCCCAGACAAGATGATTTAAGGTCTTAGTGTGGGCCTTCAGTCGCCTTCAGCCTCCCATCGGTACGGTATCGGATGTAGACACCATTATCTTCACTGAGGTCTGCCGTGGCCCTTTGGAGCATCATGCTGAAGAACATTGTGAATAGAGTTGGTGCAAGAATGCAACCCTGTTTCACACCACTGGTTATTGGAAAGGGCTCAGAAAGTTCATCGCCATATCTGACTTGGCTGCGCTGGTCCTCATGAAGCAAAATGATCATTTGAGGAATCCTAATCATTCCAAACTTTGCCACAAACCTTTTCTGCTCACAGTGTCAAAAGATTCAATTATGCACAGACTCTGGTGATTACAGAGGATTCTGTGAGGCCTTGAAAGCAGTGTACAGACCTACACACCAGGTTCAAAGCCCTTTACTCAGCACAGATGGTCAAATGCTTCTCACAGATAAAACTTCCATTCTGAATAGATGGTCTGAACATTTTCGGACTCTTTTCAGTAACAGCCCTGTAGTTCAAGGCTCAGCAATTCAGTACATTACGCATCAACTGTTGAAAACTGAATTGGATATTGCCCCCACTATAGGAGAAACTCTTAAGGCCATACAGCAGGTGAAAACTGGCAAGGCAGCTGGGGTTGATGGAATTCCACCTGAAGTCTGGAAGCATGAAGGCCAAGCACTCCATGCTAAGTTTCATGAGTTCGTGGTGAGCTGTTGGGAACGAGGTGAACTACCATCAGACCTTTGTGACGCAGTCATCATCACCTTGTGCAAGAAGAAAGGAGATAAATCAGAGTGTTCAAATTACCAAGGTATTCCTTTGCTCTCCATTGCTGGTAAAATCCTGGCAAGAATACTTTTGAACTGCAAAAATTATACCATTCAAAAAGTACAATGAGCCTCTTTCTGTTAAAAGAATAAAACCGGTGTTTTTTGAAACTGTTTTTACCACACAATTCAAGGGCTCAGTGATTTTGTAAGGGAAGCACTGCACAATGCACTGCATTTTTTTTTTAGAGAAGATTATCAATTTTCAAGTAATAAAACAGACATAGTTAGGAAGTGATAATCTTAAGCACTAATTTCTAATGAAACATGATGGCTTGCTTCTTTTTAATTTCCTTACATTTCTAGTTACAGTATATGCCCATTAGCTGATTCCTAGGAACCTGGGCAATAGGTGCGCTGCTGGTGGATTAGCCAAACACACTGGTTTACAAAAAAATATCAATAAAACACCACCTGTGTCAAAAATTGTTCTTCAACTTTTCTCATACAACTATGAATCACAAGGTTTAGAAAAGTCTGCCGTGTGAGATCTGATGTGGATATTCTAATAGTCCCATCTCTAGGAACAGAGACATTCATCACTCTCCCAAGGATGGCATAATTTTTATTTCATCGGAATCCTGTTTGAAGCGCCTAACTTTAACTCAAAACAAGTTGGAGTGGTCCAGACACTGTAAAAGTCAAACAAAACCTTACTAAGGTTCAAAATAATAGGGAGTAGAAAATCACCTTGAAAGTGCCACAGTTTAAAACAACTCAGTTGCTCTCCCTCAATCCCTTAGTTGAGTAAGCACATACTGCAACAGAGCCCTGATATATCTTAGATGAGAAAATCCTTCAGTCTATCAGTGACTATCACTGTATGTTGTGATCTTTCGTTTTAAAAAGTCTGGCATCAGAAAAATAATTCTATCTACCTCTGTACAGGCATTAAAGATTCAAAAGATATGAAAATAATGGTGCCCTGAAGAATTAATCCCATGGTCAGATCCATCCAGATGGACTCTTGCTCTCATCTGGGCTCAATAGCAAATGTTCAGGCTTAAAAGCGTAATTGCCATGATTTTATGCACAGTCACATCAAATTAAGGTTGTCATGTGTCATAGCCATTTCTGGCTCAAAATAGATAAATATATTCATAGAGTTGTCCTACAAATCTAGCTTGTAGCTTTTTACATTTCACAAAGATCATAGCATTGTTTAGATTTGAAAAGACCTTGAAGATTATCAAGTCCAACCATTAAACTCACAATGCCAAAGCCAGCACTAAGTCATATCTCTAAACTCCACTTAAATACCTTTAGGAATAGTACCTTCCCTAGGCAGCTTGCTCCAGTGTTTTAGAACCCTTTTTGTGAAAGAATCTTTTCTAATATCCAATCTAAAACTCCTCTGGCACAGCTTGAGGCCATTTCCTCTCTTTCTGTGGCTTGTTGCTACTTGGAAGAAGAGACTGACACCCATCTCATTACAACATCCTTTCAGGTAATTGTAGAGAGTGATAAGATCCCCCCCGAGCCTCCTTTTCTCCAGACTGAACACAGCTTCCTCAGCTTCTCCTCCTAAGACTTTTACTACAGGTACTTAACTGGCTTTGTTGTCACTCTCTAGACACACTCCAGCACCTCAATGGCATTCCTGAATTGAGGGTCCCAGAACTGGACACAATATTCAATGCCAGGCTTTGTCAGTGCCAAGTACAGAGAGATAGTCTCTGCCCTGGTCCTGGACACACCATTGCTGACACAAAAACAGGATGCCATTGGCCTTCTTGGCCACCTGGACACACTGCTGGCTCATGTTCAGATGCTGTCAACCAATACCCACAGGTCTTCTTCTGATGGTCTGTTTTCCAGACACTGTTCCCCAAGATTGTAGCACTGCCTGGGGTTATTGTGACCCAAGTATGGGACCCAGCACTTCACCTTTCTGGACCTAATAGGATTGGACTCAGCCCATTCATCCAGCCTGTCCAGATCCCTCTGCTGAGCCTTCCTTCCCTCCAGTAGATCAGCACTCCCACTCAACTTGGTGGTACCTGCAAAGAGGCTGAGGGTGCACTTGATCCCCTCATCCACATCATCAGTAAAGATATTAAACAGGGCTGGTCCCAGTACTGAGCCCTGGGGAAAACTGCTAGTGACCGGCCACCAACAGGATTTAACTGCCTTCACCATCAGTCCCTGGTCTGGCCATCCAGCCAGTTCTTTTCTTAGCAAAGAGTGCACCTGATTGCACCTGATCAAGTCAAGGACTGCCAGTTTCTCCAGGAGAATGCTGTGGGGAATGATTTCAAAGGTTTTTCTGAAGTCCAGAGAGACAACATGCACAGCTTTTCCCTCATCCACCAGAGGGGTCACCCTTGTCATAGAAAGAGGTCTGGTTAGTCAAGCAGGACCTGCCTTTCCTAAATCCATGCTGGCTGGGCCTAATCCTTTGGCTGTGCTGCACAGGCTACCTGATGGCACCTAAGATGATCTGCTCCATGACCTTTCCCTTCTTGCAGATGGGTATCATGTTGGCTAAGCTCTAGTCAACTGGGACCTTCCTGGTTAGCCAGAATTGCTGGTAAATGATTGGAGGAGGCTTGCTAAACACTTCTGCCAGCTCACCCAGTACCCTTGGGTGGATACCATCAGGCACCATAGGCTTGTGTGTGTCTAAGTGGTGTAGTAGGTCATCCACTTCCTAATGGATTATGGAAGCTTCATACTGTTCCCTATGTCTGTCTTCCAACTTATGGTCTCTGTACTCCCAGAACAACTAGTCTTGCTATTAAAGACAGGCAATGAAGGCATAAGTACCCAAGGCTTTCCCTCATCCTTTGTCAATGTGTTTCCCTCTCCATCTAATAAAAGATGGGGATACTCCTCAGCTCTCTTTTTATTGATGACATATTTATAGAAATGTGTTTATTTTCTTTTATGGCAGCAGCCAGATGAAGTTCTGTTTGAACTTTGGACTTCCTAATTTTCTCCTTGCGTGGCCTCACAACATCCTTGTAGTCCTCTTGAGTTGCCTGCCCCTTCTTCCAAAGAACTTATCTGATGCTAGAAACTGTAAATAACACAAATTATTTTTTTCCAGTTTTAATGATACCTAACTCCACTCTATGTAAAAGTTCACTAAGAAAGTAAGAATCAACCTCAAACTGATATTGATCTTCTCTGAAGACAGAACTGGAATTTTCAATGCTTTTACATGATGTAATAGACTCAAAAGTTCATTAATAGTTATTAGAAAAGATGATACTTAAAATAAACATCAGAAATATGTTATAGTGGTTGGACCTTCATGTTGCTACAGCTTCAGCTTTTAATAACTCCTTTTTCACAGTACCAAGATAAACACATACAATTTCCTCTTCCCCTCCCCTTTTTACTTCACTTTATAACCTCAGATTCTGCATCAGAGACCTGAATTTCTGTTTTGATTCCCCTGCCACACAGGTAAACATTGTACTTTTTATTCAATATGTGTCATTAAAGTCAGTAAACAGGAAAAATGAATAAAACAGCAACTTGTGTATTTTTAACACCTCTGTGTTAAAACCACTTTGCAATAGGGAAGAAGAACAGATGCTCATTTCTAAATGCTAAAGCCACCAACTGGGAATATGCCAGTTGTAACTGCTGCCATCTGTTTTCAACTGTTCTTTTTACCTATCTCTCCGAGATTCATATCCAAATTCACAGCCATATGCTCTACTAGGAAAAGGGCAGTGGGAATAGTATAAGCAGGATTTTTCCCATGTGCTCTCACCTTCATTAAATAAGAACTTTTGGTAATTACTGGTCTGCAAGATCACTGTGAAATGATAAATCGGGGGCACTTTTTTCAAGGATTCTGTGGTGACAGCAGTTGTTTAATAATCACATTTCATTGCTGCTTTCCCACATTTCATATAACTTGTTTACTTTCCCACTGCTGCTGTTCATCTTCCTACCCTCCCTCTAGTCAGGTAGAAGTCGATTCTATAGCTCTAGGCTTCTATAGGGATAACCCAGCTCCTGCTGGAAACAAAGCACCTTGTGCATAACAAAGTGTCTGTTACAGAACCAAGTTGCATTGTGCAGCTCATAACTATTTTTGTGTAGACACATTCAACTATCCCTTAGGTGCATGTATTCATAGTTTCTGCACTGTCTGAAACAGACTGTGGGAGTATTGAATTGACATAAGTACAATACGACATATCTAATTAAAAGAAAACCCCAAACCTCTCATTAACACCAGCAAAACCCCTTTGAAATGCCCAAATTAAAAAAAAAAAAAAAAATCCCATGTCAATTTTTCTCCTGACTCCCACATATATACAATAAAAAGCAAAATAAAAATTCTTCATCCCTCCTCACCCTCAACACTATTACTGGATAATTACTTGAAAGATTGTACATCATTATCTCAGCTGTTTATTTCTGACCTAGAGTGCATCACTACTGGATATTTGATATATATATAAGGGTTTGCGACAAGTCTACAAAAGATGTGTGTTTGCAACAGCTCCAGAGTGGCTTTTGTTTTTCAGGGCAGCTGCTGCCTTAGCCATCAGAGCTACTGAATCAGGCTCTTCAGGAATAAGCCACAGGAGACTCTAATACTTGGACTAAAAAGCCAAGACATGTAGCTGTCCTCTGTTACAGACACATCTCCATACCTCAGACAACTTTTCTAGGGTGTTTTCAGAGACAGGCTGGTCTGGGATGCTGGCAGCATCTTCATTTTTCAATAAAAGATGCTACTATAGGAGTCTATCAATGTCTATTGGTCTATATATCATTTTAAAAGGTGTGGAGCTCAGCTTTCAAAGATGTAGGCAGCAGCACTGGTGTCATGAGCAGTACTAAATATTTACCTGCAATCCATCTGATTGTTATCTTCTGTTTTCTCTCTCCACCATCAATTTATTGCAGTCTTACACGTGTATTTTTAATGAGTAAAATTTGAGCTATAACAAAAGGTGGAAGAGGTGGATAGAGAGGACTAAAATTATGTAAAAACTGTGGGTCAAAGTAAGGCATTTGTCAAAATGACCTGAATATGCAAGATGTCATCTCACTGAGTCTTTGCTTTCTCATGACCAATTTTATCCTGAATGTTAAAGACACAGAATTGAGAAAAGTTCTACTCAACTTTTGCCTCCCATTATTAGGATTACTACCTAAGAATAATAAAATTTAAAATTATGAGAAGAAAGAAGTATTTTTCTCTTGAGCTCTGTTGTTACATTTAGTGCTTTTGACAGCACTTTTTTCCTCATTACCTTGTATTGGTAACGATTCTTGAAGTGGCATCAAAAGAGAATGCAATATTTGTCATTCTACTTTCCTACTTTTAAAGTGCTACAGTGAGCAGCAAAAGGAGGGAAAGGCATGTGTCACTTTTACTGGGCTACATTAGAACTGGTAGAAGTTTTGTGGACCATAAGGAACTAAAAAAAAAAAAAAAAGCAGAAATCCAGTAAACAGATACAAAATGCACACTCTTCCCATCTTTCCAACACACACTCTCATGTTCCTGTTTTGTAAACAATGTGGTATCTCTATCATCTCTTAAAAATAATTATGTGGAAAGCAATACTGATGTGCACGATTCATATGAGTCAAGTTACTGTGATATAGATCTTTGGGGTCTGGACGTCTCTGAAACAGCGCATTCAACAGCATAGCACAAAGTAGGAGATTTTTGTAATGATTCTGGCCTTATATCCCTCTCTGTAAAAAGGCTTTACTCTGCATCTTTTGCTATCCTATTTAATATCAAATAAGACTTTTGGGGCATAGACAATAGGTGTGCATGACATTCAAAACTTGTCTGGACCTTCCAGACAACCTGTACAATACAAACAACAGCGAATTCCTGTTCATCTTTCTGATGAAGTCAACCCTTTATTTCATGGGTCTTTCAGTGGTCATCCTAGTTGTATTAAACAACAATGGAACAATGAAAAGCAAAAAAATCTTTCTCCATCACCTGGAGAAAATCAAAGCCTTGCATTATGCAAAAGTCTCACCAGCAATGAGGGACTGGTTAGTATGAACCTATCACAAAGCCTGGTATGCTGATGAAGTGGTCTTCTCAGAGTGTCACTGACAGGCTACATATTGTATGGCTTGCTTTTCCTTCTGAATATTCCATGAGAAAGGCGGGGGGAAGGGAGATGGGCTGAGTTTGCGAGACAGACAATGACAATGAGACAAAAAGAAAGGAAAAAAAGTTATTTTTATGATTTCATTGCTAACTTGAGAGAGAGTTTAAATGTTGGTTTTTTCAGTTGCTTTTGGCCCCTGCATGACTCTTCTGAAAATTCATATTAAAGTGTTTAAAGGTTAAGCACCACAAATGAATTTGCCTCATGATAATTGAAATGTCAAGGAAAAGAATTAACTAAATGAGAAGATATGTCCCTCTGTAGCCAAAGTCCTATCTTGCACTATCAAACAGATCTTAGAGGTTTTAAATATCTTCTTTTTCTTTTTATTCTTTAAAAAAGTTCAGAGCAAGAGAAGACATTAAAGGGGAAGAATGTGAAAAGCTAATAATAATTGCTAATCAATAGTTCTCTTGAAAAGATGTAAGTGTATATCAAGAGCAAGGTACCAGACAGCATATTTACTAACCACAAAAAGGTTAGTGGAGATTCTTACTGTGAAGAATATGAGAGCTTCTTTATTGGTCTGAGTTAATTATTTTGAAAGTGGTATGCCCTTTAAGATGCAACTTAATTTATTTTTTTTCTTTAAACAAAAAAGATTTTAAAAGTTCTTGTACTACGGTATCGTGAGAAAATATATATAGAAGACATATCACTTGGGAAATCTGAAATGGAGTTTCTGAAATGGAACTGCTTTGTAATTAGTGTTTGAAAAACAAACAAACAAACAAAAACCTCACAACTCAAAACCAATCAAACAAAACTACCAAAAACAACCAAACAAAACCAAATAAACTAAAACAAAACAAAACAAAACAAAACCACCCCAAAGCAGAACTAAAGAGGTTAAAGATGTACCAAGATCAGAAAAGAGCTGCTGTCATGGGACATGTCAAAAGGACTAAAGGCTAGTGAGCCAATGAAGCTATAAGTAATGATTTATAGGGAGAGATTCCTAAACTACTTGTTGGCATCTTATGGTATAGACACCAATCTATGTATAGAACCAGAAAATTTCTGCCAGTTCCCCAGCTAAGAGGCAGAAGCTTTCCCTGCTTTTTTCCCCATGAGAAAAACTGTCAGGACAAGCATCATCCTCCTGTAGAGAATAGCTAACAGGTGAAGCTACTACAGGTAGTGGCAATACCACTAATTCCTGCTGCTGACACCAAGGTATGGGAGACTTTTCCTTTGATGGTAACAGTAAGAGCCATAGAAATATTTGGGGGAAAGTTGCTGAAAATAGGAATCACCTTAAAAATGTTTTGTTCTTTCTCACTTTTTTGTAGATGGTAGTCCTGAGTAGGGTCTTTCCATATTGTCAGATGGTTAGAGAATGAGACCAGTAGACAGTAGAGAAAAGGGTAGTGGGATTAAAATCTAGGACCAAGCCCAAGAATTGCTCAAACAAAGATAGCAAACTGACTTGGGTAAATCTGAATCTAGACTCTGAGGTTTGATGAATTCACCTGGATTATTAATTGTGTCTGAAGAATGATTTCCAAAGCTTTCAATTGATGCCCTCACTGGGAACTATCTCCTCCACAAAAGAGGCTGTTCCAGTTTTTTTCTTCACCTGCTATTGCTCTAGAATATCCATAAAATATTTTTTTAATCTCATCATCTGTTTATTCAATGCATAAAAATAGCACTTATTGTGTCTTCCTTGTGTCTGAACACATATACAAGTTTTCACACACCGATCTCCAGCTCTATAAGAGACCAAAACACTTCAGAAAGAGAAAAAAAGAATCTAAAAGTTTGCTTAAATAGTGTATGTGAGATTGAGAACCAAATCTTCAGACTTACCATGACAACTGTTGTTTAACTTACTCCCCTTTTCAGAAAAATGTTTTATTATAGTCTTCACTGCCAAGTGTTACCAGCCTGACCATGATCTAGAGTTGAAAAATGTCACTAATGCTTCAGGATTTTATTACAAACATAGAATTGATGGCTGAGGTTTGCAAAAGTTAGAAGTTAAATGTAGGGTCTTTCTCACATATTTTATTATTTTAGTAAATGGTTAGTTACTGATTACTGCTAATTAGCCAGAATTTTTGCTTTAACCATGATTCTAAGTAGTGAGAATTACAAACATACTCCAAGTATTAAAATAAATGTGGTAATTTCAAATTCACAGTGTTTCTTTTCCATCTTGTAAAAACGAAAACAAATCTTGCCAAAACTGCCCTGAATTGCACCAGGGCAATTTCATGCTTGTGTATTTCATGAATTGTTTACCCATATACAGTACAAATGTGAATCATTCTCTCTTTAATTGCCAATATGTCACTGTTAAGTGTACATATGCAGCTGACAGACGGGCCCACCATTTGCTGCAAGGGGAGAGTGTTGAGAAGGCAGCTGTCATGGTGATATCAGCACTCTGGTCAGGCAGAGCAAGCAGACCAGGCATGCAAAAATTCCATTATTTTAGCCTTACTCTTAATCCTGCCACCCTACAGAGAAGTCTTGTTACAGGCTCAGCAAGCAAAGGCCTCAGCTGCAGTCTCCTGTTAGCTACTGGCCCATAGTAGCCTCTCTGGGGAACTGCTAGTCCACTGCTTTCATCTACAGATGTTAAATGTTTTTCAGATCTTTGGCATGTGTTCCCTGGGGAGTTACCAACTTGTTTTTATCATGTTCTTAAAGATTTCTATTCAGAACATGGTTGACTGTACTTCTTTTCTACAGTTCACTGAAATTCGGGGAAGTTCATAGGTTCCATGTGGTCAGCATCACGGACCAAGGTGGGGAGAGGGGTATTTGGTAGCATTTATTGAATACTTTTCATTAAGGGAGCCTAGCAGCTTAAGGGATTTCAGGACAATTGGATCAGATAGACCACTGTGCTTACTTGGTTTATTAAGAATGCCTTTAGCTCTGTATCTAAAATACTGTTGCAGCTTTCTAACATATATAGATAAAGGATCTGTGTAGTATCATATAATCTTTTTACTTCTTCAGAGAACTACATACTTTTATCAACTCCATTACTTTAGGGGCTGCGATTGGATTTAACTTCTTGCACGTGAAATCAGTGTCAGCTGTTATTCTTTGTATACATTTGTTAAACTCAGTCTGGTCCATATGGGGCTATGAGGCAGAGACATAATAGGTGTATTACAGTTTACCACAGAAAGACTGAAGGACCTAAGATGTGGAATGATTGTTCAGACGAAGACAACTGAGTTCATATTTTTACTGCAGTGTTTTAAAGGCTGATATAATTGATGTAAGCCTCTATAGCCTGCACCTCTGAGTGTTAGGAATGGTGAGCAATACAGGACTTACTCATGCTGAACTGATGTCTTTATCTTCCTCTGTGCCCCACAGCTCCTCCCCCTCTAGTATAACATAAGTGAGTTTGTGGGTAATGCTGGGTTAGCATCTCTGGAAAATTATCTCTTTTGTCTAGGAAATAGACATAGCAAGGACGGAGAGAGAAACTGCAGAATAGATTCTACCACAGAGACAATTCTTCCTGAACACTTTTTTTTTTTTTTTTTTTTTTTTTTTTTTTTTTTTTTTTTTTGGTCAAGAAAAGCTTAGGTTCATGTATCACTGACTTCCTAGCAAGGATTTCCACTCTACTACTGAACACCCAAATGGCTTGCTGTCGAATTATCAAAGCTCACAACCACTTTTTTTAGTTTTACGTCTATTATATCTTCAATAATATGAAAATTGCTGTGTTTTTAAGATAATTAATGTGTCAGATAAAATACTATTTCTGACTAACTTTCCAGAAATTCTTCTGATGCAAATACATCTTCCAGCACTGTTTGTTATCCTTTTCTGCCATCTAACTAGACTAACATGCCTCCCATCCCATGCTTCGTGCTGAGCAAGAGATCATAAGCCTAGTTGTATCTGGTCAGCCTTCATGAGAGACTGGTGGTATGCAACACTTTCAAAACAGAATTGAGGAATTCCCTTGTTTTCTGTGGCAAAATTAAAGAAATGGGATGTTATCTTACTCTGTGCACAACTACGAGGAATAACTGAGACATGGTGGGACAATGCAGATGACTGAAGGATCACAATGGGTGGCTACAGGATGTTTAGTGAATACAGGCAGTGAGGAAGAGTAGGAAGAGTCATGCTCTATGTCATTAAGGAGAACCTGGAATGCACGGAAGTCAACTACGGTGATTGTGGAAGCCCTATCAAATGCTGCTGGGTTAAGATCAGAGCAGTAGTCTTCAAGAGAGATCTTTCAGTAAGTACCTGCTGCTGACCTCAAACCCAAGATGATAAGGCCAACAAAGCAATATTTAGGTCACTTAAGCATGTTTCAGATCAACACAACCTGATTTTTATAGGCAACTTCAATTACCCAGACACTTACTGGAAGAACAGTGCAGCAGCTCACATGTCATCAAGCTCCTGGAACACATAGAGACCTGGTTATTGGTAAAAAAATGTTAGATTTGCCAGCTGGAAAGGAGGCACTGCTGGACTTGTTACTCACAAACAAAGAAGACCCGCTTTTTAATATCTTGGTTAGTGATAGCCTTGGCTGCAGTGATTATAATACTGTGGAGCTGGAGCACACTAAATGTTTTAGATTTTAGAAGACCAAACTCAAGCTAGCTCAGAGCTCAGTTGGGAGAAATTTCATGGAAAGATGCCATGGAAGATAAAGGACCTGGTGAGTGCTGTGCATTTTTCAAGAGGTTCAGCAGGATAGGTGAATTACCCAGTCACCAACAATGCTGAAAAGACAGAGGTTCTCAACCCCTTCTTCACCTCTGTCTTTACCACCACTGTTGGGCCCCAAGCCTTGGGAGGAAATATCCAAATTGATGCAAACACAAACCCATGGCCAGTGAAGAAATAGTGGGCATATGAACTATTATGGGAGCTAAAAATATCCACCCAAGGGTGTTAAAATAGCTGGCTGATGTCATTGTGAGAACAATCTCCATAATTCTTGAGAAGTTGCGGAGATCAAAGGACATCCCAGAAGACCAGAAGAGGGCTAATACCATCCCCATCTACAAGGTGGGCTTAAAGGAAGATCCAGAAAATTGTAGGCTTATCAGTCTTATTTCAGCCCCTAACAAGTGGTCCGTGGGGTGTGTGGGGAGCTGACTGGCGGACTGGACCCAACTTCTTTTCAAGTTGGCAACCTGTCACAAATGGGATGCTCCCGGGATCAATATTGGGCCCAAAGCCGTTGATTGTCTTCATAAGTGATCTGGACAATGGGATCAATTTAATGTTGATGAAATCTGCTGATGATACCAAACTGAGTGAGGAAATAGATATTTTCAAAGGGATAGCCACCCTGCAGGAAGACCTGCATGGGCTGGAAGAGTGGGCCAACAAGAACCTTACGAAGTACACTATAGACAAACACAAGGTCTTGCACCTGGGAAAACATAATCCAGGAATGCAGGCACAGGCTGGGATCTATCCAGAAGGGGAACAGCTCTGTGGAAAGGAACACGGGGGTCCTTGGGGGACATCAAATTGAGTGCGAGAGAACTGTGAGCTATTGTGCCAAAGAGAGCCAACAGGATGCTGCACTGCATCAGCAAAGGCATCACCTGCAGAGGTAAAGAGGCCATTATCCCACTCCACTTTGTTCTTGTCAGGCCACACCTGGAATACTATGCTCAGTTTTGATCCTTGATATTTGAGGAGGCTCGAAAGAGTCCAGAGAAGGGCCACAAAGATGATCCAAGGACTGGGAAGCTTGTCATGTGAGGAAAAGCTGAGAGAGATGGGTTTATTCAGGGTTGGGAAAAGAAGGCTCAGGGGAGACCTTATTGCCATGTTCCAGTATTTAAAGGGTGGCTAAAAGAAGACAGAAACTCCCTTTTTGCAGGGAGTTACATGGAAAAGGCAAGGGATAATGGATACAAGATAATCCTGAGGAGGTTCTAATTGGACACAAGAGGAAAATTTTTCACAGTAAGGAGAACGAACCATTGTAATAATCTCCTCCACAGGGAAATGTCCGCCAACACTGGACACTTTTAAGATTCAGCTGGACAGGGTGCTGGGCCACGTTGTCTAGACTGTGCTCTTGCAAAGAAGGTTGGACCAGATGATCCTTGAGATCCCTTCCAAACCTTTACTCTATGATTAAGCATATTTCCTAGTCTTTTGGAGCCATATTAAACGTGTAACGGTCTAGAGCAATGTTCTCACAAGCAAGGTTTATGAAGTCCTGAGATTCATGAAATAGAATTCAATATTCATTATAAAACTGAAACCAATCATTCATATTCTGCAAATATGATTTTATTTTAAAATGCAGATTTTTAAAGGATGTGTTGTGGTTGAGAGAGATGTGTGAAAAGTCAGATAACAAAGCTTACATAAGCCACAAAATTGTGTAGGTCACAGAAAAGCTTTACACAGTCTATCAAAGACTGGCAACCAGACAGGACAAAGACAAATGAACCACAATGCTGAGAAATATAGGGCAGTATATATCAGGAGTACTTTTCACATGCATATTGCAAAATATGAAATGAGTTTTCACTATTCAGGAAGATGTGCTGGGTACAGCTGAGTATGCAGTGCACAATGCTTCAAGTACATTGCAAAAGTATGGAACTGTTTACAGTGCTTCATCACCTGTCCTGAGAAAAGTAAAGGGATTTGTTAATGTATGACCAAAGGGAGAAATCTCGGTTTATTTTCCTGAAACAAATTCTTTCCCTACTCTGCCACATGGTTGTGCTGGCTGGCCTGTTTGGGACTGGCAGAACAAGGAAGCAGTAGGAGCCCCTCTTCTCTGGCTTCCCTGGTGTTACCCTTATTGCAGAGCCTGCAGAGACTTACAATGATATCTTAATCCATCCAGCTCTCAAGTTAGACCCCACTTCAGCACATGAATGGCACACATTTTGGAGTGGTTAACTCAGCTCATCCTGGTTGCAGAAACCACACTGGAATATTTTTATTAGTATGTTTCCAGCTTAGGACATGTTCAACACTATGTATCTTACTTACCCTCCCACAGCCTCTGTACATTAATATAGAGTACATTTAGATTA
>JAWWES010000094.1:22794681-22817430 GCA_035583135.1 Lophotriccus pileatus | reverse complement strand
TATAGAGTACATTTAGATTACTCTTTGATTCTTCTTTTTTTCATAAAAATGTGAAGAAATTAGCTATTTCTGCCATACCACAAGGTATTTGCCATTACCTTTTTTTTTTGCACACATAAGAGAATTTCTTATGCATGCCAGCAGACACGGTTTGCTTTTGCAGCTGCGAGGAGAGCTTAAAAGGGATGATGCATATTTCCTTTCTTTAATAAAGAGTAAATGATATTTTAAAAAATTTGTTCTGATGGTATGATTTCAAATGTCAAAAGTGGAGACATTCCCACTCAAAACTGAATGTAAAAGGTAAAGAAGTTGGGTTGTGGACGTTATAATATGCTATCTGTCATACCACCAAACCCCAGAACCCTTTTCCAGTCCTGCAGTTTCTCTCCATTTTGGTCAGATATTCAACCGTGCAAGCACAGCAAACTATTGAAATAATACTTTTTAACTTCAGGGTGGAAAAGAACAGACTTCTAGTTAACCCCTTAGCTGCTGCTATATTGATGAATAAATGAAGGCTACTGATCTGATAAAGGGACCCAGCAATGAGACCGATGAGATCCAAGGGCAGTGGTTTCTCAGGAAGGCTCATAATTTCTGAGCCTTGTTAAGATGGCTGAGTGAAGACAGGGGGGACAAAAAAATCATTTTATGTGCAAACCTGGAGCAGTATTATCGGTTTCTGACACTGTTGGTTACATTTGTTGTCATTGCTGATTCCCAGATGTGGAATGCAACCTGTGACAGAGGCATCAGTAAGAGACATGCAAAAAAATTATCTGACAAACAACTGAGGCAAGAGATAAAGAAGATAAGACATACGATGAAGCTGACTCCTGCACTTACCTCCATTCCTTGATTCATCCTTTCTTAGGACTGAGATTACTACCTTCAAATAGTTCAGCTTAGTCTTGCAATCCTTGGATCTTCACCACTGCAGGGCACAGTGTGAGCTCTATCTAGCAATGCAGGCATCCTCAGATGAAAAAGGTATCTGCCAAAGGCTTTTCAGTATCCTGACCACTGCCTGCCTTCTATAAGGCCTTCAGAAGATTAAAGACCAGTCAGTCTGGAGATGCTGCAAAAGCAATCACACTCGCAGACTTTTTTGCCTGCCTTCCCTTCTGTTTCTGATGCAGGAAATAAGCAGCAGTAAATCCCACCCTAGTGTTTCACCCGCAGGATGTAATTGGCATGCTGGCTGGAGAAAACAGTTCTGCAGCAGAAGACTCCATGTTACCAGTTAAGAGCAAATCAAGTGTCAAACAAAAAGGTGCCTGAGCAGCCTTGGTTAATTATTTGCTGAACAGCATCTACGAAGACTGCTGCCCTGTACTCACTTCTGGGCCAAGGTGTCCTGTAGACCTTGAGCAGTTTCATTTATACTTCAGGGCAGATGTGCTCTGTGTTATACCCTAGCTGCATTCCAAGCCCCAACCAAGAAGAAACCTGAGTACACATCTGAGAGGAAGACAGGCTGTACAAGCTTTATAAAGTCCCCAGGGAGTTCCCTAGGCCTGAAGGGCTGGTGACTGGGCTGTGAGTTGTCTCCTACAGAACTCATACTGAAAAATGTTGATAGCAAAAGCACTTGATATTAACTTCTTTTACTTGAGTTAAATTAAAAAGCGGTAAAAAAGCAAGGACTTGGGATGTAAAGTGTCAGAATTTAAGTTTCAGTGCATCTTTGTTCAATCCTAAAAGACAACAATTTTAAGTCTATAGACTCACAGACACATATAAACAAAATATATTACTTTAAAAATAATAAAACAGAAATAAATTGCTCATTCCTGAAACACAAATAGTTCCATAAGTTACTTTTTCTCCTCTTAGTGGTGTTACCAATGGTCCTGTTCTGAAACAGCTCAAACACTGCTTGTTAGTGTGAGGAGAGATATTCTATTGTTTGATCTTCTTTTAAATTTCACAGTCCTGTCCTCAAAGATAGCAGTGCCAAAATACCTCCTTCCTTTGGATTTTTTAAAGCTACTGCTTTTTAAACTTTTCAAGATAAGAATTTTGTAATAAAGAGAGCAGTAATGTCTTCTCTAGGGGGAATGGAAGCTGGATTTCTCTAACCTGCATTGTGAATCATTTTAGTTTAAACTGGCCTGTGGGCTTAAATAAATAGCTGTATTGATTTGCCTCCTTTCAAAACAAGCTGCATTGTTTCACAGTAAGGCATGTCCCAGTCTTGTTCTCTTATCTCTTGTCAAACCTTGAAAGTACACTACTGCAGAACAGATTGTTCAGAATACTGCAGAAAAAAAAATTGGTTATTGATGATATCTTGGGTTTGTTTTGTGCGATCGAATTAGAGAGAACCACACTTGAAATCACAACTTTTGTTCAACTTTAGGTAGCATGAAAGAAAACTGCACTTCAGGTACTTCAGGATAAGTATTAACCTTTGGACAGTCAGACAAGGTCAAACAAATTTGGAAGACATAGCTAACAATAATAAGAAATATCTAAAGGCCAGTTACCTCACCTTTACATTATTGGGTAAGGTACTAATAAGAGCAGCAATACAGATATTCTATTGAAAGGGTTTTATTTGCACCAAAATTGAAGAAATTTCTCTTGTTTTGGCTTAGAGTTGACTGGGGCTTTAAGGAAAAAAAAAATACCCCTTGGATAAGATATATTGGGCTAGAGTTTTGAAAGCACTTCCCATGTATTGTCTATGAAAGCATTTTAAAAGTATAAACTAAGTCACAAAAGACTGTTTGGCTTTATGAAACATGCAGTTTTGGGAAAAAAATCAAAACAAACCACGAAATCAAACCACCAATCACAAACCACCGGAAGTGGGTTCTTTATGGTCCTTTCACAGTTCCATTTACTTTTCACATTTGTGTTTTCAAAATTCTCAAATGTTAAAAAATTTCTTTAAATTAAATTTGTGCACTTTGCAACTTAAAAATTGTATAAATATTAAGAAATATGGAAAATTTGCAAGACAGTTGATCTCAGTTCCACTAAAATTAATTGGAAGAAATAACTAAATGAGTCATGTGACAATATGATCCAGGTGCAATTGTTAGATTATAAAAGATCAGCCATGGGTCTAAGGTTTTAAATTACTAGGACTTTGTAACTATGGCTATTAAATCAGCCCCAGGATATTCACATCAGCATAATAAGTTTCTGGACAGTAAATCATTTGCCTCTGTAGGAGAAGATTGATATTCACAGGTCCACATTCTGTTGACATGTTTGTATGTTTGAATGACCTTTTTTCCTATTGTTTCTCATTTGATGACAGTACACCTTCATAGCAGAGATAAGATACTATATAGCAGGTTATGAACAAACACAGAATGGTGGTAGAAGCCATAGCAGTATGTCACTTGCTGGACTGCTGTGCTTCAGCCTTCATGTAGGAATTAGTGACTTGATAGTCAATGTCAAGCTGCTACTTGGATCAGTCAGAGATCCATAAACTACTGCTAAAGGTATGATACTGATATCAACTTTTTGGCTAGCTAGCAGTATTATTCTTTCTGTAGTTGTAACCTCAGGTAGCCATGACCTTGGGAGAAGAAACCTGGATGTAAATAGTTTAAAGGAGAGACATTAAAATAAACAAATACATTACTTATAAATTCAATTACACACTTAGTTGCTTATGCAAGCTATAGAGGGGAATGTAAATTGAATGACAAGTTTTCTCATGAATGGTTATTCCTTGTCTATCTTTATATAAAACAAGTCACCATGCTTATGTTATTTGCCCTAGATCTCTTTCTGGCAGGCAGTCCTGAAACATGAAGGTACAGTGAAAAGTGGGACACTTAGCCTCTGGAAAGCTCCTATGAATCTTGATCTCAAGTTTCATATTATTGACAGGACTTTCTTCAGCAGGCAGTTTGTAATTTTGTTGGTTAGAGAGTTTAAGGAATATGCTGTAATAAATGCATTGCCCTGCTGGAGGTACCAAGGCAATTTTTTCCTTTTCCCACAAGACTTCCAGTATTCCTGTCTTTTGTGATACAGTACAGCAGGTCTCTCCATCTGTTCGGTGTACCTCACCCCTTGCCATTTGAAACAGCTTGCAAATTTGTATCATTTTTTGACTTGTGGTTGTAATAAAATTAAAATAATCCCTCATGCTCAGTGCAATCCCAGTGACCTCTGAGGATTGCAGACCACCTGTAGACAACAGTTAAAAATAGAGAACTGATAAAGAGTAGCCTGTTTTGCCATTGCCTCAGCTCCATCAAAAAGACTTGGGGTTAGACAATGGTTGCAAAAACACAACCTACAGGCTTTGTGTGCAAAAGAAGGTACAGCATGCAAATGTCACATGGATACCAACACTTCAGCCTGTAGGCTTTAGGTGCATTACATGAATGTGGTGTGAACACCAGTGCCTACCTGCAGTAAATGCCATTGCTGACTGACTACATGGCAAACATGCTGCTCAAACTCTATAGAAGTAAGTGGCCAACATTGCCAGATGGAGATCTCCCTCACTGATGGATAGAGGAGGGACCAGATCTACAGGACAATGCTGGATGGTGATGACTATCCTTTACTTTCTGTAATCACTCTTTGCTCTTTCCTACTTTTCTCTCCTCTTTAATAGAGAATAATAGCAAATTGTTTTTTTGGTTACCAACATCTGACCTCGTTTGTGTCTTAATCTCTCTCCAGCTATATTCGAACTTTTTTCCTTTCTGCACTTGAATATTGAGACAAAATTTGTTTCTCCACACTCTCTGGATTGGAACATCACCCTGCAAGAGGTAATCAGCATGAGTCCTCTTCTGGTTGTTTCCTGACTCTGATAGTAACAGCCCCATGAGGACGAAGACAGCTGCCTCCCTGCAGCAGCTGGGCTCAGACTGAAAAATGAGAAGCAGGAAAGAAGAGTTTGCTGTCAACAGCCAGACTTCACCAGGACAAAAATGTTATTTCTGGACAAATTCTTTATGTCCACTCTTCACTATACCAGGTAGTCAAGTACAAAAGCTAATGGATAGACCAGTGACTTTCTACAGGCTGGGGAGAAGAAAGAGATTTCCTCTGCATGGGCATGATTTTGCACAAGCATCCTATGAGCCCTCCATCAGATCAACACTGCCTCAGATGATGAAGTAGAGGTGTCCATTGAAGCACAGAAATGTAAAAAGATTATAAACACTACGAGAAGGAATAGTTAGAATCAGATCTGAGTCTATAGTAGCAGGTTGACTCAGCAATCAGTCAGCAAGGGCTAGAGATACGAATTTCATATCAGCCTTTAGCTAATGCAGATAAGAACCCAAAGCATTTGATATTGATTTGAATAGGAATAGGAATAGGACTACAGAAACAGCTACGAAATCACCTTATGTCTTACTGGATGAGAAAAAGCTTAAATTTAACACAGGAAGATAAAGGAAAGTCACCATCCTTTATTTGGCTGTGGAAGAATGACTCATTTCTAACTCAATTAAAATAATAAATAATGTTACAGTTGGATAAGAAAGAGGCCAATCGTTTGGTAAGCTACTTAACACCAGTTTTTATGCACTCCACTGAGCTGGCAATAGAAAATTCAGAGACTTTAATGCTGTATAATGAGTGTTCTCAGAAGGTATCACTGAAAAAAATGAAATTCTCGTGCACTTTAGCAGAGGAAATAAGTAATAACTCAATGTCAAACAGAAAACTATTTATAAAATGACTAAATGAAAATGGATGGCTTAGATATAAAGAAAGAGCCTGTTTAACGGGTTGGTGGCTGTATTGTGTTTTTCTAGATTGAAGATCTTTTCTTGTCCAAATCAGGAGAGGATTTCAGTTTTATGGAATTAAGGTATCAAAGATAAAAATGAAACTAAAAAGTATTGAATTAGCTGCAATACTGACTGCCAGAGAATGAAAAACTACAAGCTAATCAAACAGAATTTTTTACACTGTACTTTTATCTACCTGCCAAAATGCAAAGAATTTTTTCCTCTCTTCCATAGCCAGGGAAATAAAGGCATAAAGAAATTAAGGAAGCTGGCCAGGGAAATATTATTACAAAAGATTTGTACTCAGATCTCCAACAGCAGGGACAG
Source organism: Lophotriccus pileatus (assembly GCA_035583135.1). Classification (NCBI taxonomy): domain Eukaryota; kingdom Metazoa; phylum Chordata; class Aves; order Passeriformes; family Tyrannidae; genus Lophotriccus; species Lophotriccus pileatus. Next base: position 22,811,371 of record JAWWES010000094.1, on the reverse strand, counting down.
TTCTGCAAAGGGAAGAGCAACATGTGAAAAAAAAAATTAAAAACAAGGTAGCTGAAAATTAAAGATGTAGCTACTTTGTTCAGATCTTATGTATGCAGTTAGTTGGATAGGCTAGAGGAAACTGAGCAAAGCAACAGATACTGTAGAGAATTAATACATGTACATCTTTTTCTATTATATTTATGCTCAGTTGTGGAAATAGTAGTGATGCATATTACTGATACTTTCTGGAAGAGAGCAGGTGGCTAAAACTTATGCAAAGACTCCTTTCTCTGTAATACCAAATATGGTCGTAGCAGAACCATGTTTTTACATCAAAGAGGGCTGCAGATTAAAACCACAAAAGTGGTGTTCTTATGCATATATTGTGTAAATATTTGCAATGAGAAATGAAATTGTTTCTCAAAATTGAGGAAGAAAAGAGGCATATTATTCTTCAATACTGTCATGGTGACAGCCATCTTTTCAGGTTCTCACATAATCCTGAGAAATATTGCGTGTTCTCTTTGATTGTTTGCTGGCTCCAGNNNACCAGTTATCCTTCTTCCTATCCAAAGTCTTGAAAGCCGCAACCTATTATCTTTCTTTTCTACTTTAGAATCCTCATCCATCTGTTTTAGCATCCAACTATATTGAAAGCAGACCTCTCTTAGCACAGTAGATACTTATTTTTCACTTACAAAAATTGTAAGTGGTTGTAAAAATGATAATTCTGGTGTTCTTATGCTATTAAGCAGAAGCTGATGGTACCAGATCGTGGTTTAATCCCAGCTAGCAGCTAAGCACCACACAGCTGCTTGCTCACTTCTGCACCAGCAGGATCAGGGAGAGAATTGGAAGGGTAAAAGGTAGAGAGGTCTTAGTTTGAGATAAAAACAGCTTAATAGGGAAATCAAAAGCCACACACATAAGCAGAGGACAAAAAAGAATCACTTCACTGCTTCCCACGGGCAGGTAGGTGTTGAGCCATCTCCAGGAGAGCAGGGCCCCATCACGTGTAATCCTGACTTGGAAAGACAAACACAATCATTCAAAATTTCCCCCCTTTTTTTTCTTCTTCCCCCCAATTTATGTACTGATCATGATTACATATGGTCTGGAATAACTCTTTGGTCAGTTTGGGTCACCTATCCTGGCTGTGATTCCTCCCAGTCTCCCATGCATCCCCAACTTCCTTACTAGCATGGCAGTATGGAAAGCAGAAAAAGCCTTGGCTCCGTGTAAGCATAGCAAAAACAAAACCATCTCTATTATCAACACTGTCTTCATCTCAAATCCAAAATACCTCCCCATACTAGCTGCTGTGAAGAAAGTTAACTCCACTCCAGCCAAAACCAGCACATATCATTACATCAACTTTCTGACTGTAAAATTATGACTCTCCTAAGAGCATGAAGAGTCACACCTCATCAGACTTTACAGCTCCATGAAAGCTTAGCCCAAATTTACCACTGTAGAGAGGTGCCTTCAGATGTCTTCCACGGCCCTGTGCAGAGTCCAGCTATAGCAGCCTTAAACCTTGCTCCATTTTTTGATTGAGTTGATCAGACCAAAGTACAAATAAAGGGTGGGGGAGAGGGAGAGAAGGGTGTTGTGTTGATTTTAGTAATGTTGGAACCTTTGTTACAGTGAGAAAATGTGACAGATCCTTGTGAACTGGTGCTCTCACAAACTGGAGTCTAAATATCAGAAACACAATAGAATTTCTCTAGTCTTCCTTTGTACTTGTAGTTTCTCTTGGAATATCTATCTGAATGAGCCTTTCTCATGCTTTAATCATTTACACAACATTCCTACTAACTTTTAATCTTCATACTTATCTTTAGTTCACATCATTCTAGCTAGATATCAGCTCATATTTTATGTATAGGAGTGCTCTCAGAAAAATGACACAGCATGCAGCAGCACAATGTGGACTCACAGATAATAATGAGTCAAATGATAGAAAAGCCTCTGCAATCCACAAGATGCCTGATCATCTCCAACACAGTCATCCCACACTATTGCTTCCTAGTCCATGTTTCATGGTCAATAACTGAATCATGTCTTCTGTTTAAAGCTTTGGTCTGTGTATTGCCCAGGAAGAAAACAGTATCATCTTAATAGATCTAACAGAAAATAAAATAACCTTCCAGAGTACAGGCTTCTTTACTTAATTTGCATGTAACAATGGACTAAAAAACTAACTTAGGTTACAGGATCATACAGAAAATGTATAATTTTACAGCATATATTTAGTCAGTCTGAAGGAAGGCTCTATGATAACAGAGGCTTTAAGAACAGATTAATGTAACAGCATTAAAGCCACACTGTTATCAGAAACCTTCTAAAATGTGAAAAGCAGATCCAAACTCACCCAGTTTAGGAATTGATCTGAATTCTGACTTGTACTTTTTTTTATTTATTAAACCAGGAATTATGAAACACTGTAAAAGGAGCACAATCATTTTTCTATCCCCTTTTGGCAAAGTCTGGCCTTTCCTGCTGTGGTTGTAGCTACAAATCCTACAATTAGAAAATAAGAAAGTAAGAAATGTTTTGACATTTAAATGTTATTTCATATGTTCTGGATTGCCAACATGGACAGCCAGACAAGCTGTAACTATTAAAAATTATTACAAAGGCTTGAAAGAAGTTCTATGAGAAGAATAATAAACCCCATGCTGCTGTTTCTCAAGAAAAACACTTCTGAAAATTTGGAAGCTTTGAAAAGGACAACATCATTCCCACCTCTCTGGGTTTTGGTTGTTTGGGTAGGTGGGTAGGTTTTATGGTGGTTTATTTTTCCTGTGCTTAATCTTCAGTACTTATGACAAAAAGCATCTTATACACACACACACACACACAAAATTAACGTTATTCCAATTCTGATCCTCTCTTTCTTTCTTGATACACAAAATCTTAATTTCATATTTTGCGTAAATTACAAGGACTGGTGTTACACTCTTCAACATAAGACTCATAACACAAAGTAAAAGGCTTAATCCCAGACAAGTCAGTTCAATAGGATTGATCATGGTACTACTGCCACACTTTGCAAATAGGTTTCCTTACATAGATCTAATTCCAAGACCTAACCCTGAACATTTGCATGGTCAGGACTATATCCTTTATTTTCACTGCTGTACTATTTTCCCCACTGCATCTGGGAATAAAAGGTTCATGGAAAGGTTATGGCACTGTCTGTAAGTCATCATTGCAAATTCAGTAGTAACTCACAGGTTCCAAGGACAAGGTAGATGGGGTATACCCATGTGGAGACAGCACAGCAGTTTTTGATTATTTTTTTGTTCACTTCCAATACCTTCCAGGTTTAATTTATTTAATTTCATTTATTTGTGGGAACAGATATTTTTTGAAAAGCCTTCCAATTTTACTGTGACTTAAATAAATGAGCAGGTGCAGTGTGTAAGCATTTCTTGGAGCTGGATCTTTTTTAGATGTGCTTCTTTGTTCTCAGCTTCATGATACTGATCCTGAACTGGCTTAGATCAGCTAGAGATCCTGCACCTCTACCTCTCAATTCATTTGACATCATCAAACAAAATGGAAAACAGACTCCCAAAGACTTTCTTTAGGTGCTGTGACTCCAATGGCTTAGAAACACAGCAGTTAAAAATCTCAGAAAAAGGCAGGCAGCACTTTTTTGGGGGCAAAAGTAAAGGGAATGCAGAAAAATTATGTGATCCATTGTAAAAAAGTGGATTTCCTTAAAAGGTGTTTCTGTAATTTGCATCTACTGTTTGAAATGCTAATGGAAAATTGAATGTAATACTTTGGAGCACAGCTCACCAATCATACAAATATTATGTTGTACTGAGTTTGGACTTGATATTCTATGACTACTTTGAAACTGCTGAAAATTTCAAACAATGCAATGTGACCAAACATTACTCCTAAAAATCTGAATTAATTCATATTCTGAATAAGCAATGAACATGAACAACCATATTCTGCCCAAGAGCCATGAAACAGAAAGGTATGGCTGCACTACACATGAAATTAAATAAAGTTATCTTTCAAATACAATGGATTCCTACAGGTAAGAGCTTATTCCTCTACTGGGCAAGAAAAACATGTGAAGATTTAATTATTATTTTATGCTAATTTAGTATTTTTATATATATATATATGCATTTATTTATATTTATTACAAGTGTATTTATTTGTTTGTATAACTGAGATTAAAAAAAATATCATTACCATTTGTTTGATGAACATCCATGGTCTTCTGAAATGTGTTCAGAACAGCTTCACAGATTTGGCATCAATACGTAGTATTGATTATAATTTTGCCTTTGTGAAGTGAGAAGTTAAATCATGTCAAGAGTTTTCCAACTTTGTTGGAAGATCCTTGGACCTTTCTCCGTGTTTATAGGAACTCAGACAGTCCTGGTTTTGATCTTTGATTTTCTCTCAACATACAGCATAGGCTACTGCTATTCCTACATCTGTCTTGATTTATTTCTCAGGCAGACATTGAGAAAATAAACATGCGTGTACAGACTCTACATACTGAGAATAGCACAGCCTCACTTTTGCAGTCTCTATTTTGCTCTTTTTCCTTTTTCAATAAGAATTTCATTTCTGTATTCAGATTGACATTTTGAATCAGAAGATTATAAGATTTTCACTGTATGGGAAAAATTAAGTGATTGACTATCGCAACATTTTCCTTTTACGAACACAAAATGTAGATTTCACAGTTAAAGAACTAAAAGCACTGTTGAATCTAAGTAGTATTTTCTTTCCACGTTTTCAAAACAGGCAGGGAAATTAACTGCAGGTTTGTGTAGCATACAAGTGAGGAAAAATAAGGAATATATATTGTTGTCTCCTGAATAGACTTGTCACATTACTATTCAGAGCTTTTGTCTAGTGACAGTGGAATATCAAAAAGATACTGAATAATACAGCAAAACTCTATTGTGCCATGAGATCGAATCTTTGTCTGCATGTAATTGCCTTATTAAAAGATTTCCAGGCTTCCTCTTTCTGTGATTCTGAAGGAACTTAAAAAAACCCTGTGTTGTTTAAAAAAATAGCTAAAGCTTCTGAAACTCCAGTCCCTGTGATATGACAATACTGTGTAATTTAAACTGGAAATTAAAAGTACAACCTTCTAGTACTATAGCAATGGTAAAGATGCTTCCAGTGTTATGATTATCAACAAAGGTATCAATGGCACTTTGCCTCTTCCCCCCTAGCTCCACCTCCTCTCTGAGTCTCGTGGGCAGTGCAGCAGCAGTTGTGTATGTAAACATGAGAATCTCATTTATTTTGTAATATGTGCTATATTTTGTCTGCTGCTTTGTCCCTGTCTGCAACAGCCCACAGAGCATAGACAGGACAGGACTCCCCAGGTCTCTCAGCTGCTCCCCGGCTTCCTGCAGTGTCACAACCCAGCAGCAGGAGGGAAGTAACTGCACCTTTCTGTTGCCAACACCCACTACAAATTGTCAGCTTTCATAAATAGTATGACTAGATGCAACATTTCTTTCTGCCCTTCAACCCATTTCTTTTTATTTATTGTGATGGTTTGCCTTTTGATTGTATGGAAGTCATGGTATTGCTACCCTTAGAAACCAAAACGACTGCTTTTTTATCTGCAGATAAGGGAGCAAGGTATAATGCAAGCCTCCCTATGCAGAGCTGTGTTAATTCAACTCATGCTTGGCCTGGACACACCGTTCTCTTTAGCCAAGAGAGTAAAAGCCAGTTTAGTTGTTCTCTCTGTCCTAGGTGTTATTTCAGAAACATCAGTTGCTGCACTTGTTTTTCAACTTCAGAACTTAAAAGCACTGTTTTGGCAGTATTCACATATAAAAATTGTGGCATTATTATAGAAACTAGCCTGGTAACATTTTACTCCTTGATAACTATATTTTCCCTTCAAGATAATCAAGACAAACTAGATAAAGACTTGTGAATACTGAATCCCATGATTTAACAAGACAATGAGCATCTACTTCCAGAATCACAAATATGTATCCATGACTCAATCAGAATGAAATCTGAAAATTAAACATAAATATACGTGGTTAATCATTTAAACTTCCTGCAATCCCATTCAATCTAAAATGATACAGGTATTTTTTGTTCCAAAATTTTTTCCCCGTATTTTTAATGTAACGTAATGAAAATTGAGCCAAATGTCTAATTCACACAATGGGAATCAGGTAAATATAAGAGATTAAATGTAGGTGCAATGACACATCTTATTTGAAGTGCTTTAATAAATAACTGGTACTCTAAATTTGATACCTACAATCTACTTTTATTTAGTATCATTAAGAGGAAGTTAAATAAAATATAATCATAGATGTTATTTATAAGTCATATAACCTACACTAGCAAAGGTGCCCTTTTATGGCAAGAAGCTAAATAAACTGTAAGGAAAAGTTCATAGATATATTTTTCTTTATTTGCATTCCATGTGACTTTGTGCCATTTGTAGACTACCAAAACGTATAAAAGTCTACCAACAGTAACCAGCAGCTATGTAAGGTGGACAGAGAATGGGTATTTTAAAGCAAAGTTTTCAGGGGCAATGCAGTTTTCTCATGTCAAACTATAAGCAGAAGATGAAAAAAAAAAATTCCTGTAGAAAATAGTTTGAATCTTTTTGCTACAAAGCTGGAACAGGTCTGGACGTGATTTATCTATATTCTTTTGCAATAACTGATATTGTCTGTTGCAAGAAAAGTGTGATTGCTCTCCTTCTCAGCCGAGGTCTTTATACCCAAGTATAAGAAAGTTCTTCATTAAGGGTCATTTTCTAGGTAAAACTGGTATTAATTTTACAAAACTAAAAGAATGAACCAAAATATCTCTCTCGCATTTCATCCATGCTTGTTTCTACCATACGCTTCTCTGACAGAAGTATCAGGTCCTGCTTGGGGATCATCATCAGTCAGGTGTTTTCTATTGGAAAGAATTAAAAAAACTCTACTTACAAAACAATTCAGAAATTAGGCAATTTTGATTCAAGATTCTTTGATATTAGAGTGTTATTATCTCTGCTAAATCTGAGCCTGGTGTATATGATGAAATGGAGAATAAATGAAACCTGCAGAATCTGTCTCTCTGTCACTACAAATCCATCATGCACAGTGATAAAGATCAGTTCCAATTACTTTTTTTGGAGTAATTACCAATATGCAGAAATAAAACTGTTCGTTGAGATCATAAAAAATTAACAAATCCTCTGGATTGTTGCAGAGGTCTCACACTGCAACAAACTTCCTGGGGAACTTGCAGAAACTGGAGAGTCTAGAAAAATGGCCAGTTCCCAGGTCTTTGAAGATTGTTCTTCAGGTTGCAGACCCAAGATGGGAAGAGAAATGCAGAATTTTTTTTCTTTAAAATTGAATAAAATCTTCTTTCTTTCTTCTTTTTTCTTTTTTTTTAAATAATAACAAAACATTCATCACTCACCTTTTTGCACTGACACAACAGGTATATGATAAGAACACAGCCAAAAATCAAAGTCCCAGAGCTGTCAGTGGAACAGTGCCAGTGTCAGTGAACAGTAAAACTGGCAAGAACTTTGTCTGAGAAAAGTAACCACAATACACACAAGTAGTCTAGACAAAAAAAAAACAAAACAACAAACACACACACACAAAAAAAGAGAAATTCTTTTTACTGTGCAGTGATGAGGTCATAAGGTCAAAAAAGCCCCAAAACTCCTCAGTTCAAAAGTCTTGACTTCTGGTCATGATTCTGCTCTGTTCTGGCATGACTAAGGACAAGTCAATATTCCTGGTACTTTCCTGGTACTGTTCTGTTTTGTAGAAGAATTTGCCAAAACTTGTGGTCAGAGTCTTAGCTGTCAGACCAGGAAAATATAATACCAGGAAGCAAATAACTTAATGAAAGGTCCCTCTTTTTAATTATTTTATTATACTTTATTTTTTATCATATTCATATAGCAGCCATCTCTCCAACAACTATAATTATCACCTAGGCAGATGTGATATGCTTGGGGACAAATAATTAACATTTAAATATTTCATCTTATCATCAGAACTTGCTGAGTTCGATTATCATTAAAAATAGTAATAATATAGTGCTGGCCTTTAGCTCTCTAACATTTTAGAGACCACCTGCCTCATTTACAAAGCTGTGTTGCTGAATATTCCTTACACGCTTGTGAAAGATTGCCCTCTTTTTCCTACAGCAAGTTCACAGAGATTTTTTTTTTTCTGTAGAGGAAAAACTACACTGAGATAAGAGGAAAAACTACACTGAGATAAGACTGAAATCCTTTGATTTACATTTATTTAATCCAACCCACAGAAATACACAGCTGTAGAAAAGCAAATGAACAGACTGCTCTGTCAACCTATGTGACCAGGAGAGCAAAAGTCTAAGATTTGCTAAGCCAAAGTCCTGAACCAACATAGAAAATAAGTCTATTTTCAAGCAGCAAAAAATCTTTCATGCTGAAAAAGCTGAGGGTCTGATGCAGAGCATGAGCACAGGGAAGGGGATGAAAGTAAGAAGAGATGAAACTGACGGAGTAGACCAGCTACTGACATGCAGGGCATCCACTGGTATCTGGAAACCTTTGAGAAAGCTTTTACATTTTCATTTATCGGTGGTTTTTGAAGAGGAAGTTAGGAGTGAGTGCCCCTGGAGTTTCCTGGTCACAGAGCTGTTATTTCTACAGTCTCAACGTATTGATGTGAGCAGGTGGGTGTCCATGTACAAAGATTAAGTATTAAAATAATAAAAAAGACATGAGTCTTCTTTTTTCTCAGTGTGGGAAGGCATGTGGAACAGCAACAGCTTGAAGTACTTTACTTGGATAAAACTATATTTAAACAGTAAAAATGCTTACTTGATTCTCGTATCTAAAAATTTAGAACAATGGATCATATTGCAGCACCTGGGGAAAGCAATGGTGATTCACTTCTGCATATTTTACATCTGCCACCTTGTTAACGCCTGTCAGTTCCAAATTTTATTATATTCCTTACATCCTTTTTTACCGTCCCTGCAGCTTACAGTTTGATGCACCATGTCTTGACTTTAAATGGACTGCCAACTTTTCAGATCAGACATGATGTGTTTCTCTGTGGTTAATGTAGGTCCTGTTTTCAAGCACAGCAGAGATGTGTCTCTCTTCATCGCACCATATTTAGGAATTTCAAATGACGTTCACAGTTATTACAGTGGCTCAAGCAAAAGTTGTGACTCCAGATTCAGCTTTGAAATCTCCCTTTTAATTACTTTATTTAATAGCACATCAAACATCAGCTTGTGTATAGTAGATGTCAGAACATCACGAGTATTTCAAAGTACTAACTGTAAATACACAGACTTTTCTTTAACAGATTTAGGATGAATCTAACAGCACCAGAGAAGTGGCCTGAAAGGAGGTACTATAAACTCAGCTCCACAGGATGTGGATGTTAACGTTTCCATTCTGGGGGGGGGAACACAGAGCCATGGTAATTCTGAATATTTCTCAGATGCAAACTGTAAAAGCAGAAGGTTTATATTTGTGACATGAATAAAAGGATAGATCTGGAAATCATATAAAATCAAATTTTTAGAAGCAGCCACTGCCTAAATGGATTTAGAGTCTGACTTTCAAAGGTCATATAGACCTACAGAATCCGCAGGTATTCAGGGCTTTGGAAAAATAATGACCTATCAGCTTCAAGTCAGAAATAACCATAAAAGAGAGGACAAACGCTGAATGGCGGATCAAAAATGTGGGCCTAATTAGGTATTTCACAGCTTCAAGTTGAAAAAAATACTAAGTCTCTCTGGTACGCTGCAACGCTTGATTTGTGAAAAAGTGCATCTTTATGACCCTCTGAGAAAGAAGTAAGACTAATAAATAACGTTGGAGAGACTTCCATCAATTATAGTGCATTCTTCAGACTACAGAGATAACTAGAGGATATTTACTATAGTCAGCAAAGGTTTTTTGGCATCTATTCAGCTGTGTTAAGGGAGATTGCAGGTTTGTTTTATTATCCACACTTATCTTGTTTTGCTCTTCTTCTAGAATTTAGTGTCTGATTTTTTACATGGTTTTGAAACAGGGATATATTACCAGAAGTATTTTACTAGTATAACATATGGTGAAGATACAGTTTTCATTTTAATCCTTGTTTTTTCCTATGCTAATTATTTTTTGTTGAGTATAATTGAAACTATATTTATTCAAAACTATAACCTATTGGGATACTTAACACTGTACAAATTCATGAAGCTGTAAAAAAGACCAGAGTGACATAGTCATGTAGAAAGTAGTGTAAAGAAATCTTCTGTCTCTAATGGGTGCATTTCTACAATATTTTTCAAATAAGCATGGAGTTTTGAATTGACAGAGAGGTTGCTCGCCAATTCTAAATATGTCAAAATGTAAATTCAGACACGTTTAAATAAACATGTTTTTTAGTATCTGTTTCAAGTTACCACCACCAGTTTGGATGTCAGCAACAATGTATGAGCCAAAATAAAAACAGAGGGTAGAATAAAATCGGTGCAAACAGACTGGCATCTACCAACTTGCAGATGCTGTGGTTTGCTAACTATCTGAATATTTTGATAGAACATGGCACGTATCCAATGCAAACCTTTTTAAAAACAAACAAACAAACAAACAAACAAAATGCAGAGCATAATGGAAGACCAAAAAACCGTGTAGTCCATATCTCTCTTATTGTTCAGAAGTCTCTTTCTTCTACAGGGACATCAAGATATTTATCTTTTAGAGATATTAAAAGCTCTTTGCTCTTTATGTGCACCTTAGGTTGTTCTGCAAAAGACCAGAAGCTTTCAAAGATACTACTGTTTGGATCACTATAGTTAATATTAAAGCAATATTAAGAGCAGAGGAACAGGAACTGCTGAAGGCATGACATTTTTTGATTATATCTAAACATGGCCACAGCCCTTAATGAAGCCATTTTGAGTTGCTCAGATCTGTCCATTACACGAGGAGCTCTGAATGGCTTCTGTAGATTAAGCTATTTCATTTAAGAGCAGTCATAAATCCACTAAACTACACAATCAACACAGTAAATAAAGAGGGCATCCACACTGCTCTTTAGCCCTTATGTCCTTAACCTCTCAGCCTTTGGTGAATTATGACCAAACCCTCATGGAAGAATTTTCCTAGGAATTACTGTCTTCAACCAAGACAAGCAGCAGCTGATTCATTCCTCACATTGTGTGTACCACCCCTTCTGCAGCATTGAATGACAGAAGATGAAGTAAACCACTGAAGTGAAATCACATCTCTGCATTAGCAGGGTTTGCACATTCACAGGGTTAAATCTATATTTACACTGGGTTCTTTGTATAAGGCTGAGTTAAATTTCATTGCCCTAGGGAAATAAATACCATTATAGAAATTGAAAGACAACAGTTGTCCACAGTATACTGGCTCAAATCTTAAGAGGGAAACCATAATTTCTGAAACTGACTAATATTATTTCATCTTCAGAATATGTAAAGCAACATTAAGTGATTTAAATGGGATCGATTCAGATTTTTTTGCATTCCAACATAACTTTATTGAAAGTTGATAGAGTAGGATTATTGTACTGCTTCAACCTCTATTCCAGCAAAGGAGACAGTATAAAATGCATCAGCTGAAGCAGTGAAGTGCGAAAGACAACAGAAGAGAAATACGTATTTCATGTTGTATCAAAAAAACCCACCAAACTTTTTTTTTTTTCTCTTGATCAGGATAATCTGACATTTGATGGTCATTTATAAAATGCATGCATATATTCCAAAGGAGTCATAAATCAACAGGAAACTGCGTAGGATGCTGGAAACCATCTTAAGTGTAATTAACAAGGACCTCTTCACAGTAATAAAAGAAAGATAAATATTGAACAGCACACTCTAAACCACACCCTAAAACTAACTCTGTGAGAACAGGTGTTCTCTGACATATCCTTTAAACATGCCATGACAGGTTGACCCTAGCTGGATGCCAGTTACCCACTAAAGCTGCTCTCTCACTCTCCCTCTGCAACTGGACAGAGGAGAGACAGGAAGAAGAAGTCAGTTAAGGATTCATGAGTAGAGATAAGAGCTGGGAGAGGTCACTTACTGATTACCTTCATGGGCAAAACACACCCAAAGTGGGGATATTACTTAAATTTATTACTAACAGGATAAGAGCCAAAAAAAGTGAGAAATAAAACAGTCTTAAAAGCACCTTCCCCCCATCCCTCCTTCCTTCCATGTTTTCCCTCCTCTTCCCCAGCAGAGCAGGGGGATGGGGAATGGGGGTTATGGTCAGTTGTTTTTTCTGCTGCAGCTCAGGGAGAGGAGTCCTTCCCCTGCTCCCGTGGGGTCCCTCCCACAGGAGACAGTCCTTGATGGAGCTCTCCAGTGTGGGTCATCCCTTGGGCAGCAGTTCTTCCCAAACTGCTGTCCCGTGGGTCACTGCTCCATGGAGTGCAGTCCTTCACCAATGAGCTGTACTGACGTGGGTCCCCCACGAGTCCTACCTGGGAAAAAACCTGCTCCAGCGTGGGCTTCCCTCTCCACAGACTGCAGGTCCCTGGAAGGACCCTGCTCCATCCTGGACCTTCCACGGTGTCACAGCCTCCTTCCTGCATCCACCTGCTCCAGCATGGACTCCTCCCTGGGCTGCAGGGGGGTCTCTCACCCCGATGGTCCCCCATGGGCTGCAGGGGCACAGCTGCCCCACCACGGGCTGCCCCACGGGCCACGGGGCCTCGGCTCCAGTGCCTGGAGCACCTCCTGCCCCTCCTTCTGCACTGACCTTGGTGTCTGCATTGTTGTTCCCATGTTCCCACTCTTCTCTCCCCTGGCTGGAATTTCTTCTGTGCCACAACCTTCTGTTCTTAACTATGTTATCACAGAGCATTTCTGTCACTTCTGATGGGCTTGGCCTTGGCCAGCAGCAGGAAGCCCTTCCTGGAGCTGGCTGGCATTGGCTCCACAGGACAGGGAAAACTTCTGGCAGCTTCTAACAGAAGTCACCCCTGAAGTTCCCCACTACCAAAACCCAGCCACAGAAACCCACTACACATGCACAAGAACGGGGGCTCCGCTGAGCGATAGAGAAGGAAACTCCGGGAAAGTGACCAATTGCACAACTTGACTTATGTCTGAGTATTCCAAACTGAACAGCAAAAGCAACTCTGTAATGTGCTCCTTACTCATGCAGAGCTTATGCATTTGGTCCTGTTCTGTTTCATAAAATTTCTTAGCTGAACTGGAGAATTACGAGGATTATGAGAACAATTATAACAATTCTAAAATTCAACCTGCATCCTCCCACTCTTTTTTATATTAAATTCTGAAATAATTCTGATATTTTTAGTGGTTCTTTATTTTAAAATTGTAGAAAATTTAGGATTATTTATTATTATTATTATTATCTGATTTCCAAACATGTAGTGAAAGAATACCACAAATATCGGCTTAGAGAATACACTCAGAAGATCATGAAAACATGGACTGGTAGTATTCCTGATGGTTAGCCAGAGCTAAAGAAATTAAGAAGTTTCTAACACAGAAGGACGACATTTAGTGTGCCTCCTTCTAAACTATACTAGGAAGCTTTTTTTCCCATTTTCATTTTTTGTTTTAGCTGAGACCACCTCTTTAAATCATATTCTCACTTTTCCTGCCAAAATGCATTTTTACAACCTTTTATTTTCTAGCTGAGTCTGACTGAAGAAATATCCAGATATTCAGACTCTTGAGATGTTTCTGCAGCAATAGATACAAACCAGCGATGGTATCACTAGCTAAACCCTAGCAGGAATCTTTTAATTTCTCCTTAGAAAATGTCACAGAAGGAGGTATTTGGATTACTCAGCAAAAGTGGAAGCAGCTCACCTGTAAATACTTATCAACAAGGTGAAGTGGCAGTGATGTCTCTTGCCCAAAAGACAGGAAGAATCATGGTCATTAGAGAAGGTAATAAAATTATTCTGGTGTTATTTTGACTTAATGTAGAAACCTAATTCTAACCATTGATCACAGCAAAGTTAATGAGCACTTAAAAATTAAGTAAAAAAAAAAAAAAAGTAATAAAATCCTTCTCAGTCCTGAAAAACAGCTTTCATTGCATTTTGAGTTCACCCTTCTTTAAAAATAAAGCTTTGCCTAGAGATTTGTAATCAGACTCCATTATGCTATTCAGCTCTTGCCAAATACTTGCTTGGAGCATTTCCTTAAAGAAATAACATTCTGTCTTCTGCTTTGTACATACATGTTTATACTCCTTACACACGCGAAGGTTCACACCGTCACTATTGTGATCTCAAAGCTTCTAGCAATGGCTTAATTTGAATTTAATTGAAGTTAGAAGGTGGAATCTCTTACATTTCCTTGAATGGATGGGATTTGCAATGGTGAATTATAAAGTCTTTTTATCCATCAGAGAAACAGCTGTTACTGCTACGTACACTAACCAGAACGTTTACAAATATGAAAAATCTTGTATATACTATGTAACATCATTCTTATTGAGAGCCATAAAAATTCATAAGCTACATAAAATTTCTCCAATGAAGAAACTGATCAAAGAAAATTTATAAAAGGCACAGTTGCAAAGTGACTATATAGCTGTGGTGATTTGACCCTGATTGGATGTCGAGTCCCCACCAAAACTGACCAAATCAGTCCCCTCCTCAGCTGGACAGGGGAGAAAAAATACAACAAAAAGTTCGTGGATCAAAGTAAAGACAGGAAGATCACTGAACAATTACTGTCATGGGCAAAACAGTCTTCACCTGGGAAAATAGTTTAATTTATTGTCAATCACATCAGAGTAGGGTAATGAAAAATAGAATCAAATCTTAAAAACATCTTCCCCCCAATCCCCTCCCTTCTTCCCAGGCTCAGCTTCACTACCTGTTTCTCTCCCTCCTTCCTGTCCAGTGGCACAGAGGGAGGGGGAATGAAGGTTGCAATCAGTTCATCGTGGCTTGTTACTGCTATTCTTTTCTCCTCAGGGAATTCTCCCCTCAGAAATTTTTCACACTGTTTCCCTTGTCCGGTGTGGGGTCCCTCCCACAGGAGACAGTCCTCCATTAACGGCTCCAGTTTGGGTCCTTCCCAGCAGTTTTTCACTAACTGCTCCAGCATGGGTCCCCTTCATGCAGTGCAGTCCTTAGTGGCCCCAGGGATTACAAATCCTGCCAGCAAACCTGCTCCAGCACGGGCTCCTCAATCCATGGGTCTGCAGGTCCTGCCAGGAACCTGCTCAAGTGTGGGCTTCCCACAGGGTCACAGCCTCCTTCAGGCATCCTGACACGGGATCCTCCAGGGGCTGTAGAAGTGTAAGGAATTAAAGAGCATAGCTGCTTGTTTCAAACACTGTTAAGGCCACAGAGATAAGCACAGAAGGGAGTGACGGGATGGTACTAACTCCAGGTTTGGCAGAGGTGAGATCTTGTTAGCACATCCTGCTCAGTGCATCTAGACAAAAATTCCTGCTGTGGCAAACTGTGTAAAGAAGGAACTGCTCATACAGATATCAAATGAGAACCACCCCAGGCTATGTGATAGACAGCATCTGAGACCTGCAACAACCACCAAAGATTCCCCAAATACGCCTCCTTGGATACCTGTAACTTGAACTATAAGTTAAGCCACCATGAGGGGAACTTGAGATAAGATAAAGGTGGTACTATTGTCCAGATGTTATCTCAGACCTAGGGGAAGGTTAAAAAAGCTTGGGGAAAAAATTATATCACTGATAAAGGACAAAAAAAATGCAGAATTTACAGGACACAACGAAAGACAACTCAGCAGCTGTGCTGAAATCAGCTCTGATTGCCTCTCCTTGAGGCAATTCCAGCAAGGAGAGATGATGATTGCCAACCCAAGAAACCCACCAACTCAAAAGTAGAGAAAGACTGAGTGTGTGGACTAATTAGCATGAGAACTGAGGGAATCATTTAACCAACAGAGTAAGAGAATTATGTAGTCAATGAGCATTAATTCCTTTGTTTGCTAAGATGTATAAATAGTGAAAAGTTTTGAATGACCTGGGAACCTCCACCATCAAGAGGGTGAAGAAGGACCACTGGGATGCTGCTGCACCCACAGGTGGTGACTATCTCCTGCTTGATCTCTACCTCTCTCTCATCTCTTTTCTATTTCTTTTTGTCTACCTGATACTCCTTGTTAAATAAAATCCATACTATTGACTTTGGCATATGGTCTCATTTGGGTAGAGGTATCTCTCCCTGATTGGATCTTAACAAGAGGGACAGCCTGCCTCACTGTGGTCTTCACCACAGACTGCAGCTTCTGTCCAATAACTTTTTGCCTTCTTATCTCAGAGGCAAGAACACTGTCACAGATGAGCTCAGTTTGGCCAGTGATGGGTCCATCTTGAAGCTGATTGGCATTGGCTTTGCTGGGCACAGGGGAAGCTTCTAGCAGTTTTTCACAGAAGCCAGCCCTACAACCCCCTCTACCAAAATCTTACCACACAAAACCACTACAAAAATGTCCATATTGGAAAAGTCAAGAATTTATCATTTACCAACAGTCCTGGCTCCCTGGGGAGGTCCCAGATTATTGGAAGTTGGCAAAGGTCACGTCAGTCCACAAAAAGGGCTGCAAGGAGGACCCAGGCAACGACAGGCCTGTCAGCCTGACCTCAGTGCCTGGCAAGGTCATGGAGCAGATCATCCTGAGTGCAATCACACAGCACCTA
>JAWWES010000094.1:22739103-22758528 GCA_035583135.1 Lophotriccus pileatus | reverse complement strand
AGGGCTAACGAGCTCCATCTGCCCGGGGAGGTCCCTGACCAGGAATCGAACCTGGGTCTCAGCGGTAACAGCGCTGTGTCTTAACCACTAGACCACCGGCGGCTCCCCAGAAAGTGTTATACTGTGGAGATAACTGAATTGCTATAAAATACTGTAGAATGTGTAGATGCAGTTTTCTGAATGCTTATTGCCTGAGTACTGGTAGAATGGAATGCTTTAACATTCAAATATGTTACAAAACAGTCCACACAGAGATAGGAAAGGGTATTCAAGGAGTACTAGAATATTCACTGTGTTGACCAGCCTTTCTGGTAGGTCTGTGCTAGCTGCATTTGCTTTCAGACTCATCAGGATGAGTTTAACTAGGAACTCACTGAGATTTATCTGAATAAGCTTTATGTATTTTTGTGGAATGAAATTGCCATTGAATGATTGCAGGACTATTAATTTTCTTCTGTACTTCAAAGCTTGATGTCAGAGGTGAAATTAGTAGGATTTATTTTATAGAATGGATGAATAGAGTTGATTTCTTGGAAATGCAAAACTTATAGACAAATGCCTTAGTCATTTTACCTTGTAAGGTTTGAGAGGAGGAGATTCAGCCATGGAAAGGGAAAAGTAATGTAAGTTCAATTTCTCTACCAGTAGTGCCTCTGCTGATTGGATTTTCCAATATTGTTCTTATATATTTTTTCAGCAGTAGAATTATGTTCAGAACGGGGTAGTTGGAGTTACCTTTCATGTGTTTTTTTTGTTTAGTTGCCTGTTGTTTAATATTGATGAAAATTTTGCCATATTATCTGAAGTGAGGTAGAGGAGGAGGCCTGACAGTAGGTACTTGGATAGTCTGTGCCATTTCCACCTCACTGAATTGCCATGATGAGTTAGTGATTCCGATGGATTTTTTTCAGATACTCAGACTGTACCTACACGCCACGGGGAACTTCTGAAAGGGGGCTCCTTGGGCTGGCCTTGTCTTTAATTTCGAAGTGAGTAGTGTATACGTTCCAAACATTAACATTCATGGTATCGGAATGGAGTTTTGCAGGGAAAAGTGTTTTTGTCAGTATTCAACCTAGACCTGTCTCTCTCCGTACAGTGAGATTTGGGCAGTCAACCTTTGTGTGTAGGAGGCTGCAGGGTTTTGTTTTTTATGTTGTATTAGGTAAAGCATACTGTTAACATACCTTCATGTAGACAAAATCAGGTAAGGATATAATGGTAATGTTTCTTATTAATAATAGAACTATAAAGTTCCTTCAGGAAATTAAGTTCCCTGATTTAGATTTGGTGCAATGGATACCAAAAATGAGAAAATAAGTAGCTAAACATAAAGAAAAAGGGCAGGGCTTTGTATGCCTACTGTTCAAACTTGGCCTTGTAAGCTTGCCAGATCTTTAAGTGTTTGTGGCATGTGATTTTTAGCTTCAGTACCAAAGTGGAGCACTCCTTTGGTTCTCATTTGTTATTAACTTATTTTTGGGGTACCTCTGAATGCATTCTTGAAGTTAGTCTTTTCCCTTACATGCTGCGGACACAGCTGTGCCTGGACTTAAACACTGCTATGGAGAACTGTGTGCTGAATGGCAGCAGTGGGGCACAAGTGTACTTGTTTAGCTACAGAAGTAGTTAAGGTTCCTGCAGCACTTCTCCAGGTGACCCTGTGACAACTGCGTGCAAGCGGTGAGGAGGAGAAGGTGGTCCCTTGAATCTCTGGTCTGCTCTAAAGAGTGTTTCTGGTAAGGAAGATCGGGTGCAGGAGGGAGTAGGTATTGAGGCTATCCATCATAGCAGAGGAAGAGATAGTGAGTAGGCTGTTTGGATTTCTGAATTTTCTTGAGTATATGCGTGCATAGCCATTGCACTGAAATGGGTAAGAGATTGCAGGAACGCTGGTAGCATGCCTTCTTCATGTTCCCATTTTAGTTTTGTAATGGACTCTGTTTCAGCGCCATCCATTTTGTTTGTCCTCTTGAAATGCCAGGAAACTACTGCTCTGACCTCTGTTTTTATTTATCCATTAACATTAAATATGCATTAACTCAGTTTAAAGGCAGAGCAAGATCTTGGGATTTATTGAATTCTTCTATATCTATTGCTCATCTCCACTCTTGAAAGCAGCAGGCATAACTAGAGGTGAATACTTAACTGGTTGTGTGTCACAGTTGATTTAAGACTTAGAGCATTTAAATCTTCTAAATTTATATCTTAATATTCTAATACCGGCTATAATTGTAATTAAGGTATTTTTGTCTCTAGTAACATGTAGAAATCTCATCAGACATCCTGCCATGGTTCATTTCTGTCCAAATAAGCATTAGAAGCTGCTTTCTGTTTCCAAAAGAGGGATAACTAAAGTCATAACTCTAAAACACCATATGCTGCTTGTAATAGACTATGTATGTACTGCTTGCGTGCAGTAGAGAAGAAATTAGTTTATTCATGAGTGGAACTTTTTAATTTTGATGTGCTCTTACCTCGAGCTACAAGCCCAAATTGAGGTCCTGACCTAAAACTGCTATTGCTAATCTGGCCAGAGCACCCATTCTGAAGGGAACTGGAAAACTGCTGACAAAGTGAACTGCATAAAGTGAAGAAGACTTTAGAAGCTGCTTTTGCATTCAGATAGCTAAACTGTGAAACTTGGCATAGCAATAGCACTTGCCTTGGACTGCATCCATGGTTGAGATGTTGGTAGGCAAGATGAGAATTACAGCCTCATTAACCAACTGAGTAGCTGAATTTTTTCTGTAACAGTTGAGCAAACTGAAAGAAAATTTAATGGAGTCATGCTTCTCTTTTGATAGAGGCTGATTTTATAAGGAGAGTGATTCTTGTAGTGAAATTCCACTGAATCAATGCAGCTGAAGGATATAAAACTAGCCATCGTGGTGGTGACCAAGGTTCTTTTTTTTTTGTTATACCTCTGATCAAGGACTTCTTCTCTGAAATTATAAGTGGGCTGTAGGGTTTTTTTATGTGGAAGGTTTTGTGTGCAATTCAGTGTCTGAGATGGTGACTGCTTCCACCTTGAGCAGTGTAACACAGATGACAGATTCAAAAGTTTGAGGAACCTCATCCAGTGGAAGATGTCCCTCCTTATGGCACAGGTGTTGGAACTTGGTGATGTAAAGATCACTTCCAACCCAGACCATTCTGTGAATCTAGAAGGACTGTGTCTCTGAGGGGTATTTTCTGTGCAAGTTTATTAGCATTAAGAGAAATGTAGATTTCAGTACTAATTGTTAAGTTTGATAATCTAGTCTTTCAGAAGTAGCTGTTACAAAAGAAGTAGGTACTGCAGAGTTCTGCTGTGGCAAAAATACAACCTGTTTTTCTTTTGTGGATATGGCTTTTTGAATCTTTGTGAACACTGCATGCTCTGTAAGTAAGTGGAGTAAGCATTACTTGTTTGAAAGATGTTTAGGTGTTCTGAAGAGAGGTGTCAGGGTTCTTAAAGAAATGCTAAGGGAAATTGCCTGTCTTTGGTGTGAATTGCATAAAATTATCAAATGCATCAGGTTTCCTGTTTGAAACAATGGATGAGAACAGAAA
The DNA here is from genome assembly GCA_035583135.1 of Lophotriccus pileatus. NCBI lineage: Eukaryota > Metazoa > Chordata > Aves > Passeriformes > Tyrannidae > Lophotriccus > Lophotriccus pileatus. The sequence goes on along the minus strand of JAWWES010000094.1, from coordinate 22,754,973 downwards.
AAAGAGTTGATAGTTTCTGTAGGAACGGTTTTCCCTTTTTTTTTAACTTAACTATGCAGTAGCAGATTTAGCTTACACTTGTGCATACCAGTTTTCCATGATCTTTGTGTGTCCTGAGAGAGTGACAAAGATCAGGGACCTAATGTTTGTGGCTGTTGCTACTACTTGCTCAAGTATTGGAGCACTGAAAATTAATGATCATATAATTGTAGCTGTCCTCCTGTTTGATAAATCGGGTTGACTTGCCCTTTTAAAAATGGATTTATGAATCTTTTCATGACTTCCTTGACCTAAGAAGGCTGCATACATTTTAAAATATCTGGTTGTTAGGCTATTAGGAAGAGCTGTAGACATGTGATTTTAATCATATATTTAGTCCAAATTAAGAAAACAGTGAGTAAGTTGCTATCAAATGCAGTACACATATGCAGGACTTTACATTGACCTACACAAATGGATGTGGAATGGTACACTCATGTACAATATGATAGTGCCTGGGCAGCTTTGAACACTTGAACATGAATGGTATATGTTTGCTGTGCAATGTGTATGGACTGAAGAGTTAGTTAATATTGAAAAATATGGAAGTTATACAACAGGATAATAAATGGGAATAGGAGCATCACTTTTTTGCAACACAGAAGTATTATAAGGATATAGCAAAGAGATGAAGATACTTTTCATATTTTGAATGCAAGACAAATAGTTTGAGTGGTGTCTGTGACCCAAATTTGTGAACTTGTGAAGCTAATCAGCCTCCTGAGACATCTGTTTAATGTATGCTTGACTACATCTAGCTTTTAATGCTCTTTGGAAACTTGGCAGGCACTGGCTATAGTTCATGAGGCCTTAGGTTCCAGGTGACCCTTTCTTTCAGGTACGTTAGTCCTTCTTCTCTTTCTCTCCTGACCTAAGGGAAATGATGAGCTTACATGCAGTCTTATGACACTATGGTGTTAAGTCAGTGGCAACCTCCAAATCGAAACTTTGGTGGCATCATCATTCTCATTTCATGAAACATTTAGAAAGATTTGCTTTAAAGCTTATGCTACTTGATGGTCTATTCACTACAGAGGTTTTGTGCCCTGCTTTGACTTGAAGATGGATGCGTGGACAAACACTGAAGGTTCTTTCCAAATACTAGGCGAAAATGTTTTTCATAGGCCTTCAGGTTTGGCTGGGGAAGTAATGTGCTCTATCTCCTAACCTGAGGAATTATTTTCTACACCTTCTTGAACAAAAAAAGTATCAGACCAGGCTTTGAGCTACTGGGTCAAGAAAAAATGTTGCCTGAGCAGTTTCGCACAGGTTACTCCTCTGTATTAGCTAGTTTTAGTTTAGAGCCGAAGTCTTTCTTGCAACTCCTGTTCAGAAATGGATGCTTTGTGTAGCACAAAGCTAGATGGGACTAAATAATAGTGAGAACCTATTCTTATAGCAGAGTGACCTCTATGCCCAGCTTCTAGTGTAGACAGTTTTTGAAGTAGGCTACTTCCTTGCTTATTCTTCCATGGGGGTTTCTAGAAGTAGATTTTCTTCACCTGACTCTTGCCCCTCTCTGGCAAAATAAGTCATCTGAAGATTGAGGGTTGAGGTTGATTTAAGTGAGCTTGAACATGCCTTGTTTTTAAGAAGCTGGTGTTGGTTTCCATAGAGACTGTGGGGTGCAGCTGGTGTCTGGCAAGGAGTAGAGGTGCCTTCCCTTTCCCTAGTGTGGTGTGCGATATACTGAAGTGACAAAGCCACCAGGAGGAATTCTGGGCTTGAGGAGGCAGGGAGGAGAGAACACCATGCGTACCACTATACCATTTTGGTTCCCTGAGGGAGCAAGGGCAAAATGACCTATTTTAGTCTCTGAGTTAGTTTGAAATTCGGAGCCAAAGCAATGTGGGGAAGAGGACCTTTGTCCAGTTGTTTCACCTGCTGCGTGTCAGTGAAGGATATCACATGGTGGTAGGCATCCAGATGGGGTACTTGTTTTACTGCTTATGTGGCTCTGTGCTGGCTGAGAAATAGGAGCTTTGTCCAGAGTCTTAGCAAACTTCATAAATAGCTAAGATTCTCCTGAACACTGTGAAGTGTTCCAGGAAAACAGCAACCAAGGAGCCTTGAAGACTTTAAGGAGGACCTGGGAACTTTTTAGTTGGCTGGTGCCAGTCTGTTTCTGGGCTTTGGTGAGACTGGCTCTGTAACTTCATCTCTGTGGAGTTGTAGCTCACTGTTCCGGGTGTCTAAGGCAGGGTTTTGAGACAGCATGAGTTCTCTGGGAAGAGGTCCAGGGCTGTCCATACTGGACATGGTCAGTGCCAGGCAGATCTGCAATGGTCTCACTGCTACAGAACCTAGCCAAGCTGGTTGTGGAAGTCCCTCTGCGAACACCTGATTAGGAAAGGATAAAATGGGTGGAAAAGACTGATGGGGGAGGGAAAAATGAGGAAGCAGCCCTGAAAGTACTAGGTTCAGAAGAGGAGAGGACAAGGATGACTCTCTTGGGCTGGGGCAGGTGTAGTTCTGCAGCCTGGGGGAGGTGGACATGGAGGAACAGGCTGTTACCTGCAGCCCGTGGAGAGGACTGTGCTGGAGCAGATACATGGACTGCACCCTGTGCAGTTGAGGGGCTTTGCTGGAGCTTGGGGTAAAAGTGTTTGTAAGCTTCTGTTCTCCTTACCCCACTGGGTTGTGGTGGGCAGAAGGTAGAGGAGTTGGGAATGAAGGATAGAAATTGATTAAGGGGAGATGGGAGTGGAGGGGAGTGGAAGGTGCTTTAATTATGCTTTTGTTCTTACTAGCTAATTCCATTTTAATTTGCAGTGCACTAATTTCCCTCAAGTTGGGCTGATTTTGCTCATGAATTTAATTGTTAGGGGGTTTACTTGTCTTTTTCTTGACCCAAGAACTTTGTCATCCTCTTCCCTCTCCTGGCTGGTGCAGTTGTAGACTGGGTGTCTGGCTAAGCACCAGGTAGGTTAGTGTCTTAATCTGTGTCAGAGGGCATTGAATCTCTGAAAAGCCATATGTGTACTGGTGGCTGGACATAAGTTGGTTAAGCAGAATGATAAATAAAGGTGGAGATGGCTGTGCTGTGTGTTAAAATGCTTGTGAGTTTTAGGTGTGTGTGCTGTAATTATTTGCGTGCCTGTTCAGATTCTGTCACCTAATTAATAGGGAATAACTAGGCTTTAAACTGGATCAGGAATGTGCATACAGGGTGTTATTAGTGAAAGACTTTGTATTTTCTTTTGTACTCTTGTACTTGCCAGAAGGGATGGTTTCTGTGTGTAAGTAGTGCATTTCTCTATGAGTACCTGACCTGAGAACAGATTTGTCTTCATTCATACTGGCTTTTAAGTGTTTGTGGAGCAGGTATTTCTGACAGTTACAGATCCTTTCCTTCCCAAGAGGAAGTCAGAAGTTGGACTTCGAAGTTTCTTAATTTTTAGGTAGGAAATAGTTCGATGGCATATTACTTGCTCCATTTTTATTTGATTTGCTAGGCAAAAAAATCAGGTGTTGAAGTTTGTCCTACCAACAGTTTATGGCCTAGGCAACTGTTTTTACTGTCTTGTGTTCACTGCCATGATTAAAGATAGGCAGTCATCCTTCACCAGCAATGAGAGTCTTTAAATTTTCTGTCTTTGTCCTGTGTTTTGAGCAGTGAAAGAGTTACGGTTCATGTTATGTGATATATTCAAGATGCACAGTATTTGCAACTGAAGTTTGCAAGTCAGTCTCTGTTAACAAGTGACTGGATGTTAAAACGTGCCTACTTAGGTGTCTTTTCTTTCTAGCCAGTGATATACTGATGGTAAGGCCCCGTTCCTGCTGATGTCCTGTTTTTCAGTAAATTAATCTGAATCTACAGTGTCAGTGCAGAGCCATAATAACCAGGAGTGTATGGAAGCAGACACTGATGGTAGAGGTCAGAGATTGACTTCAGTGAGGTGCAGAGGCATATGCCTCACAGTCATGCTGTTGTGAAAGTGTCATGGCTGTCAGATCTGTGATTCAAGATGCTCTGGTGGTCTTGGTGAGACTCATTCAGCTCCTGGACAATTGCCCACTACTTGCTGCTTATCCCTTTGGGCCATAGTGGTAGTCAAGGGAAGACTGAAGTGAAACAAGTGGACCACAGAGCTCTGGGAGTGCAAGCAAAGGACATTGGGAGTTCTGGAGGAGACTTTGAAATTCTGCAGTTGAAGGGTAAGAGTTTTGGTGGAAGTAGACAGGGTTTGTATCAGAAGTGGTGTGTCCAGCAAGACCAAGGCAGTAATTATCCCCTTGTATTTGGCATTGGTGAGGCCCCACCTTGAGTGCTGTGCCCAGTTTGGGGCCCCTCACTGCAAGAAAAACACTGAGGTGCTAGACCTTGTCCAGAGAAGAACAACAGAGGTGGGGAAGGGTCTAGAGAGTCAAGTCCTGTGAGGAGTGGCTGAGAGAGCTGGGGTTGTGCAGCCTGGAGAAAAGGAGGCTCAGGTATCACCCTCTACAACTACCTGAAAGGAGGCTGTAGTCAAGTGAGTGTTAGCCTCTTCTCCCTGGGGAGCTAGTGTCAAGGACATAGCCTCAAGCTGGGCCCAGGGGAGATTCAGGCTGGCCATCAGGAGGAATTCATTCACAGAAGGGGTTGTTACACATTGGAACAGACTTCCCAGGGAGGTCACCATCCCTGGAGGTGTTCAAGAAACAACTGGATGTGACACTTAGTGGCATGGTCTAGTTGACAAGGCAATGATCAAAGTTTGGACTCCATCTAGGGCATCTGTTCCAATGTGGTTTTAGCTCTTAGGAAAATGAACAGGCTTGGTGGTACAGACAAGTCATGACTGAGTTACAGTGCAAAAAAGAGGTGTACAGGAGCAGGAAGTGAGGGCAAGACATAGAGAAGCATAATAAATAAAGATAGTAGTGTTAGACGGTGTAGACAAGCTAGAGGTCACCTGCAGGTAGTAAAGGATGTTACGGGCAACAACGTGGGTTTCTACCAATAATGTAGCAGCAGCAGAATAAAAAGAGTAGGCTGGCTGAATGGAGCAGATGGATTGCTGGCAGCAGGTAGACAAGGCTGTGATATGCCCATTTTTTGCCTCAGTCTTCACTGACAGGGTATCCTAAGATCACTTTGCATAGGCAGAGAGTGCGAAGAAGAACAAGATGCTGGGAGTAGGAAGAGGATCAGGTCTGTGATCTCTTGAGAAATCTCAACTAATCTATATCCATGGATCTAAAGGTGTTGACAGAATTGTCTGGTGCCATGGTTAGGCTACTGTCCAGTATTTTTGATAGAGAAGATGATCAAGAAAGTTTCTTGTGACTAGAGGAGAACAGGTTCTGCTGCTGTGAAAAGTGAGTTTGGTAAGGATTGTACGGGGAGCCTCACTGTTGTCCCTGAGGAAATTATAGAGTCATCTTTGAAGTAATTTCTGTGCAAATTAAAACAAAAGCAGCTAGCATTGATTTACCAAGACTATCTTGGTATAGTATGAGGTCTGTGGATGAGAAGTGATAAATGTCATCTGCATTGACAAGCTGAGCATAAACTCTTCCATGTGGTTACCCACATTACTTAGTAGCAGAATCTTTGAGATAAGGTTTGTGTGGACAACTAGATAGCTTGGAAGGCTAGTAGGATTGTTACCATTGAATCTTGGGGAGTCTGTGTCACCTGTTGCATTTACTATTATTGGATTGCTATTTACTATTGGATGTACTATTAAGTGATGCATGTAAAGGGAGAAAGCTGATGTTCATCAAGTTTGCAAAAAGCAACTGAGAGATGAGGCTGATGTTCTTGAGGTCAGGGCTGCTGTCTAGAAGGACTAGGGACCAGCAAAAGGAAGGGACTACTGGGGACCCTATATAGTTTTGACAGGAACTATGTAAAGTCCTGTCTTGGGCAGGCAGAGACCTGGCAGGGATGCCAGGAGGACTAGGGACAAGAGGCCCTGAGCCTGGTAGGCAGCAAGCTGAGTTGGGCCAGTGAGGCAGGAGAAAAGGGAAAGCTTTTCCTCTCACAAGAACAGCTGGGCAGCAGGTCTGGCTTCCATGAAGATTGTTCTGGCTCCCTTCTTGGAAGGTTTTTAACCCTGAAGCATGACTTATGTTGCTGTGGGTGGAATGTTATTTAGTCTGGAGACCTCCTGAAGTTCCTACTGGCCCAAATTCATCTCTCTGCCACTTTTGCCTACCTACTGGAACTGAGGCATGGCAGTGTTTGAGGCTTGCAGAAGAAACATTGAACCAGAAATGTCAGCACAGTGCCTTTGAAGGTGAAACTTTTTTTATGTTTAACAGCTGTAATACTGCTTGGACACTCTTCCAGTCCTTCAGAATGTACATATTTGGGGTAGTTATTGGACAACTGGTTTTGTTACTGCCCTATGATAGTCTACGTAATCTACATGATAATATGCATATCATATCATCAGTTAACAGTTTTTCCACAAACTTTTTCATCAGTGGTAGTAGAGCCAAGTGTTCACTAATTCTGAGGGGCTGAATGATACTGTTCTTTTGAAAGACAAGAATTTAGTAGTCTCTTTTCCTAGGTAAGTTTGCTTATTAAAAGAATAAACTGATCTGTTTGAACTTATTTTCCTGGTGGGGATCAACCTATAGGCAAACAGGCTCCATGTTTAGAGTTTAATTAGTTTTAAGAACCCTCCTGAAGTTAAAAGTACGCACTCTGCATGAACTGCTTGAGAGCAGTGGTTGTCAGGAGGCTTTTCTGAAAATCCTTGAGGGCAGTTCTAGGCCAAATGGTAATTCTTTGACAGCTGGAATGGCAAGGTAACAGTATTTGTGATTGCCTCTCTATGAGAGGGGAGCATGAGCTGTAATGAGATAGCTAGTGGCCAACATTGGCCCAATCTGTGTGAAGTAGAAGATATTAACAGGTGTTGCTTGTGTACTGGTATAAGTGAGAGGTTTGCCGCTTTTCTTAAATTTTATTTTGGAGAATATTGGTTCAGATGGCAAAGGGTGTTTTGGATGCACCTCTAGGAGAACATGCCTGACCTTTGGCCTGGTTCAGGCTTTTTCAGAGGCCGGTTTTATGTCCTGTGGGTCAGGGTAACGTGATGTGGGTAATATCTGTCTTTGCTTCTTAAAACAGCATTTGGTGCAGTAGGAGAGGGAATGTGGCTTAAAAGGAGCTGAAAAATGGGAAGATTCAATAAATGACTCAGAAGAGAGAAGATGGTTGTAGTGATCAGAGTAAGCCTGTTCATGCAGCAATACAGTGTAAGTCTGGTTTATTTCATGGTGTGTTAGACTTGGTTGTGTCTGGTTACGTCTTGATTATGTCTGGTTCTTCCAGACATAACTTTTGCTGCTTTTCTAGTTTCCTGATTTGTGTCAGTGACTGTGGCATCATATATGGTAACTTTAATAGGGGAGGCAAAAGACTCACATGTGTGCTTTTATGCAAGAGGGACTTAGTATAGCAAATAAAAACTGTGAAAGCTTTGTCTTTTTGTTTTTGACAATAATGCTTCTGGTGTGTACTTCTGTTCCCACTTATGGGCTGGTAATGTGTGAAAGGCATGCCTCTTCGGCAGTTAACAGTATGTGGCCAACTGGTCACAGTTTGTTTGTATCAACAGTACCTTACTGTCTGTTCTTCTGTATTGTGTAATACTGGGTGATCTCAGGAAGATTAGGGTGCAGAGGTAGGTCAAGTACTTCTTTGACCATGAAAAGCAGTGGTGGCAGAGGGGTTGTATATAGTTAAGGTATTGCTTCTGGCTCAGATATTTTAACAGTAGCCGGCTGTCCTTGTTCTGTGTTTACTTCACTTTGCTTCAAAAAATATTTAACTTGCAATATAATGTGGACAGTTTTCTTAGGCCCTGGAGGTAGGAAGAAATGGAGTATGTGTTTAAGCAGCTTATGCCAGTGTCTTCTGTGGGACAAACCATGAAAACCAGTTAACTACCTGGAGAGTTATAGGGTACTGAAAAACAAGGCCAGTGGTCTCCTGGAGTGTGATAGGAAGAGCATTGCCAGCAGGTCCAGAGGGGTTGATCCTTCCCCTTTGCTCAGTCCTAGTGAGGCTGCATTTGCAGTGCTGTGTCCAGTTCTGGGCTCCTCAGTACAAGAGACATGGAGTTCCTGGAGCAGGACCAGCTGCTACAATGATTACGGGACTGGAGCATCTCTCTTACAAAGAAAGGTGGAGAGCTGATCCTATTCACCCTGGAGAAGAGATGCTCCCAAGATTAGGGAGCCAGGCTCTTGTCAGTGGTGCCAACCCGAATGATGAGAGGTAGTGGGCAGAAACTGATGCATGGGAAGTTTTGGTTGAATATGGGGAAGGACTTCATTACTGTGTGGGTGATTGGGCACAGGAACGGGTTGCCCAGAGAGGTTGTGGAGTCTCCCTCCCTGGAGATAGTCAAGGACTGTCTGGATAAGATCTTGTGCAATGTGCTCGAGGATGACCCACTCTGGTCCTTTCCAGTCTCACCCATTCTATGATTCTGCGTTGAAATGTGGCACTTTCTGTCTTAAAAGAATTCTTCTTTAAAGAATTAAAACATTAACCTCAGTTAATGTTTCTGTCTAACAGAATTAGTGGTAAAGCCTTGTTTTCTCTACCTTTCTGATTCTACTTTTCTGAGGACTAGCCTATTGCGGAGGCCAATTTCCATGCATTGAAGTGAAGCACACCCAGCAGAGGGTGGTAGAGCTAGCAAACATCCAGCTGTGCAACCAGAATGTGGGAGTGATGATGTGGAGAAGCTTGCTCTGTGTACCCAAGCTGCTGAATGCATTCGTGTGAACAAGTACAAAGGAAACTTGAGAGGCTTGTAAAGAGACTGATATTGTAGGGAAGAATAAACCTCCAGAGCTGTGGCAGTCAGATGAAACTCTTCCATGTTTGTAGTTAATGCTTGTTCTGTGACTAGATGTTCAGAGGTGGTTCTGCTAATACATAGGAGAAATCGTCAACCTCATCCTTTCCAAGCGATGTCAAGAAGGAATCATATAAAAGGAATTCTTCATCACACTCTTCTAAAAAGCCCACCTGAGTTTTTATAAATCTCTTCAGTCCAGTGAATTGTAACAACTTTTCAACTGAACTAAAAACAGCCTTTTCTCAAGGTCAGTTTATGTAGTGTACCAGCCTAATGTTGTCTGTGTTTTAAGGAGAGTGGCACTTGGAATATTCTTAACTGTGAGCAGGCAATCTCTCTGGCTCTTCCTCTAAAAGCACACTTTCCAATAGTTATCTGCAATATACTTTCCTGGAACTGCCGTGCTGTTACTTAATTAGGAAATGCTTATGACTGACTGTACTGTGTGGGTGTAGCCAGAGCACAGCTTTTTGCCATCTAATCAATATTTTCCTGCCCTTTTTTCTTTTTTTTTATGAAACTCATCTTGCTCCGGCTAAGTCTGTCCACCCTTGAAACCTTCAGTACTACTGCTGTGTATCAGTAAAACATCATTGGAAATGGTGCAAGAACCCAGACCTGAGCTTGTTTTCTTCACTTATTTCTCCACATTACAAATACCTGGGTAGGAAATATAGATTGTAAGTGACCTGGGATTTGCACATTGTCCCTCATTTCTGAGAAGCAGAGTGTAATGCTGTCCACTTTGGAGATGAGTGAAACCCGTGAGGACTTCAGGTAGCTGTGTTTGCTGTGGGACGTCCAACCAGTTACTGAACTATTGATATTGCAGTTGTGTACTCCTCAGTCCAATGGCAGTAAGCTATTGTTGTTGATGTTAAGGTACCAGATTTATTTTTTCCTGTAAATCTTCTGGTGAATTAATGCAGGATGAATTGAGAAGTGATGGCGTTCTCTCACCTGCCTCATGCTGTGTGGAGGTCCTGGAAGCAGAGGTGGCCTCTTGTGAGTCACTGTGGTTGGTTCTAATACGTGTTGTTTCTCATGACAGCTGTTTTCACTGACAAGAGCCAAGCTAGCAAGATACTGGTAAGGGTAAGAAAGCCAGGGCCATTTGTTATGTTCCAGGATTGTTTCTATTCTGTTCTTAATGTCGTCTTCTGCGTGATGTGTCTGACACTTCAAAACTGTATTCTGTGTAAAAGATAAGAGTGCATTGAATTACCAGCAGAGTTACTTGCTTCTAGGTATTATTTTGTTAAATCATACCTTAATTTATATACCTATGTGAACAAATACCCATATTTGTGTTTTGGAATAGGTACGTGGTGAAAGTCAGGTTGTAGACGTTAAGGTAGAAGTAATTAGGAGATATCTGATTTGAGTGGTATCATTGAACTGTTGTCCAGTCATTTTGTCTGTCAACTCTTCGAAACAGTGCTTTAAAATTTCTCATTGTTGCATCCATCGGGTCGAGGCAAAACCAATGTCAGCAGGTAAATACCTGTTGGAGTATAATGTCAGCAGGTAAACACCAAGTTGGAGGTGCTTGGTAGCTACAGCACTGCAGATGTGTGTGTTTGTAACAGAACACAGGTGCACTCAGTTTAACACTTAAGTGCTTCAGGCAAGAAGCAGATGTGGATGGTGGCAGTGGAATTATTTTGGTGTAACAATGCTTTCAGGAGATGTTGGTGAAGACTAGGCTTGGTGGAGAATTACATAGGCAGGATTTGATGTGTATGGAAAAAATCCTAGAAAGCCAGAACAGTGATGAACTTGCACAATGGATCAAGCAACAGTTGCTGTTTGAGGCAATTTTCTCCTGCTTCAGTTCATTCCTAAGTGTGTGTTTTCCTTTCTTTTTATAGCTTGCATACAGCTGTTCCTTAGCATTGAAGAATTCAGTTCTGAAGCCTCTGTAAAGGGATGTCACATCTTGTCTGTCTCTGGCTCATAAAGATGCTGTCACAAACAGCCCTGAGGAGGTAGACTGTGCAGTAGAAATGACAGAACAGAACTGGGGAAATACACCAATTTGATATACAAGGAACTGTATCCTTATCAAAAAATTTTGAAGCATAAAGCCTTTTTCAAACTTCTTTCCTAAGTCTATTAATTCATGGTTTGTATTGACTTCATTGGAAAGTAAGGGTAGTGTTGACAGGGCTATTTTGAAAAAGAAATGTTGTCTTGACGCAGGTCTTGGATTCACTTACCTGTTTATTCTTGGTAACAGTGGCAAGTCTATAGGCCTGGGGGAAAAGTGGGGCTTATAAGTTAAAAATGAGCTATTCTCCTGAGTATAGATGCAATGCTTTAATGTACTCTTGAGAACACAGTTGTCCTTGTCTGTGTTCTAGAATGTATTTTATGTGATAAACTGAAAAATGGCATTGCATGGTAAATGTAAAACTGTGCAAAGAACTGTACTCAGTTCATAATCAACAACATTGAGCTCATTTTAAATGTTGAATTCTGGTTTGCTAGGTAGTTTTTTCTGGTGTCTTATGTGTACAAATTCATCTATTTATGCTGGTTAATGGTGTCACACAACTAAATCCTTTGTTTTATTATTGGTACTTTCTCTAAGACTCATTTTAAAAGTATCGCCCATGAGGAATGTATGGGTGATATGCCATCTTTCATTGCCAAAATTCATGTGAATTATATCCCAGTGCTAGTTGGAAACTTCACTAAAATAAAATAAAACTAAACCAAAAAAATACTAAAAGCATGACTTTGGTCTGGGAAATAAGGTCTTGGGTATCCCTTAAAGTTCTCTTTTCCTCTTTCCCATTGCCTTATCTTGCCTGTTAAATGTTGTTGCTGTTGACAAAATTGGGGAAGGTAAAAGTTGATGTGTAGGTTTGCCGGTACCTGCAGATGCATTTGAATGTTAATGAAGTACAGTACAAATGAATTCTATTTATCAGTGCAGGTAGAATAACGTGATGGCATAGAAACCTCTCAGTAGCTCTTTTTTTAGTCACTGGAAAACAGAAGGGCACAGATGTGATGTGTTCTTGTTGCGTTCAGTTCTGGTTTAATGACTAGAGCTGATGCTAGTGATTAAATTAATTGTCTTGACTCCCCTTCATCTGTTATTTTTATACTGGTCCTACCAGTAAAGATAGACTGTCTCAGCTTCTTCCCTGCCCTATTCAGCATCAGGCCCATATTTTTTGTAGTTTTGCCTTGCTTTTTCCAGACATCTTTCTTAAGCTGACATAAGTCTCTAGCAATGCTGAGAAGTTGAATTAACTTCAGAAGTCTGAAAGTACAGAATGTGTAATCAGCCAACTTGCTAGGAGTTTAAATAATGCACAGAATCTTTTTCCTCCTTCTGTATTAAGATACAGGTGTTTGATTTATGAGAGTTTAGTTGGTTGGTTTTAATTCTGCTATTTACACTCTTATGAACAAAAAGAGCTATGAAATACAGAGCTACAAACTAATTTTTTTCTGATGTACTGAAAAGTTAATGTGCTTTCCAGTTTATCTGAGAGCAGTTGATATCCTTGTATTTAAAGGTACAACTTGGGCAGTAGTTCAGAATCTTGTTACACCATGAGTATTTACTCCTTTTCGTTTCCTTTGAAAGATTTCAGGTTGTAGTTGGAGACTTACTGTGGTTATAGAGTGTTTGGTTGAGTATCTTTTAAGTTGTTTTAAGTATAATCTACTTTCTGTTTTGTGAGTTGCATGAAAATGATACAGTAATTACCAAAGATCTGGTTTTGGGAAAGCTCTAGATGTGCAGTACTAGCTGAGTTGTTTTGAGAACTTGCCTTAATGTGTCTTTTAGGAGCTATAAAGTAAGGCCTTCTTGACCTTGTCAGAATGCCAGTAATAATCAAGTATATATGGAGTTTACTTTTCTTATCAAACCTTTAGTGAAAACCTTGCACTATTTAAATGGTTGTTTAGTTGTGGGGTGGGGAAGGATAACTGGTGCTGCAGAGGAGGAGTAAACTGCATTATTTTTCATCAGCAGCACTGTCTAAAAAAATGATGAGGATTCAAGACAATTGATGGCTGAGTAAGTGTGCACTAGGCTTGTTGTCTTTAGTACAGTAGAAGCTATTGCTAAATCTGAAGGTAGACTTAGACCACAGCTGTCTCTTCATGATTTTTGCAGCCTCTGACTGAAAGTGCTTTGGGGGTAAGAGGTCCTCTGTCTATGTAGTACTTCACAGACTTCTCAGAGAAATTGGTTCCACTATGCTAAGGCTTTAACTGCTAATATATAATCAGAGTTCTAATCTGCCTGCAGGACCGCCTGAATTGTAGCGGAGCCTGAAATTATAGTAGGTGGTTTTTATTCAGAAAGATGGATGTTTCTTTTCATAAATTTGTGGTTTTAAGAGCTTAATGGAAGAAGCCCTGATTTGTTATGTTCCTTGAAAATCTCATTTGCCTGTTGGCATTTACCTTTTCCGTTTGTAGTGTTTGCTTTCTGCTTGTGTTTTGCATCAAGGATGCCACATGATGGCTTTGTCTGTGAACTGATATGGCAGTAAAAATTACAGATAATACTAAAGGCACAAAAAATTTTCTTGTTACGGAAATAGCTAGATATCTTTTCTGAGCCAGTTTTCTAGTATCACTCCTAATTTTTTACAAACTCAAGCATTTTATCATCTTAAACTAAATGAATTCCAAATAAAGGTTAAAAATACTAACGAGACAAGAAACAAACTTCCGGAAGGTTTTGAGCTCAGGCAGAAGGTTTTGTAGTACTTCCCAATGTCACCTCTGTAAGAATGACAAAACCAGAGGATGGTTGGGGTTGGAAGATGTCTTAAAGATCATGAAGTTCCAAACCCCCTGCTCTGAGGGGTTGCAGCAGCCTTGTTGCAACCTTCCAGTAGGTCAGGTTGCTTAGAATTCCATCCAGCCTGATCTTGAACACTTCCAGAAATGGGGCATCCACAGCTTCTCTGGACAGCCTGTGCCAGTGCCTCACCATTCTTACAGTAAAGACTTTCTAGATACCTAATCTAGACCTACTCTCTTTCAGTTTGAAGCCATTTCTCCGAGTCTTGTCACTGCAAGATCTTGTAAAAGTCCCTTGCCTGTTTCTTGAAGGCTCCCTTCAGGTGCTGGAAGGCTGCAGTTAGGTCACCCTGAAGCCTTTTTTTCAGGCTGAATAAATATGATTATCTCAGGCTTTTCTCATAGGAGAGGTGCTCCATCCCTCTAATCATTTTGGTGGTGCTCTTCTGGGCTTACTGCAACAGGTCAGTGTTTTTTCTGTGCTATTGACTGAGGACCCCAGAGCTGGATGCAGCACTCAAGGTGGGGTCTCCCCAAAGTGGAGTAGAGGCAAAATGCTCTCTGTCAGCCTGCTGGCCACACTGCTTTTGATGCAGCCCAGGATACAGTTGGCTTTCTGAGCTGCAAGGGCACGTTGCTGAAGCATCTCAGCATCTCCAGCTTCTCATCCACCAGCACACCCAAGTCCTTCCTGGCAGGGCTGCTCTCAATCTGTTCATTCCTCAGCTTATAATGATACCGGGGTTGCCCTGACCCAGATGCAGCACATTGCACTTGGTCTTGTTAAGCTTCATGAAATTCTCGTGGGCCCACTTCTTGAGCTTGTCCAGGTCCCTCTAGATGGCATGCCAGGTCTATTTTGACAAGTTTAGCTAATGATGATATGTATGGGAGAAAATGGTACAGCATAAGGCATGATGGTTAGAAGTATCTCTTTGTATCTCTGGGAAGACTTTATAGAATACCGTAGATTCTGGACTATTACTGTGTGATAGTGTGCTGGATTTGGCTGAATAGTTAATTTTCTTCATAGTGGCTGGTATGGGGCTGTGTTTCAGATTTCTGTTGAACAGAAATGTTGATAGTATTTCCAGAATGATTTTATTACTAAGCAGTGCTTGCACAGAGCCAAGGCCTTTTCTGCTTTCCATACTGCCGTTCTGGGAGGGGGCTGGGGACTGCCTGGGAAATTGTGGGGAAACACAGCTGGGACAGGTGACCCCAACTGACCAAAGGGATATTCCAGACCATATGATGTCATGCTCAGTACATAAAGCTGGGAGCAGGAGGAGGATGTTTGGAGGTAAATTTCTTGTCTTCCTAAGTGACCACTATGCATGGTGGAGCCCTGCTCTCCTGAAGGTGGCTGAATGCATAACCTTCAATTATCTTTGTCCTTATTTGTCCAAAGTTTGAACTGGAGCTACTGTTTGCATGGGTTGAGCAAGACTGAAATACCTCTGACAAATTCTTGCATTGGCTGACTCAATGGATGTTGGCCAGCTTAGCTTCTGTGGCACAAATAGGAACTCCTGTGCTTTAGCAGGTTTTGACTGAAGTAGGGTTTTTTTGAGTACAGGAAATAGCAAAGGTCTGGTATCTATTTCTGTAGTAAAAGATGGTGATGAAAAGGTAGAAGATGGGTTTAACCTGTGTATGGCAGTCTTTCAGAGTAACTCTTCTAGTCTTAACAGCTTCAGAAAAACAGGCCCAGTGAACCAGGCTTGCATGACACTCTCGTAAGTCTTAAGCTCAGAGGAGAACTGGTCATCTGTTTTAGGTTGTTTATAACAGTGAGCATTTAAATAACTTCATTCCATGCCAAAATTTTGTGTCCTGTGTAGCAGCTGAGCTGATGCAAAGAATAGAAAACAGAATTAAATGCACTTTGGCAATCTCTACAGAAATGAAGTGTTATAAGCTAATGTTACTATTCTGTGCCTCATGCCCATTAACACTTCCAGTAAGCTTGAATCATTCATTATGTGATATTTCCTGGTTGTGAGACAGTGTTACCCCCGTATGACAGATTGTGCTAAGAAGGAAGGTAAGAGTTTAACTCATGAGGTAATGGATTAAAGAAATTTAGTATAAACAGATTTGAATGGCAGTAGAACACCTGATGCATGAACATGGCGCTAAAAACTGATTTAACAAAGGGATTGGATAGGGTGGTAAATTGGGATAAGTGAAGTTGATGTAGCATGCTGACATAGCCTGACATGGTTTTCTTCTG
>JAWWES010000094.1:22712304-22726219 GCA_035583135.1 Lophotriccus pileatus | reverse complement strand
GTAAATGCTGAAAAATTGAAATGCACGTCCTAGCCAGTTCAAGTGGATGTTGAGTTTGAAACCCTTCAACCTATCAAGATACTGTGTTTGAAGAGTCATCAAGTTGTCTACTTTCACCCCCATTGAATGTTTTTTCTTATGTTAGTGGGCTCAAGACATCTGCAGTTGTATAAGGCTGAAGGGAAATGTCTACAATAGGATGCTGTTGTTACCTCTTGAAGAGTATATATGCATTTTGACAGAATTGCATTTCCTTGGAGAGCACTTTGCTAGAGGGCTTAGAGCTAACAGAGGAAACTTGGGATAGCAAATAAGAGTGAAAAATGTAGTTTGCAAGACTTTGTGACTGGTAGGGTGCAGCTGAAAAGTGTTTCCTCTTAAGCAGTTTTAGAGTATTGATTAAGTCTAGAATGTGTCATGGAATACTTATTTGAGGCTGGAACAGCTGCATGTTGTGATAGTTTTGGTTGAACTCTTTGCTGAACTGATTCAATATTGGCTGTCTTCAAGCAGGCCTGACTTGACACTTGGTTAAATTTAAAATATAACAAAAAATAATCATTTTCCCCTCTGCTGGCTTTGAAGGTTTTTTATATGAAAGAGAGCAATGAAGAGAGAGTATAACTTCATGCTAATTAATAGTGCATGCTGATGCTATCTTGCCCAGGGAACAAGTTATCTTGGTAGAAGTGTTTGTGTGTCTAAATTGACCTGAATAATTAGGAACATAAAAATGGTTATGCTTCATTGGAGTCTCACTTGAACTTACCACTTAATAGGCTATTTCTTTTCTTTACAGAAGACTTAGAGTTCTTTCTAGTATGGTTTCTAAGATAAATTAGCCTGTATGTTTCTCTCCCTTTACCCCAGCTGATGCAATAACCAGTAATTGAGGTCAGAAGAGTTCCTGTGTGGTCTCTAGACTATTCCACTGTCAGTCGATGTCCTTGCCTTGTTGTACATGCATTTTTTTTTTTTTCCAGAACTACTTGAAAATATTTGTTGGCTTTATTCCTAATAGTAGTTTCAGTGGGGCATTGTTTAGAGCAGTATTAGAATACTCCTAAGTATTTTGCAAGAATGTTAAGAGTTTCCTAAAGCATTTCATACTGAGTGGAGAGTTTTTAATCTGTGTATATGTTTTTAGCGTTCCCTATGTATCTTTACTTTTTTCCTTCTGTCCTTTTAGTGTCCTTTCATGCCTGTACTAATGGCTATTTCTTGCTCAGATGTCTGCAGTTGTCCACTTGTCTTCTCATTGCCTGGAATGCGCAAATCTGCCTTGCTGCCTCTTTGTCCTTGCTTAGAACTTCTGCAGATTAACTTCTGCAGCACCAATCACAAGGGTGAATTGCAGTCCTTTTTCCCTACATTCTGTATGATTTTTTTTTCATATCCATTTTCATTCTTAACTGACTGTGACTTTGAGGCCAAGGTATAGAAGTGTTAAGTTGTCTGTCTTGTTTACTGATTCCTTCAAGAATCAGTATGAAAAGTTTCCCCTCCTAACCTCCTATTTTTGAGAGCATACATAGTTACTTTTTACTGTTGTATAGGACTGCTGCTTTCTGGTCTTAGTTGCCTGTGTTTACACCAGTAACTTTAAGTTAACTGAAACTTTTGAAACCACCTGATTACCAGAGGAATTCTGAGTTTTCTATGAGGTTTTTTGGTCTTTGATCTGTGTGTTATCAGTTCTTCTGTATAACTTTGCATATATCAAGAGGTACTCTTTTGGTTGGTTCCCTTGAGCTCCATGGGTTTTCTCCTCAAGCAATACCCTGATCTAGTTTGGCTGCAGATTTTTAAATAGTGCAATAAAGGGAACAATAAATGAATGAACAAGCAAGTGGGGAGGGCTGAGAATGGATAAATGCTGGTTTATGCTATTAAAAGAAAAAGTGAAAACACAGATGAAGAAATAAGCATTGTTTAGCCTGTTTGTCCAGACTCACCAAGTTGTGCTGTTAATGTGTGGACAGTAGAGTAACCATGAAGCTTTCCTTGACAGCTGTCTTTTCTGCAGGGAAACAAAGAATGAAAAGTGTGTTGTTCTGACAGGCAAGGTTCTGGACTGAAGAGGTTCCCTCTGGCCTCAATGTGCCTTTAACCAGAAAGAAGTGTGGGATATTCTGGTAACCTGTGTAATGGGTTTTGCATATGCCAGATTGAACAGCTGCTGTTATCCCTTACTATTTTTTTTGAGCAAGCAAACCCTTATTGCTTTGAGCATGCATGAATTAATGCTGTGCTTTCATGCATTTCATGAATCATCAAATAATGAAGTTGGGTGATTTTTTTTTTTTAAAGTGTTCGGGGTGTGAAGGGGGGGCGGAGTTTTTGTCTGAGCCAGTTGTATAAGGACATTGACTTAATTAAAAGCACTATCCCTCCTCCACAGGGTCTGCTTCTTGTTGGCCTTCTCCCTTTCACCCAGCTTGTAGCCTTCCCTGCCGCTTGCTCACCCCCTCTGTCTTAGGAGGATCAGAGGTTTTGCCACCACACCCAAACTCTCCTCATCTCCCTTGGCCAAGGGGTGCCAACCCTTGCTAGGGTACTAGCAAAGCACCCTGTTGCATTTGCAGATAGCACATTGTTTTGAATCATTAACTAACATTTTGTTCTCTCACAGAAGTATATAGCTTAATCAGGGCAGGAATCTGTGCAGTGTTTTTTTGGTGGTTTCTATAATAGACATAAAAATAAATTTTGTATATAAAACCTATGTGAAATTGCTTTTTGCCCCCTTAGTAGCAGGGATGCGCAGGTATGAATCAAACAGGTGGTAGGAATATTTTGACCAGAAATGTGAGGCACTACATGTTTCTCACTAGCATATATACGTGTGTGTGTATATATATGCAGGTGAGGTAGTGATGGTGGTTGAAGGATTATCTGTTCTGTCACCTCCTTGGTTGGCAACACTGCCAGGATCCTGCCTCAACTTGCGTTTTCAGCTAAGCACGAACAATTCAGTATGTTACACAACAAAATACATGTGTTGCAGGAAAATTAATAGCCTACTGTGACTACTGTTTTCCCCATCTTCATCTTGCCACCTCTGATTTGTTTTCTAAAGCTCTCATATAAAAATCTACTGTTACAATTGGAACTGTTCTATGGCAACCACAACTAATTGCTTAAATCATATGGCTTTTGAACTCCTCATATCTTTGTTCTTGAAAAAAAAAAAAAACCACCACAGAAAAGCCTACCTGCTTTTTTTACCTAACTCATGACTGCAGCTAATTAGAAACTGGGATTCAGTTAATGCTATAAATAGTGTTTAAGAGTGTTTGGGTTTAAAATCTTAACTGTGCCTGATGAACTAAAAGTAAGTTTGAGAAATAGATGGCTCCTATGCAATGTACGTTAACAAAAGGAACCACTCAGTTTGCTGAACTGAACAACTTTGTCTTTAGCTCTGTTTCCTTTCATCATTGTAAAGAAAGAGCAGATTTATTTGGTCACCTTGACTTTGTTCTCTTCTTAATTTGAATGCATTTTAAGATAAGCTTACATTTCCTCAGTAGGCATAGAACCCAGTTTACTGAACTTAATGGTTTTGTAGGTTTTGAATGGAGTAACTGCTGAGATAGTTTAAAAACCTAAAGTGTAATACTGTTTCTGGGCTTAATAGTCAAAGGTTGAATTAGGTTTTGTAATGGTACTGAAGTTTCTTCAGTGGTTCAGTATTTTAAAACTTACATTGCAGACTACTCACAGCTCAAATTCTATGGTATTATGCTATTTTAGTACATTGTTTAGGCTGAAAACTGACTTTCAGAAAACCTGATTTATTTTCTCTGTGGTATAATTAGCCATATTTTTTTTTGTCAGGTAGAAGTGTAAATAAGATAGTAAGAACTCTAGTTTTCCAAACTAGATGTAAAAGAGCAGTCTGCAGCTTTGAAAATAACTAAAATGGTCAAAGAATTGCTATAGCAAAATACAGTTTGGAGACATAGTGGTTTGGTAGTTAGAGAATTGACTTGCACGTTGATGCAACTGTGTTACAGAATTTTTCAGTAAAAATAGATGTGTTACACAAACTGGAAGTACCTCAAATAAGAGATGCTCTTTTCTTTTTCTGAGAAGTGCTTTAGGTAGTAGTGAAGTCTGCTGTGAGTACACAGAAGGCCTGTACATACAAGAAAGCTGTCCTATTGAAGTTTTCCCTCTATGGCCTGTGGTTCACGGGAAGCAAATCATCTGCGGGGGTTACACTGCTATGAGAGCCATAGAGATCCAAATACATCATCTTACACACGTTGTACAGTCCCTGTAGGACAGAAAAATTTTGGAGAGTGCTACTTTATTGCATTCTCCTTAATAAAGTTTGTCTGGACTTTAAAGAAGTTGGTTGAGACTTTCAGAGTTTCTTCATGTAATAAGCAGTTAATGAAACATACTTGGCTGAAAACAG
This sequence comes from Lophotriccus pileatus, assembly GCA_035583135.1. Taxonomy (NCBI): domain Eukaryota; kingdom Metazoa; phylum Chordata; class Aves; order Passeriformes; family Tyrannidae; genus Lophotriccus; species Lophotriccus pileatus. The sequence continues at coordinate 22,721,793 of JAWWES010000094.1, read as the reverse complement.
CAGAGGGCTTCAGCAGCGCAGTTGTCACTGTTGGCTTGGGGTAGACACCAGGGAGAATGGTCTGCAAGCTTGCAGTTGGTACCAGAGCATCAATTTAAGACAACTGAAGGTCTTTATTAACCTAATTTAGAAAAAAAGACCAGATATGAAGTCAGCTAACCATATGAACTGAGTAGCAAACTGAAATGAAAAGTAATTTGTACCATTTTAAAACAGAAAAAGATTTGCATTATATTTTTATAAGCCCTGGATGCACTAGCCCTCTGAAGCCTAAGTCTTTTTTAATCAAGTTTAGACTTGCCTTTTCTAACCAAGGGCAAGAAATAGTCTCAAACTGTGTGGCAAGAATCAGGAGTATTCCTACTTGTGCCTGTTTTTCCTATTGTGGTTATAATTCACATCTGGACTACTTGTAATCATCTGCAAATCGCCTACTAGCTTTTGTGGTATCCTCCTAGCACTGTTCAATGTAAATCCAATTGGATTTGCAGTGATCTCTTATTTAAAGCAAAGAATATTCTTGGGGACAAAAATACCCTTACAAAAAACAGTTCCATATTCTGCTCCAGTTATTTCACTTGAGAAATCCTTGACTCTGCTGCTGGTTGTATGTCCAGGGGTACTTTTAAACGGCTATTGCAAGCTAACATAGTGAATATCATGTGTGCAAGATTCTAATCAATTTTTAAAACCTAGAATTTTAAGAACAGACTGTATTCTAACAATTTAGTTTGGTGTAGTTTTTTTCTGTGGGCTGGGAAAGACTTGCATGTAAGGGGAGCTGTGTTTCTGTGGTGCATGGTCATCTTATGTGCTGATGGAAATCAACTCACCGTGTTTTTTTTCTTTGCTCTTCATTCTTAAAGATTTAAACTTTCCTTTGTGATACAGTTTCTTTTAGGCATGGTGTGGTTCTGGAAGTAGTTTCCACGGTAGATGCAGGGGTAACCAGACTGCATTATCTTTTAAATCTTCTTAAAATAAGCATCTTATTTTCACATAAGAAAAATAATTTTAGAACTGAATTTGGAAAGATTAGATTGGAATTGCCTCAAATCCAATTAAGCCACACTGCATGGACGTGCTGGGAATATAAATGCAATTACTGTAAATTTGTACAAATTGATTTGTTGCATTATCTTGCTAATCTAACATACGGTACTTTTTGTGTCCACATTGCAGACGGCAACTCCAAACTAACATGGCAGTCAGACTGTGTGATGTGGCTTCTCTGCTTAGAAGTGGTTCGTGGGCAGCAGAGCCTTGGACTGGGGTCTGTGGGACTTTTCTTAAATTCTGTAGGCTGCTTTTTTACATGTTAATAGTGCTGAGGCCATACCAAAGTCTTTTAATCTTCTGTTTGGAATGCTAACTTATATGTTCCATTATAGGCTGTAGGTTGTTTTCTTATTCTGTGAGAGCCTAGAGCACACTGTCATACCAATACTAATTCAAAATACCTGGTGGGTAATTGAAGAGGAGTATTGTACTAAAATGGTTTTGGTATGGTCTGAATACTAAGTTGCAGTAACTTTGAAAACCTGTATACTGTGTGTTTATGATTACTCTCTTAAAAGTATATTTACCAGTCTTATTTTAAGAAATTGTTCAAAAACTGTAAATTTATCTCAAACTATTTTTGAGTGAATAATATTTAGTGCTTTGTGCGTTGTCTTTTATGAACAGTTCTATTCAACCTATCAATGGGATATGCATTATATGTAAAAAATACTAATATCACCTTATTAAGAGCAGATGGTTCTAGAGCTGAGAAATGCTGTAATTTTCAGCACACACAGGCTACTTCAGCTATTCACTTGAATGCTGGCTTAGGATCCTGTTCTTGCCACCTGAACATGAAAATAAATGTGCAATTAAGTGAAAATCGTTTGTCCTTGCTAAATCCTGCAGATTTTGATCAGTGAACACTTCAAATTTGAAAGTAAAAGACGAAAAGGGGAAAAAGCAATCCTAGAGAGCCTCAGTTGGAGCACAGCATCTGTGACTACTGCCTCTACCTGATATGCTTGTCTTTTGAAAAGTACTTTATCTTAATTGGGATCATCTCCTTTATCTTTTCAGTGGACCTGTTTTGTCAGTGCCAGGAGCAGGTTATCCCTTGGAGTTTGTCATAAGAAAAGAAAATGTTGTTCCATTTGCAGCTCTTCAGGAAAACTATATTATGCTTTTGTAATAAATGTTCTTAGCAGATGCATCTCTTTTTTGCATTGTGCTGAAGTAACCTCTTATAAAATTCTTCTGTATGCAGAACATAGAAATGTGTTCCCAGGAACGTCTGAAATATACTTTTATAAACTCAACTTTTCCTCCCTCTCATATTTTTTCCTCCCTCTCATATTTTTAGGCTAATCAGCTGTTTGGGTGTGCATTGATTGCTTATTGTGCTTTAAACCGAACTGTTAGTGTAGAACCTTCAAAGGTCCTGATGCTACACTGTTGATGTCACAAGAGGCTTTCTTGTGAGAACTCCTCATAGCAGTTAATTAGGACATTGGATTTCAGTGATTGATGGGTTTCCTTAGTAAACTTCTTGCTAAGTCTTCTGTGTTGAAATGCATATCACTGGAGAATTAATTTATGTAATTTTCTCTTGAATGTTGTCCTAGAGTAGTTGGTCTCAAAGAGGGTAGGCCACCCAAATCGTGGTTATTAGGCTGCCTTTAAAAGTCCACTGTATTTACCAATTGTGGCCGTTCAATCACTGACTGAGATGTCAGAGTATATATATATATTTATATATGTGCAGCTTGTGACAAGTATTTGTGTACAAGTACAGTCCTCCAAATTACTTCTGCTGCATCTTGGAATCATACAATCAGTTACTTTGGGGTGGGGACACAGAGTCATAGAATGGTTTGCGTTGAAAGGTACCTTAAAGATCATCTAGCCCTAATGCACTTTGCTGTGACCTTCCACTAGACCAGCTTGATCAAAGCCCCATCCCACCTGACTGTAAATGTTTCTAGGGATGGGGCATCCTCAGCCTCTCTGGGCAGCCTGTGCCAGTGCCTCACCACTGTCATAGTAAAGAATTTCTTCCTAATATATAGTCTAAACCTGCTTTGTTTCAGCTTGAAGCCATTTCCCCTTGTCTTGCCACTACAGGACCTTGTGAAAGTCCCTCTCCATGTTTCTTGCAGGCTCCCTTCAGGTAGTGGAATGCCACAGTAAGGTCACCTGGAAGCCTGCTCTTTACAAGGCTGAACAGTCCCCGTTCTCTCAGCCTTTCCTTGTAGGAGAGGTGCTCCATCCCTCTGATCACCTTGGTGTCTTCATCTGGACTTGCTCCAACAGGTCGATGTCCTTCCTGTGCTGTTGACTGAGGACCTAGAGCTGGCTGCAGCACTCAGGGTGGGCTCTCACCAGAGTGGAGTAGTGGGGCAGAATCCCCTCACTTGACCTGCTGGCCAAGAACACACTTTCTGAGCTGCAAGTGCACATTGTTGGATCACATCCAGCCTCGTCCACCAGCACCCCCAAGTTCTTCTTGGCTGGGCTCCCCTCAATATGTTTATCTCCCAGCCTGTATTGATACTGGGAGTTGCCACGACCTCGGTGCAGCACCTTGCACTTGGCCTTGTTGAACCTCATATTACCATGAGCCCAGTTTTCCAGCTTGACCAGGTCCCTCTGGATGGCATCCCATCCTTCAAGCGTGGCAGCTGCGCCACTTAGCCTGATGTCATCTGCAAGCTTGATGAGGGTGCCCTTGATCCCTTTGTCTGTATTATTGGTGAAGACACTGAGTAACACTGGTCCTGGTATGGACCCCTGAAGGACACCACTTGTAACTGATGTCCATTGGAGACTGAGCCATTTACCAGAATGCTCTGGATGCAGCTATCCAGCCACTTTATTCCCCATCAGTTATCTCCACTTTGAGAAAATGATGATGTGGGGTGCAAGGCCTGTGTCAAAGGCCTTACAGAAGCCCATATAGAAGACTGACATCTGTAGCCCTTCTCTTGTCCACTGATGCAGTCATTCCATTACAGAAGGCCTCTTGGTTGGTCAGGCAGCACTTGCCCTCTGTGAAACCATGTTGGCTGTCTCCAGTTACTTCCTCATTCTCCCTGTGTCTTAGCATAGCTTGTAGGAAGATCTGTTCTGTGATCTTCCAAAGCACAGAGCAGTTCTTGGAATGATGGTCACTCCCTTATTTGATATCTAAAGGTAAAAGATTCAAATTTTTATGTTTTCAGAGTTCAGGGGAGGGAAGAACTGGGAACCAGGAGTTATCAGTTTAGTCAAATAAAAGCATTTAGAAACCTAATTCCAGCCTATGGTGACAGAAGCTTGAGATAGATGTTGTCAAGGAAGAGTATGTTTTTCATCTCAGCACATTTATATATCCTCTAAGTATCTCTTTAAAGTACTAATCTTGATTTCTGTTGCTGCTTATAAGAAATATACTCAGGATACAGTTAATCCCCACCTTTCTGAAAACAATCAGATACTACCACCTTGAAAGCTGCATTTCACATTGTTTCAGTAACCAGTTGTAAGTTTATAGAAATGATTACCCTTGCAACAGGCCAGTTCTGCTTGGTAACTTTTATAATAGAAAGGCTGTAATGCCTCTAAATACAGGGAGTGGCAGAGGATGAAAAGCTTTGAGTGTTGATGTCACTGAGTGAGCTTCTAGAAGATACGCTTAATTTTCCTGCAAGTTGTTAAAGTATTGCCTTGACTAACACTTAACATCCTTTTGTACTGGTGGGGAGGGGTTTTTTTTGTGTGTAGAGGCAGTATATGGCCTTGGCAGTACCATTTCTGCTTAGTGATATCTCTTACTTTATTGTCTAGATTCTCCTACTAGATAGTGAAATAGGAGGTCTGATGCTTCTCTGTTTTCTGTGTTTTTCAGCAGGTAATTGCTACCATGGAAACACAGCTGTCTAACGGACCAACCTGTAATAACACAGCCCATGGTTCAACCACCATAAACAAGTGCTCGTCACCAGTTGATTCTGCGAACACAGAAGACAGCAAGACCAATTTAATAGTCAACTACCTTCCACAAAATATGACTCAAGAGGAACTGAAGAGTCTTTTTGGCAGCATTGGGGAGATAGAATCCTGCAAGCTTGTCAGGGACAAAATAACAGGTATGTTGGTTTTGGAATTTTCAGCATCCTTTCATTTTTCCAAGTAGTGAACTATCAGTTGGTGTTTTACAAATCTCTTAAGTCATGGAATAAAGGCAGAAGAAACCAATGCTGATATTGCTAGTCAGAAGAACTTTAGATTAATTTTTTAATTATGTACACCAAAATTAAGAGGATGTATTTGCATTTCATACAAGTTTGTGTAAGTGCTATAAATGCTAACAGGACATTTAAACCTGAGTTTTAGAGTCTTTGGTAAGATGACTTGGATGTGGAAAAGCAGATATTTATACAAGGTTTTCTTGCATTCAATTTCATTGGAGTTAAATTTTAGCCCTAGTTGATGCAAAGCTTCATTTTTCAGGGATGCAAGTTCATGAAACTTGTACCTTTGAGAAAGGGCAGATTACCTTAATTCATAGGTAAAGCTGATTTTGCATTGCAGCACTTCAGCAATTTCTTCAGAATGTTCACTTGAATCAGTGTATGCTCTTTGAATTCCTTCTAATTGAATAGTCCCTGGCTGACTTCTGTGCTGTTGGATGAAGGTGGCTTTGCCTCCACTTTGGCTCTGCATGACCAGTGCTTTTTACTGTATTGTTGATGATTTGTTCTTGATGTTGTATAGTGGAATGGGTAAATCTGTAAAATATCCTGCTTTCAGCATGGTAGTCTGGGATACTGAAATCACTCCTTTTAAATCCCAAAATTCCGCTCAAAATCAACCATTTTTGGCCCTGAATTTGGCCCCCAAATCCTCCCTTTTTAACCCCAAAATTCGGCTCAAAATCACCCATTTTTAACCCCAAAAATTGGGTCAAAATCGGTCAAAACTTTGGTTCAAAACCACCCGTTTTTAATCCCAAAATCCAACTCGAAATCACCCATTTTTAGCCCCAAATTTGGCCCCCAAATCCCCCCTTTTTAACCCCAAAACTTGGCCAATCCACAGGCGCAGGAACCTGGGGGAAAAACATGGGATTTTTGGAAAATTCGGGTGAAAAAAGGGATATTAGAGATTAAGGTGAAAAATCGCCGCTTTTGGGGTTGAAATCGGGTCAAAATCGGGTCAAAAACGCCCTTTTTAGCCCCAAAATCCACCTTGAAATCAACGATTTTTGACTCTGATTTCATCCCAAATCTCCCTTTTTAGCCCCAAACTTTGGCTCAAAATCACCCATTTTTAACCCCAAAACTCGGTTCAAAACCACCCATTTTCAGCCCCAAATTTGACCCCCAAATCGCCTGTTTTTAGACCCAAAATTCGGCTCAAAACCACTCTTTTTCGACTCCCATTTCCCCCCAAATCCCCCGTTTTTAACCCCAAAATTCGACTCAAAATCACCCTTTTTTAGCCCCAAAAACAACCAGTTTTGGCCCCGATTTCGCCCCCAATTTGGCCCCCAAATCTCCCGTTTTTAGCCCCAAAATTCGGCTCAAAATTGCCCATTTTTGGCCCCAAATTTGGCTCAAAATCGCTCCTTTTTAGCCCCAAAATTTGGCTCAAAAACACCCGTTTTTAACCCCAAAATTCAACTCGAAATCAACCACTTTCGGCTCAAATTTCACCCCAAATCCCCCCTTTTTAACCCCAAAACTCGGCTCAAAACCACCCATTTTTAACCCCAAAACTCGGCTAAAAATTGCCCATTTTTAACCCCAAAATCCAACTCGAAATCACCCAGTTTTGGCTCAAATTTTACCCCAAATTTGGCCCCCAAATCGCCCAGTTTTAACCCCAAAATTCAGCTCAAAATTGCCTGTTTTTAGCCCCAAAATTCGGCTCAAAACTGCCCATTTTTAGCTCGAAAATTCGGCTGAAAACCACCCATTTTTAACCCCAAAACTCGGCTCGAAATCGCCCGTTTTTAACCCCAAAATCCAACTCGAAATCACCCGGTTTTGGCTCAAATTTTACCCCAAATTTGGCCCCCAAATCGCCCGGTTTTAACCCCAAACTTTGGCTCAAAATCACCCATTTTTGACACCAAAAATTGGGTCAAAATCACCCATTTTTAGCCCCAAAACTCGGCTCAAAATTGCCCATTTTTAACCCCAAAATCCACCTCGAAATCACTCATTTTCGACTCTGATTTTGCCCCAAATTTGGCCCCCAAATCGCCCGTTTTTAGCCCCAAAACTCAGCTCAAAATCACCCATTTTTAACCCCAAAAATTGGGTCAAAATCGGTCAAAACTTCGGTTCAAAACCACCCGTTTTTAATCCCAAAACTCGGCTCAAAATCACCCATTTTTGGCCCCAAATTTGACCCCAGATCACCAGCAGGAACCTGGGGGAAAAACCGGGATTTTGGGAAAATTCGGGCGGGAAAAGGGAAATTAGAGATCAGGGGAAAAAATAGTCGCTTTTGGGGTCGAAATCAGCTCAAAATCGGGTCGAAATTGGGTCAAAATTGGGTCAAAACCGCCCTTTTTAGCCCCAAAAACAACCAGTTTTGGCTGTGATTTTGCCCCGAATTTGGGGCGAAATCGCCCGGTTTTTACCCCAAAACTCGGCTCAAAATCGCCCAATTTTACCTCAATTTTTAACCAATTCTGACCCAATTTTTGGCCCCTTTTACCCCGAATTTTGCGTTCGTTTTAACCCGAATTTTTGCCTGATTTTGACCCAATTTTTTGACCAATTCTGACCCAATTTTTGGGCCATTTTAACCTGAATTTTTGACCGATTCTGACCCAATTTTTGGGGCGATTTTTGGGGCGATTTTTGACCCAATTTTAACCCAAATTTGGGGCCATTTTTATCTCAATTTTTTGACTGTTTCTGACCCGATTTTTGACCCAATTTTAACCCGAATTTTGGGCCATTTTTACCTCGATTTTTGACTCATTTGAACCTGAATTTTTGACCGATTCCGACCCAATTTTTGGGCCATTTTAACCCAAATTTTGGGAAGACTTTTGGGCCAATTTTAACCCAATTTTGTGACTGATTTTCGGCCCAATTTTCAGCCAATTTTTGGGCCATTTTGAGCCAATTTTTGACTCAATTTTAACCTGAATTTTGACCCGAGTTTTGGCCCATTTTACCCCAAATTTTTGACCGTTTCTGACCCGATTTTTGACCCAATTTTAACCCAATTTTTGGGCCATTTTAACCCGAATTTTGGGGCGATTTTTGGACCGTTTTGACCTGAATTTTCAACCGATTCCGACACGATTTTTGGGTCGTTTCGAGTTGAATTTTTGGGCCCAATTTTAGCCAAATTTTGGGCCGTTTTAACTCAAACTTTGGGCCATTTTTCCCTCAATTTTTGACCAATTCTGACCCAATTTTTGGTCCATTTTACCCCAAATTTTGGGTCCATTTTGACCCAAATTTCAGGGTGATTTTTGGGCCGTTTCGAGCCCAATTTTTGACCAATTCTGATCCAATTTTTTGACCGATTCTGACCCGATTTTTGGGTCGATTTTGGGGCGATTTTTGGTCCAATTTTCAGCCGAATTTTGGCCCAATTTTAACCCAAATTTTGGGCCATTTCGAGCCAAATTTTGACCCAATTTTAACCCGAATTTTGGCCCATTTTAACCCGAATTTCGACCCGATTTTTGGGCCGATTATAACTCGAATTTTGGTCCATTTTAACCCGAATTTTAGTCCATTTTTACCTCGATTTTTGACTCATTTTAACCTGAATTTTTGACCGATTCTCACCTGAATTTTGGCCTTTTTTAACCCAAATTTTGACCGATTTTAACCTGAATTTTGGGGCGATTTTTTGGCCATTTTTACCCCAAATTTTGCCCAAATCCCCCCAAAAAACTGACCCCACGAGCCCCCCAAAGACGTGGCAGACGTAGGCGCAGCCCCCGCCCGCCCTGGGGATGCCACGCCCAGCTCGGCGCAGCGAAGGGACCCATTTTGGGCCGGTTTTACCTCATTTTGGGACCCATTCTGACCCGGTTTTTGGGCCGTTTCGAGCCAAATTTTGCCCGATTTTGATCCAAATTTTGGCCCATTTCAACCCGAATTTTGGGCCCGTTTTAACCTGAATTTTGGGCCGTTTTAGCCCATTTCTTTACCGATTTTAACCCAATTTTTGGACCAATTCTGACCCTATTTTTGGGCCAATTTTAACCTGAATTTTGAGCCATTTTTACCTCAATTTTTGACCAACTTTGACCCAATTTTTTAACAGATCGTGACCCAATTTTTTGACCCAATTTTAACCCAAATTTCGACCGATTTTAACCCGAATTTCGGGGCGACTTTTGGGCCAATTTTAACCCAAATTTTTGACCGATTTTGACCCGACTTTTGAGCCGTTTTAACCCAAATTTGGGCCCATCTCAACTCAAATTTCTAGGCCAATTTTGACCAATTTTTAACCACATTTTTG
>JAWWES010000094.1:22700985-22712204 GCA_035583135.1 Lophotriccus pileatus | reverse complement strand
GTGGGAGGAGGGGGGCGAGGCAGGGGGGTGGGGCTGGTTGATGCCGAAAACAAGCCTGTTTTCTTTATAGGTCATGACTTCAGTGCTTTGAAACAGAAGGTCCTTGCCTTAAGTATTTCCTGACGTTTTGTTATATGAGTGGAAGGATGTAACTGGTACTTTATCAGTTTGTGGCATGGCTATTCACCTCTATCTTGCAGATATGAGTTCACATATTTAGCATTCCTTATTAAACTTGCTTAAGAATGGCATGCTTCTCCCAATTAAGAGGCTGTTGCAGGCCCAAGGAGCTGAGCCTCAAGATCTTAATGATCAATGTCCAAATTTGCAATGTCCTTTATGGTTTTGATGTTTTGTATGCTGGAAGCCCATATTGCTGGTGCATCATTTCAAGAGTCCTTACCTGGGGATGGAGCAAGACTTAATTGTAGACCTCTTGTTTTGAGGTGGGATGTTTTCTGTATAGCATGAAGTGATGCCTGAGAAGGATCCTGCATTCACAGGATAACTTTGCTGAAATGACTTTCTCAATAGCTGAGAACTCCAGAGTTGGAACTGTTGGAGATAGAGCTGATTTTATTACTTTGTCAGAAAGCAGCTCCTCAGCTTTGAGCCATACTTTCAGCTGCCAGGAAGAATACTGCATCAGTCTTGTTCTAAAAGGTTTTAATATTATAAGTGAGATTGAGAAATGTGGTGTCTTGCCTTATAACTGCATTGGGAGCAATACTTCTGATTTCAGTAGCCTGGAGCAAGACTACGTTTTGTTTGTGGATGCTGAGGAGAAAACTCTCTAGCTTCAGTCCTGTTCTTACTCATTTTCAGGTTTTCTACAGAGTTCTTGAAAAGCAGGTTTTTTTTCTGTCTGAATTCAGAACACAGATTGTAACTAGGTTTCTGTGAAGAAAGATTTGGCATGAATTTCTTCCTTAAATGAACTGCCATGAGTACTAGATACTTTGAGTACCTTTAAATGATGAGAAATTTAGGGGTGCATAGAAGTAGACATACACTTTTATGCTGGCAGCATCACCAAGTCATGGTTTGGCTCCACCACTCCAGGCCTACTAGTTTGCAGACAGAGTGGAGTTTGTTGGTGGCAGCATACAGCAGCCAGTCTAGTCTTGGCCTTGTTGTGGAGTGGTACCATCCTGCAAGCTTGTTGTCAGACTGTTTTACTTTCTGGAGACTGTCACTGGTGGGCAAGGCCAAAACAGGGAGGAGGAAAGCAGAGCCGACTGATCACTTGGGCAGAGATCAACTTGGTTACCCCAAAGGGCATCCGGTGGGACCACATGGAGGTGTGATCTCTGCAGCTACGCCCCGTTAACAGCCACAGATCCTGTCCTGAGAGTCAGTTACTCCTGCCATGGTTAACTGGATCACCAGGGCTATGTGATGAAATTCAGAGGGGTCAAGGCCAGTTACTGTCATCTTGACCAAATACTCATTAGAGCATCCTGTGAATTTGAACCAAACTCCCTTCCACCCTATTATTGAATATTCACCCTATGGTCACATCTGCAACACTGGAGTGCATTTAAGACTGCATTATCATGGAATCACAGAGTGTTTTGGGTTGGAAGGGATCTTAATGGGCATCTGATTCCAACCCCCCCTGCCATGGATGGGGGCAGCTCACATTAGAGGTGGAAGTGCCCCAGTTACTTAAAGCTGTCTACACACTTTAGGACTGAGATGAGTCAAGCTTGAAGGCCTTCCTGCCTCTGGAAAACCTAGTTGAGGCAACGGAGGCACCATGGAGTTCACTTACTAATTTCATGTGAGCAGTCTGAAGTCCTGTTTATAAGAGGCAGTTCAAGTAGTTTCAGTAATGCTTTTTCCGTGGAGTACAATTAGTTAGAACATCTTGATTGTGTCACCCAATGGTTATAGTTCCTTGCAGTGTCCTTCATTGCCAACATTAAGTTTGTGTCCCTTATTGATTTTTAGCTAAGGGTTTACTTGTGAAGGGGTTAGGAGACAAAACTAACCTGTAGAAGGTTGCTGCTGGGCATCTCCAAGCATTCACTTCATGGGCACAACTTGCTGCTGGGGCAACACTAGTAGCTGAGGTGGAGTACTTCCTCTATAAAAAGAAAAACACTGGAAGTGCTATTGTTAAGAATTAAAATAGCTGTTTTGTTGTTTTACTGAAGGTAAATGAAACACTTATACGAATAAAGATTTTAAAGGGTGCTGAACGAGAGTCTCTTCACTTGATAATCCCATTGACAACATAAGTGATAAGTAGGTCATGAATGTCACTCATCTTCACTTGCTAACCAGAGAGTCTGTTCATAATGAGTCATTGTGCCTAGATATTTTAGGGTCTGTGTTAACTCTTACATGCTTTTGACTAATGCAGGTGTATGTAAATACAAATTACAAAGCTACCAAATTAACTAATTTTAGTTGGACAATAGGTGGGAGACCCTGGTCTCAGAGTATCATAACTGAATTCTAATCAGCCACTCTAGATAGCTGTTTAGTTTAAATGCATCTACATATTCAAAGGCAGTAGAGACAGCATTTATCATGTAATGATAATACTTTGCATAATCTAATGTTAAGCATGTATAACTATAAAAAAATAAAAAGACTCTAAGTTTAGTTGGGGAAGAGGATAAAGTGGGTTAAAGTTCAGTTGTTTGAACTGCCCTTGTGCAAGCACCTGAAAGCACAGGCTTTCCACTAGCATGAGACAGATTAATTTAGTAGCTTTTGACAAAATACAAGACAGTAATAATTACCACTTAATCGTCACCTTACTATGACAAACTGCGTTTTCTAGGCCTACTTCTCTGAAACTCAAATATAGTAAAAATGTGATGAATGTGGTATGCTTATAAAAGAACACAGGGATTTAACTCTCACTGCCTTTAGTGAAAGTTCAATTGTACATATGGAAGATAAATGCATACTTTTCACATTGTGGAATAATCTGCATGTTTTCAGGCATTTGCTTCTTCGTCATTTACCCAGTAGTGTTTGTGGAGTTATTACCTAAACTGAAACTTGTGGAATTCAGACTTTAATTTCAGAAAGCAGCTGGTAACTTAAATTTGGGGAAGTGTCTTCGTTTCCTTGGCTTCGAACAGAACTCCTTTACTGTTCTCAAAATAACCAGATGCTCATAAAATTTGCAGCTTATTTGATCTAAAAGGGAATCTTTTTATTAATAGGTTTGGTTTTCTTTTTATCTTTGACTGTGTTTGAACTAGTAATAATGCTTGTATGTGTATTTCATTTGCAGTTCAGCATGCTGGCTCATTCTCTACCTAGAAAATGAGCCAGGATGTGTTTAGAGACCTAGCCAAGAACAGTGTATTACATCTGCAGACTTCTGTAGTTGTGAAGCTGTGGTACTAGACTGTGCTGTTTAGTACAAGGAGGCAGATACTCCACACCTGAAGGCTTCTTTTTGCATCATTTCCTGCTGCCAAAGTTTCTACCATCTCTAACTGAAGATAGAGTAAGTCCACTTCAGGACATTCTTGTTGATCACTGTTATATAGGCATGTTTTTCAAACTTGATCTAACTGCCTTGCTGTGAAGCTTACATGTTGGTTGAAAGCCTGATCCTCATACACATCTTTTCCCAAAATATCTGTGCTCCTGCTTGGCCTGTGACGGGCAACTATCTGTCATGTGGTGGGGTTTCTTTATGGTCAGCGTTACAGCCTCACAGAGTACAAGTCTGCAGATCTTACTATGTGACCCTTAAAAAATTTCATAGACTCTTACAGTCTAGAGTACTGTAGTCTAGTCTGCAGTACACTGTGACGGACAGTTGTGTAGAGGAAGGCTCGTGTTTCTGTGTTCTGTCCTCTCCCCTTTATTTTTATGGAAACAGGTGTACCTTATTTAATTTTGCAAAATTTTTTCTTGTCCTCTGAAAATTATTTTTCAGATACTTTGAATTGTCTCATACATGTCTTGCATATAATGCATACCTGTCTTACATATAATGCAGATATAAAATACAACACACAATTGAACAGGTTTCTAGAAATATAGTTTAAAAAAAACTGCTTGGAAGTTGAGCACTTCCAGAAAATGGTTGATGCAGCTGTAGAACATATGTTTGCAACTGAAGTTTTTACAGAGAGTTTCAGTTGTTAACATGGAAGTTTCTTATGCATATTCTGTTTCCTTGAAGTACCACGGTAATAAATGGAAAGGATTCTGGGTTGGTCACAAAAATAGAGAAAGAGTGTGTGATGTTGGACATGATGTCATCAAAGTGTGCTTATGTTGTTCACCACGGTAATGTTGGTGGTAATTTGTTGTGTGCCATGTATATACATACAGTCTGTGCAGTGTTAGGAGAGACTGTGCTGTCAGGTTACGGAGCGCTCTCCTGCAGTGCGGAGAAACTGAGGCAACAGTTGTGACAGTGCCTGAATTACACTGTGCCCAAACAGCTGAGGCCATGAGTGGGAAAAGGATTTTTCTTTCTGTGGGTTAGGTGCCCTGTTTCAGCAGAGCGTGGGTGAAACACTGATAGCTCTTCAGCTTGCTGCGACTTCTACAGCAATGTCTTGGTAATCAGTGGAAAAGTGTTTGTGTCCTGAGTGGAAGTGATACAAAGAGTGGTGTTTGACTGGCTTCTTGAATCCAGAATACGTGAAACTTGTTAACCTTTGTAGTGTTCTCTACCTCCATCATACCAGTGTAAATGTCAGCATCTGGCAAGAGCAGAGCTGTTGGAAGCCTTATGCCTTGCCAGTACTACTGCATAGCTAAAACTCCTGACTCTCAAAGTGATCTGATTGTGGGGTTGAGTCTAGGCTGACAGTTTCTTTCCAGTCTCATGTCACTGTTCTTTGAGCAGTGTTAGCCTTCTCTTCAACTCCAAAAATTTTATTTACCTTACTGCAAGGCTAGTTCTAGGGTATTTAAACTAGCCTGTCAGGAATATGGTTGGAAGATTTGGTCACATACTTAGACCTTAAGCTGAGACTCTTAATCTGAGATTTGTTGCTGCCTTAAGGTAGGAGACAAACTTGGCAGGTTGTTTTCCTTTATCTCCCAGAGGAAGCAAGAGGAGAAAAAAAAAAAACCATGACACATCTGTGGGGTGGCTTAGTCTTCCAAGTTACTGTATTTGGAATGTAGAAAGTTTTAAGCATTCCCATTACAAGGAAAGAAAAAAAGAAACTTTTGAGGATGGTAGGGCAGTGAGTAGCTGGAATTTCAGCTATTTACTCATATAGTACAAGTGCCTAATACAGGTAGGACCACATGAATGAATAGAGCGCTGCAGCTTTGTCACTTGGGAAAAGAGGTTTGCTATTGTGAAACTCCCCAGCCATTACTCCCAATGTGTTTGTTTCAGTCCTCTAGCACTCTAATCCATCGGATGTTTTTGCAAGGTTTTGAATGCACTTGGGTGGGAAAATAGAGTAATTTGTCAGGTAAAGGAGGAGCTCCTTGAAGCTGCATTTTCTTTTTGATGTGCTGAGTCTGTGAGATTGAGGAGTACTTGCTAACTATTGCTAAGTGGTGTGCCGAGATAAGGAATGAGTTTTGTCAGCCTGACAGTAGGGCAGAGATGTGGACAAAAAGTGTTGCCTGGCAAACTGGGCAGCAGAATGCCTTGTGCAGAACTTGACTAAAAACAAGGATAAAACGAAGTGGCATTGGAGGCAGACTTGTATTTACACGTGGTGACTGATCTCTTCTCTGGAGCAACTCGCTTTAAGACCTTGTAGCATAGGGTTGGGGGGGGGGGGGGAGGGGGGCATGAAACATCATGTGTGTCCATCCCCCCCCCTTTTTAACATTGCTTTTTTAATTTTCAAGATAGTATATGTTTTCAACTCTGCAGGTGTTAAAATGCAGTCTCTGATGTGACCTAGGGACTTGGCGTGTTGTAGCACAAAGTTAATAAGTAATTTCGAATTTCGTGTGCTTGTTGGAGAAAAGTGCAGCAAGAGTGTTGGTCTACTTAGCTATCCTGGGTGGTAAAAGTACTGTTCTGTTTGGACTGCAGGAACAGCCCTGAAGGAGTTAGGTTTCAAACAAGCCCTGTGTGTGGATCCAGAGCACTACTAACAGTCTTAAGTCTGTTAAGGGGGAATTGGATTTAAATGGTCTTTAAGGTCCCTTCCAACCCAGGCCATTCTATGATTCTGTGAAGATTCTGTGTAAACGTATCCTGTAGTTAGTTACTTTCCTCTCATTCTGCATATTGCTACTTAATGTTATTGAAAAGGATTTAGCAGCATTTACTGTGCCTTTTCATAACAAACAGTGGGATTTATTGCACTTTGCATGTCTCCTGGAAATGAGTCATGTAAACAGGTGAGGATTAAGGAAATTGTTTCATCTTGTGTTGTGCAAGATAGTGCCTGATTGTCTTTGCACTTCCACATGCTTTTCACTGTTCTACAGGCTCAACACTGTTATGACCTTTCAGAAATTTATAGGGTTTGTTTTTACGAGTTACAAAGATTAGAAAAGTCCTGTTTGACTAAACCGTCATACTCTCTCCAGGGATTCACTCTCACTGCCAACATTGTGGAAGCAAGCTATTTGTAAAATAGTTGTTCCATCTGTATATTAAGCTGAGTTAATGGGCTGATGACAATGTACAGCATAAGCACGGACAGTGTTTTAAAAATTGAACTCTTTTTGTGTGATCGAATACAGTTAGAGACCTTTGTGAATGTAGTGAATCAGAACATCATTAAATCACTCTGCTTTACAGCAATCACTGCTTTTTGATGGGGATTACTGTGGTATACATTCCCTTGCACTTCCCTGCAAACAGATTCACACTTACCAGTGGTTCCGTTAACTTCCAAGAAGTCCATGAAAGCGTTGGGTCTTGAAAACTTGCATTAGTCCTGTAGGGATGGTTAATGTCTTGTGTATTTTTAGCAAAGGTATTGCTCTTTGCTTCCACATTGGGAGTCGCCTGGCTGCCTGTCTGGTATGTCTTACCACTGCTGGCCCTTTCATGTTTTTGTAGGTACGTATTGCTGTTATGTCTTAGTGATTTTAGGCCAGCTGTTTGAATAAATGTTAATTCTAGTGGAAGCTAGTGTGTTAGAGACCTTCAGTGAAGGTTTTTGTAGCATAAGTGCCTTTCAGGGTAACTGTGCTCTGAGATGGGAGCAAAATATTTATAATAATGAAGGCATGATTCAGTGAAATCTACCTCAATTTGGGTACATGCCCTGAAGCCCTTTCGCTCCAAGGATGTAATATGAAGTGTAAGGACTGGACAGAAGGTAGATACTTCCTCTCAGTCTCTACAAGCTGAGTGGTAAGTGGTAAGACTTCAAGGTGCAGATAATTTTAACAGATTCACTGTTGGTCCATTATGTGTTGATGCAACTGATATATAGTGTTATAGAAGCAAAACCTTAACATAGAATCAAGGAACTTTCTTTAGCCTCATGTATTCATTTTTCTATAAAATACATATATATCTATATTTTATTTTCTTTTGTCACAGTTCACTTCAGCTATCTCTTACAATGAAAATTGGCCAGATATCTGTTATGGTTTTCTATGCATAACTGCAGAAAAGAATTTATTATATTATTCTCTATGGAATTCTTGTCTTCCTGGAGTATACCAAGTCAGAGTAGAAGTAGCTAGAAGGCTGTAGAATGCAACATTAGAAAGCAGAATATGCCAACCTCTGGTTTTAGTGACCTAATGCTTTAATCCACAATAAGGAGAAAATATCTGATAGGGCTCAGATGCTGCATTTCATTTTATGCCTTTAACAGTTTCTGTAAGTGTACAACTCCTGCAGTTATCAAAGGCACAGCCATGTTAGCTTCAAGATTTCTACACTAATGACCAACTGCTTCAGTTACTGTGTTGTTACCTTTTCTTACTTGAGAGATTTGTAATCTCAATTTTTTGTCTTCTGACTGTCTGGAGCTATTGAAGGTGAATGATGATAGCTTTTTCCTTGTCTTTCTAATACCTGTGGCTTTGTACAGGTTAAGCCAAAGGCCTTTTTGAAATGCACTTGAAGCCTAATAATGCTGCATAATGATAATGAAGTTTTACATCTAGAGCAAGATGCAGTGATTATCCCACTTCCCTCCCCCTTTTAAAATTAAAAAAAAAACCAAAAAATTTTGTTGTGTTTTTGTAGGAATTAGTTTGAGACATAGTTTAGTTTCAAGTAATGAAAACTTCAGCTTTTCTCAGCCTGTTCTTTGCTTGTGTATATTTACCAATTACAACGAGAAATGTGTTTTTTCTTGCTACTCAGTTTTGCAGATTAGTAGTTATTTTTGTTTCTTAATTATAGCCCTTAAAACTGAAAGGAGGATAGTCCCTTTGGACATACTTGCAAGGACTTACTTCTTGAGTTGACAGTTAAGACTCATATAAGGGAAAGAAAGGATGTTTGGAGTACAGTATATCACTGTTACTGTTTTTCAATCATCAGTAAAGACCAGAAAAAAAAACCACAATTGAAAACAACACTGGAAGTTAACTTCTGGAAAATGTTCTCCAGAAAGGGGAAATATTTTTCAAACTTGGGGTCATAGCACGTTTTGGGAAATCTTTCAAAGCTCTGGAACTAAGTAGCTGAGATTAGAGGTTGCAAAAAACAAAACAACTCTCCCAAAATAGTATGTGTTACTGTGAAGTTTGGGAAAAGAATTTATGTTCAAGTATGTTCTGGTTTCAGCGGGGACAGAGTTCATTTTTCTCACTGGGTGGTACAGTGCTGTGTTTTGGAATCGGTACGAGAATAATGTTGATAGCACACTGATGTTTTTGCTTTTGCAGAGCAGTGCTTACCCGGAGTCAAGGACTGTTCAGTCTTATGCTCTGCCAGTGAGCAGATGTTGGGAGCATAGCTGGGTTAGGGGAGCTGAATGGGCCAAAGGTATATTCCACACCACAGAACCTTCTACACAGAATATAGATTGGAGGAGCTATCTGGGATGGGGGCCGATCACATTTAGGGGACAGGATTTGATACCAGCCAGCAGGTGGGGAGCAGTTGTGTTACCCATCACTTTTTTTTCTTGGGGTTTATCTCCTCTTTTATTTACTGCTGTTAATATTGGTATTATATTTTACTTCATTTCAGTTATTAAACTGTTCTTCACTTTCAAGTTTGTTTTCTTTTTATTCTCCTCCCCATTCCCCATGTTCCTCCCCATGTGGAGGTGAGTGAGCGGCTGCTTGTCGTTCAGTTGGCAGGTGGGTTTAGACTGCAACAAGGTGTTATGCCAGTTTTATACATGGATGAACAAATTTCTGCAGGTTTTGGAACACCCCAGCAGTAGAACAAAGTCCTTTATATCCACTTGCCTATTTAAGGTGACTGGGTGTTAGAGTAGGGCAGAGTATTTAAACAGTACTGGCTGTATTACTGACAAGGAGCAAGTTGACTGCAAAAGACAAAACTTAGATGCCTAGAACATGTTGCTACTAATTGTAGTAAAAATTAAAGGGTAAAGCTAGCTTTAAAAAAAGTACTTGGTTTGGTAATTTTCCTGTTATTTTTTCACCTTGTAGTGGTAAGGAAAGTGTCCATAAGCAAATGCTGTTTCTTCTCATTGTCCAACAGCATGCCCCTTTTCATGCAGTCCCTGCTTTCAACTCTGCTTTTTGGAGTTGAGATTTCCTATTTGGACATGGCGTATCTCTGTTAGTAACCTTCAGTTAATGTCTCTCCTGGCTTGCTGGTTTTTTGTGGAAAAAGTGATTACCTGATATTGTCAATTATCTATTCTGTATGGCCTGCAGACCTCAAAGAAATGTTTAGGAATTCCAGACAAGACGCAGGATGATCTGTGTACTTTGGTAGTGTAATCAGTTGCTTCCAAAAGTTAGCTTGCTCAGCCCTTGCATTGGGTATTTGATAGCTCTGATGGGAAACGGCAGCCAAGGACTCCCTCGTGTGGTGGGTGTCCCAAGCTTCCAAAGGCATCATGCTGCATTGTCAAAAGGCGACTGTTCTGGTTCATGTGAGCAGAGAGAGTGTTGAAACATCGCAAGTGGTTGCCTGTGGGAAGAAATGAAGCAACGGAAACTCTTCTAGTACGAAGTTGCTGGGTTTTTTAATGGCTGTTAGTTGTCTGGTAATACCATTGCATACCATTGTAGCAGTATTAGGGGGTGAGGGGGGGGAGTACCAGCTCAGTACTCAAGCACAGATAAAGTTCTACAGTATTGACTCTGGGTTTTGTCAGGGAAGACAAGCTTCTTAGTCACGCATGTAGGAAAATTATCTTCAGCAGTAGCTATTTAGAGAGGGAAATGGAGAGACACATCTAGTAGCCAGCTGGACAGCAGGAGGCATCGGGAGCAGATGTAATATTGGTCAGAAATTCCTGGTGTCAAATTTGATGCTTCTGCCCAAAAAATCATTCAGAGAATATGTAGAATACCAAGACGCTATAATCAATAATGAAATACAACTGCTGTGCTAATCAGCTGCTCTCCAGACATGATGTTATGTAGAAAGCAATATCTGTTCTTTTTAGGAGCTATAAAATATTGCAGGACTACTGAAAATGCAGTGCTTAAATTCACTGTGCATTTGTAAGGGAAATTGCCTACTCTTGAAAGGATTTACTTAACAACTGTTAGGCTAAAGGTCATATTTGTCTACCTTTCAAGCCTTATTTTTAAGATATAACAGATGGTAAATGACTCCTGAGCACTTTCAGGCAAACTCAATAGTTCAAATAACCAAACTGTCTTAGAAACAGAATGGTTTGGGTAGAAAGTCACCTTGAAGATCATCTAGTTCCAATCCCCCCTCTGTAGGCAAGGAAACCTTCCACTACAGACCAGGTTATTAAAAGCCCTATCCAGCCTGGCCTTGAACATCTCCAGGGATGGGGCAACCTGTTCTAGCACTTCACCACCCTCACAGTAAAGAATTTCTTCCTGTCACCTGATGTAATCCCAGCCTCTTTCAGTTTAAAGGTGTTTCCTCTTGTTCTATCACCCCTTTGACACTGTCTCCCACAGCACACTCCTGGAAAAGCTGCAGCCCATGGCTTGGACAGGGACACTCTGTGCTGGGTTAGGAACTGGCTGGAGGGCCGGGCCCAGAGAGTGCTGGTGAACGGGGCTGCATCCAGCCGGCGGCCGGTCACCAGTGGTGTCCCCCAGGGGTCAGTGCTAGGCCCAGTCCTGTTTAATATCTTTATTCATGATCTGGATGAGGAGGTTGAGTGTACCATTAGAAAATTCACAGATGAAACCAAGCTGGG
>JAWWES010000094.1:22654692-22688699 GCA_035583135.1 Lophotriccus pileatus | reverse complement strand
TCCTATGTGGAGGTTTAATTAAAGCCAGTGAGTTTTACTGATGTTATCAATCAGCAAAGACTGAGAGAGGGGCTATCATGCCAGAATGTGTAGTGGTCTTGACAAGGTAATTATATACTCAGGACTGTATTCTTAAAGTAAAATATTAACAGCTCTAGCAGATCTGAGGCAGAAGAACAATTTGTCCTGAAACAAAGGTAAAGGTGGTAGGCTTTTTCTGAACTTTCTGCAGGAGTTCTGTAAATTGTAATTATTCAGTTTGTTAGCTATGTTAACAATTAAAGCTTTGACAGCATTTTTGTTTTAATACTGCAGATACACATACAAACACACCTTTTCACCCGCAGGTAAAATTTGTTCTTCACTGAAATTCATCTCCTCTGACTTTGAATGTTACTTAACCAGCTTAAACTAGCTGCTTGGTTTTTATATAGCTGAATAATATCGAGAGGAGGATTCACTTCTAAAAGCATATTGCTGTCACTTCCTGTAAACCACATTATAAGGCCACACAGTTGTTTGTTTGTCTGACCACTCTGAGGAAAGTAGTACAGCGTGTCAGACCAAACATAAAATGTGCTAATCTCACCTTTACCTCATCTTCACCAATGACATAGTTAGTTTTTCTGTTTGAGCCCCAGATAGCCATTTTGCTGCAGATTCAGATTTCTTACAAGAGTCCATGCCTGCTTTCTCTGAGGCAGAGAATCGTTGGATCAGTGCAGCTCACCCTAAGGCTGCTGGGCAGGTTTACTCAAAACCCAAGCTTTAAGGAAACAAAAAAAAAAGCCAATAAAACTGCTTCTTACTACTGAGATTGATGTATCTTTGTACTCTGCTTTCCCATGCTATGCTAAGTCTTCTAATTAGGCAAAACCCTTTAGGTAGGCTATGGCTTTCCTAGGCATGAGGGTTTTTAAGTCTGAATGTTCTCCCTGGAAGAATGCTTTTAATATTGTAAAATATGGTTTTGTTTACCTTTGAAATTATGAAAGTCTTGAGATAAACAGATCTCTGTTAAGCTAGCAGCTTCCAAGTTGGTGTTTTGTTCTGGTTGGTCTTTTGTGGGGACTTTTTTTTTACATATTCAGTATTGACTCTGGCTGTCTTTTATCTATGCAGTAATAGTTTTTCCTGAAAGGTTGTGAGATACTCCAGTGAAATAAGTGTGACAATACATGTGTTCTGTGCCTTTCTAGAAGATGTGTCCATGGAATAGTGCAAGAGAGACCCAGGGGATGAGCTTCCCACAGTTTCTGTCAATAGTAGCAGTGCCCTCAACAAAGCACACGGAAACTGAAGTTTACTTATTTCCTTCAAAAGAAGGGAAAATGTGTGAACAAATCTATCTCAACTCCAAAAGCATAGGGGTAATTGGGGTCTGTTGTTCAGAGACTTTGTTCTGTTTTATTGTGTGGAGGGCTTAATATTATGCTGCATACCCTTGTCCTCTATGAAATCTGACTGCTTCTTCCATTCAAAGTGTCTGAAATTCTTGATGCTGACACTGTTTGGGCATGAGTGGGAAAAGGGGGTGTTACCAGATAAGAACCATGAATGTAAAGTATGGAGAAAAGTCTTTTGACAGTACAAGAATGTGAGGAGTAGGAAAATGAAAATGTTTGGAGACTCGATCTCCTTTTGTTTCATATCTTTTATTTGTACTTAAATTCCAAGTTAAATGCTTATTTTATAACAAGATGCAGATTTTAAAATATTCTTCTGTATTGGTCCCTTTAAAGGCAAAACAGCAGAACTGCTATTCTGTGATTGTAGCGCATAATTCCATCTCATGTTTTGGGGTAGAAACTGAACTTGAGTAGCTGGCTCAGTTTCCTAGCTTTGTTGTGGTGATAGGCTTTCAGCTTGCTGCATGCTGGAGAGTGGGGTCAGTGCAGGTATGGTGCAGGCAAGCAGCACGAGGAGCTGTGGTGGTTGTTTGCTGACTGATGAGAGTCAAATACAGAACATGGTCAAAGAGAAATGAAAGTAAAAAGTCCTTCCGAGCTGCAGTACTCATTGTTGTATCAGCAGGCTATTCTCTATCCAGTAACTAATCTGAAATTTGGTGGAAGGCTCAGATGCTGGAGACCTTTTAGCCAGTGTCTATACTGTGTGCTAACATGCTTAGAGTGAAGGTTCTAAATGTGTAAAATTAGAATACTTAGCTGTTAACAATTACTAAAAGCTGTGAAGGACTATCTGTAAGGAGACTTGACTTTATTTCAATGCAAGTTACCTGCAGAGTGCTCATTCCTCAGTTTTGTAAAATGCATCCCTGGTTATTTTTTCCCCTTACTCAAAAATTGGTATGGGGTTTATATTTGTGAGTCTTAATAGTTATGATATAGTTAGCATACAGCTCTTTGGCCAAATCATGGTATTTAGGTAAAATTAGTTCCAAGAAAGAGCTTTATAAAATACAGGTACTTCTGTGTTGTCTGGTCATGTTCATGTGAGCTACTCTGCCCATTAGTAATCACTTTGAACATGTTCTAAGCCTGCTACTACTCCCTGTCCAAATCTGATTCTGATAGTCTGGTTTTATAGAGGAGCAGCCTGTCAGGTTGGTCCATTCATGGCCTCAGCTCTTCCCTCTGGGAACAGAGCAGATGTGGATCCCATGACCGACCTTAGATTGGTGGCGCTGGCAGGGGTTGTAGTTGCCAGAGCTGGAGCACTTTGAGATGTGAACTAAAACAGTGAAACCCCTTCTGATTATAATGCTGAAAGGCTGTTACTTCAGTGTCCATTTTTTGAATGCACTGCCTATTGCACAACAGGCTATAAAAGCAGCAGCTTTATCAGATATGGTTATATTTATTATCTTAATCTACACACACAGGTGAAACTGAGCAGGATCCATTTTTAGTTCTACAGAGTTGAGTGTAAGTCACCTTTGCAGAAGGAAGTCTGTATCTTTTGTCTGACGGGATACAGGAAGTAAACTTGATGACTATATAGCAATGTACTCTCCTGTTTCAGACAACAAGGTATTGCTGGCCAGTGACAGCTCAGACGTCATCTCTGAGCTGTGCTGCAGCATCTTACTAGAAATTGAATTAAGAAGATGTCTTGAGTCATGGTGTCTCGTACAAATTTAAGTGCACAGTGCCTGGCACAAAGACCTCTGAGAACATTGCTGTAACAAAAATATGTCCTTGTTTTTATTGTATAAAATATGTAAGTCCAAGAGGACTTACGTATTCCCCTTCTCAATATCAGTCTGTCTTCTTTGCAGATAGGTTTAACCCACTTTCATCTGCACGGACTGGATGGTAATATTTTACTGGATTTTTTTTTTTCATTGAAGCTTGCATTTTAAAAGAACTGGATACTGTCCTGAAGGGCAAGCAGTGTTCTAAGCTGAGAGATTACACTGGTAGTTAATGAATGTAAACACTGACTGAAATCTTGATTTTAATATTTAAAGATTTCAGATTTAAAAACTTTTGAGAATGTTAGAGGTGCTTAGGAGAAAGTGATGGTAAATTCTGAAGTTCTTTGAGAGAATACAAATACTATTTGCCCTTTATACACTAAACTGTAAAACAGCTTCAACCATGTGGTACAGAAGTATCTGGGTAGTAGCAGTTAGTAAGAAACTAAAAAAATCATTTGGAGGGACTGTCTCTTATTTTTGGCAACTTTATTGCTTAACCTGCCAACTCAGTTATCATTTCAAAATTGTAAATCCGTTCATTGTCATGTTAAGAAATGAAATATTAAAGCAGTGGTGAAAATGCTTGAATTTGGTGGTATAATGTTTGCATTTCTAGAAACAAGTGTCTTTCCTAATAACTGCAGTGGAAAATTTCAGTAAAACTGTTTTTAAATTGGTATCTCCAGAGTAGTGCTGTTCAATATTGTACAGTGTGTGTCATCATTAAATATTTAAAACCGTAGGCTATCAGTCGGTTTCTTGACTTGCTTTCTGTTCAGTGATTTTGACATTGCGTAACTGTAATCGTTTACTTGTTGAAGTAGCTGTGGAATTAATATCTTAGCACAGCTGTTAATTCAGTTCATATGTAAAATGCTTGAAGACACTGAATCTCGAACTATCAGCAAGTGATTACTGAATCAGCAGACTGACAGGATGCAGGTAGGGAGATGAATCTAGGGAGTCTCTGCTTTAAATTTGTGTCCCAACTGAAATCACTGGACTTTGACATCAGCAGAGAAAAGGAACTTTATATTCCATACTCCAGGCAACATTCTCTTGCATGGGAATTAATTGCCTTATATTGGTAGTATTTTATGGTGTCCTTGTTTTTCTCTAGTGGTGCTGGCTTGCAGGAATCAAAGATGACTAGTAATGTTTTGCCAAAAAAAAAAATCAAACTTAACTTCAGAAACCCCGTGTCATTCATTTTTCTTTGATTTCTTACCTGGGCAGAACTTCTGGTGCTCAGCAAGACGGCTATATACAGTGTTTGGATATTGGTGATGAACCACTGATTTTGGTTTAATGTGTGTTGTTTCTTTGACTAATCTGCCCAGATTCGAGTATATGTCAGTTAGGATACATGAATAGTCACTGGGGTACTTTCCGTGACGGATAACTTGTGATAGGTGTTGTATTTTTTTACACCTAAGAATACCTTACTGCAGTGGGGAGCCCAGAGCTGGAGGGAGTCCCCTGCAGTCTCACCAGTGCTGAGCAGAAAAGGAAGAATGACCTCCCTTGACCTGCTGGTGGTGCTTTTGCTAATTCAGCCTAGGTGACTGTTGGCAATCTGTGTTACAAGGGTAGATAAGCCTTATGATCAGCTTGATGTCTGCCAGAACTCCAGAGTTCTCTGACAAGCTGCTTTTCAGCCAGTCAGCTCCTAGCATGTAGTGGCACATGGGATTATTCTCTTCAGTGGGAGGACTCTGATTTTCTTGAACTTCTTTGAGTATCGTGCCTGCCCAATTCTCCAGTCTGTTAAAGTCCCTCAGGATGTCTGGTCTGTCAGCCACTCGTCCAAGTTTTATAACATCTGTAAAAGTTTGAGTGTGCACTGCCTCATCATCTAATGAGGATGTTATCCAGTGTTGGATCCAGTATTGATGGAGGCCAGTGAGTCTCCAACTGAACTTCCTGCCACTGATTGCAGCCCATTGAGCCTGGTAGCTCAGCTGGTTTTCAGTCTCATCACTGCTCCTCTGAACTTTACAGGATTTACAGTATTTACAGAATCACAGAATCCTCTAAGCAGACATTAGGTGTGTACTTAATGTGCACTTGGTGAGCCTATTTCAGGAGAGTGTCAGATCTCTGTACAGATGATGTAAACAACATCCACTGTTCTCCTGTTGTTCACCAAAGCAGTCATACCAATCTAGAAGACTCTTTAGTTTGGTCAGACATGGTTTCACCTTCAGAAATCCATGCTGACTGCATCCAGTCACCTCCATGTCATTCCTCTGACTGAAGGAGACTTCCATGGTTAGTTCCTCTGTCACCTTCACAGGGATTGAGTTGTTTCACATGACTGTAGTTACCCAGAGTGAAAGAGTTTCTTGTCACTCTAAGACTGGTGATACTTGCTTCTCTCCACTCCTCAGAAACCTCCCCTGTTCCCCATGGCTTTTCAAATGACAACCAAGAATTGCCTTTCAGTGACATCCATCAGATCTCCTAGCACTTGCAGACACAGCCTTTCAGGCCCTATGGACTTGTCCGTGCAGCTTAGGTATTCCAGTGTGATCCTCTGCCACCAAGAGTACCTATTCCTTGTTCCAGGCTTTCTACTGCTCTTGGGCCTGGGATCCCTGAAGGTCGGGTTGTACAGGTAAAGTCTGAGGCGAGGAAAGTCTTGTCCTGTTCTTTGCTGTGTCCCTGGTCAGCAGTTTTCCTGCCCTGGGCAGCAGTGGGTTTGTTTTTCCCCGGTCTTCCTTTTGGTGACAGTATGGTTCTACAGATGTTTTTTGTTGCCCTTCAGGTCTCACTCTGACCAGAAGGGCAAAAAAACTTCAGGTACTAAGTGTTGCCTCATTGGTCAATTACTTTACTTAAGGTTTTTCTTTTCTTTTTATGTGTCTGTTTCTTCATATAGATCACAACTATTTTTCTTTTTTTTTTTCCTTCCTCAGTTTTATTCTATCTTGTGTGTCAAATTAGAATGATTTTTGACAGTTAGGGAGTGGGCAGCTGGTTGAAAACTCCAGTTACTGCATTGGACTACTTAGAAAGTGGAGCTACTTCATCTCTCAGTATCTGTAGGAACTACTTCTAGAGTAAAGTTTAGATATTTTGGATACCGGGAAAACAGTGGCACCCTAAGGTATGACTAAAGGGTTTTGGCAGGCCTTTGGTGTCTTCTGTTCATACAGACTTATTTTGTCCTGGTTGAAAAGAGCTTGTGAGGCTTATACTCTATAACCTCTGTTGCGAGTACTTAGAAGCTTGCATGCATAGAAAGGAGCTTTGTAACAGGTATTTAAGTTCAGAGCTGTTGTAAAGTCCACAGTACCTCCTTAATCTACAGCAAACCATGAGGGTTTTAGTTTCTGAGTAGTGAAATGTTGTTTGACCAGCAGTTGCA
Source organism: Lophotriccus pileatus (assembly GCA_035583135.1). Taxonomy (NCBI): domain Eukaryota; kingdom Metazoa; phylum Chordata; class Aves; order Passeriformes; family Tyrannidae; genus Lophotriccus; species Lophotriccus pileatus. Next base: position 22,682,166 of record JAWWES010000094.1, on the reverse strand, counting down.
AAGCTGTTTTGTTAAATTTAAAGAAACGTTGCTGTTTTTTCATCCTTCCCTAGCTGAGGGTTACTCCTAGGAATTTGAAGTTTTCTCCAGAGGACTAGACAAAATGCATATGGGAAGAAAAACATCCGAAAGTTTAAAAAGGATTGGATAGGACACTATTCAGTGTATCTTAATTATTCAGTGTATCTTAATTCCAAAGATAATTTAAGACTATAAAACTGTTCATTGTGTTCAGTTATTGTTGTTCGTTGTGTTCAGTTATTTGTTGTTGTCCCTGCCTACTATGTAGAGTTAAATTCTAAGGTGTTTGTGAAAGGAAACATTGACTTAGCTATTCAGAACTCCTTGGTTTTGCTAATACATGAATTTACTGTGTTTAGTCCCATCCCCAGGGCAGTCTGTCTCCATTCTTTGGCATTCAATCTCCTGAAAGTTATCCTGACAAGTTCTAAGGCATGGAACTTTGTTTCTTAAAGCAGCTCAGAGCCAAATGGGCAAGTTGGGCAAGTTTGTTCATTCTTAAGCTGTTGTATTTCTCTACCTGGTAGAAATGGGTAGCCATCACTGTCCTTGTTGCTTCTTTGGCTGAATGCAGGCAAGCTGTACTCTCTGTTTTGCTGTAACTTTGAACATAGGTCTTCAGCTCTTGTGTGGCTGTAATGTGTAAAGAACAAGGCAGTGTGGCTCACAAGGCTCTGTGTTGGACAGCTACAAGTTTTTTAGGTCAACCCTGTTGAGCCAGCACACAGGTACCTTGCATAAAGCCTCTGGGTAGAACTTAAAGGATCACAGCAGTGTTCAGGATAGTGCTTGTTTAATCTCCAGGGTGCTCTCTTGTTTTGCTTCCATAGCAGTCTTAGGAGCCTACTGATCTGCATGAAAATGAGACAGGAAGGATTTGAAATGTCAAAGAGTCAGGCAAAAGACAGATCGACAGAATCAAGTTTCAGCTGCCCAGTGTTAGGTAATAGTGCAGGCTAATTGCAGGGGAGGGAAGGAAAGGAGTTAAATCTGACTAGTCCCTTTTTATTTTTGTTTTGCACAGTGAGAACCCCAGATAAAAGTATTTTGTCATGTTCAGGAAGCACAGATGCTGTTTTAATCGTTCCTGTAGTAAGCATAAAACCACTTGTACAGGCTTCAGCAGAAAGTAACAAACATGCTCGTTTTGTAACATGTGTCCAAAGGTTGAACGATGTACTTGATCATCTTAAAATATTTCTGACTGACACTTGGAGGCAGCAAGTATATAAATTCTGTCCAAAAGGATCTGAGAATTTCACTGTTGACATTTGGTTATAAGACTTCTATGTTGCTGTAATTGGCAAGCTGCTGATGAACAGTCAAAATATGGGTTGGATTCCTACTTCTGCCATTCATTCTGAGGCCTGTGAAGGTGATACAGCAGAGTTTATCTTGACCTCATGAATGATTGTGTCATTTGACAGGATGTTCAACACACGTACAAAGGCACAACACTTGAAAAACACTTGGAAACTTTTAAGTGATTTGGACTGCCTTTCTGTGCTTTTGGTCTAGATACCACACTGAAATCTTAGTGTCTTCTATGTTTTAGTGCTTTTTAATGAGAATGAATAAGAAGACACTCTTGGAACTTCTTAGATTTGTCTTTTTATTCTTACAGTAAGCTGAGAACATTTTCTTCACTAGGGCTTGCTGGAGTGCGTACTGAGGTTTTTCTCATTTATTTGAAAGTACTTCTTCATTTACAGTGAGTCCATGTATTCAGCTTCTCCTAAGTGGTCTATGTTGCATTCCTTCTATATTTTCAGAAGCCAGCTCCAGAAAAATAAGAAACAAATCTAAAAGCCCAGTGACCCGGGTTCAGAACAAACGACTGTCCTGTTTCATCTGGTTTTAAAGTGTTGATTTTCTAGGATTTTTTTATTTGTTTGTTTTTCCCTAAGGTTTCCTATGCGAGACCAAGTTCAGCTTCTATCAGAGATGCAAATTTGTATGTTAGTGGACTTCCAAAAACAATGACCCAGAAGGAACTGGAACAGATCTTTTCCCAGTATGGACGCATTATTACTTCTCGTATTCTGGTTGACCAAGTCACTGGTAAGTAAACAGTTTGGCACAGCCTCTCCTTTTTGGACTGGCAGTTTAAGAAATATTTCATCTTTCAGTACAATGGTCTTGTCTCTGTAATGTAGATGAGAAAATGCATTTTTCTCCTGGAATTGTTCATAAATATGCATGGGCAAAAATAGACTGTGGAGTGTACTGAGCCAGCTTTGAGTCATTTCCACCCTGAAGGTGCAGGTTTGAAGACTGTTTGATGACTTGTACTAAATTTACAGCTGCTATAATCTTCCTTTCCAAGCTGCTGCATGAAAATAGTCTCTCAGTGCCTTACAAAATGCTATTAAACTTTTCTTTTTAGAAAAAAAAACTTTATGCAGAAATGCACAGCTGGTTCTCAGAGGCTAGGATTACGGAAGACCCACACTTGTAATTGCTGTTAAGACTGTTTTCAAGGTTGACTCATTAACTTTGGGCATATGCCCAAAGTTAACTTGAGTTCCTCAGGAGCAGATAAGTTCTGTGATTAGCTGGGCCTTAAAGTACTAAGATGTAGCAAGTTTATGTGCATTGTTACAGTATGTGTCTCAATCAGTGACTGGTTGTCAGTGACACTGTTGTTGCTCTTCAGTAATTACTGGACAGCAATGCATGTGTTTTTGCTGTCTCAAATGGCTGGTTCCATGGAGCTTTGTAATTTGCTGCATCACCTGCTGTGAGGTCTTTTTCCAGAAATTAGCAATCAAGTGCAATGCCAAGTACATGACAGAAGTATTGAGAGTACAAAGAAGCAGGGCTCTCCAAATTCTTCCCTTTCCAGAACACTAAGGATGTGGGATGGAAGAATTCATTTACTCACATCATTATTCCCTGAATAAGCTAGGTTTGACTTTTTTGTTTAATAGTTGTACCTTTTCAAAGTCAGATGTCCTTGTACATGAAAAACAGTTTTCAGCTGTAGGATGTCATAAACTTTTCAAATTGTCTTGCTTTGAAAGGATTGTAGATGCTTGTGTTTGACTTTTGACTGACTTGTAGAGGAACTTCTATGTACTCCTTTGCAGTTCCCTTAAGTTAAAAGAAAGCTCAATGTTGACACATTATACAGAATGCTTTAATAGTGTGAATTGCTGAGGTTGTAGAGAGGCATGGAAAGGAAAGCTAAAGACCAAATACTGATGCATAGAAGTAGCAGATTTGTGGGTCAGATTTCCAGTCTTCGTGCAATAAGGAGTCATTTACAGTATGTTCCTGTATATTCTTGCATAGAAATAGATGGGGTTTGACAAATGGGTCAGTAAGTAAATGTAATTAAATTTTTAATGTGTATGGTAATTGAAAGTATTCATAAATCCTGGTATTTGCACAGTACTTTTTCTGGCATATAGATTGTTGTTCAGGTTTAAGCTTTCTTCCATCCTCCTTCTTAGTAATTTGGGAGAGGTAGGCTCAAAATGATATGAATAATAAGGTTCTGACACAAACTGACGGATTAAAAAAAGAACGCAAAGTCGGAACTGTGACATTTGTCTCTTTAAAACTTTTTTTTATGCCTACTTATTATCACTTTGATGGTTTAAATCATCTTTGTTCATGAATCAAAACATACAGGGCCTCTAAATGGCACTAGGAATATTATAACAAAGCATTTGGCTAACTGATGTTGGCTGTTAGTAGCTTTAATGTTAATTGGTTCAAGTGTTGACACCTTAGTGTTTATGTCCAAGGCACTATAAATTTCTGATGTACAATGTTCCTAAGACCTTCCTTCACTTTGCTGATCCCCTTTCATATTGTCCTTGACTTTTCTATACCAAGAAAAGTTTACTTCAAAAATAACACTTAGTGGTATATGGTGATACACTGAAATTGAATCTTTACTTAAAGGTAACCGTGGACTGCTAAGATATACCCATAATTCCTGTAACTGCAGCCTAGAACCTCCATGTCAGCATCCCCTCAGCATATGTGCTCCAAAGGGAGCTTCAAGGGGTACTGCAGGAGGGCATAAGCCATGTTTTGCTGCTGGAGAGCAGATAACTAAGCTATTTACAGAATTTCTGTGAACTTAGGTACTGCAGAGTAGCATAAAGTGACCAGAGGTTACAGTGCATCTGGTTCTGGATTCATCTCCATCCTCACCAAAATTGCTTTGTTTCAGAGTTCCTCTTTGTCTCACTATGTTTGTTTCCCCTGTTTTCCCTCAACCCTCCAAGCTTTTTGCACAAATTAGTCTTACATTGGTTAAATTAAAAATAAAAATTAAAATTACAGTAGAAAATTCTCATTCTGAGCCAAAGCTCAGTTCTTTTAAGCTCAAAACTTGTCATGCGTTCACAGCGATTGACCGTTAACGTAGCAATTTGCCTTGAAAATAATCTGTTAACAACTAATATTCTGGTGTCTCTGAATTAATTATAATACGCTTCCTTCACGTTGTGCAGGGCTATCAAGGGGCGTGGGGTTTATCCGGTTTGACAAGCGAATTGAAGCAGAAGAAGCTATCAAGGGCTTGAATGGCCAGAAACCTCCAAGTGCCACAGAGCCCATCACTGTAAAGTTTGCTAACAACCCAAGCCAAAAAACCAATCAGGCTGTTCTTTCCCAGCTGTACCATTCTCCAAACAGAAGGTACCCAGCACCTCTGGCTCAGCAGGCTCAACGTTTTCGGTAAGTCGGATAACGTGTGCAGCTGTGCTGACACTCGCATGTTCCCACAGATGTGCTTGTTTGCCTCCACTTTGGCGCTTTCCCGCTTGTCTGACTTGTGTGTGAAGGAAACACGTGAATGTTGAGCTCTGCTCCTACAGTACAGCTAAAACCAAAAATGCATGCTGTTCTACTGATAGCATTTCACTGTCTAATAAACCTGCTTAGCTAAAGTGACATCTTTTTTCTCCTACTCAGTCACTAAAAATTTTTTCAAAGATGACTTTTGATTTTCTAGATTATTCTTGTGTAATGTACAAGTTGATTCAGTTAGCATTGATCTGGGCGCTTAGTTTTCTTCTTAGCCATACAGCACACCACAGCCAGCCTTTTCTTCCCTGCCCTGTGTTTTTCTTCCCCATTCAGGCTTTGTTTTTTTCCTTGTCAGTTGTCGAAGCCCTCCATGCCACACTTTCTTTTCTTATTATAAATTTTCATAATGAACATTATTCAAATACTTTTTGCCTGTGTTTTTGGAGATATGTTCCCATCACGTTGAAACTACAGCCGTATAGTTCTCCGTGATATTTAGTGTGTTGAAAAGGAAGGACAGATGGCGAGAACAAAGCAAAACAAATACTGTATTATCTACATTCATGAATACCCTGGATTTTGTTTCAGTGATTTTGATTGTTTCTTCTCTCCCTCTGCTCCTAAAGGATGTGACTGGAATGTGTTAAACAGTAATACATTCAAGCAGTTTGTTTTATTTTTTCAAGAAATAAAATCAGCTGGTGGTTTTCTTCAAAGAGAATGTACCAAATTTTAAAAGGTCTGCATTGGCTTCCCTCACTTACAGGCTGCATATTCAGAGTTCATGGACTGCACTTCTGTCAGAATTTCTGAATTCTTTTTCAGCTTTTCAACCTTAAGTGCTGCAAGTGTCTCACAGGTGTGAAGAGCAGGCTTTCTGTTGTAAGGGAGGGAATAACCAATTTTACTACTTGGTGGATTTTCTTACCATTTCTTAGGGAATAAAAGGGTTACTTTACAACAGTGTGCAGAAGACTATAAAAGTAAGCTTGCCATTTTTCCATGGGCAAAGTGTAGGGACAGAAGTTGCAGGATGGACTCCAGTGCTCTGTGTGAAGTAGGATTGTGAGGGAGCTGTTGTACAGGCTGTGTGTTACAGCATATTCTGGTAAGTGTTGCCCTGCTGACTCCTTGAGTTCAGCTGAACACATGTGTTCACAGATGCTCATCTTTGTTCAGCTTTACTTGGATGCTGACTGGGGTAGCATCTGTATTTAACTGATACTCCAGGTAGTTCTATCACCATTAGTGAAAGTACTCCAACTTTCAGAGTTCTTTTCCTTTGCATTTAAGTAATTTCCATAGACTACCTCTGTCCTTCAGGTTTAGGCTTTTATTGATTGGTGGAGGCTTATTTTTGTTTAAAGGAAGTGTATTTTTATGAATGTCACTGGCAAGTTGTTTTTTTTCTGAGATATTCAGTGTAAAGTAATGCTTTAAACCATCTTAAGAGATACCATTATATGCTCCACATTACAAGTATAATGGTAACAAAAAGCACTGAATAAGTACCAAGTCTGTAGTAAATAGGAGAGAGAATAAAATCTTTTATCAGTGTTGAAGGAAGGAAAGGATTTAACTGACTGGTCCAAAGGTAAGCTGAAGATGCAGACAAAATGATTTTTTTTTAATTTTGTAAAAGCCCTAAGACTTACCTTTCTTCACTAAAACTCTTCAAATTTTTAATTTTTTTAACTGTAAAGGGAAATCATCTTTTCTTGGGTTTTGGGTCTTTGCATTGCTGCAGCATTCCAGATCTGGTGCCGAATAGATAGTTGGCACCAGTGCTTCAGATCTTCCATATGTTACATGTGAAAGAAATCTTAATTCTTGACATTTGAGACAGAATTACCTGATGGAGTTGCCCTATCTCGGTTAACAGTTGACAGAGGCCTGAAAACATTCAGCATAAACCTGAGTAGCAACAGGATCAGTACAATGCTTCTTTTTTTTCTTATTGAGAGAAAACTTAATCTGGACTTTCAGAAGCTGCTCTAAGTAATTGTTCTATAGGATATGTAACTTAAAGCATCTTTAAAAGTTTCCAGTAAAAAGTCCCTGAGATTTTTTGTTTGTTTGTTTTACATATTTTCAAGTCTTCAAGGTAACTGATAGAAAACCATACGAGTGATTCCATTACTGTATGAAGTCCTCAGCTGACTGCTCTATAGCAAGGACCTGTAAGTGATGGTGTTTATAGAACTCTTCACCTTCCTCTTCCCCTGCAAGATGTCAATGACAGTAGATCTGTCATCCACACTGAGTGTACTGATGGTAGTCATGTGGTTTTTTTAATTTCCTCTTTTCTGTTCTTTTAGAGGTCTGGTGGCTTACTTTCTTGTCACTGTATTACACAAACCTGACTTACTGCAGACTCCTAATGCTCTGTAGTATGAGAAAACTAAGTCAACGGTACTTCTTTTTTTGACCCAGGGCTCATATTTTGTGGTGTACTGAAGAAAATCTGTAATAAGACTTTGTCTTCCCACGTCTGGGATTTGCCAGCAAGAAACGAGCTTCTTCAGGGTAGACATTTTCCCAAAGAAGCATTTTAAGGGACTCCATGAATAAGAGTAATAGGAGTGGTAGGCACTGTGTGTCCCAGGTGTTGGCCAGGTAATTTCAAAGGGTTTAGAGTTGCAGTGTGATAGTGCAGATTAGCAGCTTGGGGGAAGGTGAGGTAAGAAATACATGGAGAAGGCTTACAGTCTGACATGTGTGTGTATTTGAAAAACATTCCATTCTGGAAAAACGTTTCATTGTGGAAAATCAGTCATAGAATATCCTGAGTTGGAAGGGACTCACAAGGATCAAGTCCCACTTATGGCCCTGCACAGAACAACCCCAAGAATCACACCATGTGCCTGAGGGTGTTGTCCATACACCTCTTGAATACTGACAGGCATGGTGACACAAGCACTTACCTGAGTAGGCTGTTCCAGTGCCCAAGCATCCTGTGGGTGAAGAACCTTTTCCTGATATTCAACCTAAACCTCCCCAGCAGAGCTTCATGCTGTTCCACTGGGTTCTGCCACTGATCACCAGAGAGAAGAGATCAGTGCCTGCCTATCTTCTTCCCCTCTCGAGGAAGTTGCAACTGCAGTGTCTCCCCTCAGTCTCCTGTTCCCCAGGCTGAACAAACCAAGTGACCTCAGACACTTCTCATATGGCTTCCCCTCAATGCCCTTCACTATCTTCATAGCCCTCCTTCAGATACTTACTAGTGGCCTTATCTTCATGTTGGGGTACCCAAAACTTCACACAGGACTCAAGGTGAGGATGCACTAGTGGAGCGTAGAGCAGGACAGTCACCTCCTCCAACAGTGCAGTGTCTGAAGGAACCCCAAGACATGGTTTGCCCTCCTGGCTACCAGGACACACTCTTCTCTTTCAACTTCCTGTCAGCCAGGACCTCCAGGTCTCTCAGTGCTGCTCTCCAGTGTCTCATTCCCTGTTCTGTATGTACCTCCAGGGTTGCCCCATCACAAGTGCAGAATCCGATACGTCCCCTTGTTAAACTTCATATGGTTGGTGATTTCCCAGTCCTCTGATTTGTTGAGGTGTCTCTACAGGGCTTCTTGGCTTTCAAGAGAGTCAACAGCTCCTCCCAATTTAGTGTTAGCGGCAAATTTACGTAGTATTACTTCAAGTCCTTGTCCAGGTCATTTATGAAGATGAGGAGCACTGGGTCAAGAATGGAGCGTTGCAGAACCCCACTAGTGACAGGTCACCAGTCTGATGTTACCCCATCCAAGAGTTACTCCATGTAACTCTTGCTCACACATCACATGACATATTTACAGTATCAAAAGCATTACTGACCAGAAAGATTACATCCTCCTCCCTTGATCAACTGGGTGGGTTACCTTATTACAAATGGAAAGTGAGTTTGATAAGCAGGAGTTTCCTCTCATAAAGTTGTGCTGGCTGTGACCAATGTGTTATCTTTCAGGTGTTTTTCAATACATTCCAGGATTTCATTTATTTATTTATTAGGAAGCACTGAAGTGAGACTGACAGGCCTGTAATTTCCAGGGTCAACCTTCTTGAAAACTGGTACAGTGTTAGCCAGAAAGGTCAGCTGGGACCTTTCCATATTCCCAAGAGCATTCAAAAATCATTGAGAGAGGCCTCACAATGACATCAGACAGCTCTTTGAGGATTCTGGAATGAATCTGGTCAGGCCCTGTAGACTTAGAGGGATCCAGCTGGAGCAACACATCCCACACAGGTTCAAAGTTCATCATTCTCACAGCCATGTTCCTCCAGCTCAGGACACTGGGACCCTTTTAGCCCCTTTATCATTGTTGAAGACAGGCAAAGAAACCATTGAACATCTCTGCCTTTTCTGTGTCCCTGTTAGTGAGGTGAACGTCCTCATCCTGTAATGGTCTGATGTTGTTTTTGGACTGTTCTTTGTGACTGACATATTTAGAAAAGCACTTTTTGTTGTCCCTCACATTTCTGGCCAGCATCAACTCCAATTAAGCTTTGTCTGCACAAATTCTCTCCCTTCAGTGGCAAGTAGCATCTCTGTATTCCTCCCAAATATTATCACCTGACCTTGGTTTCACTGTCCATATGCTTGCTTTTTTGGGGGGAAAAAAGCAAGCTCCAAAAGCCCTGCTCAGCCTAGCTAGCCTTCTGCCCCACCTGCTTGAGTTTTTGGAATTATCAAAAAGAGTAAGAAAATAAAAAATCCTTTTTTCAGTTCATGTTATGACGTTTGCTACTGCTCCAAAATAATGCATATGTCATGGTAGTCACATGTGCAAACTGTCAGAAGCCTCAATAAAACTCTTCATCTAAATCAAATTAGTCATGGGGAAAACTTAACTAATGTACTCACTGATTGTAATTTAATGCTAACACTGTTTGACTTAGGCTAAACTTGTGGTGATATACTTTATGAAATGAACTTTTTATCGTTGTGGTTACTACCCAAGAACTATTTTGTATTCATTAACTGTATCAGGTGTAGTAAGGTGGGACAGCTCTTTCACTGGTGATACATTAACATTGCACGAGGCTCTGTAGCATATAATGGATGTGGCCTTAATATACCAAGTTTCCTTAATCTTAAAGGGTAGAAAAGTCTGAAGACTGAACATGTTGCTAAATGTTTTGCAGGTTGGACAATCTGCTCAACATAGCTTATGGAGTAAAGAGGTAAAAAAGAACTATTTGGTTCATAATAACCAAATTATTTTTTGGTTATTTAGTATTTTGGGAATTCTTTTCAGTAAGATTTATGTTACATTTTTGCATGTTGAGACTTCAGCTGAGATTGTTCATTTTGTTGCATTGTGCATGAAATAGATAAAAACCTTTTATAGCAGTTTCACGGTATTCCTGTTTCAAATGACTAATCCTCACTTGTTTATAGCATGCTTTCCTTTTGATTTTCTGCGTTACATCATCTCAGACATACCTAGCGTTGTTCTGCCTACTTGATTATAATTTTTTTACCTGGTATTTGTGCAGTTGGGGGGCAGAAAATGTTTGTGATGTTACCTTCCTTATTAGCCTGAGCAACACGTTCATTGTGTAAAAAGCTCTATATCATTTTCTTTTTTATTTTGACATTTCTTTGCTGGGGTTTTATGTGAACAGCTACCTTATGATTCTGTTTTGCTTTCCCTCCATCAGTAGGTTTCCTCCAATGACCATTGATGGAATGACCAGTTTGGCTGGAATTAATATCCCTGGGCACGCAGGAACCGGGTGGTGCATTTTTGTGTACAACTTGGCCCCTGATGCTGATGAGAGTATCCTGTGGCAAATGTTTGGACCCTTCGGAGCAGTAACCAATGTGAAGGTCATCCGTGACTTTAACACCAACAAGTGCAAAGGTTTTGGATTTGTGACTATGACAAACTACGATGAGGCAGCCATGGCAATAGCCAGCCTGAATGGATACCGCCTTGGTGACAGAGTACTGCAGGTCTCCTTCAAAACAAACAAAACGCACAAAGCCTAACAAGTTATTCTCAGTGCATTAATACACGAAAACTATACAACAAAGGCAGTTTACAAGAAGCTTTATGCGTTAGTAAATGCCTTTGTTGTATGTCAGTGTGGAAATGGGGATAAAATGACTACTTAGCATCCTAAGAATATATGAGATTTTTTTATTGCTAATATTTGAATTAGAACTTCTTAAATATCTTTTGTGTTTGAATATTGATAAGAGGTACAGGGTTTTTACCTGTTACAATGCATATTCTATTGCCTTCTTTGAAGAAGGTGGACCTTTTAAAATGTTTCAGCTAAGGGAAGAAGTTTTTTCTTTATACATGACTGCCTTGAACCTATGAGTAAATACTGAGGCTTTGTGTAGTAGTTTTAAGTTGTTCTTTTTCTAATTTCTTCATTTGCTTTGTTTTAATTTACATTGTAATGCTTTGTTGTTTTGGTTTGTTGTTCAAGAAAAGTATCTGAAGTTTACATTTTATTTATAAAGTTGTAAGCAGTATTTATTTTGTAATTATCATTTGGGTTGGGGAATAGGAACACATTATAAAAGCTTATTGTAAGAATACTGGAGAACTTTTCGTAAAGCAGTACCTTGCCAAAGAGATAAGAACCTCTTTGATGTGGGTTTAGAAAAAAAAGCATCTATTTTTGTAAAAAAAAAAAATTTGGAGAAACTTTTTACTGGTCCTGGAACAAATATTTTGACTTGAATACTTTGAGAAATCTCTTCATATGACACCTAGTGAGCTTTTAAAACTTACCAGGAAATTTGCAGTTGTTGGGAAAAATTTAGAAAGATTTATGATGTAGAAATACTTTTGAGACCTTTGTATTAAGAAGTAAAGTCAATGGGATGCACTGTTGGTTTCATTTTTTGTAATCATCAGTGGAGTCATTGATCATCCTGGTTATTGAGTGATAGGTGGCTCACATTAATTTGTGATTTTGAAACAAGTGAAAATTTTAAAAAAACAGAATATAAGAGCAAGCAGAAAACTTAAAATACTGAGAGATGGGGGAAAAAAAAAATCTGTTCTTCCTAAAGAATTCCCTTCAGATAGAGCTCACGGTGTTTAGTGATGTACTTGCTATTGTTTGAAGAATTGTTTTGTCTTAAAAGACATTGACCATGGTTTGCACAGTAGCAAATCAGCAGAAGTGGCCTGAGTTGGGTATGTTAGGAGGTGTTTTGAGGGTTAAATTCAAGGCTAACACCTGAGCTTTGTGTAATGTAAATAAGACCTTAAGTTATGAACCTTTCAGCCAATTTTGATTTTGGTTTATTTTTTAAGTTACATGCCAAGTGATGTTCAATTTTGAATGTTTTCATATGAGTTTTCAGTTTGTAAATGGCATTAACATTGTTATTTGAGGTCTGCGCTTTTTTCTTTTTTTTTTGTCCTGAGGACTTGAATTTACAGTGCATCAGATCTGTTGCTCTTTTTGTCTGTAGATAGTCTAGCTTCAGCTGTTTATGGTGATGCAACATTTTTGTTTATAAATATGTTTGTGGTAAAAAAAAAAGTATAAACATATGTTTTGAACAAATTTCCTTACATTTTTCATATGAAAACCATAAATACCTGTATGCTATTGAAGTTTAACTTTGTATGATGCTTAAATCACTATTTGGGGAAATAGAAAAAGTCTTTACCATGTATTGAAGAAATTTAAGGAAGACAAATACAGAATATTTTCTGATTAGCATCTAGCTTATAATTAAATTTTTAAAAAAAAAGCTGAGGGTTTGATGCCTTCACCAGGATGCACTGACAACTATGTAGTTACGTCCTGCTTTTGTATAAACTGAGATGCTCATACGCTTCCCCTTAGAAAAAGCAATGTTCTATGCATAACATAGTTGTACACTATCTTTGCAGTTCGTTTTGGTTCTTATTCATTTAACTTGTAGTTATAAAATTTTCAGTATAGTACAGTACATATACTGTGAAGCGCGTGCTAAAGTGAATAAGCGAGTTTTCATGCTGACCCACTCAATGCTATTCAAAAATCAATTGGCTTCCTGAGCAGTTCCTCATTCTTAGGTGCATTTAGATTGTTAAAGCTAATCCTCTGCATTAAAAGTTGTATATAGTATATAAATCACAAACTTTCCAATGTGGGGAAAAACAGTAGCTACATGCTTCTTTCCTATACTACTGTAGCAACTAAAGGCATTGATGAGAAGGCATGTAAATTGGGCTTCACTTTAACGGTGTTTATCAGAGCACTTAGTAAAATATAAGGCTGGTATTTATTTGAAGTTGTATAGTATGACTTAATTCACATTTGTTGGAATAGAGAATATATTCTGTTGAGTATTTAAGAGGTTGTACATGTTTTCTTTTGTGTTTGAATTCTTTGTACTTTTTCATGTTCAGTACATCAATAAACAAAGTTGAAGGGAAAACAGTGTCATGAGCAGGTCTTTTATCATATTGTTCACTGCTTTGAGGAAGAGGCCATCTGAGTGAAAGGTTTCTTTTTGCAGAGGTCTTGAGCTACTTGTAAATTAGCTTAAGATTCTAGTTACCAACTAGGTACAATAGATATGGGGCTCTGGATGTGGTAAGGAAATCATGATGATTAGGACAAAGGTCCTTCTGCAACAGAGGTGTTGCCAGGTCAAGAAAGGACTACACCTCTTATCAAGTCCAGTTCCATGAGGAAAAAAAAGGAGGATTGTAATGGTACAGGATTCCCTTCTAAGGGGAACAAAGATTCCCATGTGCTGGAAGGACTCTCACCTCAGGGCAGTCTGCCTTGCTGGGGCCTGGGATAATGATGTCACCAGGAAACTTTCTATCCTGGCTCAGCCTTCAGACTTCTACCTGTTGCTGGTCCTCCATGTGATTGGTGACAAAGTGACAACACGTAGTCCAAAAGCCATCAAAAGTGTTCAAGGCCTTGGTATAGTTGGTAAGGGAATCAGCAATGCAGGTTATTTGTTTTCTCTTATTTTTCCAGGTGCAGGTAGTGACACTAAAAGAAACAGACTGACCCAGTCTGTTAATACACGAGTCTGTGGCTGGTATCACTGCCAATTTTTTGGTTTTTTTGATAATAGGATGGCCCACATAGCACAGGGCATGATGAATTCAGGTGGGATTTGCCTCAAAAGGAGAAGAGGACTGGTGGGGCTTATTGATAAAGCTTTAAACTGGATATGATGAGAGAGGGGGGAATATTTTTTAATGGTGATAAGGTGTGTAATAACATGCCATCCCAGTCATATCAGCTAGATGCCAGAGTCAGCAAGAGGTACCCAGAACCTGGAGGTGGTGTTGCCCTCTATGTCAGTGACCAGCTGGAATACTTAGGAGCTCTGGCTGGGGATGGATGAGGAGCTGAGTGAAAACCTGTGGGTTAGGATTAGAGGCAGGACGGGGACAGGGACAGACTGGGAGTCTGCTGTGGGCCATCTTACCAACAAAGACTGAGCAGACAAGGCCCTTTACACACAGATAGGAGTGGCCTTGTGTTCACAAACCCTGGTTCTCATGGGGGACTTCAATTACTCCAGTATCTATTGAGGGACAACACAGCAGGCCACAAACCTCTTGGATTAGGAGCTTCCTCTAATTCACTGATGATAGCTTCCTCTACAAGTGATGGAGGAGCCAGCAAGGAGAGGTGCTATGCTGGATCTTGTTCTCACCAACCGAGAGGGCTTGGTAGGGAACATGAGGCACAAGGGACAGCCTGGTCTGCAGTGACCATGAAATTGGGGAGTTTGGGATCCTTGAGGCACAGAGCAAGCTTACCCTGGACTTCTGGAGAGCAGACTTTGGTCTCTCAGTAGAGTACCAGGGGACAGAGCTCTGGAAGGAAGAGGCCAAAGAGAGCTGCATGAAATTCAAGGTTTGTCTCCTACCTACGAAGAGGAAATTCGGCAAGCATGGCGGGCCTGCGTGTATGAACAAGGAGCTCCTGGACAAACTTAAAACACAGCTTACGGAGGGTGGAAGCAGGGACAGGTAGCCTGGGAGGAATACAGAGAGATGGTTGGAACAGCCAGGGAGCAGTTTCAGCTTGGTGAATGGTGATTCACGGCAGGTAAATCATATTATTTAGATCAGCCATATTTAGATCTCTGTTGGCTCCACCAAACGTGGTTCCTGCAACCCTAGAAATTTGCCCTGCTTGCCTCGATCACCTGCACTGCTGCCAGATGTGCCTATACCAGCACTGTTTGCCTTGGTGAATGACAGTTAATGATTTTAGAGTTCCAACCCTGACCTTTCTATGACTTAATGAAGGACGGAGAGAGAGGAAATGCTCTTTATTTTGATGTCTCTTTGTTGTTTAATTGCTGCGTTAGTTGGATATTGAGTTAACTATAGCTTGCTGGTTTTTTCCCTTCCCAGCACTTGAGTTGACTAGCTTTTAAGGATTTACTTCAGCTGTCTCTTGCCTTTTTAAAGTACATATATACCTTAATTCATATGCTTTGCTCAGTTGAATGAGAATGAACTTCCACCAGTGAAAACACAGTTCCAAAAGTGCAATATGCAATATAGCTTTTATTTTTAACTATTTTCTTTCACCTTCCCTTTTACGTCTCTCCTGTGAGATTTTTCATACAGAACTTTGTAGTGTGTGTTGTTGAGCATCACACTACAGCGTGATGGAACTTGGATGATGGGCTCTGTGAACAGCAAACATAGATAACAGCACCTCAAGAGGTCAGTCATAGCCAGTGTTGATAAACTGTCTCTACTTACAGAAACAGTGTGTTCTGATGGGTTCTTATATGATTATGTTCTTTGGTGGCTGGAGTAATGAGAGGATGCAAGACACAGTACTTGGCAGCAAATGAGCTATATTTGGAATTCATATTCCAGGAGGGACATCTGTGTGTTCAGCTTGCACACTTTTGCAGAAATAGCTTTTAGTTCTCAGCTTACGCCAATTTGAGTACAGCATAACTAGTCGCAGTTGAATTATTTTGTTATATGGAAATGAGGACAAAATATGTTTATGTAAATTTGTTCAGTTTAAAATTGTAACTCTTTAGCTGCAGAGAAGCTGGCAGTCAAGGAGCAACACTAAAGTGTATCATTTATAAATGCAGTTGCCCAGAGGAAATGTCAGTGCTGAAAAATACAGATTTGATTATGTGTAGCTGACCACGAGTAGGGAAACCTGATGCACAAAGATAGTACTTTTTTTACTATAGTAAAGTTTTATGATTAAGAAAGAAAATATGAAGCTACCTTACGCAGTTTGGTAGAGGACTAGTTCCTTTTGTATGTAAATCATAAAGAGTTCCAGGAATGTCTGTAAATATCTGTGAGGGACTAGTAGTGGTAGATAAGCTTGGAAACACGATCATGACACGATGCTGTAACTGGGGGACATGAGTGTTGGCGGGGGCACTTGTGCAAGGCTTTTTTTTAACTGCAAAACGTGCTCAAGGCTTGTGTGGACTCTCCTGCAAAAGATGTATGCAACAAGATTGGTCATGACAGGTGACCTTCCCACCTAGGAGAACTTTGCTTTGGCAAGAAAGTATTTTCCCATCATGAATGAAAAAGTTTCATTTTTGAAGTGGCTGGCTGTCCATTGGTATTGTACATGGTGTGTGTTCTTTGCGTAACACCCAGAGGCATCAGGTCTGAAGTACTCTTACCTGCACTGCTGAGAAGGCCTGAGCAATGTTAAAAAACCTTTGTCTTGTCACTTCAGACACATTACATGAAGGTGACTAAATTTATAGGAATGGTGACTTCAGTTAAGTCAGCAAATAATTAGGACTATCAAAAGTTATAGATGTATTTTATTACTAGAGATAGTATCTCTGTTTTTTTTGATAGTTTGGGAAACGAACATAATTAGAGCTATGCTCCATCATAGATAAAATTAATAGCCTGGGATTGTGCAGTTTCAACCATGTCAACACTGTAGATCCAACTGTGCTTGCACATTCTTAGACGTTGGGCTTTGCCTCATTGTGGCATTTGGACTTCAGCATTTCAATTTGTACATCTCAAAATGTACCTTTTTTTTTTTACACTCACATTTTCCTAATTAAACTTCCTGTAGAGGCACCTGTCCGCAAAATTACTTCTGTGATGGCTGGCTAGTGGTTTGGGCCAGCAGATGTGCTAGCACATGAGAGGTCAACAAACTAAAGCTGGGTGAGAGATGGTCTCTCTTGGTGGGATGAGATCTCAATCTGTGATAGTTGTGGAAAGTCTGCTTTTAGGGCAAAGAGCAGTTTTAACCTGAAAAGCTTGAGTTGTTGTCCACACCTTTAAAACATAACAAAAATTGAGGAGGCGATGTAAACTTCTAGGTATTTTTAAAACAACATGATCAACTTCTGCGGATAAGAGGTTTTCTAACTTTATGCTGTGAAGTCTGATGGATTACTATCTTATCTTGTAATTCTATTTTCAATGAACTTTCTGCTCTGAGACATAAATGGGAAAAAGGAAAACATTATCTTTTTTTTGTGTTTGTAATATCAGTCTAAAAACCAAACATAACTGCAGAAAGTTAATAAAATGTGATTTCTTACTGTGTACGAAATCATGTCATTCCTGTACATAAGTGAGTTTGAATTTGACCTTTCTAGTGACCCTGTAATACTGTAATACTACAGTAAGAGTGCTGTAAGAGTATTGATTTTAAACACTTCATACTTTACAAAAACATAAGAGCTGAATTTAAATTTGAATCAATTCTTTTGAAATTATTCTCATTTATGCAATAGGACACTTCACTAGTTCAGAACATGTTTTTCTGTTGCTGTAAGTGCAAGAATGTTCTTAGTTGCAAGTGTTTACTTGAATTATAACAGCTTCTACTGCTCTTAAAAGCTTCTGTTAAAAGCCCAAATACAACAGGTCTAATTGCCAGCACTTATGAAAGGCAGTATTCTCTAATAAAAAATGAAATAGCCCTGAAACCTGGTCTACTGCTTCTTGATAGCTACCTATCTCAAAAGTTTGGTATTAGCTTTTAGAAATACAAGATAACTCTGTAGCACCCTGTTCTGTCAAAAGGAATGTGAAGATAGGTCAAAATGAAACACTTCTTTCCTGCTGATGTCTGTGCCTCCTGCCATCATTCAAAACACAACAAACTAAAGAGTGGTGACTTTTTTTTGTCCTTGATTAATATTAGCAATATATCTGATGCATCCAAACCAATTCAGTTGTAGCCTTCACTTCAAGCTGTCTGCCTTCTCATGTTTTCTGAGGAGTTAAGACTCCAGAGACTTTCTGGTTGAATAACTTATCTTGAAGTAAGCTGTTGCATATTGGTTGCAAATAGATGGCAGTACCCAATTTTATTGCCACAAACTCAGATATGCTATAAATCTGAATTTTGAAAGTGAATGTAATGCCTGACATAAATTATCATTAATGGGCTTTTTTAATAGGAAAAACATTTAGTTACTTTCAAGTGTACTCATTCTGGGATGATACTGGTTGCTTTCCTTATTGAGAAAATTATCTTCTGTATTCCAAATAGCTTAACAATATTTGCCATAACCCTGAAGTCAACGCCTTAGGATCTTACATGGCCATCCCTCAGAACAACAGGGGAAAGAGAGGAGGGAATCCCAAAAGGGTCAATTCTGGACCAAAAAAGATAGAGAAGTTGTTGACAATTCAGGTTATGTCTGAAGCTCATCAAGATTTCTCGTTTCACTTTTTTAGTCCTTGGGCTTGTTCTGACTTACTCTGGGAAAACAGGTATTTAATTTCTTGATGCCAAGATAGGTTCTCCAGAAAAGCAGAAGCAAAGCTAAAAAGGATGTGAAAAAACTAAGTAGAGGCAGCAGAAGCATGGAAAAGAGCTTTCAAATTCTGATACCAAAATTCCAGCAGTTCTGTTAGTTGATGATGTGCTTCTTTGCAATGTATACAAAACATGGGCAGCAGGAAAAAAACCCTAGAACTAAAAAATTCTAATGAATTAAAAGTGATCTTTGCCTTGGGTTGGCTGAGTTTCCGCAGTCAACACAGTGAAGTGGTGTAAGTTTCATGAGAACTTCATCCAAAGTCTTGGAGAAGACTTTGAGAGCCTCTGTTCTAAGCTTCTATTAAAAGTAAAATTGTGTAGCTTTCACCTAGAAAAGGAAATGAAAAGGTGCAAGAAAGTGATGATCAAATTTCCTTATGATAAAATTTGAAGTCATTATGAAATGGATCAAAATAACTTGCTTTATACTCTGTTCCACACAGATATTTTGCCTTAGCAGTGGCCGTAGATGAGAATTTCTGTAGTGCAGTGAAGCACTTGGGCCATGCCAGGTACTTAAAGGCAAACTTGGTTTTCTTGAAAAGTGAAAAAAACTTATCATAAAATTCCTGAAGATGCTGCTGTAAGCCATTTCTTTGACCTCTTGTCTCAGAACTAGCAGGTACTTTCTTCCATTGATAAAGATCTATTTTGTGAAATATGCCAGCTGAGAATGTTTTTGTTTTACTTCAGTGTGCTGAAATTGTGAACATCGTATAGCATTGTCTGGTTCTTTTGCTTTTATAAACTTTGAAGTGTAAACAAGCCTTAAAAAATCTAATCTGGGGAATATGATTTCAGAGAGTATTGTCAAAGCATTATGTTACCATGTTTGCTCCTATTTGACAGAATTTTCCCCATAGATAGTTCCTGAACATGAAAGGTCTTTCAGTAGTATGGCAGCATTGTGGCAGTTGTCACAAAAATATTCCTTCTCAGATTCTGATTGTTAGTTTTTCCATAAGCCCTGTTTAGAAATAAGTCTGGTAAGTCTGCCTTCTGTCAAGTACTCTTTCAGCAGAAGGGATTTGAAAGAGTTGAATAAACTTGCAAAATCAAAATTATTTGAAGAAATGGAATCCAGCAGTAGTCATAGTAATAGGTACCAGGAAGTTTTTGGACTGAAAGCTTATTTGAGATTGGATGATTTCGGGCAAAGTAGTCTTCTCCAAGTGTCCACATACTGGGATAAGAAGTGTCAGGCTCTGGGAGAGACCTCATTTCTAATCTTGTTTCTCTTAGCCCCAAAACAAGTGAAAGTTGCTTTGAACTTCTTTAGTGTTTCTCCAAGAATTCATACAATATAGTGGAAGTCACCAAACTAGCAGTAAACAATGGGATGAAGTGAGCAACTCTGCACTTGGTTATAGGAACCTATTTAGCCAGAAGACGTGCACTGCAGCTTAGCCTGGTGGTGAAGGAGAGAAGTCTGTTGGAGGCATTTAGTGTGAATCTTCCATCAGACATGGTGATATGCTCTTCTTGACCTAAATGGACCCATTTGCTCACCAGAGCTTTGGCAATACTACATTTTTCTTCATGTTGATACTGGTCTTTGGATATTGGCAAACCCTACAGATTCTGGACTGTTTTTTGTTGATCTGGACAGCCGTTCAGCTGGGCTCTTATCAGTCCTCTTAAGAATCACATTTTTCAGGGAGTATTTTCTTGTTTCATCTCTCAGCTGCCTATGTATTATCGCTTCCACCCTTTGGCCTGATATTTTGTTCATTATGCTTGAGGAAAAGAGCATTGCCTCATGTTGAGATATATGAATATTAGTGTATCAGTAGAACCAGTGTAATGTTTTCATTTCCTGGAGAAGGGAGCGGAAGGGTATGAGAGTGTCATTTCACTTTGAACACTGGTATGTTTCTCTCTTTCAGCTACTAGCATGAATTTGCAAGCCAAATGTGTTTCACCAAGGCTGTGCTCTTTCCTACTGTATGGACTGAAATGCAGCATTCAGCTCAAAAAAGTCTGTATTCTTAATTCCTTTCTGTCCTAAAATTACAGAAGCGCCCTATTGCATGTATTACTGATGCAATTGGAAGACTGTAAGTTCAAGTTATGAAAGAAAGCAGGTGCTCTGGTAATACTGCAGCTTCTGTAGATATGCAGAATAAAAAGATAACTCTCTAAACATGAGGGAACAGTTAATGTGGTAAGGTTTAGGAGGGAATAAGAATTACTTTGATGGGTAAATACTAATTTTTTTATCCTTCAATTTAGACTGCACATGTTTTTTCTATTTCTGCAAGATATATGTGTGCAGTTGACAAGATGCATGTGTTCAAGGTGCCAGTAGGGAGAAGACCCCAAGAAAGACGATCCAACTACCTTGTTGACTGAGAATGGTGGAAAGACATTTCTTAAGCATTTGGAAGCTCATCACAATTCCCTGTCAGCAGAAGTCTTTACAGGTAAGAAAAGATTGCACTGTTCACATCTTCCGTGTAATCTTTTTCCTTCTGTGCATTTTCACTACTCCAGAGTTGAAAGGAAGATTTGAGAGGAGTGTAGCACCAATAAACCAAGTGGTTTTAAATATCCGACATAGAATCATAGAATCATTAACATTGGTAAAGACCTCCAAGATCATCAAGTCACAGCCTTTGACTGAATGTCACCTTGTCAACTAGATTGTGTCACTGAGTGCCATGTCCAGTTATTTCTTGAGCACTTCCAGAGATGAATTTCATGAATTCACTGTAAAAAAATAGAAAATTGAGTGATAATTATAAATTCAAAAGAGAAAAATGGCACTGAGTTAGAATTGCATCATTTTTTCTAGAACTGAAGTAATTCTAATAATGGTAATTTTCCCCCTGTGATATTAACCCTTTTTTCCATAGCTATTCATACATTCTACACTTCAAACTGAGTTTATGAATATATTAAAATTTTTGAAAGCTGCTAGATTATTATTTTTCCTGAAGGTAGGACACTTAAACATGTTTCAATAAAGGTCAAATTGTATCTGAAAGGTTAAGGTTAAATCTTTGATTAATGAAGCTACTGACCTGTGTGGTGGTTTAGCCTCTTGATGTTCAATATTTTTCTGAGAGGTTAATGAAACATAGAGACAATTGTGAAATCAAGAAGCTGATTTTCATGAAACAAAAGGTATATAGAAAAATCCTTAAGGTTAAATTAGTCATTAAAGACCTGTATCTATGAAACTGCTCTCTCCTTCCCCAAGATGTTGGATCAAGGAGAGATGTGTTTGTTTAAGATTAGGTATTTGGAAATACTAATAATTCACTGCCCTTCAGCAAGTATGGTTATCAACTGTTCTGCTCAATAGAGGTAAGAAGATTCCCTATTTCCCAGCACAGTCAACAGAAAAAGTATTTTGACCCTCTCTACATCAGAAAAATAAACTGTGCAAAAACAAACCACCATTTATTTTGATCTCTGTTATGTAAATTCCACTGCTAACAATTTCCTTTTTGCACATTGTCACTGTGGAGAGGAAAACCAGGCTTCACACTGATTTCTGCTGTACCACTGGCAAGTGAATCTATATGCAGTTTTGTTGGAATTGCAAGATCAAAGACAAAATGAGCCTTTCACTTCTGTGCTGTCAAAACAGTGGTTTTGTGCACACCCAGAAATGTTATATGATGAACTGGGTAATCAGCTGAGACAATCGGTTGAGTTTGATGTCAAATTCTGTCCTCTGGGAACACTGAGGCAAATGTTCTGTGTAAAACCAATAGGAGGTAGAAGAAAAGAGACAAAGAGGTTAGAAAATTAAATTTTTATCCAGGTATATGCAATTCCAAACAGTTTTGTTCTTTATGAGATTCACTGGAAAATTGGTGTATCACATGAAACAGCAAAAAGTAAAAGCAACTAGAGGCCTACCCATTAGTAGGTATAGATTAGATATTAGGAAGAAGATCTTTCCTGTGAGCGTGGTGAGGCACTGCAATATGTTGCCCAGAGAAATTGTGAATTCCCCATCCCTGGAAGTGTTCAAGGCCAGGCTGGATGAGCCAACCTGCTCTAGTGAAAGGTGTCCCTGTCCAAGGCGGGAGGGTTGGAGCTATATGATGTTTAAGGTCCCGTCAGACCCAAGCCATTCTGTGATTCTATGAAATATTAACCAAAAGCAAAATGCTTTTGAAGATCTTTTTTCCATGGGTGAGAATAATTCCTGCTTTAAAGGCTTTTACTGTTAGAATTGATTAATTGAATTGTCATGAAAAATCTAAAAATAGGACCTTAAATTTGCTTCGGATACTCTGTCCAGTCTGCGAGCAAGGGCCTATAGCAAGGTGTATGGTGATTTCACATTTGCTTTGCTACTGCTCTACACCCCGGTATTTGCTTAGCTGGAGACACACAATATTGTATGATTTTGTGCATAATTGTGTGCTATTTTTTATGGCTTATGCTGCTGAAATAGGGAACATCTTTGCTAGTGCCTTCAGATTGCTGTACCAGTTTGTGTGATGCTGGGTGCCTCTGATTTGAAATGCCTCATCAATGACTGCTAAAGAGGAGATGAGTGCTGAAGAATCACTGAAGCAGCTGCATTCATCTGGGATGCGGCACACTATGGTGTTATGGAAAATGTGCTCAAAAGCGCAGTGAAGAGCAGTTCCTAAGAAGTTATAGTAGTGATCACACCTCTATAGGAAACAAGAGAATAAAAACTTTAACCCTGCTGTAAAATATTTCCTTTAAGAGGTGGTGTTATACAAAAGTATACTCTTAGATATAAGCAATAGTCCTGAAACAGGAAAAACATAAAGGTCTTTTCTGTAATTAACTTTGACTGATAAAAGAAGTTCAGAAGATTTTCTGAAAACTGTTCCAGATCGTGGTACCCTTTTTATTAATCTCTAAAAACATGTTGAAGAACAGGAACTAACAGAAGGAATTTTACCTTTGAGAAAACTTGAACCAAGATTCAGGGCAAACAACAGCTGCCTAAAAATGCATTAATATTTCACAGGCAGAGAGGCTTCTTCCTGTAATGATTGTTTACCTTTTTCTGTTGCTGGAAGTAATTGGCTAGAGCAGTCACTTGCAGCTGTTAGGTACTCTGAGTTCCAGTGGAGACCATCAAGGCTTTGTGTGCATTACAGTTCTGTTTGGAAAGCACTGAGTCTCAAGAGTAGTTTACATCAGAGAGGACTTCTGGCAATTGGATGGTCTACTGAAAGAAATGAGATAAACTTATGCTTTTAATTTTCAGTTGAGCAGATGGGGTCTTACTGCACAATCTTTTTGGTGTGTGTGAAAACAAAAAACAGCAACCAGATTGACTTGTGTGAATTTCCTAGGTTTTATCATCTGAATATCTGGAGTATGCACAGTTTTGAGAGGAAAAAAAAAAAAAAAAAGCTCTGGATGCCCACCAGGCCAGGTAAACAGCTTTTGTGTGACATCTCCTTTTTCCCTTGGGTGTGCAGAAAGACATTTGCATATGAAAATGTTTTCTGGAGTGATAGATACGGCTATTTCTCACCCAGAAAGAGGCAAACATAAGCAGCAGTTGATGGTTTTCTTAGCTTCCTGCAGAGTTTGAAAACAGAGCTAATAGAAAGCCACTGTTTAGTTCTAGTCTCATGACCTCTGGTTTTAGTATGCATTCAGAAAACAGGCGAACTTATTTACTATTCATGGACCTATGCAGCAGCTAACTGCAACAAGATACATATATGAAACTGAGTTTCCCTTGCATGTTATTAACACAAGCAACATGCAAGTTCTACCTTGAAGTTCTGTAGTTTGTTTCATATTGAGTTATCTCTGAAGAAATACATTGTGTGAATCCATGATAACTTCTTTAGCTATTCAGGTTTAGTTTAGCTGCCAGCTTCTTTCAAAAAGTGAAAGAACACCCATGTCAAGAAGTCTTCGTGCTCTTCAAATGTGCTTTTAGCATTGTACCTTTGATTCTTTTATTAATTTCATTTTTACACCTGTGTGGGAAGGAACCTCAGGCCATCAGGCTGCCAATCAGTCAGTAGTGGGGTTCTGCAGGGCTCCATTTTAAGCCCGTTTCTCTTCAACATCTTTATGAATGACTTAGGTGGAAGACTTGAAGGAATGCTAAGTAAATTTGCCACTGACACTAAATTGCAGGTTGCTGTTGACTCCCTTGAAGGCCAAAAAGCCCTGTGGAGAGACCTTGACAAATTAGAGGACTGGGCATTCACCAACTGTGTGAAATTCAACAAGGGGAAGTGCCAGATCCTGCACCTGGGATGGGGCAACCCTGGATGTACAGGCAGCCTGGGGAATTAGAGCAGCACCATGGAAAGGGACCTGGGGGTCCTGGTCGATGACAAGTTGAATCTGAGTCAGCAGTGCCCTGGCAGCCACGAGGACCAACCATGTCCTGGGGGGCATCAGGCAAAGCATCACCAGCTGGTTGAGGGAGGGGATTGTCCTGCTCTGCTCTGACCTGGGGCAGCCTCACCTTGAATATTGTGGCAGTTTTGGGTGCCACAATATAAGAAAGACATTAAGCTATTGGAGAGTGTCCAAAGGAGGGACCAAAGACAGTGAAGGGCTTTGAGGGGAAGCTGTATGAGGAGCAGCTGAGGGCTCTTAGTCTGTTCAGCCTGGAGAAGAGGAGACTGAGGGCAGCAGTCATTGCAGATACACACAGATACATATACAGACACATATATACATACACACACGTACACACAGATACACATACAGACAGACACCTGTACACATACAGACACACACATACAGACAGATACACCTTCCCCCAAGGTGCTAAACTGTAGTAAGACACCACAACTCTAAATTTGAAATTACCTGGCCAATACCTGGGACACACAGTGCCTACCACTCCTATTACTCTAATTCATTGAGTCCCCTTTGCAAAATCTGAGCATTTGTTTGAGACATACATAGTTGGGGGGGAGGGATTTTGTTTGGGTTTTTTGTTGGTTTGTTGTTGTTGTGTTTTTTAATAGGACAGTTACTGTAACCTTCCTAACCTGATATCTGGTCAAGAACTTAAACTTCTAAAGTACTTTTCTTGATGGAAAATTTGTCTTATAAGCATGAAAATTCTTTAAAGCATAGTATTTTAAATTTTGTGAGAGATGTGATTTCCTAGTTAAACTCTCATTTTTGTTTCTATTGATATCATACTTAAAAAAATTTCAAAAGGAAAGACAGGCAATGTATGTGGAATTATCTTGGAGAAAATATCTCTGGTTGAAAAACACAGAGAAAATACTAAGGAGTTCACAAAACTAATAACTACTGATGCCTGAATGAAAATTCATAATAATTTATAAAAAAATGGAGATTAGTGTATGATTTTCTTGTGACTTTTTAAAGGTGTCTTGGTTACAAACGCATGTGTATGCTCAATCATTGCATGCACAGTAATGTGTTTTAATTCATCCCCCCTTTTTTCATTGAAATTGTGACAGTTGTAATAGCTAAATGTTAAAAAATTTAGGTGTAATTTTAATAAGCTCTGAAAATATTTATTTATACTTTAAAAAGGATTCAAGTCTCAGCAAGTAGTAGTTGTCTCCATTAACAAAACATTTGAAATATGATGTATAAAAAATAGAAACTGCTCACTCAGTCTATACTTCTTTATATATATCTGCTCGCTGTATATGAAAAATATATCTAGAGAGCACAATGTAAATTAAAATATGGATTATCTTTGAAAGTGTTATTACCATATGTGTGTATGTTGTGTTATCTGTAAAACACAAAACAAAGTTTACTGTACTGTAAAACAGAGCATTTTATATGGTTCCAGGTTTTGAAAGGAGTTACTTTTTCTCACCAAGATGAGAAGAGCAATGTCTCTTGTTTCAGGTCTGTGCAAACATTTCACAGTACGCAAGAGAAAGGTACTATAGCTAATTACTTCAAAATTAATTACATTTTAATTTTGGCTGCTTTTTTTTTTTCAAGGTACATACTGATCAGACAAGCAGTAACACTGAAAGGGATCATGGTTCTAGAGCTTGCATTCCTCTTCTGATCACAGCAGTTTACCTTCCCAATCAATTAACCAGAGTGTGTATAGGAATTAATGAGCACAGGAGACTAAATGCCTGGAAGGCCTCTCCTGATGAGTCATGAGTATGGCTTCTGCTTCCTATTTCATGCACAGTTAATTAGTCAAAACATCTTCTATATGGCTGCACTCAGTGGTGACTAGTTATTAAACATCTGAGTTATTTAACATTGCAGAAAAATTTGCTTTTAAGAACCAAAATCCAAGAAATCTCTTCATCTTTTTGTTCAGTGATCCTACTTTGGACAAGACAGTGACGCAAACTATAGATTTGTTTTAGTAGTAGTCTTTGCTGCTGGCAAGTGAACTATCAGTTAAAGGTTCTGATCTCATTTTCCACTAGAGTGTTCCAGGAACTGTCCCTGGACTTTCAGGATGCCTGTTCCCATATCTTGCTTGAGCAAAATTCTGTATGGAAGGATATTGTGAGTGCTTTGTGAACCCTTCAGTGAGCACCTAGAAGTTAATTTGACTTGACCTCTAATTTTCAAGTGCTCAGGTTTTTCCTGTGATTTTTCTTATTTTCTATGCTCAGGAGAGTCAATTAATCAGAAGTTGCACCTCATAAAGGGTAAACTGCAAACAGCAGCTTCTGTCCTTGGATTAGAGCAAAACCCACATATAAGCTGTCAAAGATACTTGGCTACCACATGTAGCAATACAATATCTTCTCTCTAGCTGCACACAGGCCCCGCAGTGAGGAGGGGACCTTTTCAAAAGAATAGCACCACATCCAGATCTGTAAGAAAGCTGAGGTCCTTCATTTTTTTCCTCCTCTGTAGAAGCTTGTCTCTTTGGGAGCCCCCGGTGGCCTAGTGGTTAAGACGCAGGGTTGGTACCCTTGAGACCGCCGGTTCGATTCCCGGTCAGGGACCTCCCCGGGCAGATGGAGCTCGTTAGCCCTTAAGGCAATCCATCTAAGAGAAGGA
>JAWWES010000094.1:22604267-22630711 GCA_035583135.1 Lophotriccus pileatus | reverse complement strand
TGCGCAGGCTCGAAGGCCTTATCTGCATATGCGGGTAAGGACCTTCCCCGGCTCTTTGTTCGCGAAGACGGGCCATTGATTGATCATTTCATTTCAGATGCAGCTTGTACATTGTGTTATGCAAATTGCATGTGTGTTATGTTAAGTGTCAGCACTCATGGCCTTCTGTCCCATCTCCCATGTAGCTGTATCAATGATTTTACTCATCTTACTTAGACACGCCCAGATGAGAAATTTGAAAACCCCAGTTTACACTTGTGGGGACAGAATATCCTGCAATATCAAGTCCTTTCTAAATCTGTGTAAAACCGATACAATTCCAAACCTATGTTTATTTTTTCCCCTGCTTTCACTTTTTGATGATGCATTTTTCAGTAAGTTGATACCTGCAAAGTTAAGTAGAACCGTTAGTTATAGTTTCCCAATACAATAAGTTCCTGCAAAAGGGTGTGCAGTCAAGCATAGGCAAAATGTTCTCCTAATATTAAGCAACATATCATTATACTTACCTGCAGGAGTTTTAACATATATTAAAATTTCTTATTGCATAAATAAAATACAGTGGCTTCGGTGCTAGCTGAACTGATTGGCCTAATTTTAAAGTTGTTTCTGCCAGTCATTATGCTTTGGAGAAGGTGACGGTGAGAATGACAAAGTGATTGAGTGCATTCTCAGCAAGTTTGCTGATTACACCAAGCTGTGTGGTGCAGTTCACATGCTGAAGGAAAGAGATGTCATCCAGAATGGATGTGGGTCGATGCAAACCCCAAGTCCAACAAAGTAAAGTACAAGGTTCTACACCTGGGTCTGGGCAATCCCAGACACACCTATAGATTCTCTAGAGAAGTGGTTGAGAGCAGCCCTGCAGAGAAAGACTTGGGAGTGATGACTGATGAAAAATTCAACATGGGCTACCAGTATGCTCTCACAGCCCAGGAAGCCAACAGAATCCTGGGCTGCATAAAAAGTGTCACAGCCAGCAGGTCGAGGGAGGGGACTCTGTCCCTCTACTCTGCTTTTGTGAGACCCCACCCTGAGTACTGTGGCCAGTTCTGGTGCCCACAACATAAGAAGAACATGGAACTGTTGAAGCAAGTCCAGAGGAGGGCCACAAAGTTGGTAAGGGGACTATAGCATATCCCCTATCAAGACAAGCTGAGAAAGTTGGGACTGCTTAGAAAAGAGAGGCATGAGTGGAGACCTCATAACAACCTTCCAGTATCTGAAGGGGGCCAGCAGGGAAGTCAGAGAGGGATGCTTCGCCAGGAACTGTAGTGACAGGGAAAAGAGTAATGGGTTCAAACTGAAAAAGGGGAACTTAAATTATGTATTAGGAAGAAATTCTTTACTGTGTGGGTGATAAGACATGAACAGGTTGCCCAGGGATGCTGTGGATGCCCCAACCCTGGCCGTGTTCAAGGCCAGGTTGGAAGGGGCTTTGAGCAACTTGGTCTAGTGGAATGTGTCCCTGCCCATGGCAGGGGGGTTGGAAGTAGATGGTATTTAAGGTCCCTTCCAACCCAAACTATTCTATGATTCTATTCTACAATTCTAAGGTTGGGTTTGCTAGTCCTGACTTTTCCCAATAGTAATGTTGCAAATTTAAGAGAAATAAAATTTCTAAATTCTTCTTTTTGTTACTTGTACTGTAAAGAAACAAGTTATTTTGGTCATAACTTGGCATAGTTCAGGATAAATGGAACTGCTATGAATTCTTTCCTATTAAGAAACACAGCCAACATTTCAAGATTCATAGTTGTGAACTGTTTTGTAGCTGGAGGCACAATGGGTTTTTATGAGTGATGTTTTGTGATTTCCAATTTTGCATTTGAGCAATCTGAGTTCAGTCACTGCATCTGACCTCGGACAAATATGAACCCATTGTAAAGATCTATGATCCTTGATGAGTTGAACAATATTTTTTACTACAACCCAGGGATTCAGTTTCTCATTTTGGATTTTTTTAAACTCTGTTTTTTCTGTGATATCCCAGGAAAGTTACATCTCTCTGGATTTCCATGGATCCACCAGGAGAACAGGGAGAACTCTCTATTTTACAGAGACATCATAAGGTTTGCGACTATAGGGTCTGGGACAATTCAGGCCAGTAGGGAGTTAAGGAGGTCTTCAGTCCAATCTCCTGCCTAAAGCAGACTCAGCCATGGGGCCAGACCAGGTTGCTCAGGGATATGTCCTGTAGTGGTAAAAAGTCCTCCAAGAAGGGAGACGGTAACACTTCCCTGAGCCACTGAGGTTTCCTTTAGCTCTGAACAGACTGCCTCTGGTTTCAGCTGCCTCTCACCCTCCCGTCAGACACCTCTGTGATAAGCCTGTCCCATCCCATTGATTGTGTCCCTGGATGCACTGGGGTCTCTCAGCCACTGCACCAAAGCCAGAGTTTTGTGGCTGCACATGGACCTCCAGTCCCTCCTGATTCTGTTCCACTTCTGTTCCATTTCTATGCATACACTGGGACAGGAGACTTCCACTTGAGATATCCTTCCTGAGGTCTCCTGATGCTCTTGCCCTGTATCCTACACTTTCCAAGCAAATTGCTCTGTGACTTCCATGTTTTTAATAAACAGACTTTTTCACCAGTTGCCTCCCTAAGCCTAGGACAGTTTTTGCAGTGAGGTTTAGTTTTGTTATCTGTTATGTCAGCGTTCTTGTGCAGAGTGTAGGAGAAAATATATGTAACTAGTGGAACTTTTGTTTTCTGTCAGTTACTAGTCTCTCTGGAGCATCCTCTGCCTAGGCCTGGGCAGCTTGCAGTGCTAAGCTCAGCAGTGCAGCCCAGCCATTCATCCTCACTGCTATGATATGGCCAACCATGACACAGTTTGCATCAAGTTTTCTAATAATGCTCTTCAGCAGACCAAGAAAAGGGGTGAAGTTGATATGTCCATATATTACTTTAGAAGAGAGTAATTTATCAGTGTAATTGAGTCCTGCGGCAAAATAACAACACTGAAGTGGAAAAGGTGAGTAACAGGGAAGTGACAGAATAAATCACAAACATGGCTCTCTGTGTAAATGCATCTGTTTTAGATTAAAGGGACTGTGCCCTGGGGATTGCTCTCTGCCAGAGGAGCAGCTGATTCCATCCTGGCTGTCAGACAGTGCTGCAGTACCAAACACACCTGGCCCCCAGTCCACACCTGATCCTGGGGCTGCAGCCCTTGTACTTGGCAGTTTCGTGCACCATGAAATTTAGCTACACTAAATTGCTGTTCCTGTCTGGAAAAAAACAGCTCTGTCATTTTCAGCTTGTTTCACAACGCAAGTTAAAAATACCCCAAACCCCAGCACCCAAAGGGTCAATGTGCTTATTGGAAAAGAGTGTTTTCAGATTTATGTTTTCGGATTTCCGAAAGGAAAACTGGAAGTAGATAAACGCACATGGAAATAAAACAGTGTCTTTTAGTGGGTTTGATTTGGTTTTTGGTTGCTTTTATTTGTTTGTTTGTTTTTTTTCATTTAAAGTAAAACTGCTAAAAAAGTAGATATAACTAAGGAGGTTTGCAATACTTATCTTAAACCCAATACTTATTTTTAACCCAAAATGTAATCTTCACATTTCTCATTTTGTGACTGTCACAAAGCACAGAAAGAAACACCATTTAGTTGCTTGATCTCAGTGTGACTAAATAAAAAAAAAAAATGGAAGAGAAACTAGCAAGACTGTTTCCGTGCATGTACGCATAACAGTAAACATTCTTTATCCAGATGAACGAAGAAAGGTTTTATAAAGCCTTTGAATTATATTTTTTTATCAAAGTTATTTTTCTCTTTTAGGTAGAAGGATAAATACTTGCTATCTTAATGTGATTGTAGCAAAATGGTATTGAAAATTGTTATTTGTGATCACTGTTCTCTTTTTACCCAATCTTTTTTACTACTTTTTTACTTTACATAGTAGGCAACTTCACTCCAAGCAGTGAATTTGAAAGTGAAAATGAAAAAAACCTTTATTTTGTTGCCTCATAATTTCGTTATTATTACAATCGTGTAATTGTACATTCACATGATGGGAATGCACACAGAACAGTTTGGAGTCAAAGGTTGAATACTGTAGAATCAGGACAGAGATAATTCATGTCCCGCAGAGAAAAAGGGCATTTTCACTGCTCTCATCCACATGAACTAATGTTGCTCCTTTGAGTAAAATGAAGTTTTTTATGTAGCTCTGGTTCAGATCTCACAGTGGTAGAAGAGACAAAAGCAAACAGAAGAAATTATACTATTTCCACACACTGCTATGTACCTGTGATTTGCTCACCATGGAGATTGCAAATCTCTAATTAATTTGTTTGTGTTCCCAGTGATATGAAAAAGGCATTAGAAATTTGTCCCACTAAATAGAAATGCTGTTACAGGCAACTACAATGCAGTTACCCTGCAAGACATACAGAAAGTATTAATTTGGCGTGCTTTTGGATTTCTGGCAGTGATAAGTTAGTGTATACCAGTAGTACCATGACAATTGATATGAATTACACCAACCTGGTTTCCTCTTACTCTGTTTTGGAAAAATACTGAATTAAATGAAAATCATCCACTCTTAGCATTTCAAAATATTTCTCTTTCATTTGCCTGTGACTGAATTAGTGCTGTCAGCTGAGGTTTTCATTCATCTTTTTTTTTCTTCAACTTTTTCTTATGTTGCTTCCTGTTCTGTAAATGAGCCATATGGCTTATTGAAAAGCGAAATATTATACATTGTGAATGACCACAGTACACATGGAGTTACTTGTACTGCAGAATCCATATCATTCAAACTACCTGCTTTGTATCATTTTCAAGCAAGTAAGCACGAGCTGATACATTGTCTTTCTGATGCATGCTCTTTGATGGTTCCATTGGCTTCAAAGAGAGGTTTGTCAGACATTGATAATTCAATTACACAGTGATAATTTATTCCTAGAAAGCAGCTTTGTGGATAGCTGCTGTGGCTAGATGGGAATTTTGGCTTCTTACAGAATATTTTAGTTTGTTAGGGAGGAAGTGTTTTATCTTCTTCCTTGTTCTGCTAGAAGGTAGTAAGATACCTGGTTTGCTTTTCAGGACTATTCAATTATTTTGCATCTCACAATAACTGTCAAATATCTCTTCAAACACCTTTTCTGTTTTTCTAAGCAATTTAAATGTGACTTTCAGTTCTGTCAACAAGTGAAAATAAATGTCTGGAGCTCTGTTTTACAGATACTTCTCATATATTTTCTCTAGCCCTGTACTTTCAATTTTCTCAGAAGTATATAAATTTTTCACACCTTTGCAACCTGCATAATTGAGAAAATCAGTCTTTAATATGTTCTGAATAACACGGTAGCAATAAGCCTTAGAAAGCCCCTACTTGTCCTTTCATTGGCTCATCTGTAATATCAGAAATTAGTGGTTTGATTATTATGGGTCAGAAGAGATCGCCAGGCAGAAAGAAAATTATGTAAGATATATATCTTATATATAAGATAAATAAGATAGATAAGAAGGTTGTGCAGCATTTCTAGCCAAATATATGAAGAACAATCTGCAGAATTTAGCTTTGACCTCAAGACAGAGAAGTTGAGTTTCCTCCTTTGTATACAATGGGTGCATCAGATGTCAAAAGTTGACCCTATATTTCACAGTAGGTTTTGAATGATATTAAATTTGTAGAAAGTTGAAAGACTGTGACTGCTAAATTATGTTACCCAGAATAATCACATATAGGGATAAAAAGGAAGGGGTCTGAAGGTCATGGACATGTCTTGATTACTGGTGTGCCATTTCTATTCTCATTCCAGATATGTAACTTCTTTTTTCTTTACAACTGATAGGACAGTGTACCATTACTGATAAGCAAGGCTTCCCTTTATCAGCACTTTGACCTTAGAGAGTTTTTCTGTTGTTTAGCTTTTATGAATATTTTGCATGCCCCTCTAGAATATTCATTCTTTCCTATCTCTGTTCACAATGTATACACAATCTAATTAATAAGCAATCATTAATTTTAATTCCTTGAAAATCTTACAAAGTACTGAAAGCAATTTTCTGATTGATCAATCAGAATTTTTTATTTAAAAACAAAACCCCAAATAAAGACAAACAGAAAACACAAAAGTCCCAATCCAACAACAAGAAAAAAACCCGAACCACTAAAAAGCCAATGTGAGAATTAGCTGAATGTGTCTGAAGATATCCTAAAATTGTATAAGATTTTGGCTATTTGTCATGTGATCAAAACTCCCTGGACATTCTATATCCTTTTGCAATTCTCTGTGTTCTCACTTTACTTTCATATTTATACTTGAAAGGTGGGAAATACAGTCCAGATGAAACCTAGACTAGTTACTGGACAGAGCTAATGGAACATTTTACTTTTGGCAAAGAGTGAATTTATTCTGATCAAAATGAATATTTTTTGCGAATGAACGAAAATGAAATGATATAGAACGGAAGGAGTTTGGGGTTTAAAAGCTGAATTAATGGACCCAACCTGAAAGAAAAAGCTGCTGGCTTTTTTTATCTCTTTTTTTTTTTTTTTTTTTAACCTTTTCCAACCTTTTCCAAAGAAGAGGAGAGAGAAGTTAAAAGAAAAATTAAAAAATTTAAAAGCTATTCTGTTTTATCCACAGCAATTTAATGTGGGAAGTGTGGCAGAATGTGTGAAACTGAGACTCTCTGACTGGTGTTTTCAAATCTATGCAGTGATTTGAATGTTCAATTCCCATTAGAATTTGATGGGAGTTTTGCTTCAGACACTTTTTTATATTCTTCCCTACTGGTAAAAAAAGCAATATTGTATACAAAATAATTTTTCACACTGTCTCACCTCTTTAAAAAGTATGTATCTGGAGGCTTTCCAAGAAAATATGTGAAGTTTTAAAGGTATGTTTAACTCCTGCTCAACAGATGACCTGAAGCAGTGCAAACCTGTTGTGAACACTACTGCAATAAGGCAGACATGCATTTTAACACAGCCCTGCTCTGTATACAGGCAGTGGCTCATGAGATCATGAGCCATATTTCAATTCTTCAGCTGCCTGAGCTTTCTTTACACATTGTAGTACCTTTTATTGCACTTTTTGCCTCCAAAGTTTTTATATATCATTTCCTGTGTAGCCTCTCCAGGCAAATGGGCTACTCAAGGCTTTCCCCGTTGAGCTCTTTGTGAAAGTGCTGGCCAAGAACCTTTACTGAGATTTCCCTCAACTTCATCACTGATCATGCCTCCTTCCTTGATTTGCTTAATTTGGAAATCAGAAAATCAGCCTCCTACTCTATGCCCTCTGGCTGAACCTTCCTGTGGCTAAGGTACACAACTTCTGCACCCCTCCTGTTGCACATCCAGATTTGCCAGCGCTGCTGTGCCCCCCCGTCAGGTTCCCTGTTCCCCAACAACACTTTCCCCTACAGAATAACAGCAGTAGTCATTAACTCTGCCTCTTATCAGAGCTTCAAAGCAAACACCTGAGCTGTTGCCAGTGGGAATGGGCTGTTTCTGGGGGGAGTTTCCTTAGAATAACAACCTCTGAAGTTTGTTTCCAGTCATCCCAGTTGCATCTCTTACCCCCAGCCCCCCTCTGGTAGAAGTAGCATATACAGTATTAATATATTAGTATTAGTATAGCCCCAAGTATTTATATTAGTATACCCCCAAATAGTTTCCTGATTTTGCCAGATTGTCAAATCCCTTCATGTTTGAATGGCTACTAAGAATAATTCAAATTTATCTGTGGACATTTTCCTTGCCTCATTAAAGAGCTGAGTTGCAAAGTTTGGATTCAGATCCTAATTTCTTGAATTTAAGCAGTTTAAAAACTCTTTTTTTTTTTTTTTTTCATGAAGATGTTCCTTATTCTACTTGCAGAAGAATGAAAACAGTTTTTAAGCATCCAACTATTTGCATGGACCGTTTGGGTCTATGACAGAGATATTGATCACAAATGCTTAGTAGAGAGGATACACTTGCATAGGTTATAGTTCAAAAACTTCCTACTACATTTATCAAAGCTACTAAAACTGTTGAATCTCGGACATTATATAGGTCAGGGTCAAATAAGCATGACTGTTCCTGGTACTGCGTAAACTGTGGACAATATGAATGCAGAGGCTAACTGTGCTTCAGCTAATATTCAGCACTTACACTGAATCACATTGGTATGGACTACAAAGCCCAGCTTTCAAGTCTTAGACCTTAAAAAAATATACTGTTATGATTTATATAACATGAGTACAATTAATTGGCTTATTTAAATATTGGTGTGATTATAAATATGAAATAAAGGCAGCTTCAGGCTTTTAAGCATCATCTTCTTATCAGCAATCTGATTTTATCACACTGGACGAGCCTATACACATTATTGAAATTAGGATTGCAGTGGTGTCCAAGTGAGCATAGGTATCTTGGAAATGCTGAAAACTGCAGAATGGGGTGTATTTGTTTCAACTGTGGTTCTCTTCTATTCTCTCATGCTTTGCCTCAGCGTATGCCTACTCAACAGGAGGGCTAAACCCAGCAGGAAAAGAAGACAAGTTAGTGGCACTTACGATTTCTTTCCCTTAAAAGTAAACAACCCCCTTCATTCTCAAAAGGAGAATAGTGGAAGCTATTCCTGCAGAAATACACATCAGCCAGTCCTTCCTCTTTCCCCTGCTTTCTCTGTACTTGTGCTGCAGAAAAACCTAAAGAATTATATACTGCTTATCCTGCTCCAAAACCTCTTTTGCCAAAAATCTCTCAGAAGATCCTGGTATCTGAGGAGCACTAAAAATAATGGGATTACATTTGTAGAACTCTTACTGTAACTAATGTGTGGAGTCTCTGTTCCCCTTCCAGAGAAATCTGTTGCAAATCAGTAAACTTCAATAGGAGTGTGCTTGGTCCAATATAATTTGCAGCCCAGTACCACCTTCAACATTATGGTCGTACTTCTTACAGAAACTGTGAATTTTTAGAGCAAGTTTTTGACTAGAAAATAGCTTTTTACTTGACCTGTAATATATATTGTACAACCTCTTTAAATACAGTTTATGTACATTTATTAAAATGAGATAGACCTTGAAATGGAAATTGAATGAGTTCTGTTTATGTCCAGAGGACATTTAGCATCACCCATGCAATATTCATGCAATGTGCTTGATAGAATTGTTCACTTTCATGGGAAATTAATATATATTAAATAAAGCATTATTATGTAGTTATATCTGGAAGACTTGAAAATTGAAAAGGCAGGTTATTTACAGCTTGTGCTATAGTAATTGGTGTCTGCTGTGTCTTTTTTCCCTTTTTAGTCTAATTAATAATATATCATAACTCTAATGTCATTCTAAAGGTGATACATTAAGTATGTGATTTAAGAACAATTTCCTGTTGGACTTGACCACATTGATTCCAGGAAGATTTGAATGCACTTGGTCTTTCACCATTTCTGCAATGGCTGTCTTGCTATTTCCCTTATGATATAGCCATGAAGCCCACCAAAGTGGATTTTTGCTGATTCTTTGTGCTATTTAATCCTTTGTTGCCCCAGACAAAGGCAAAACCTATTGCTGCACATCACACAGAAATGAGGGAAGATGCAAAGATGAGGGGAAGATGCAAAGCTGGAGCTCTGCCTCTCACTCTGCTCTTTCTGAGCAGAGTCAGAAATGGTTAGTGTGCCCTGTGCTAATGGATGCAGGGAAACCCTGAGTACTAGTGCATCCTAAGCAACTGGAGTCAGGATCTTAAATAATTGCCACTGTTGCAAGAAGGTGACCAGATCACTTATTACACACAAAATCTGCAAAGGCTGCTAGAAACAAGATTTCATTTATAGTGCAGCTACGTGGGAGGCTGTGGAGATTTGTCTAATGATTCTCTTAGGACATCACATTGTTTTCTTTGGTCTTGGTAACTTCTCCCCTCTCCACCACAATGTGGCTGGGGCAGCTGAGTCAATCCAGCTGTCTGGTGCTCAAGCACCTTGAAGGAAACAGCCCACATTAAGAACTGTGTGTGTTACTACCTTTTTTCTACTCTTACTGTGTTGTGTTAGGTAGAGCTGGAAGGAGGCAGGTAGGATTTTCAAAGCCAGGTCTGCAGTGCAAAATAAACATTCTGTTGACTTGGTTGGTCTGTGTGGGACTGGACTCAGCAGATACTCACTTCATCTGCAGCAGGATTGAGTGTTGTGCTAGTGATGGAACTCTCTCCCTCTGGTTTTGTATAAAATGATTACTCTGAAGCAAACTCCATTTTTTTCTTTCAGATTTCAGGCTGCTCTTTAGGGGCTCAGATGGAGCAATAAAGAACTAAGTACCACCAAAGATGCTGAGACTGCCTCATTTGTCTGCCTAAAGACTGAAGTGAATTCAAAATGGTCTGGAACCTCATGTGAAAAAATATGTTTTTCTGGTGTACTTCTGTTAAAACTAGATTTTCCAGTCTTTGTAGTTTCCTGTTTTGGTATATACCTAGATTTTTTTTGTTTGTTTGTTTTGTTTTGTTTTGTTTCGTTTTTTTGTTTGTTTGTTTGTTTTGTTTTTGTTTTTGTTTGGTTTGGTTTGGTTTGGGGGTTTTTTTGTTGTTGGTTTTTTTGTGGTTTTTTTTTGGTGGTGGAGGTGTTTTTTTGTTGATGGTTTTGGTTTTTTTTGTCCGCAATCTTCTTGAGGACTTGAAGTATCACCTAATAGATCCAGTAAAAGGATATTTTTTTAATCTCTACATTTGCATTTAGAGTGTTGTAAGTTGTTTTTTGCTGTGCTGCAAGGTTCTTGCTTAATATTTTAAGTTATGCACCATATATACACCAAAAATATTGCTATTGGTAATGGAAGATTATTGCAATTGGAGTTTGGGGGAGAGTTTGGTGTGGGGTTTTTGTTTGTTTGGTTTTGATTGATTTTAACACATCTAATGAGGAGGGTTTTTTTGATTTAAAGGTGTCAGATGTAACAGATTTTTTTTTAATAAGGGCACTGTTTCTCTATCTCCTTCTTATGCTTTATGATCTTTCTAGAGACTGATATATATGCCCCCATTTCCTCAGAAACTGCTTGATTGCTTATGATTGTTTAACAGAACAGACTTGTGCTGCTGTAAATTTTTAAGTAGAGTAGATTCTAGCACACCTCTGGAAGTGTGATAGAGTAATAATGACATCTTGCAACACAAAACCAATGAAGAGTGGGTTAATATTAACTCTGTGTGATATGCTACTCATCAAGATGCTGTGAAGTCTCCAGTCAATTGAAATTCAAGGCAAATCTACAATAGTTTTCAATTGCACCTAAATTTCACATTTGGATTAATATTTACCTAATCAGGGGTATTTCTAGATGTGCAAATTTATATTCACAATGAAGTGGTCAAAGTATACAAGCTAATTATTGACACATAATGGCACATCTAATGGCAGCTAATCGATTTTAATTTGGTCCTGTGTCTGTTTTGCGTAAAGATACTGTGACTTCCTTAATCACAGAGTTTGGGGAAGGGCTCAGAAAGCTTTTTTAGTCCATATGTTGGACCTAATCAGACCAAAATGTGGCCTTATTTTCGCGGTCCAGCTTCTTGGTCACTTCTGCCAATCTTTGCTTCTCAGCCATTTATTCTGAATTGTTCTTTTCACCACTTTTGCACAAGTCCAGGTATTATCCTCTGTTCCTTGCTCAGATGAGTTGAGGCATGCATGGTGGCAGGACAGTCATTCAAAGTAGAAAGATAAGTTCCTTTATGTTAGGATGGGACATGGATCCAGTGTGACTCTACAGGCATGGAACTGTAGGATCATGAGGAAAGTGTAAAGATTGGAGCATTCATGAAGTAGAGAACTACCCGTGCTGCTGGGCGTGTCTCTGCTGAACAAGTGAAAACTTACGGTACAGTATTGGTGACAATAAAGAGCATATTCTTGTCAAAAATTTACCTCCCTAGCAAATTGTGCATCCTTTCTCCAAAGCATAGGAGGATAATACTCTCTGTTCAAGGATGAGTCATAGAGAGGTTTTATCTTTTTTCTTTTTAAATTGGCTAAAACACTTTCTTTTTCCCTTTACCTCTTTCTCAGAAGCATATAAAACATTTAAGCTTTCCAAAACCATTCTGTCTGAGGGAAATTCCTCAGCATGGAATATTTCAGGCCAAGATATAAGCAACAGAAAACAATCTTACAATGAGGATTTCTGGGATCAAGTGTGTGTATTTGTGACCAGTATACCAATTCATCATGAGAATACCATATACTTGTGTGGTTAAAGTGTGTATGTACACATATATGCATAGGTATTTGTCACAGACCAGAAATTCTTATTACAAATGTTAATTTTTATATATATCACATGCACATCTTTCAGAATATTTAACCCACAGATTCATATTCTTACAGAGATGAAGTAGGAATCAAAGTTTAAGTGTCTAGTTAGGTAAGAAACACAAGAAAAATAGTTTCTACAGATTGATTCACTGCTAATTTTTCAGTATGGATAATCCTAAGACATATTCTTATTTATGTGTTACCTATAAAAAGAAAATTGTATTGACAGAAAATAGTGTTACAACTCTGCTTGAGAAGACTGACACTTTCCTAAGAACCTCCCTTACAGTTAATTGCTATTACCAATTTTCCCTAGACTATTCTCACTCACAGCCCACGTATAATGTCTGAAGAAAATTTCAAGTAAAATTATGATCGTTGAAAATTTAAAACTCTTAAAAGAAAAAGAAAAATGAAACACAATTTGACAATACTATAAGTGCAGGTTGGAAAGCTTCCAGAGAGAAACTGGGAAAGGGCGGTAAGGAGCTGCTTTTAGGGCTCTGAAACACTGCGGACATCATGTGGCTTTTCTCTGCATGCACGCGTTTTCTTTCCTTAATTGCTCAGTCAGGAGTCAACACTGTACAGCAAGCTTAAGTCACATTTTTCAAATTCATCATCTCCCATAGTGCATTCTTAACCTTTGTTAAGGCCACCTCATAAAAATCCCACCCTGTCGTATTTCAAAGTATAGAGCCTTCTGGTGCTTCATACCCGGAACTGAGGGATTCTTCTTTCTCGTCTCCTACCATTTGCATTAGGGAGAGGAGGAAATGCATGTTTTCCTTTTCACATACTCATCTTCATTTTCCAGAGTGTAGAGTCGGTTATTATGTCTAACATCCTGAAGAAGTTTTATGTAGGTGCTGGTTACATGAGTGAGAGTCACACAATTTGACTACACTGCCCAGCCAAATGAATTGCTAATACTGGAATTTCTCTGAAGAGTCTGAAGTCTCTCTGCACCAGATATTCATAAAAGAAACAGTGATAAGTTTATAGACATGAAGATAGTATCCCCAGGTCATTTACTTGTGAGTAGGAATACAAGATAAATAAAAGGTGAGAAAATATGCCATACAACTGAGTTTGGAAGGGGTAAGGACAGCAGAAAGTTTACTGCACTTTGCAACATTATGACACTTTGCCTGATGATTTGTATGATGATTGTGAATGACCACATTAAAATCAGTCTCATTAAGTATACAAAATGAAGTCACTTTGTTTCAGAGAAGTAGAAGTACGGATGTTACTAGAAGCCCAAAGGTGTACCAAACTCTGCACAGCCTACAAGAGGAGATAAATTAGGAGGAAAATGCATGCAATTTGACACTCAAGTTCTGAACCTTTGTTGTGGGAGAAATCAGATCATAGCTCTACCTCAGGTTTTAGGCTGACCAACCATGGCTGAGCCTGGGCCTTTTTTTTCTGTTACTTCTTCCTACTTCCTGGCACTGGATGGACCTCACCAGTTTTCAGCTCTGTTTGAACTCTTGAAGGCTTGAGTCCTAGAGGATATAGTATTTATCTTTCTCAGGAGTAGCTGAAGGACCCTTTCTTTCCCTGGTGTGTTTATTCAGTACTTCCTTGCTTGATGGACTCTCAGCAGTACAAATGATTTCTGTAGCAATCTGGGTGGACGAAGTGAGAAATCCTATTTGGGGAGGGCTGATTTTAGGTGACAGGTGATGTCTTGGCTGAGGAGATATGTGGTGGTGGTGTGGTTTTGTCCTATGTCTTCTGTCTTACAAGCTACCCCTGCCAAGCCTGTTCACTGTGCACATCAGTAACTTGTGTGATGTTTTGCCAAAATTGTGCTATTTTTTGTCAACAAGATCAGTGTGATCAAAATGATCTTGCTAGACAGGAGCTGTAATACATAAAAGAGAGCTTATTGAACTAACATGCTTTTTTATACTTCATAGGTACTATCAACAAGGACATTTGGTTTTCTGTATCTCAAATGCATATATTTCTAAAACTTCCCTCTAGGACAATTCTTTGAAGGCAGTCTGCGAAAGGTCAGGTAGCATGGGGCCCAGTTGGAGCTGATGAAAGGCAAATTGTCTTGAATTTTGAAATTAGTTCCATGGCATGACTTACTGCCTAGCCTTTGGGTAAAGCACTTACTGTTCTGATCGCATTACAGAGCAGAAAAAGTAGTTCTTCTTCAGAATGATAGTCATTAATGAAAATAAGAAAAATCAGCACCCAAAACAAGATGAAAGTGACAGTATGGAACAGAACACAGTGGGAATCTGTGGACTAGGAGGGGAGTGTTTGTGTTCAGTAGGGACTCCATAAAGCAAAAAGAAAGAAATCTGACATAAAATTTCTGTAACATGAGAGCTCCAGGGGAGCTGATTCTCAGAACCTTTTTATGATAACAGCTTATCAGAAAAAAAATTAATGAAAAAAATTATTTTAAAATGAAGTGTTGTGCATTTTGCCTTACAACAACATTTTAATTTTTGTTGAATGTGACTTTTGGTGCAGATAATTTTTCTGTCAGCTTGTCTATTTTGATCTCCTTTTAAACTCTTCAAAAAAAAACCAATTAGAGAAATATTTGTTTAAATCTCCATGTGGTATGAGAGATTTTGCTCTGTAACAATGCAGGGAAAAGTAAGCTATCAAAGTAAAAGAGAGATGAACTTTAAAGAGCATGACTTAAAGCTAAGGAGTATCAATGACAATGCCATGCTTAGAGTTGAACAAGTATTTAATCTTTCCAGGAACATCAATTCTTTGCCGAATTGAAATCTAAAAGTCAATTTTTATCCTTTTCTTGTTTTTATTTCCTAGCAACACTTCCTAGCTCTGATTAGAAGTCTCTAATGATTTAAACTCACACAAGAGATACAATTTTGTATACTGTGACACTAAGAACTGTGATTTTCGAGACTTTTTTCCTCCATGATGAGATATACCTGTTGTGGGACTTTTCACAAATCATGCATAAATATGGGATGCATTTCAGTAAGAGAAGGCAAGATTTTCACTGCGAAAAGCACTAAAAGGCAGGGCAATGATTCTGTCTAAGAACAGGTAAGAAACAGGACAAGTTTGACCCACCTCACTCTGTTGCCCACTAGGTGATAAAGTTACTTGAAAGAGGGAAGAACCATCACTGTAAAGATTCTTTCTTTTCTCAAGAACAATGTTTCATGTTCCTGGCTTCTTTTGTTTGGTCAGAATAAAGACAGACATTAGAGGACATTTCAAAATTATTCCAAATCAAATTTCCAATGGTCCCAAGAGGGAAACCATGATTCTCCCTTCTACTCTGTCTTCATCATCACCATGGGGAATGAAGATGTCCACAAAGCTAATGTTGTGCCAAGCCCACTGGCAGCCTTGCTGTTTGCATTGTATTTTGCTGAACCACTTGAAACAAGCAGACATGAGCATTTAAGACTGAAGAAAACAGCCTTGGAGGGGTGGACATTCATGATGCTCTGATTTCTATTGTTGGTACTATCTCGCATGCAATATTAACAGAATTTAGTCCAGGGCTCTGCTATGTGTGTTTGTTTGTATGTGTGTGTGTTTGTGTAGTCAGAACTAAATAATATCAAATTAAGTTTTCTTGCCCTCCTGAGGATTCTCTATTCAACACTTCCAGACAGCTCAGTGCTGGAGACAGAAGAAAGTGTAACCATAGTGATGGAATGGAAATTATTTCTTTGTTCCTAGCTGCAGTATCCTACAGACACTGTCATTTTCAAGGTCAAATATATATTAGCAAGAGATAAAAACTGAAGAAAAATATGCTGGCTTAATTACAAAAGCTAATTTAGTTTATGCATTTTAAATTATGTTAAAAATTACTAAAATAAGATTTCT
The DNA here is from genome assembly GCA_035583135.1 of Lophotriccus pileatus. Taxonomy (NCBI): domain Eukaryota; kingdom Metazoa; phylum Chordata; class Aves; order Passeriformes; family Tyrannidae; genus Lophotriccus; species Lophotriccus pileatus. The sequence goes on along the minus strand of JAWWES010000094.1, from coordinate 22,614,584 downwards.
CAGCAAGAACTAAATGTGTGGTTCACAAAACTAATTTCCAGAGATGAACACAATTACAGAATTTAGCTTTAAAAGCTTTTCAGGCCATCAGAGAAAACAGCAAAGCTATCAATTACCAGATTTCAGTGGTGCTTCTGTCAGAAATATAGTGGTATTTTTAGCATTCTCCTCAGCATTTACGCAATTAAGAATGTCTGCTAACAGATCAATTAATTGGAACATTATTTAATTTAATGAAACGTGATCTGTCAAGGAATGGTAATAAATCTTTAAAATTAAATATTCTGGCATCTCTTTCCAAATGGCAGAAATAGTAGGGTCCTGACACGATGAGGTGATGGTTGTAATTTTGAGAATTTGAGAGTAAGACTGAAGATTCTTCTGAACAAGCAGAATCCCTTCTCATCAAGATATTGCCCAACTTTGAGCTCCAACATGCAGTATTGCTAAGCACTCCTGAAAAATGTCTTGTAGCTGGTAACCCTCTGCCCCTTCAATCAATCTGGTTTTTTATTCTCTGCCTTTTCCAAAGATGGATGAATATACACAAAATGCTATCCCCACTATGATGCTCAAAGACAGTGTGAAAAAGTCTGAGGATCAAGTTTTACAGGACTGCAGATCTTCAGAGTCTCTACCCTTTTTCCATGGGAAGTACACAAAACAGCCTTCCCATTATTTTTGTTTCGTGGTGCTGCAGTAGGCTTGGTAGCAGCATTTTTTGTGCAGAGAGCATCAAATAAGATGCCTCCTGGCAAACTGGTCTTGTGGTGAGTTTGAGAGAGTGAACTGTGGCAGTTAAAATCAAATTGCTTGTTTGCAACTGAAGAATAGAGGACTCTCCTATACGATTCACAGTTTTACTCAGGGTGATTCACTGCAGAAAGCCCATTCTCCTCCACCTCCATAGCAGAGATTTGGGCCAAAGCTGCTATGTCTGCTGTGGTGTGCCAAGAGACAGTCAAGTGGAAGAAGCAGAGGTGGCTTGCAGAAGGAGCAAGGAGATTCCAGACTAAGCAATCAATTAAATTAGTTTTGTGACTCTCTTCAGTCAAACATGCCTTCTTACTTTGAACTTATCCTACTGTTGCCTTTGTAGCCTCCTGGTGGGGGAAGCACCTTTGCATTAGCTAGGGTAATATTACAGGAACAACTCCAAACAAATAATCCAGCTCCCCCCCCAAAAATTACGAACAGTAGGAGGCCATGGCCACAGAGGCATTGAGGCTGTGTTCCGCCTTGACAGACATTACTGAATTTCACAGTGTTGAAAGCTTTGTCATCTACTCATAAGCAGATGCAGGAGTCTGATGTGAGTGCAAATGAGTAAGTCAAATTTTTATTCTGATAATTCTAAAGATTCAGTCAGAACATTGGTTCATATATTTTCTCCATTACACTAACATATCTCTAATGTGAACTTGCAGGACCTTGGTACACCCATTAGGAGAGCAAAAAGTGCTATCACATCTGTAGGGCTGAGGGTCTGGAATTCTTAGGCTACTTTAACTAAAACACAGTTTTGATGTTACCAAAGTTCTTAGTGATTTTGTTTGTGGTCAGGGAAAGGCATTTACAAGATGAGATGTGACTGGTAAGGCAAGAATATACAATAAAGGCAACAAGTGGGATGGGGTGACTGAGGCTGGGAGGAAGGGATTGGCTAAAGAACAAAACAAGCAAAAGAAACAGGTGATGCTTGTTCTTCCTGCTGTACTCAAGAGTATGGATTCCGGTTATAGGAGCTGCTGCCAGGGATGGTACTGCCTCTGTGCCTCTGGAAATGGAAACAAATTGATCTATTCCAAAAAACATCAACTCTTCTCATTGGGGTGATGGTGATTTTTCATATTCTGGACCTCTGCATAAGATATTTGAAGGTCTTTGGAAACAGCTGCTTTTAAATGGAAAGCACTCACCCTGGATTGGGTAGCTAAGATATCTGCTTTCTGCAGAGAGCATTAGTCCATGTCACAACCTGCCTCTGTGCTACTGTTTCTTCAGGGTGATTTTGTGCTTCAATCTATGTCAAGCTTGCATCATCTCTTAATAAGCTTCCTTCTTCAAATTATTGGTACCTAAACACTTAGGAGGAGGAAAGGACTGAAACAGTTGCAATAACATTATCTGCATATGAAGGAGCTCTGCTTATTAAGCTCCAAATAGGCTGGGCTGCAATTACATGATTTTGTGACCTTTTCTCACCTTCAGTTGTATGTTCTCTCTGCAATGTGTGTTGTCTGTGCTAACTGAAAGACCTATTTGGTCTTCCTGGTACTTAGAATAATCTTTTCGCTTTGCTGATAACTGCTGCTTGTACACCATATGGAAACGGCACTGTTAGGAACCTGGGGAGCATCCAGTGCCCCAGCTGCCTCTGTAATCCATGTAAAACATGTCCTTCTCAGGCTCAGTTCCCACCTTCATAATGTAACTGTTTCAAACACATCATATGAACTGAGCTTCTGAAGAATCACTACACTCCACTGACCATAAAGAGCATCTAAACATTGATCAAATGTAAACACTTGCAGTCTAAAAGTTGTTGAAATGAATTCCTTTCTGCTGAGTGACCTGCAGAGAAAATCCAGGCTTATTTCCTCATGGCACATTCAGGTAACCACAGTTCCATTCTGGAGAAGGATTTAATTTGATTTTTTAGTACTGAAACTGCCACCTGATCCTTCATTATATTGGTTTCCTAAATCAAAGACAGCTTTTCTCTTTCTGCATACTTTAATAAAATGCAACATGTTTTATTTAAGTGGTATTTTAGAAATACCAAATCCAGATGTTTTAAGCCATATTATTTTCAAAAAGTGTAATAAATTGATTTTGAAATAGTTATGACTCTCTTTGCACAAGAGCAGACCAGCCAAGTATCATCACAGTCTGTCATAGACCAAATGATCAGAGATTGTCTAGGACAGCCCAGCCATCTTCCTGTCCTAGTCAACCTGACATTTCAAAAGCAGCTAATGGCCACCAGTGCCACACATTTGTGGTTAGGCAATCTGAAACATCATATAAGGTCCCAAATTGTTCTGGAGCTGCAGCACAGGAGGTATGAGGACAGGCTGAGGACATGGGTCGGTTCAGCTGTGCAGAAGTGAGGTGAAAGGGGGTGTAGCTAGTGGTTCTCACCATACTGATGTGCAGGAGGTTGATGACGACTGCCATTTGTAGCAAAGCTGCTCTCAACACCAACAGGCTGAACTTATTTCAGTGTACTGTGTGAGCTCCAGGGTACCTCTGTGTGCAGCCATACAGGACGAAGCAGCCACTACCTGACTTTGTTTCTGCTTCTTACCTGCACATCATGTACTTCTGTTCATTTAAAGATGCTAGAGAGAAGATGGCTTCACGCCATTCTGAGTCTTAGCAGTGTTAATTTTCTGTTATTTTGCCAGATACGAAGTTGGAAATTATCATGGGGTTTAGTATGCTCTACATACAACTCATTATTATGTTAAAAACTCTATTTTTTTTCCACAAGGAGACTGAAAACATAAGTACATAATCCTTTCACAATTTGCGTAACTTCTTCATTCAAATAAGTTACCACTCTTATAGTAAATTAATCCTAGGATGAATACAGAAGCAGATGAGAGCGAGAGAAAGGGAGGGGGAACAACGCGATGAACCGTCTCTGGTAGAAGTTCCAATTTCCAAATCTATCTCTCATGCTGTGACTCCTGTGGGTCCCCCCATGGCCCTGCATTGTGTGGAGACACGTTGTTTGGTGGAGACCTCCCCTGTTTGGTGACACAAGCAAAGATCCTTGCTTTATCTCAAGCAGATGGACATGGGAGTGATTGCTCTGGCAAGAAGGGACAGAGAGAGGCAACAACAGGGTAAGATTTTTTCTGAACTATTGCAGTGGATAAGAGGTTTAGGGACAGAGTCAGAAGCAACATAAAGTACTTTTTCTCTTCATCAGCTATCAGATAGTACTTGACAGTGCTGCTGGTTTCCTCGCCAAGTTAGTTGGTCCATTTGCCACTTAAAAATAATTATTCATTTTCTAAATATGTTATAAAGACATTGACAGTGCTGTCAAAGAATATGTCAAATCTCAGACTCTGCTCAGAGAAATTGTCACCGGTATTTCAACTTCCGTGTGGTATCAACAGATAGAGTACTATGTTGTTGGTTGTCTTTACACAGCCTATGCTGCAAAACACCTCTTTGTCATGAGCTTCAGCAGCAAAGAGGAGTGTGGCAAGGCCAACATCAATGGAATGAAAAAAAATTTAGGTTTCAGTTCGGCCGCATGAAGTTTAACCTGCTGGCAACATATTAAGAAAGGTTTGTCATCAAGAGGCGATGGAGCAGGAACATCTAGAGATAATGAAGAAGAATAATTCTCTTTCTTTTGTTGTTTTTTTGGGGGTTTTGTGTGTGAGTGTGTGTGTGTGTGCAGGCATTATGAAATTAAATTAAAGTCAGAAGTTCAGTTCAAACACATTAAAGACATCCAGGAAGATGTCTAAATCTACAACTCCAAAAGAAAACTGATGATATATCAAACCTCCAAGATCAATTTTCTTCTCCAAAATTGAAAAAAGAATTAAAAAAAATGTACAAAAAGAAAGGCTGAGAACCAAAGCAAGATCCCAGCCTGGCAGCAAGTCTTGGGTCTGTAGACAACAGTGATGTAGGCTTCCTCATGTGCAGTGGGACCCTTGGGGATCCATTTAAAATGATGTGGCAGCAAGATTTTGGCATAACTTGGGAAAAAAGTGAAAACAATAATGCAAATTTATCCTGCTAATTAACAGAGCCATCCTCAAACATTTCTTTCCCTTCTTATTATTGAGCAGGACTGGCTTGTCAATTTCATTGTAAGTTACTATTAAAAATGAAATACAGGTCAGTTGAACGTGCTTTATCAGGTTTATAGTCAGTGACTCAGATTAATGCAAAATCAGGTGCCGTAAGACTGAAGTGAATGGTCAATTACCCATTTATTTGAACCATAAAATCACTGTTAAATGTGCTACATACTTTCCCCACCCCCACTCCCTCAGACACATGCACTTCTTCTCATGCTACAGATCATTCATAACTAAAACAAAGTAATTTCATTTTGATATAATTATAGATATCATTTGGCTATGAGAATATGCTTTTCTCTTGAGAATAGGCTAGTCATGAAGACTTCAGTCTGTTTGACTGGTCACGGCTGTTGATGGAAGGCTGGTTTTAATTCTGCCTCAGGCTGATAGAGTATGAGACTGTTGCTCCTTTTCTCCTTTTTTTTGATGTTTCTAGAAAAGACTGAAAGATCCCATGATACAGCAGTATTACGGACAAGTGTATAGACAGGCACAGGGAGAACTGAGAAGGAATCAGTTCATGAGGATGTTCACGTTCCAGTGAGAGCTCACAGATTCCGAACAGATACATCTCATATTTTTGCAAAGGAAGGATGATGATGGTGAAAAACAGTTCTGATATTGCTGCAGAAATGGGACACATATTTCTGCATGCTTTGAGGGATTCAAAGAGTGCTTTTATGGAAATTGAAGAAAGCTAATTAAGTTAGTAGAAGATAAAATAATTCTGAATTGATAACTGTTCCATTACTGTACATGAAAAAATTCACAGATTTTGTTGTTGATGGTAGTGGTATCACCAATCCCCCTGAACACAACCTCAATGAGACTGAGAGACAAATGTTTTGGTTCTGATGCTCCAACAAACAAATCAGCCAGTCTCAGTGCTGTATTCTCTTCAAAGGTTTCTGTCTATTCCTACATTCTTTAGGTTTAAAAATATGGTTTCAGGACTGAGAATGGATTTACTTAAGACAATTACAATGATGCAGTTTGTGAACACAAGCATGTTTCTAGCTAGTTTTTAAAATGGAAAGACAAGTAATTTGGGATGTACAAAGCGGAGCTAAGTCTTATTTTAAAGAACTATGTAGCCATGAAGAGAACTTGAAGAGATTTGGTGGGGACTGAAATTACAGATTTTGTAATGGAATGTATTGACTTTTTCATCTCTCATCTGAATGTAGATGGTGTTTCACTGGTGACTGTCTCAATATTGCTTTTCAGCCTTTCTGAAATGAGCCTGTGGTACTACTTTGTGTCTTCAAGTAGAATATTTGTCTTGAAAAAATCACTAGTCACAGAGTAGCTGTGCTTTATTTTTCTTCTCTCTAGGCTTGTTCACTGGACCAGAACTAAACAAGATAGTAGGAAGATGGCATGGGGATTGTGATGCATAACTGTACAAGATTCTCCTTATTATTTGCTCAGGTCCTAGCACACTGCATGAAATGTTCTCTTGTTATGTCCATTCATGGTTTCATTCATAGCTTCAGCCATGCGCAGCAGTGTGGCAGATTGCTCATGACGTGGACACACAGAACAAGGCTGACTTTACAATTCTTTGCCTCCATGCCCTGTCTTCATGTCCACTTGAATAGAAATATTCACACTCAAGTGTATCAAACACCATTATCTCACACCAGAACATGAAAGATATCTGGGCTGAAAAGAGGCTGGTGTTAAAGGGGAACATTTATTGAAATATTTTACTCTGTTTTAATTATTCTTGAATAAAGTATCTCTGCTATTCTTATTTATACATGAGTTAATCCTACAAAACATAATCCTTTTTGTTGGAATATTTTGTCAGGAGAAAACATTCAAGCCTCATGGCCCTGGAAAGAGGATGCCTAAACAGCATCTAGGGCTGGAGAGAAATTTTCTTAGGGTGTCTAAACCATCTCAAAAAGTGCAGAGAAGCTGTGTATAAATTCCATTGAAACTCCTAACGATCACAGTGTCATTCATTGTTTGCATTTGCATTGCAGTTTTTAAAAAAAATTATGCCTTCCCACAGCATGCTGTTTCATAGATCAACAGATATTACTACCATTGTGATAATCAGCTTTCAGTTTCCTTTTCCAACATGTATTCTAGTATAATTTCTTGTATGTATTAAATAGTTCCTTCATCTGAATGGAATTAAACATTCAGATACTTGTAGAGTACTAGTTAAGCAGACAAGAGAGAAAGAAAGCAAGATGCTTTTGTGGTTATTTATATCTTGAAGAAATTAAGTTCTGGCAATTGTGGTCACATCTGCAAATTCTCATCCCTTATTCTCTCTCTCTCTTAAGGCACCCTTAACTTGCCAGTTAAAATGTCAAAAGAATTTGCAACAATTATGACAGCATCCTTTTTGTGGTGATAATTTGTTTAGATTCTTTTTTTTTTTTTTAGGAAAAGATACTTCGGCTGGATGGTGTTATGACTGGATAACTCATTTGTTCTCATTCTCTCCTTACAGGGAGTATCAGCAAAAATTAAGTGAGGGAAAGACTAAAAGATCCTCAACAGGTGGAAAAATTGAAAGCTCTTCTTCCTATAATTTCCTTAGCTATCTGTATTTGTAACAACCTTCTCTTGCCTTTAAGTGCTTTTCGTAGTGGGAAAGTGATGCTTTATCTGCAGAAACTTTACTATGTGGAGTCTTCCCTGCTGATAAGAAATTGCTGGAGCCAAGAAGCAGAGAAGCAGCATGAAAACCTGGGATAATCTAGGATAACCTGACCTTCGTGAGTACCACAAAAAGGACACCAATGCTGTTTTGAAAATTAAACATAGATACAGCTGGCAGGTGTATGACATGCTGCGCTGTGCTCTGCTAGTGAAGGCACCAGTGTCCTGCACTGAGTGCCTGAGAGTACTTATGAGTGTGGGGGTCCATGCCAGAAGACAGATGACAGGACTGAGTTTCTGCTTTTAACCTAAGGCCCCACACTCTTCCTCTCAAAATTTGCCAGAACTTGTTGCTAACTGACTCGTTCAACATTTGGAATGAGGTTGGCAGAAACAAAGGCACTGAGGCAGACCTCTAGGAAGCTTAACAAAGAGTATTCCTCCCCTCTTGGCATTAAGAGCTGGAAACAGGTGGCTATGGGGCCATCAAAAGCTGTTCTCATCTTTGCTATAACACTTCAGGTCCTGAATCCTCTGTGAGGCCCTCACTGCCTTACAGACTCTCATCTCTGTCAGGACTGGGGGTGCTAGGTTTTTTTCCGCTTTGTAAAAATATTCCTGTTCATTTCTGCCACTCTAAAATGAAACAAAAATGCATTTCAAAACTTCTCGTAGAAACACGAATCTTCACATACATGCTGTGCAATCACTCAAAGCATTCTCAATGTTTTACATAGGAGTATTTAGAACAAAAATATTACCTGGAATAGTAATTCTGAAATAATTTTATTTTAAAGTACCTTTGTCCTTCTGTCCATATCATAGGCTCTGGGCATGAAAATTGTACCCTGGAGGCAGAACTTGCTGGGCAGTTGCCTTAAAAATTACCCTGAAGATGAGCTACCTACACCTTCAGCAAAATCTGAATCCCTAACAGAGTGGTACCTACTGACCCATCTGTAGAAACTAATCTTTCTTAAAACAACAGCCTATCTATGAGATCTCTTCTTCAGATTGAATCAATTCTTCACCACATCATGTAATTCTGAAGAGAGGATGCTATGCCACAACAGAATAGCCACAAGAAAGTGAGATACAAAATATGCTGTGTAAAAAGAAACAAACCTTTCTTTTACTTTCCATATTTAAAACCTTTGCTCCAGCTCGGCAATAAAACAGATTTCTTATAAGTAGATTTTTATGAGAAGTAAGTGAGTTCAGCTGTGCTCTATCAGAAAAAATTAAGGATTATCTTTAAGGAAAATGTACATATTTAGTCAGACATCAAGTTCTACCTTCTAGAAAACAAATTAAACAAGGCATTAGATTGGCTTGAATCATTTGGCTAAGCAAGAAGAGTAACCCATCAGCATTTACAGAAAACAGGAGGTATTTATTTGCTTCTTAGCAGTGCTCTTCATCTTTGAAACCAAAATAGAGCAAAAAGTGTTTCATTCTTGTTTATACCAAGCTAAATGTTTACATTAAGTGTAAAGTAAACCTCTGTTGCCTCCTCCTCCTGAATTAGAAACCAGGCAAAATTACCAAAGGTGTCTTTGAATATCCTCAGATGTTTGCTTGTATCCAAAAAAAACAAGTTAATTTGCTTGGATTAAAAGGTATTTACTATACATTTTTTAAACTCTAGTTTGAAAGGAAAAGTATCTACCTTGTTGCACATGAATAAATCCCTTTCTGTGTTTATCCTACCAAGCTAATCTGTCAAGATGAAATCTGTCATTTTTTGCATTTATTATGTGTTTGTCTCCACAGTATCTTGGAAATGAGTACACAACTTAAATGAGAAAGGCCCAAAGCAGTCATGCTTCCCAGTCATCATGGGGTTTTGATGGTTTACCTTTTAAGATCAAGATTCTTCTAATATTTCCTGGAGAATTTGTGGGGTTTCTGCGGTTGATTTTACCCCCAAACGAATTTTCATTGCTGTCAGACAGAAGTAAAGCCTGAGTGGATCATTCTTATCTTCAGCTCTACCATGGCCGGTAGAGCTCTATTCACTATATATTTTTGCTGCTAAGGAATGAAATTTTTATGATTGACCCAAACTGTAAGCCAGGGCCTTGCAGTGGAATCTACCCTGGGCTGGGACTGGTTGGAAACCTTGTACCAGGTGTGCACTCAGTACCAGGCGTGCATGTCTTAATTCAGAACCAAGGGAGACACGGACAATGGTACCAACTGGACTAAATGGGAACCTGCTATACCTTATTTGTCGGCCATAAATCATGAAGAAACTCAAGGCATTAATGAATGCTGTGTAAACAACAGCAGTAGGAATGAAAGCCAGAGTTGCTCCAGCTTTCAAGTACTTTCCACCTTTTTTTGTCCTTCTTTTTTTCTTAAACATAGGCTGTGGATGGAACTAACACAAGTGTCTTTAGTCAAAGCTGATGAATTAGGTGCATTTTAAAGAGTTTTTAAATTTTTTGAGTCTTTTCAACTGATATGAATTCAAGAATGGTTTCTTTCTAGGAGTTTTCAATACAGATGTTGATGAGAGGATGTTACATTCATAAAGCTGGAAATAGTTTTGGTTCAGTCCATTGTGTTAATAAGCATTTTTCCAGCTGTTTTGTCCCAACAGGCTTGTATTTGATAGTTCTTTTTCAACTGTAACATTTTAAACCCTTTATGCTTTGGTGGAATAAAAGTGCATATTGTGGATTCATGGTGAATGCTTTTTAAGTAGCAGTAACACTTTCAAGCCTGGTCATCTGTGTGTTATGTACAAATGCCCCCAGCTGTGGTTTTGCATCCAGGCAGGATTTTGGTTTATACAATCAAATGCAGAAAATGATAAAAAAGTTTAAATTTTTTTGGAAAAAATATATATATA
>JAWWES010000094.1:22578785-22593994 GCA_035583135.1 Lophotriccus pileatus | reverse complement strand
CCAGAAATCAAACTGAAATTTCAAAGGGACAAGCAGGTGCCCCAAAATAATTTTTGCTTAGAAAAGTCCAGCACAGGGACAAAGCTTTAGGAAACTCATAATATGGGCCTTAAGCAGTTTGATTGATGGACTTTGACTTACCCAATCTGCTGGTTGTTGTGTAAAACTTCCATAACTCCATAGGAATGAGTCTTATTGCTTCAGGCTCTTGCTAAATAAAAACCACTTTAGTTTGATTCTGCACATTTCGTATACCTTGATTTATGACAAATGACATCCAAGGGAGTATTTACTTTCTGTAAGGATATACATATATGTCAGGAGAAGGAGACTGTTCTGCACTTTAAAAATCTTCTTCCTCCCAAGTCGCAAAATAAATACAAGCAAAAATAACTTCTTCTTTTTTTTTCTTTTTTTCTTTTTTTTTCTGTTTTTTTTCAGCTTTTCCACTTGGGAAGCTCTTCTTTCTTGTATCTCATGGGAAAGCAGCATTTCTCATGTGCTGCTCTTTGAAATAGTAAAATCTTGTTTCCACTAAGTTGCCATGCTATTGAGGTTTAAACACTAAAAATGTAAACAATCCAGCCAGTGTGCTGGTCTTTAATGCCTTGAAAATTGCTGTAATTCCCCCCCCCTCTATATTTTTAGTTTAAGGTTCTACAGTCATTCAGGTTATTAAGTTTTGGCATTTGCAGATTGTTGTTATTGCTAGTTGATGGCCATGTGGTTGATTTTAAAGTGTTTCTTAAACCTTAGGATGATACACTTTTTTTTCAAGAAAATATGGAATAGAAATATTTTGTCAGCATACCTGCAGTGAAGAAGGGACTTATTAGCAGGTAGCTTAAAATAATAATCACAAACATGACAGCAACATAATATTATTCATGAGGGCTTACCATTTAAAATGAGGAGAGCTGTGGGAAAATAAGATTCTACAGAAGAGATAAAGATGAACCTTTGATGTTGATATGAGTGGGGTGGTTTGAATGTCTAAGTTTTTTTGCATGGAAAATTGCTCTTTATTAATTAGATGAATACAGAGAGCCAGTGAGCACAGAGTAGTGCTGTGTGATAGGCCATGTACTAGCCTCCATTTCATTTTAATCTGCCATCAGGTTAAGCCTCTGGAAGCCAGAGATGGGAGAGACAGAAGGGAGAGCTGGGCACTGTGCCTGTGTGCAGAGGGCCCTCCTCTCCATATAGCCCAAGGAATGTGTACAGAAAGTCCCTTGATCTCACATCATTAACTGATCTCCCATCCAGGAGTCCATGCCTTCCCCAAAATTTTGTCAGATCTGAGGATGTACTGGGAGCAGGGCTGTGACCATTTTCCTCCCTTTTCCTCCCAGAGGTGCATATTTAATTAGCAATCTGTTCAGCATACACTCCTCACAGCTGTCTAGCACTGATGGTCAGAGGAACACAAGAATGCTGTCTTTTCTTTAAATTTCAGAACAAATAACGCACCTCAGTTGTGGCAAAAATCTCTCACTCAGCACCCTTTGTGGCGAAAGAATCCACGGGAGACAGATTTTGTCCAGGCAGAACTCTCTCGTAACCTTATTATTCCATTTATATAAAGAGTAAGGGTCTGAGCTATCAAGCCAGGCCAAGTGTTACTGATCTGCACACATACCATACAGACACTCCCGTGGCTGCCTTCAGCCGCGAAGAACAATCATGCTTCAAGTCACTTTCCAGCCTGACCTTGCGATTCTTTTCATACACACACACTTAGCTCTGGCTCACTCAGGACCACAATACTTTTGCTTTAATAGTTTTGCTTTAATATTTTCTTCTTCTCTTCTTCTTCTGCTATCATCCAGGTGGCTGATGTTGTCTTGTTTAGCCGTTCCTACATCTCCCCCTTTTCTGTTTTAGGACATTGGGTTCACAGTGAGAGCAGCCAGCACCTTGGCTTCAGTTCTTCTCATTTTCTTGATTGCTCGCCAGATGATTCACAGCACTATAAGAAAATACAAGAGAAACGCACATCCTATCCCTACAAACTATTTGTACTGCAGTTAACATATAAAGGATTCGCTGCATTAATCTGATAGCTACCATTAACTAATTTAATATCTAAATTACTTGTCGCAAGCAATCATAAAGTCATGAAGTGCAAGTCATAACAGAATCAGTTATACCAGTCAGTAAGATGTAAACTATAAAAGATTTCATTCTCTTCCTTCAATCAATGACCCAGCAGGAATCATGTGTCCTCTGTCCAGGTAGAATCATTATTTAAAATGTGTACTTCTAGATCCCAGCATGACACTGATCTAAAAACAGATGGGTTTAAAACATGAGCCCAATAATGCTGTTGACCATTGGCCAAACAAATCAAATTGAAAACCAGCTAGTATTTCAGGCACCATCTTACTTCAGTATTGTTGGAGATAGCAGCCAAATAGGCCAAGAAATTGTTAGTAGGATTCGGTTTCAGCACCTGTCACTGCCATGATAGTACTTGCTTTTTGATTCAACTTCTTCAGTTGGCCCCATGTAATATCAGGGATGTCTTCAGTTCTCTTCCTCTTCCTTGTGGTCTTCTGCTACAGTGACAGAGTCTGCATTTCGGGCATCGGATCTTTTGTGGAGTCTTTCCAGCTCATTATACGGTTTGATGTATATTGCAGGAAGCCACCGTGTGCCTGTTGGTAGAAGAACACAAGCATATCCTCTCCCCCACATTATCAGTTCTACTGGTCTTTGTCACTGGGATGATTCTAAAGGCTCACAGTATCATACTGTAGGCTTTTGAGATCCATCTGTGGGGCCTCTCTACAGCTGTTGTAGATATATGGGAAGAGAAGCGATTTAAAAATTGTGGTGTGTAAACTGCATTGTCTAATTGTTCTTGGGAAGGCATATTTCCCCTTTTTTGTTTTAAAAGCATTTCTTTCAAAATTAAACGTGTATTCAGTAATTGCCTGCCCTGTAGGTGAATGTGGAATACCTGCAACATGTTGAACTCCCCATTGCTGTAAAACAATCCTGTGCCGAGCGAGAGACATAGCCTGGCCCATTATCAGTTTTAATTTGCTTGGGTAAACCAAGAATAGCAAATGCCTGAGACCAAGGCCTTTGTACATCTTTGCTGTTTTCCCCTGCACGTGCAGATGCACAAGTCATGTGCGAAAACACGTCAACAGATACATGTACAAATTTCAAACGACCAAACACTGCAATGTGTGCTACATCTGACTGCCAAATTTCATTAGCAGACAAACCTCTGGGATTAACGCCAGAAGAAACATTGGAAGTAATCAAGGACTGGCAGTCAGGACATGCATGGACTATATATTGGGCCTGTGATAAGCAGAGGTTAAACATTTTTGCTAAAGCAGCTCCATTTGATGAAAAAACATTTGAGAAGCAACTGCTGGCTGAAAAGTAACTGTACCCACAGTGAGAGAATTTTCTTTGGCATTTCATTCTGCTAAAGGACCTGGCAAGGATGTATGAGACCTGATTTGACTTACAAACAAAGGAACATCCTGTGCCTATAGTAATAGTTTCAGATTAACAAACATGTCAAAAAACTGCTTATGAGAGATGTCTTTCAAAAAGCAGAGGGCTAATCTAGGTAGCATTTTCACAACATATTTGAACCTGAAACTAAATTTAGAGGGTCTTTTGAAAACAAAGTTAGAGCATATAAAACTGCCCCTAATTCTACTGCCTGAATACATCCATCAATGTCCTGCACAGAAAATGCCCACTGACCATTCTCATTTCATACCACAGCTGCTGTACCTGACTTTCCAGAAACACCTACAAGAACTGTTTGAGCCCCAGGTACAGCCACAATGTCCTTAGGTCATATGTCTAACAGATGTAATTGTTGTAAAAGTTTGGATTTTGGCACACGAAATGCAACAACATTGAGATAATCAGCTAAGATAGTTTGCAAAGAAAGGGATCGAGACAAAGTAAAACCAAAATATTTTTAAAAGGAAGGAACAAAAAATCTGGATCTCAGCCTATCAATTGCAGGGTTCTGGCTCTTCCCCGCTATATCAGCACTGTAATCAATTCCAGGACCTAAGTTACTGTCTTTTTCAAAAAATGTGGAAGAAAAAGTGATTCTAAAAAGTACATGATCTGAGATCCTTTGTCACGTTGACCAATAACAGCTAGTGGCTGTAAACTTGTGTGGGCCACTATGAGGCAAATAGGGAGAAGGACACGAATGTGATCAGCTTGCAACTTAGCAATTTTGTCAGCCACCAATTCTAATTCTTTTTCTGCAGCAGAAATTAAACGGCGAGGTGAATCTAATGCAGCATCTCCTTTCAACAAGCTAAACAGATTATCAAGTTCCCCTCAGATGATACGTAACATAGGTCTAATCCAATTAATTGTCCCCATTAAACTCTGCAAATCATTAAGAGTTTTGATTCAATTTGAAATTTTTAGGTGTTGAGGCCTAACTGTAGATTCTGCCAACACCCATCTAAGATATTTCCACGGTGTACTAATTTGAATTTTATCTTCAGAGACCTGTAGCCCCCTTTTTTCAATGATTTTAGTGAGCATGTGTTTTTTTTAAGATAGTCACCCTTTTCTGCACAAACTAATATATCATTCATACAATGAAAAATAATACTGTCTGGAAAGGAATCTCTAGTTGGTTGTATAGCTGTTGAAACGACTAATTGACAAATTACAGGACTATTCATCATGCTCAGGGGTAAAACTGTCCACCTTTTCATATGCTCTGCATTACTGATACTTGGCACAGAAAAGGTAAAATGATCACAATCATCAGGATGTAAAGGTATGTTAAAAAAAAATCTTTTAGGTCTATGATTCGTATAATCCAATCAAGAGGGAGCATCATAGGATTAGGTGTACCAGGTTGTAATGTCCCCCTAGACTGCATAACTGCATTAATTGCTCTTAAATCCTGAAGAAGACTCCATTTTCTGTATTTCTTGGGAATTACAAAAGTTGGAGTATTCCAGGGGCCTGCAGATTGTATAGGCTGTCCAACCTCTAGCCACTCCTGCACCAATTCACAGGCATGTTTTAACCTTTCCTCTTTAAAAGTCCACTGACAACCTAAACTGTTAACCACATAAGCTTGGTCAGTGACCATTAGGATAAATTTGAATTCCTGGCAACCAAATCCAAATTCCGTTGTGTCAGTAAATCATGTCCCCAGAGATTAGTCATTATGGGTAAAATGTAGGGCTGAAACCAAGCAGATATGCCATTGGGACTTATTGTCTGTAATAATCGACTGTTTTTCAGTGGACTTTGAGATCCCCCTACTCCAGCTACTGTAGCCAAGGCCCTTTCAAGAGGCCAATCAGAGGGCCACTGTGTGTTAGAAAAAGTTGAAACATCAGCTCCAGTATCAACTAAACCTGAAAAAGTCCGTGCCTCAATTTTTATGACAAGCATAGGCTGTTGTTTAGTAATTTCCTGGGACCACAAAATCTGAGGTAGTTCCGAGACACCAAAACCAGAATCTCCCCTTTCTTGGGTAGAAACAGAAGGAACCCAATAGGGCAAAAGTGTCAGTTGATCAATCCTCTGTGCAGCTGCAGTTTTGCACAGGACTTTTGCAGTTGTAACCCTTACTTTTATTTCTCCTGTGTAATCACAGCCAACAGTTCCAGGCAATACCACTATTGCCTGCTATACAGTTATATAGTTGAACTAGATGCCCCAATTATTAACCCCATCAATCTTTTGGAGGCAAAGGCCCCCAAAACGATGTATTTATTGCATATGCTTTAGGTTCTGTCAGTATTAATTCTGTTTTGGTTGCCACGTCCAAGCCAGCACTCCCTGCTGTTGAGGGGGTGAGGTCATAGATTGAGCATTTGCCCTGTAGGCCCTGTTGTACTGAGGGGCACTGGGCCTTGCGCCCCCCTTGGGGTTTCCTGATACTGGTCTGCCATCCCTGTCAAATTGAGATTTACACTGATTGCCTCAGTGATAGCCTTTGAAACAGCGAGGACATAATTTACTAGGCTGTTTCTTAGTCCGTTTGTTTGGTGTCCTAGGACAGATTTTACTGACATGACCTCGCCGACTGCAATTAAAACATTTTTTTGAGGTGTTCCTGATATTGAGATTAGACAGTGTTGCAGCCAGGACATCCTCAGTATGTGATTCAGTGCTAACATTCTGAGAAGTTTTTATATACACCCCGATGTCAGAAACTCTGTCTCTAATAGGAGCCAAAGCAGCCTTACAATCAGCATTTGCATTTTCATATGCTAGCTGAAAAAGCAAGGCTCTGGCTGCCTCCAGGTTATCTATCTGGCGTGCAATAGCATGCTGCAGCCAATCTACAAATGACATATAAGATTCTTGCGACCCCTGTCTAACAGTAGCAAACCATGCTGTTGTCTTCCCTGCCTCTGGAACTCATCCCTGGGCTGTCACAGCCATCCGTGCCGCCTGTTCAAAAACTCTGCAGTCTAAATGCACCTGTGCTTGAGGAGAGACGCATGGTCCCATCCCCGATAACATGTTGCCTGTGGGCAGTCCATTCCGAATATTATCTAAAGCCTGTAAAACAACCATGTTTTGATATTCTGATTGCCACGCTGAAAACTGCACTGGGATCAGTATTGTTTGCATTCGAATTGTCCAATCCCGATGCACCATGGAATTACCAGAAGCAATCAATTCTACCAGTCCCAGTGTGAAAGGACTTTGAATGCCATTTTCCATTACAGGTTTTTTTAGTTCCTTGAAAATTGGATACGGAACTGCCTCATGTGTAGGGGGTTGATTTGGATAGTAAACCTCAGAAAAAGCAAAAGAAAAATCCCCTTGCTTTAATACTTCCTCCGTACAGAACTGCATAACTGTTTTTGACATGTGCTGAACATGTTCATCAGCATCATTAACCCTCTTATTCACAAAGTCAGTAAGAGGAGGTGCCGTAGGGGGCACCGAATACAGATTTTTGGATTTCTCTTTATCCACTAAAAATGTCTGCATAGGCATAAGGGGAGGGCATAAATCAGGTCCCATACCAGGATTTATGAGTCCTGGATCAAAAGGATTTACATTAGGACCATTGTCTTTAACATTTTTCACTCTGGGCAAATCACAAACATGTTCCCTGCCATGCCCCCATTCACCCTGTTTTTCAAGAACTCTTTCTGCAGGTTGCAAGTGAGACAATGCTGTAAAAATAAATCTCCAAGTCACTAACAATTCATCTGCAATGTCAAGTCCCATTTGTTTCATAGATTCTAAATGTTCACCAACAAGTTCCCATATTTTACTATTAAATGAACCATCCTCCTGGAAGCAATTACAATTACTTTTCACCCATAATAATAAGGAAGTGACCTGCCTGTCACTTAAATGATATCCTGAAGATTTTAAAATCTGGTGCAAAACTCAAAAATACAATGTTCAATAGAAGCAGTCTGCCCCATCTCTAACACAACCCCAAAGCTCCTTGCTCAACAAGCACTGCTGTTCTATATTCTGATAGAGCTGCAGCCACAGAAAAAATCCCCCTCTTTTTTTTTTTTTTTCTATTTCTTTTTCCTTTCTCTTTTTTTCTATGTTTAACTTTTCTTTTTTCTTTTTTTTCTTTTTTTTTTCTTCTACTCACCGATCGGGCCATGTGTTCACCACAGTGCAGAAAAATGGCTCATACAGGGCACCAATTGCTGTAAAAGTCCCTCACTCAGCACTCTTTGTGGTGAATGAATCCACGGGAGACAGACTCTGTCCAGACACAACTCTCTCGTAACTTTATTACTCCATTTATATACAGAAGAGGGGTCCGCGATATCAAGTAACACTTGTTACTTGACAAGTGTTACTGATCTGCACACATACCATACAGACACTCCCGTGGCTGCCTTCAGCCACAAAGAACGATCATGCTTCAAGTGGCTTTCCAGCCTGACCTTGCGATTCTTTCCACACACACACACACACACTTAGCTCTGGCTCACTCAGGACCACAGTGTTTTTGCTTTAATATTTTCTTCTTCTTCTCCTACCATCCAGGTCGCTGGTGTTGTCTTGTTTAGCTGCTCCTGCACTCAGGGGACTCTTTTTGATGCAATTTGGAACTCTTTCTAATGTAATTTGGAACTCTTTCTAATGAAAACAGACTCGTTTTCCTTTTGTTCTGACACTACTACCTTTTCTTGCAGACTACTAAGCTTTTTGCTTTGCCCCAACTCTCAGACCCTTTTTTGCTCTGTTGAAGAATTAGGTATATATTGGACTATGACAATCTCAAAATGGCGGCTTTCAGAACACCTAGCCAGAGGTAGGTGAGACATTACCAACAAGCTTCCAGCACCTGACATTTCCTCATGAATGCTTGATGTTTCAGAAAAACAGCAGAACATAGCTTTCCCTGTATTATCCTTTATTTTACATACTTTCTTGATCTCCTTTAATCATCTTCCCTACTTACAAACTCCTACATACCTCTAACAACCCCTCAAGGAACTGCATCAAGCTTGTTCCATTTCCTAACGAAGTTAGGTTAGTCATCTGTAACTTTTACACAGGGTCACCATGGAGAAGAAGATTGTTTTTCTTTACACTAAAAAAGGTATGGAAAGGTACAAACTGTTGTGTAACAGTGTCTCTTTGACAACACAGTAACAGGTGAGTTAACAAGAACAAAGACATCTGCCTCCTCAAAAAATGAGGTCCCCTGTGGTTACTTGCCTAAATTTGGATACATCAGGAGACTGACTCAGGTACACAGTACTGCAAACTCCTACCATATTTGCTACATGTTCTTCAGTAAACCGAATAGATAAAATAATCCTGCACCTTTTTTTTAGACCAAAGCTTTTTCTTGTATTTTACTCAAACAGCCTTTCTCATTTTCTCTAGGTGAAGAAGACTAACCATATTCCCTTCTCTGCCTGTTGTGGATTGGACTCATAAACCAATTCTTACAAGAATGGAGGTTTGCTCTGCATCAAGGGCTTGCAGGGGCAGCAGAAGGTGATGGCAGCGGAGGTCTGCAGAGAACCTGTGTCAGAGGGAGGTTTTGGGTGGCCACCAACAGAAGATGGAGCTTGACCAACCTCACCTACTGCCCTCATCAAAGCCAGAGCAGTGTTTCACTGAAGGGAGAGATGTCTTTCCTCACTGGGTTAATATTCAAAGCATGGGCAGCTTAAGGAGCCTGGCCTATTTTACTGACAACAGCCATTTATTATGGGCTGGCCAGTGGGTACAGATAAATGGTGCAAAGATGAGTCACAAGCAATAAGTCCACTCCAATCCATGTCAGGCATCTACAGATGAAACAAATTCATACAAATTGTTCCTCCATGGAAAGGCAGGATTAATGTGATTAATGGTCTCTGGTGTAGAAAAACTGGAGCAGATGAAGGAGGGAAATACAGTTGATGGTTAAACAGTTCAGAAATAAGGAAGTTCAGTCCAAGGTCAAACCTCAGAAAAATAGGAAGAGAATTAAGCATACAGTACAACAAAAACTGTTCTGACTTCTTGAAAGCTAATTCTGTCAATTAACAGGTACTATGTGTTCCTCACTTAGAAAATATGATGGGAAATTACAATAATAGCCTTGAGTGACTGCACAAAACTGTTTCCTGTGGAGAAGCTGGATGAATTCAAAGAGTAAATAATATTTCCTATTAACAAAATTCCATGTCCTGATTATATAACTTGTCCTAATTGATGAGGGGGAAAAGAAAAAGCTGAAAGCAACAACAACAAAAACACACCAAGAAACAAAATAAACCACACAAACTCCCCTGAATCAAAATAAATAAACACAAATAAACAAACAAAAAACCCCAAGAATCCCAAACCCACCATGAAAACAAAAAAAACAAAACAAACAAACCAAAGAAATCAAAGCTCTATTGCAATGTAATGGTGTTGGTTTCTAGTGGTCAAAATAGGATTTGAGGAAGAAACTATCTAGTCCTTGACTGTTACATGATAATGCAAAAAAAAAATAAGCTCTTCCTCTGAGGCTGAAGTGTTCTGCACAAGTTGCTTGGTGGACAAATTTCCACCAAAAAGATTTTTATGTTGTCTAAGCAGTGAAAGCAACCAAAATTTACATTCAGTTGACATAAATTCCACCTAATTTATTTGACTAGGTATAGCCATGAAGCATGTAGAAGCAGCCAGCAACACTACTTAGATTTTAGTACCTTGATCTGGTCTCCCATCAAAAATGTATCTTGGACTATCTTGCACTCAGGGAATAAGACTGAGCAGGTCTCTGATTAAGTGTGTGAAGGAAAAGCCTGCACGTCTGCTATGAACACTCTAGGCATCTCTGAGAGACACAGACATGACATGATTGCACTTTGTGACAAAATGTTAAAAACATTTTGGGTTATTCCTATATTAAATAAAGAGAAAACATATTTTTAAATTTTAAAAGCTCATCTCCTTGCAGGTTCTTCCTCCTTCATTTTTCGTTAAATAAATTTCAATCATTTCGCATTTTCACAGTTTAAATTTAATGCCAGGCTAATAATTTGTTTGTGTTTGCTGATGTCCTTCTGCTACAATATAAGAGTACTCTTTTAATGTCAGAATTTTAATCTTTATGGTCCTTTTGTCACTGATTCACTTAAACACAATGAACAATAAATGCAATGAATAAAATCCTTTATTTTGGGTCTGAACCAAACCAAACCTCTGAATCTTTTGAACTGACAGTGAGAGCTGTTTTTAGACCTGTACAAGGAACTCTCCCTATTTCTAAAAAGTTTCCCAGGCAAAGTAGCCATAACTGTTAACTGGTCATAATTAGCGTCTTTGTCTCCTATTAGAAAAGTACAGATTTTGTCAGAATTATTTGATGCACAGGGATTTGTTAATATAACAGGAAAAACAATGATGATGACATTTAGACTTGTCTTTGTTGTTTGTGAGTGAAAAAGCATGTTCTCCAGTCACTTCACTTATGTGCCACAGATGTTGTAACCCCTTAAATCTGTAGGTAATAAGTGACACATTTGGCAATCTATTATAGGAGAGTCAAAGGCAGACAGCAGAATTAGAAGAGAAGGGCAGAGCATTTCCACTTCCCAGACTGGGTCTTTGTAGCTGACAGAATGAGATGTGAGTGAGAAACAGATCAGAGATCTATTCTGCCCTTGTGGATGAAGACTTGTGATTAGAGCAACAAACTTATTTGTGATTAGGATTTCCAACTCTTTCATGGATGTGAGGAGCAAAAATTAGAATTGTTTCATGTAATCTAACATTCATGAAAGATTTTGGAGAAGAATGATGCTGAAATAGTGTATCAATTCATAAAGTTTTTCTTGTGGGAGAAGTCTCACATTACGGTGCAGTGAGGTGTTTTCCTCTTCTTTCTGGCTGCAGAGCAGCTGTTAGAACCATACCCTTCCCCTGAAACTGTATTCTGTCTCACTTAGAAACGGACTGTTGATCTGAAAAAGCAGAGAATATCAGTGACAGTGAGAGAGCCTTTAGTGATCTTTGTGGAAAGACTAAAGACCCAACATTCAAAAACTACACATGCTCTTTAAGTCTACACCCAACAGAGGTGAGCAACCCCCCCCAGCTATATTTGCCAGCCCATGACTAGATTTGGCTCTTCACCAGGACTTGCAAACACACACTGGAAAAGTTGTGCAGCTAGATCAGATGTGAACTTCACAAAACATGTATTTCTTTAATGAAAGAAAGAGTTACTTTACACTGATAAAAGAGGAAGCACCGATAATGAAAAACTGTTATTTAGAACTCTTAAAGGAAAAAAGGTCAGGATGAACAGAAGGCCAGATAAGGTAAGTTTAGCACATGGGTTACCTGAACAATTTGTTCCAAAAAAGCCCCACCTCAAACTCTCTATTGTTTGACACACTGAAACCATCTCCAGATAAATTACACAAAAGCAGTACTTTATAAAGTAATTCCTGGAGTGAAAGGAGGTGGAACAAAGGACCCCTTCCTTCTATTTCTTGCTTACATGAGGTATATACTATGCCTCTCCCTTGTGTAATTCACGCAAACTCAGTACTGCAACTGTCTTCCCTTTGTAAAGGACTTGCGGGTCTGCAGAAGAAAATTGCTGCGTAAGAGTTAGGTGGTGTGATTTAGTGGAGTGAAATTGCTTTTCATGTGGAATTGGTAAATTGTATGGTGGGAGATGAAGGCAATAAAGAGAAAATGAAATTGTAAGACTGAAATATTCTTAAATCGAAAATTAGAACTACTTTTGAAAGAGAAGCAGCAGTTAAGCTTATGAAGGAGAGGGCTAGAGTCCTAGAATCATCTCTGGGTTGGTTTTTTTTGTTTGTTTATTCGCAGAATTCTTCCTAATTTCCTTGTTATGAAGAGTACATTATAATTTGTCAGAAAAAACAAAGGCCCACATTTCTTTGTTATGGGCTTGAATATCAGGCTTACTTCCTTTCCCCTTCTCTATTGTTTCAGTCCAAACCACACATCTAAAGTAAAATTAGATTGTGATTTTTTCCTGGGGTGCATTTCACACGTCCTCTTGTACAGTGGAAAGTGAATTAGGCAATAATCTTGTTTGGAATTGAATGCAACTTTAGGTTATAAATTTAGATAAATACTTCAGATCGGTCTTTTTATTAATTTTATCGTGGATAGATGACATCAGGCTGGTGCAGTCGACACACTGGAGGGAAGGGATTCCACCCAGAGAGACCTTGACAGGCCTGAGAGGTGTGAACCTGTGCAAACCCAGTGAAGTTCAAAAACGCCAAGTGCAAAGTGCTGCACCTGGGTAGGGGCAATCCCAGGCACAAACACAGTCTGGGAAGAGAATCGATCAAGAGCAGCCCTGAGGAATGGATAAGAGGCTGGACATGAGCTGATGATGTGCATTTGCAGCCCAGAAAGCCTTGTATCCCCTCCTGCATCAAAAACAGCATGGGCAGCAGGGCAAGGGAGGTGATTCTGCCCCTCTGCTCTGGTGAGACCCCACCTGGAGCACTGCATCCATTTGTTGGCCTCCCAGCATAAGAAGTCTTGGAGCGAGTTCAGGGGAGGGCCATGAAGAGGATCAGAGGGCTTGAACACCTCTCCTGAAGCTGAAAGAGTTAGGGTTTTTCACCCTGGAAAAGGAAGACTCCAGAGAGACCTTATAGCAAGCCTTCCAGTACCTAAAGAAAACCTGCAGGAAACCTGGAGAGAGATCTTTGGCAAGAAGTTTTAGATTGGATATTAGGAAAAAATTCTTTACTGTGAGGGTGGTGAGACACTGGAACAGGTTGTCCAGAGGAGTTGTGGATGCCCCATCCCTGTAACTATTCAACACCAGGTTAGAAAGGACTTTGAGCAACCTGGTCTAATTGGAAGGATGGGTTGGAACTAGATGATCTTTAAGTCCATTCTAACCCAAGCTATTCTGTGATTCTGATTCTAAGATTTGGGATGAATTTTTTAGTGAAAACTCTGTCCTCTCAGTCACAACTACTTATATGAAAAGTGTCAGTGATATATGAAAAAACGTAGTGTGCGCTCACCAAAGTAAAAAAGTTGTTCTATACTAGTACCTTTTTTCCTTAATTTGAATTTCCTCATATTTCCTTTTACATAGTTCTTCTGCTGACCTTATTATCATAAGAGTGCTGCTTTGGTATACCCAGTTGAGTTACTAAGGAATCCCAAATTTTGACCTGCCCTTATTCTGTGGGCCTAATTTTTTTTTTTTTTTTTAATAAGGTGGCATGAATATGTGGCTTGCATTCATTATGTGAATGTGGTATTCATATTCATTTAATTATGCTATAGATCAGCATCGTCTCCTGAAATCTAGATTTCTGTTTTCAAGGTGTGCTGAATAGAAATGGCAGTAAAGGATCATATATTAATCAATAAAACAGCATAAATGCCTACTACACGGAGAGTCAAAAACCTAATTTCAGAAGCCTTAAGCAGACAACCACTAAAGGCTTTAAAAAAAAAATAATATTTCTGGCTTTCTAGTTCCTGTCAAGTTGGTACTATGCCACTATAAATTTGATGCAGCTGCATTATCTGAGTGTATACTACTTAAAAATCATGTCATTAGGTAAATGTTGATTTAATACTGATTATTTCAACAGGCTTGCATTTATATCCCTGCTAAAAATATTTCTACAACAGCAACTTATTTGAGAAGCGTGAATGCTTAAGGATCATTGCTTAGAGTTGACATTGCTTAGTTTCCGGTCAAATGTTAACGTGCTCTTAGAGTACCCAACCAAGAAAGGCAATGAAGTTATGTTCTTGCTTAAAAATAAAATTTAAAAAATAGGGGGAATAGAGAAGAAAAATTACACTGTTTCATGAAACTCAGCAGAAAAAAATAGAATCTATCAGCTGTGAATACATATTGAGAAGCATTAACATTTGCGTTGCCCTGTTTCTTAGAAAGACATGTCTAAGCTACATAATTAATATTTAGGTTTAATCTGTATTAAGAATAATTGGCTTACTTAAAAGCTGATTAGATTAATGTTATTATGGTGACAATAGCTCAGTTCTAATCATATTGCATTTAAAAAAAAGAGGAAGTGTTTCAGTGCATGGGAATGCTGGAAAGAAGGAAAATAGAAGGAGTTTTATTTAGGATGCAACAAATAGATGAATATTTGGATCACAGAGCTATTGTGCCTTCTATGTTATGGCAGTTTATCAGTATGGTGAATAGATAAAAGCTACCTTATCAGGTACCCTGATGCTGAGAGTAGGGAGGTACATATCTTGATGCCTTTGCACTAGGAAGGGAGTAATGCAAAGTTTCTCTTATGTGGCAGACGAAGAAGCAGACAGTCTGGACGCTTACAACTGAGTTTAGTTTCAGTGTGCAAGCCTCATGGAGAGAAGGTTTACAAGCGTAAGCTTTTGTAAGATTTGGCAAGTAGGAATGAGAGAGGGAGGCTGTACTAATCCAGGTGATGTTAATCAAAACTCAGTGGTGGTTTTCTTTAAACTAAGAATTTAATAAGTGCAAAAATCATAAGGAAGATCATCACTACTCCATCCTAATCTAACTGAGGCAAACTGAAAATAATTTTTAAAGGACAATATCTAGATTTGGGCTTTTTTGTTTTGCTGATTTGTTGGTTGGTTTTGGTTTTGTTTTGGGGGTTTTTGTTTGGCTTTTTTTTGGTTTGGTTTTGGTTTAGTTTTTCAATTTAGCTACAATTCATGTTTCTGAGCTCTCTCCAAAATTCTAATGGAAAAAAGGTACTAAGAAATAAACA
>JAWWES010000094.1:22562545-22572722 GCA_035583135.1 Lophotriccus pileatus | reverse complement strand
TGTGGTGAAGACCATGGAGAAACAAGTGTCCCCTTGCAGTCCATGGGGACCACAGGAGCCTGAGTAACCCCCAGCCTCGGCCTTAGCCCAGGAGGGAGGTAGGCTCAGCCCTGAGGTCAACACAGAGAAGGAAAGGGCCAGAGAAACTGTTCCAGCTGCAACGAGTCGGAGTTGTGCCAGAGATAACAGAGAAGAAACAAGTGCTGCAGAGCACCTTAGGAAAATCTGCTTCTCCTCCTGGACTGATCCAAAGCGGGGAGGGGTACTTTTGTGTACTTTTGTAGATGCATAGTGCTTTTACTTAATAAGTATTATAGTAGATATAGTTGTTTAGTTTTTATTGTGTAGTAATAAACTCTAGTATTATTTTTCCCCAGTTGCATTTGGTTTTGTCTGCATAAACCTTCTCTCAACTTAGAACAATTTGGTTGGTGGGTGTGGTAAAAAAATTGTCACCAGGACAAACCCACAACAGTAGCCCAGGGACCTGCAAAGCTTCTAGGTGGCCATAGTTACAATTTGCCTTTTGATCCATGTTTAAGCAAGTTTCACTCTTCATACAGTCTCTTCAGAGATATCATCCAGTAGGAACACAGCTACTCTGAGGAAAGAACACTCTAAATTAAAAAGGCTTATTTCATATCCCCTACAGAACCAGAAACTACAAATTCATCCCCTAGCTCTCTACTCTTCACATAATGTGAAGCCAGCTTTTCCTTTCTTCTCTGAAGTAGTTTTATTCCTTGCTTCCTTGACTATGTCAGATGGACAGCACTGTTTCTTTACGTACTAAGGTGTTGCAGTGTTTCTTGTGATCTTGACTTTAGTTTTTCCACTGTCATGCATTATTTTGCATCTCTCTGCTTCATATTTGGGTAAGGACCATTTGGAGCAAATTAGATGCCATCATGAAAATGAAATGGTTTTTACTTCAGCAGTGTGAATGGTCACAGTTTCCAAGGCACAATGGGCTGTTCCTGTGGTGCCCCCTTGGTGCCTTCAGGAGCAGACATAAGTTCAGAATGGTGAGGAACAGGGAAGTAGTGATTTAATTATCAGTGCAGTAGCACAAGTCTGTATCTTCACATGCTGTGTAGAACTACTTGAAGATTTGGACTGAAGCCCATGATGTTCTTCTCAGTTTCCCAGGTGTCTCACTATGCCTCCATTGGTTCCACTGCACAGCATTGCAGTGTGCTGCAATACAACACCTTCAAACATTAGTGCATTACAAAGTCAAATTCCCATTTTTAGGAAAAAGAAAAGAAGAGTAAGCTGGTAGTTTCTAGCTAATTTGAGTCAGTGTTAAAATAAAATATTCTACAGAGCTAATGAAAGAACAGGAAGAGCAGGATTGTAGTTGGTGGGGGGAAAGGAAGAAAAAAACTGGCTGTGAGTGGCCTCTTCTCCCTGCAAGTAAAGAGGATCCCACCAGAAGCTCTTCCACCAGCAGGAGGAGTGAAGGCTCACTTCAGCCTTTTCAGGGGTACAGCTGTTTTAGTACCTGAACAATTAAATATGCTTAATGCTGGAAGAATGAAGACATGAAATATTGTACAGCAGTGACAGTAGGATACTTGCAAGTAAAGAGATGTTTCAGGTTAGGAGGCAGGAAATATCCAGTCACTGTTGTATTTCCCATCTTGCTGCAGAAGGTTTCTAGATAGAAAGCAGGTAGGGCATGCACTTCCCTTTATGAAGTGAGTAAAATCTGGACTTCCCTGAGTTGAAAGAACATGATTTTTGGACAGGACTATGTTCCAAGAGCTGATCTGTTTCAAAAGATTCTGGTGTGCAGTGTTTCAGCTGCAGTTTTTCCCTGACCAGCCTGAGTAATTACCTGTCTGAACCTTTATACATATACAACTGAGAGAAAAAATGGTGCTGATAACATGACCATCATGCGTTTCTTATATATTTCTGAGAAAAGTATGTAATTCTTTTTCAGAGTCTGAGTACTACACAATCACATCTTATTGTGGAGGTTTTTCCACTGATCCAAGCAAAGACTTGCCCAATTTACCTTGGTGTAATTACCATTATTCAGTGGTTATCAGATACGTGCTTTCTTAGATGAGTATTTCCTCCTGGTAAGGCAGGGAGAAGGACAGGTGGGCAGTTTGGAGGTAGTATGGACTTCTAGTCTTATTAGAACAACTAACATTTTTGTGATAATTGTAATTTTACTCAGTTCAATGTTTCTGTGGATCAATGCAGGTGCTAAACCATTATGTACCTCTGGCTATTAGGCAAGATAAAATTGAAAAAAGGGGAAAAAAAATCTTCTGTTATTTCGTTATATATCTAATTAGACATTAAGACTAAACCAGCATTTTTATGAAAGGATGTATTTAAGATGCAGGTTTGGAGTTGCAGTAGTAACAACATTTGTTCTGTGTGGTAAACAGAAGCCTTTTGGCAGTGGGATGCTTTAGTTTTGAAAACTGCCAAAAATTGCTTGCTTACATACAGAACTACAGCTACTAAGAGTGCCTGTGAGTCATACAGAAGGGGGGCCAGGGTAAACACAGAGGTGTAGTAAAAAGGTAGGTGTACAGGAAACATGCATTATTATTCTGGCAAACCAAGATACAGGCTGCAGCCTGTCATTAAGAGTGAAGAAAGGGGGAGTGGGAGAGACGAGTTGAAGTCAAGCCTGGATATTCTAATGTAATTTGGAAAGGACTGCAGAGTAGTCTAAATGGTAATGGTTTTTGACAGTTTGATATGTATTTATAGCTTTTGCCAGCCCTGCCTGAATATTATATAGGATTATCTGGGATTTTCTGGATTTATCACCACAGGCATGCAGGATTAACAGCCTGATGAAGTAAAAAAAAATTACTCAGCCAATCCAATCCCTATACTTATACAACGCCCTTCGCACAAGGTCCCAGCGAGTTGCACGAGAAATACAATAACTGCCAGAAAGGATGGTGAAATAAAAGTTTGCCATCTAGGCTTCAAATCCACCATGGAAGTGGGCTATAGATTGTCTCCTAATAAAAGCTTCCGAAGAGTTGGTGCCAATCAAAGCAGGGAGTGGGCATCACTCATCGACTAATCCTGCTCCCCGTTGGTAGCATTAAAGACATATAAGATGTTTTTAATGCTCAGCACTTTCACAGTGGGAATATACAGATTGAAAAAAACTCCTCGAGGCACTTAGAAGCTAGGTGAAAGAAGCTTCAATTAAAAGTAGCTACTAGACACTTAGGATTTCCCTTTGACACAAAACCACTAGTCCATCATACCTACAGCTTTTATCTAGTTTTGTCCAATTGCTTTTACTTTTCCTGTGAAATATTCCTAAAAATCTTATATTCAAACTGTGCTGTAGCATCCATGAAGCAGACACAGGAGGTTCTCTTGATTTTGCATGTGCAGCACTAAGTTAAGCTGTGCTGTGTCAAAAGGTTTGATAACTCTTCAAACGCACTTAATTTCTTCAAACAGAAAAATTTATTAAATCAACAACAGAGCAAATACATTGGAGCCAAAGTACAAATTACAGGCATGCCACTCATTACAGGGCAGTGGTGGAGACCCTGCCAGCATTCCTCAGCATAGACTGGTAGTGGAGTCTTGCAAGCCATCTATCACGGTTTGTCTGAAGACAGACATCCTGAAAGGGTTGGCCATAAATCCTACGTATTAGAAGAAGGGTAAAGGGCTGCTGATGTTGCAGCTGAAAATGAGGGCTAATTGAAAACCAGCAGCTTCTTTCTGCTGTTATCATTATCTGAGCTCACTGACTTGCTATTGTTCAGGATTCTCTCTACCGACTTCAGCCACACATAAAACCAGATAAAGCTCCAGGCTGCCTGAAAGGAAAAGTCTTAAGAAACAGCGCTGAGCACTGTCATCTGAGGGAGGATATCATGGATGTGATCGAAAGGATTAAGAGTACCCATAAAACTGGATTAAAGCATGTACTTGCCTTAATGTTTGGAGTTTCTCCAGTCACGTAGAGCAGGATCTATGGGTAGGTATGCAAAGTCAGAACCATTTGTCCAGGGTTTTGTAGGATGGATGTGATCTCAGCTCTTTAATCAGAGCATGTCTTCTAGAGATGTGTGGGGACTACAGCCTCTTTCCTGAAAATCATGTTAGTACACTTAATGCTCATCAGTGTCCCTCCTGCCACAGTGGTTTGTCTTCAGCTTTGGAACTTTTAACCTAGTCAGAGTTTGATACAGGTTTTTTTTAAGTCAATTATGGAGAATATAATAAATGAGGCTACAGTTATATGCAAGGCATACATTATGGGATGAAATACAGATGTCACAGTAGTTTCAGTAATTGAGAAAAGGTATCAATCATTTCATTTTTCCTGCCATAAGAAAGCAATCCCTTTGTTGTTCAGTAATTATTGTGATTACTGCATTTGTAGGTGAAGGGTGGCTGGCCAATTTTTCCTGTAAGATAAATTAATTTTTTAGCATGTAAGTTTTGACATATACTTTGAAAGAATAATTAACTGTTTTCCTTGGAAGATATTTTTCACTACTTTCAATGAAGATTTTTCTTCTAGCCATGTTTTAATGGCTGTAATAATGAAGCAGCATCATAAGCACATTTACTTATAAAAAGAAATTCGAGAGCAACTTTCCCCCAGGCTGCCAGGTGTATGCTGGGTGTGCAGCTCATGATGTGTTGACTCACGGAGGTGTGAAAAGTCTTATACTATTTAACACACCTGGATAACTGGTTTGGGTCATTCTCCTTCTGCCTGCCCTACATGATATTCTGAGAGGAGTTTTCAGCACCTTATATTGTTCATCATAAGCCTATTATCTCAGGATCAGTATCTGATTGCCTCTCTGTAGACAGTGGGGCATACTACATTAAGAATTTTAACTCTAGATATACATCTATGGAGCAAAAAAAGGCTTATTCATGGTATGGGTTCAATACTTGTAATCTACTTGAAAAGGGTACAAATGAAGTTGGGGATTGGGAAATTTCCTGTAAAATTAAATAGTAAGGGGAAAAAAAACTTTGGTTAATAAAATAATAATTAAAATGTTTAATTTAAATAATATTGAATGATTGTCTTCTGATTCTGTTCCACTTAATAAGGTCATATGAAACAGAAAAGTTCAAAACATCCTGTTCAATTATATTTACTCTTTTCCATTTTTCTTGCAAAACACAAAGGTGCTGCATTTGAATTATTTCATCAAGAGGCTTTGCTTTGGTTAGAGTGCCATTTTTTACAGAAAAGTATTGGATAGGTACCGATGAGGTTGTCCATTGTGTCCATAAGAGGAAACCATATTGTATTTTATTATAGGTCTATTTTTTCAAGTTTGCAATACTTAAAAACTTCCAGAAAAATTCCCTTCACTAACAATTCTTTCACCCTATTTTCACAATTTTGGTACACAAAACCCAGGGAAGAACTAAAAGGTAACCATTTCTCTTTCATCAGCTGTTTTTCAGGAAGGCATTTGTTGGATTTGTTCCCGTATTTATGCTAGAGTGAGCAAGAATAACTAGGTGGCTTTTGTGCTTAGAGAAGGATGGTCTGGGACTGAGCTGCTCTTAAGTGCCTGTGTGAAAATGTCAACCCCTGAGAAAACTTGTCTCATACTGATGAGCTTTAGCATTGTGGTCCTCTTTGCTGATGTATTTGTGAGGTCTTCTATCCACAGTGCATCTTGTGCATGTACTGGTCAGTAGAAATGATTGGGTAGCCTTTTTTTTTAATCAAAGGATGCTACACAAACATACACTAAGACACATGAGCACAAAAAGTACGTATGCACATGCATACATACACACACAGTTCTCCGGTTCTTCATAATAGAGAAAAAAATCATTATTTTTATGAGGCCAGCAATCGGGTTACCAGGCTAATAAATGAAGCATGAATTATTCATCCATCTGCATGTCATATGGATCTTTTAAATTACAGCCAAAGAAATGGTAAAATTGCAAGCTTCTACCATTCTTACAAAACCAATTTAATTGCAAAGACACAATAGAGTTCCTCCCCCTATTTTAACCATTTGCTGTTTTAATGAAACTGGAGGTAGCAGCTTAGGTGGATTTCCATAATATACAACTAATGAGATATAAGGTACATAAGTAATTTACAGGGCTGAAGTGTGCTGGACCCTCATGAAAGGACCTGTCATAAAGACTATAATCACACAAAATTGATTTCATATTTGCTGAACACTGTTTTTAACAGAGACATTGCCTGTATTTATGAATTTGGTATATAAGAGGATGCATGTTGTGAATATTTTGAAGAGTACTACACTGAGCCAAGAATACACTTTTTTAATACTTCTAAGAAATTAATTTTATTCAGGCCTAGCACAGGGAGATAGAAAAATCATATTTAGAGATATGAGATTATTTTACAACGAAAGCATCTGGAACTATCTGTGGGCACATTGTGATTCTCACACCTCTACTTTCTCTATCAGGATATGTTTTCTTTCATTTTATTGAAAGTGTTTATATCATTTCATAAAAGACTGCATAAACGGTCCTTATAAAACTCTATGGTAAATTGTTAATTATATTTCTGTCCTTTTTGCTACTCAGCAAACAGATAAAATGGCAAGGCTAAATTGAAAAAGAAAATTAATGTGGCAAATTTCAAATGAGTGAACCAGGTATTTCATAACAGCATAAAAGACTTACATTTGTTTATGCAACAGAGTCTAAGAGTTTGTAATGGGGAAAAATAAAATTAGAACAAAAAGATGGTATAAATAAATGCTCTGTTTTGCCTTCTTCTTTCCTTGTGTAAGCTCATATTAAGATTTATATTTACCCTATCAATTTTTGTGCTTAATCAGAATCATGAAAATAAACTTCACAACAAGATATGTTGAAGGGAACTATATAGAAAAATACAAAGCAGAAAAGTTTTCCTTCCGTGATTTATTGATAATGTTTAAGTCCCCTATTTGGACAGAAAACATGCTACATTTTAAACGATGTGCCTAAACTCACCCTTTACTCAGACCACTGAGTTACTGAGGGTGTCCAGGCTCTTCCAGGGGTGAATTTTTGGTATATCAGTACCACTGGTCAAATTCATTTATTCTGGGAACCCTGGATCAAGAGACGTAAGAATACTCTTTCGTAGTTTCTGTCCTGGGTTTACTGTTTGTTAGGCTTCCTTCCTTATGCTTTTAAGCTTCTGGAAAACAAGGTGGTCTCTCCATAAGGAAGGATCAACCTGCATGTTCTCCCTGAATTAGTCTATTGTAACTTCACATCTAGAACATCTTAAAATACTCTCCAGAACTAGTAACACAACTGATGAAACACATACATTTTGCCAATTCCTCCTTTTTTGAACAGATCTCAAGCTCCCAACCATAAATAATTTCATAGCCATGCATGAAATGGTCAAAATATAACTGCAGGTGACATGACCAAGGGAATGGCCTGAAGTTGTGTCAGGGGAGGTCTAGGTTACTTATTAGAAAAAGGTTTTTCATCCAGAGGGTTCTTGGGCACTGGAACAGGCTCCCCAGGGAAGTGGTCACAACACCAAGGCTGACAGAGTTCAAGAATCATTGGGACAATACTGTCAGGCACATGGTATGACTCTTGGGGATGGGTGCAGGGACAAGGACTCAATGATCCTTATGGGTCCCTTCCAACTCAGCATATTCTATGATTCTGTGATTCTGTGCCATATATGCAGCTTGGTGTAAAAAAATTCTGTTGATCAGAATTGATGGGAATTACATCTCCTTCTATGCTGGTTACAGGGAGACCATTTGGTCACAATGTCCATGCTGGGCACCTTCAGAACAAGATGAAACATCCAGCATGCACAGCACAGCAACAGGGATGTGAGGTATGAATAAGTGGAAGACATTCAACTTTAAAAATCCACTGAGATACTAATTATCTGCAAGCACAAGAGAAATCATCAATATATTAATGTAATTAGCACTTCTGCAGTGGTTTGCTGACCTCTAAATATTCAGACTGAAAACTCCAGTCAGTATAAACTCATCAACAAGAAGCAGATAACTGTCAGTGGAAGTCAATGGTTTAGAATAAACAGAAGAAAAACTGCGTTTTTGTAGCTTCCAATCTCTTCAATTTGCTAGTGCAAAAATATCACCAGAAGAACAAACTAATGAGCTGGGTGTTACCCCGCCTTACTCATCATAACCAAATTGTCAGTCAAGTTCAAGCTGCCAATTTTGTAGCTACAGACAATTTAAGAAGTAAAAAGATCTCAGCTTGATTTTTCAGGTCCCTGGCTGAGCTTCCTCTCTGACAGCAGGAAAAAGCATCTTCTAGCCTTTAAATGGAGCAAATTAAATATGAAAGAACATTGAAATAGAACAAATATGGAAGCTGTCACAGACAGTCACTTTTAGGGAGTATTTTTGTGACAGTTACTGAACTGAAATCAAGGCTGAAAACACCATAAAACCATCACTTTCATTTTATGATTTTTTGAAGATGCATGTCTCTGCAAAAGTTAAGGAAGCAATTCTTAGACCTTGTGCTGGTTTTGGCTGGGGTAGAGTTAATTTTCTTCACAGTGGATAGTATGGGGTTATGTTTTGGATTTCTGATGAACACAATGATAATAGGGATGTTTTCGTTATTGCTGAGCAGTGTGTACACAGAGCCAAGGCCTTTCCTGCTTTTCATACCAAGTTTGCATGGGAGGTTGGGAGGAGACAATCGGGACAGGTGATCCGAACCGACTAAAGCAATATTCCAGACCATATGACATCATTCTCGGTACATAAACTGGAGGAAGAAGAAGGAAAGGGGGGATGTTTGGAGTGATGGCACTCGTCTTCCCAAGTCAGCATTCCGTGTGATAGGGCCCTGCTCTCCTAGAGATGGCTGAGCACCTGCCTGACCATAAGGAGAAGTCAACTAATTCCTTGTTTCATTGTGGTTGCATGCAGAGTTTTGCTTTCCCCATTACTGGGTTTTCTGGCTTTTACCTTTCTGGTAGATACTTCTTTATCTGGAGCCTTTGGTAGATACTTCTTTATCTGGAGCCTTGCTCACTGAACACCTTTTTAATAGCCATCAGAAAGTGTAGCTAAACTGACTTTTAATCAAGAGGGTCAGTTCTGCTAGGTGTGATTTTGGTGACAAATGGAGTACAGGCAGACTTTCTTTTAATGTTGAGTAGTTGCATTCCTCCTTAAAGAGAGTACAAAACATAAATCTCTGTAGCTGATGATGCCAGTTTTGATAATGAAAGGTTTGTCTTCTGAGAGAAGAAAGACTGTGAAGAAAATTGCAGCAGAAATGCAAAAAGAATTAATGAAAATTGACTTTGAGAGCACATAATCTTTTCAATAAAAGTTTTCAGTAAAATAACAATCCCTTTTCAAATATGCAATTCAAACTATTATTTCACTAAAGACTCTGGCAACTGTTAAATAGGTCACAATTCCTGTCTTGTGC
Source organism: Lophotriccus pileatus (assembly GCA_035583135.1). Taxonomy (NCBI): domain Eukaryota; kingdom Metazoa; phylum Chordata; class Aves; order Passeriformes; family Tyrannidae; genus Lophotriccus; species Lophotriccus pileatus. The sequence continues at coordinate 22,563,296 of JAWWES010000094.1, read as the reverse complement.
TCTTGTGCTGCAACATTATTCCTGAAATATTACTGCAACTGTTTAGGAAAATATACCTTTCATCGCTCCAAAATCTTGAGAGATGTGTGTCAAAAAAGCTGAAGAATGCCAGTAAATAGGAAAAACACATTTTCACTTTGAAGATATCCCCAATTGCTTGGGTAAACAGGTGAAGCCAGAAGACACTTACACTGGTTAGGTCTAGAGATTTTAAGGGGATAAAACTGTGCCTTTGTCTGTCTGGAAATAATTTCATTTTAACTGATATGAATATACTAACATTTATTTTGCTTTTGTATTAGGCTTTTTTCCCCCCAGACATTTGTGCTGCTTTTCACATTTCTGTTAAATAATTTCATGTTACTGTTTCACATCATTGCTAACACGGGGCCAATATCTCACCATTCAGCAGTGTCAGATCATTTACCCAAGATTCCCTCTGACACTGAATGGGAATAAGCGGCTTTTATCTATCTCCATGCAATGTACATGAAGGTTGGAGGGGGAGGATAGCTTGTTCCCCATTTCTTCTTCAAGTGCATGCAAGTGACATTGCCTTACGTTGAATTTTGCCTCACTGGAGTATTTGCTTGCACAGTTTTGCATCTGTGCTCTCTCTGGGCTTGGAGTTTTGTGCAATCTGCCATGGGATTGGGTGGAAAGGAAAACGTTCTTCAGTTGGGGGAAGTCACTGTCATGGTTTTGTCTTGTGCCTTTAAAACTAAGTTGGAAAATTTGTTCCTTTTTTCCC
>JAWWES010000094.1:22540518-22556008 GCA_035583135.1 Lophotriccus pileatus | reverse complement strand
GTCTCTTTTCCCACACTATTCCTTGATCGGAGTCCATTAATTTCGGATTTGTAATTGCTTAGAGGGAGGAGTTTTTTTGGGTCTCCCCTGTGGTTTATTCTCAGCAAAACACTTGTGTCTCACTCAAACGGAGACAGTCACCTATATCATTTTCTGGTAGAGGATGTTAGAAAGTTGCCATATGTATTCTACCTTCACATGCAAGATGCAAAGGGGAGGAATCTAATTACAAATACCTTACTCCCTCAGGCATTCCCTCTCTCTTGTTTTCATCTGTTCCTCTGTTATGATCGTTGCCCCTTTATATTTCCACCCTGCAAAAATGAAAAGCAATAGTAAAGTGTCCCTCTCTAAAGGTATCTCTGGCTTGTCAATCTGCCCACTGACCCCAAAAATGTTTAAAGGGGATCTAGCCCTGCACTCTGTGGTGTGAATCCAACATCATGCACCAGAGGACTTGACTTTGAGAAGTCCCCAGACAGCATGAAACCCAAGTTTCTAGCCCACTCCTAGCATTCACATCTTTGTCCTTTGATCCTCTCCTTTTGAATCCTATAGGGAAGTTGCAAAGTTTGTGCTGGGTGCTATTACAGTACATGTGCTGCAAAGGATGCTGCTTGCCTAATTCTGTGAAGTCACTGAAAATCTCAGGCGGAATTATTAGTGACAATTTATGGTGATTCTTTCCACATAATTGACCATGTCTCCAGGAATCAGCCTGGCTCTTGCTCATGTCACTGTATGTAGCTGCTCTATTTAATACTTCAAAGCAGAGAGAACTAACCTGTGGATCACCATCAAGTCTGGTCACCAAAGTTTAAGGTACTCGGAAGGTCCCTCCTAACACTGCTTTATTTAGTTTCTTCATTTTATGTTTAGATGTGGAAGTTTGGCAGATGTGCTACTTCTCTGTTTAACCTCAGGGAAAAGTTGATGAGGCTGTGCCGTTCAGGGGTCAAAAGATCCCTGCCTTTTAACTGAAATTTGCCAGACATAAGAGGAGAATAAAAGCTGCCAAGAAAGATACAGTTCACCTGGAAATTGTAGGAAATAAGTAACCTCAAAATATGAGAAGAAATCGAACTTTCTGGTCTGTTCATTATCTGCTTTAAGATTTTGTAAAGAAAACCATCAAAACCGCCAAAAGTAGAAAAACCTGAAGCTGCAACCTCCCATTATTAAAGAAGTACTTTGAAGAAGCATGAATTATAAAGAGATGTAAAAATAATCTATATATATTATTTTCTTGTGCAGAGCCTTAGGAGTGATGGATAACTAAAATGGTCTGACAGTCAGTGTATATAAAATTTATATACATATATAAATATATAAAATTTATATACCTATAAAGGTAGTATTTAAAAGCTAGGCTTTAATTCAGTTAACTTCTCATTTCTTTTTTGAAGACTTGTTTATTCATACTGTTGACCACCTGTGTTCTGCAAAATTGGACTTGAAAAGTTAAACAAAATAGATTGTTGTAGCCAAATACATGCATTTTTTATGCTTGTGAATCAAAATATGATGTTTTATTGCAATATCATGTGTTTTCTGTTATTTTTATTTCTGATTCACAAATAACTTCTCCAGACACCTGCTTTATTTATTGGAAAAGTAAAAGAAATGAGGAGAAAACGTTGTATGGACAATGAAAGTGCCCATAACATTTTAAGCAAAAGATTTCTGTGAGAGATAATCCACTAATACCCAGTATTCCTGCCAAATTTCTTTGCAGCTTGTTTTTATTTACTGCTTTGGATAGACCTGTTGAGGTTGCATTCCTCTTATTCAGTCTTCAGTCTATTCTTTGCTCTGATATTGCCTGTTCTGTCAGGCCACTGAGGTTGTTGAAATAACCAGAATATCTGAAAATAACCCAGATGGGAAAGGAGTGAAAGGGGAAAAAAGAAAAAAAAGAGGAAAACCAAACTGAACAGTAGATGGTGACTATTTTGTTTTGATCATAAACAAGTCTCAGCATCCAGAACTCTGGTATGTGTGCAAAAGGAGAAACTCAGGAGTGTTTTTAAGTAACTTCTGAAGAAATGAAAGATAGAAATAGTGGGTTGCATACCACCATCTTCTACACTGCACCTCCCTAAGTAATGCCCTTTATTTCAAGCTTCTTGTCAAAACATCCACAAGAATGATACAGACAAATAATAGAAAATCTTATATATGAGTATATAATAGTATGTAGTATATATCCATTTTATACATACACACACACGCACACATATATGCATGTATAAATGCCAGATTCCTCTTCTAGATGCATAGGTATAATCAAGGATAAAAATATCTGTGTGCGTGTATCTCCTCATGAATGATTTCCACACATTTATAGATCATTTTTAAACGTACTCTGCTGACTGATCTTCAGAAAATCTGCATCTAATTAAAGAAGCCATGGCTCTTAATCAGTCTGTATTTTAGCACTCCAATCATCTTCACATAAATCTTTGATTTTAAGCACAATCTGAGCTCCTGTTGAAACCCAGAGGTCTTGAGCTCATGCTAAAAATCACCCATAAACTTAATGTGTGGTTGAATAGGGAGGAACATCATCTAAAAAAATTTAATTGATATTTAAGTAATGAAAAAGAAAAACAAAATGATCTCCTAATAAAAACAAACAGAGATAAAATCTATTTACTCTGTGGAATTTACTGTTACAGAACACATGAGAAACGAAGAGAAGTCCACAGGCCATTTTTTCCACTTATAATTGGTTACTTTGCAAGTAGCTTAACAATATCAAAGGGCTTGTTCAGTAATTAAATATTATACCCAGCTGGGTACTGAAATATCATCAAAACTACTTGGCAATCAGCAAACCAGATTTAGTACATTACAATAAGTTGGTTACGCGTTTAAACCTGAAAGAGAGAAGGGTGAGCAAATGCTATTTTTACAAAAATGCCAATAGCAATAAGACCCTTGGGGAGCAGCCCATTGTTAAAAGTGTCTGGTTGAATGTTTTATGATGATATGCACATTAGTCACCTGATAAAGCCTTGCTGTTGTCCATCACCACACATGTAAAACAGCTGGCACAGCTAAAAGTCTGTAGTGATTTGACCCTGCCTGGATTCCAGACATCCATCAAAGCCTCTCTATCACTCCCCTTCTCAGATGAACAGGGGATAGAAAATATAACAAATATGCATAAATTGAGATAAGGACTGCAAGGGATCACTCACCAAATACCGTGGTAAGTGATCATGGGCAAAACAGGCTGGAACTGGAAATAAGAATTGTATTTTTAGCCAAAAAATCAGAGCAGGATAACAAGAAGTAAAATAAATATTAAAAGTACCATCCTCAAACCCTTCCCTATTTCCTAGGCTCTATTTTCTCCCCATCAGTGGTGCAGGGAGATGGTGAATGGGTGTTATGGTCAGTTGAGCGTGTATTTTTCCTGCCAGTGCTCAGGGAGAGGAGTCATTTTCCTGCTCCAGTATGAGGAATCCCCATGGAGATGGTTCTTCATGAACTGCTCCACCATGAGTCACTTTTCCATGGGGTGCAGTCCTTCAGGCTCAGCTTGTTATGGTGTGGGTGCCTCACAGGGCTACAAGTCCTATCAGGAAACCTGCTCTAGTGTGTTCTCTCTTCACAGGTCAGCAGGTCCTTGTCAAGACTTACTCTGGTATGGATTTGCCATGGCTTCATAGCCCTCTCTCAGGCATCCACCTGCTCCACCATGGGTTTCCTGCATGGGCTGCAAGTGGACCTCTTCATCCTGGTTGACCTCGATGTGCTGCAGGGGCACAGGTGCCTCATCACGGTCTCTACATGAGTTTCAGGTGAATATCAGCCCTGATGCCTGGAGCACCTCCTCCCACTCCTTCTCCACTGACCCTGGTGTCTGCAGAGTTGTTCCTCTTGCATATTCCTGTCCTTCTCTCCTCTGGCCTCAATTACTTCTGTGCAATAACTTTATTTTTCCTTTTTAAATATGTGACTACAGAGGCATCACCACCTTCCTTGATGGCCTTGGCCTTGGCCAATGGTGGGTTGGTCCTGGAGCCGGCTGACATCGGCTCTGCCAGACACAGGGGAATCTTCTGGCAGCTTCTCACAAAAGCCACCCCTGTAGGCCCTGCCACTACCAAAACCAGGCCACACAAAACCAATCCAAAGTCAGAGAGATCCAGAAGAGGACTTGACCAAATCTGGCACAATGAGTCTACAGAGCACCAGCCCACTTCCCTGTCTGCTGCTGCCTGTATGAGCAGGGCGTGTATGAGCAGGAAGGGGATGTATAAAATATAAGCCACACCAAAGGAAGGTCAAGGAGTTAAGGTACACTGGCTTTTCTTTGAGACTGTAAAACTTCTCTTTTTTTTGAACATGGGCAGACTTCACTTTCCTTGTCTCAGAATTGCCATCTGTAAGTCTGTTGTCATAAAACATGATGATGTTGTTAAACATCCACTTTTCAATATATGAGTGTTTTTTCAGGAAATGAACATATTGGCTCTAATTATGTGAGTTACAATGGTGTGCAAACAGAACAAGTAAAATGACCAGGAAAGGATTTTAAGCAGGAGTTCATTACCAGTTATCTACAGTGCCTTTTCCACACACCAATCCCAGGAAACAGCTGACTCTTTGCCTCCATCCTCAGTACATGTGGACTGTCAGGATTGTTTCAGTTCTTTAACTGACTAATGTATATATTATAGACTGCCAGTTTGTGCTGTGCTCTGTGAAATACACAAACTTCAGAAATACTTTTTCTTGGATTTGGTGTTTTGGTTTGTTTTTGTTGTTGTTGTTCATTTGTTTGGGATTTTTTAGTGGTTTTTGTTTGTTTGGTTGGTTTGGTTTTTTTTTCCTCTCTTTTTTATTTTTGTTAATTACTTTGTTACATATGTTTTGATTTATTTTACTATTTTGACAATGAGATACTCTTTAGCAAAAGAAACAATATCTGGGCTCTACAGTGAATATACTTCACTGACCTTCCCAATATAGTAAAAGATTAGAATTCATACCAGGTTTTTAGCCCTGTTAGTTTTAAAAACATCTTCACTTTTTCTTCTTCACATGTTGAATGCAAGTGTCTAATAGAATGTAATAAAGCTTCAGTTTGCTCATAATTCCTTAAGCCTCCAGCACCAATCAGTGTACTCATGTGGCAAAGCCTTGGCCTTTTATCAACTCTCTTAGCAGAAATGCTGTCATATCATATCTGTTCTTTTCTTATTTCTTGAATTTATTTCATAAGCCTGGTAGTGAAACCTGACATCCATCTACAATTTTGCATATCAACCTAAAGGCATCACATCTTCTCTGTCTTCTTCTTCTACACAGTGTGGGAGATATGTGTCAGTCACCCAACAAAGTTGAATGAGTGTAAGAAAATTGAAAAAAGCTTGTACCCACAAATTGTCTGGAATACCATCAAATGCCCTGGGACTCCTCATGCTTACAGTACAGAATCAAGAGGCATCTGTTGTCCTAGGCTCACCAGCAGGACAGTGTCTCTCACTGTGTGCCCTCTACAGCTTGGAAGTGTATCTGAAATACCACAAGAACCAGCATGAAAGGCACATACAATGAAGGTGAATGAGATCCTGCTAGGGATCATCTCTACTTACATATGTGATTTAAAAGCTAACCAAGTTTTTTTCATCACGCCTTATCACCTTCTGTTCCTCAAAAAAAATTATAATTGTTAATGTGATAGCTACAATGTTTGTGGTTCCTAGCGTCTATCTTGACCTTGGTTTGGAAAACTTCACCTAAATCAGATTGTTCTCCTAAAAAGAAACATGGCAGTTTGATCAGAAGCCAGGTAACACATGTATAGCTTCAGAGTCCACAGTAGTGGGCTGAGTCTGGACTGAGGGATGAGGCAAACATTCAGCAAGCTGAGAAAGGGGTTGATGTCCAGACAAATAGAGATTAAGAATCAGAAGTTGAAAGCAATGATGCAAGGACTAAGGCATTTTGGAAATTTCTGTGCTGAATAAGCCCCTAGGTGTGAAAGAAGAGTTGGTCCTCTGTGAGAGAGGCCTATGCTGTCTTGGTCAATATGTGCTTCCTGTTAATGTTAGGAAACAGAAGTTTCAATACACTGGCCAGACCATGAAATTTTACAAGGTAGTAGCAATCTTTAAAAGAAGGAATGATGCAGAATGACTTGATTAAAACCTGAGAAATATTCAACAATAGGAGTGAGATTTTGTTCTTTCAAGACAGAACCTGTGATAAAAGCATGGAATTCCTTTTTAGTTGTATATAACTTGTGTTGCTCAATGCAGGTGATTGTTGAAACAGAGTTGTGGAATGTTAGTATGAAAAAGCAGACACCTAGGTAAAAAATGTGGAATTTTTCATTACAAAATCTTCCATCTACCAACACAACTGTGACCATTTCAAATATATATGTGTAGATGTTCACAGAAACAAAACCAGTAGAACTGCATGGTACTGTAGAGCAGTACCTTTTGACCACTGGCTGAATTCACAGCTAGCTTGAGTGTCTATGTGCCTTATCTTCGTGATTTGTCTTCTTTCATTCTTTCTTTTTTTTTTTTTTTTCCTTTGCAGTTTGGAAGTATTACTCCAGAATTTAGAACTTTGCTTCTAAATGTTTATTCTTGTAGTGATTTGGTTTGTTATACCTTAAAAGTAGGTGGTGTAAATTTACTTGCTCTTTGTGTCAATCTCATGCTAATAATCTAAATGAAGAAGTTTGGACTCAAACAGAGATGAAAATTTATTTGCAGAATAAAATCACTTGTAAACAACTCCTTCCCTAATTTTGGGTAGGATCCTTTTTCTGTCTTGTGAATTTCAGTTGTAAAATCATTAAGATTAGTACCCAAGTTTTCAGTGATATGTTGTTTTTTCTATTTCAGTATTTGCACTAATATATTCATTTCAGCATTATATCACACAGTACTTAAGACCTATACATAAATGATGCAATTCTGTCTTTATCACTCTCTCCATGACAGATTTTATTGAATTTGCATACATTGTCATGTTTAATTTCTTCATTAGGAAGAACTAGAATATTTATATTTATTTATTTTATTCCCCTCTCTTTGGGAAAGTAACAACAATAAAACCCTGGACCAAAGGAACTCTGTAAGAGGCTAATATCCAGTCTTAAATTCTTCACAAATCCAACCAAGTATCTTTGCTGAAAAAGAAGTGCTTTCTGCACATGAATATAAGTTCATTTAATGAGGACATTCTTTAAGCCCCCTTTCCTCCTTGCATCTCTTAAAAATGTGTAAGAAACTTAGTTCACTACTTTGACTCATATTCACTGCCTTAAGGATATCACCAAAAGTGCTCTGCAGCCCTCCTTGATGCCTGACGTGGAAAGTCAGCTTTGAGAGAAGTGTGATCACAAGATCAGTTTTGTATGCAGTTACCAGTCCATGACAAGCGGGATTTGTTTTCATGTCTGCTCTCTTTCTGCTTTTTCAGAGCGGGAAGGGGAGGCCAGAGTGACTGTGTTTTGCATGACTGAATAATCCTTCCATTGAGCCTTTTCAGAGGAGAAAGTTGAAAGGAGGGAGGAAGGAAGGTGTAAGTGTTACCATCTGACAGGCCAAGGGATGACTGCTGAAGTTCAAAGAGCAACTCTCTGTGTCTGAGAGATGACAGAAAGAGCTCCACAAGTGAGCAAAGTCTGTTGCAATCCAGAAAATCATGCAGCCGGGTGGAAATGAGTTCTTGGAACTTGCCCTGCAAAAGCACAATGAGAAGGTAAAGAGGTCTTTTGCAGTTTTGCTAATGTGTGTGGGTTGGCTTAGTTGACTAGAGCATTGTACTAACAACGTTAAGGTTGTGGACTCAATCCCCACGTGGGCCATTGACTTGAAAGTTGAACCTGATGATCTTTGTGGGTACCCTTTATATGTACTGTTGATCTTAGTTAATTTTTTCATCTGAGATATTTTAAGCTTGTAGATATATTATTTCTAGCTACATAATTGTCATAATTTCATAGAATGTGGAGCTCTTTATCAAACGTTTGAATCAACAAAACTTGATACAGTAAATACGTTTCTATTGTCACAGATACATATTAGGTGATATGTGTTTCCTATCTGTTATTATATTATGGAAGGATTTTATATGTTTGGTTTTTTTTTTAATAAGAATGGAAGGGCAAAGATTAGATAACTGCATTTTTCCTATTCCAAATTATTTCTTAATGTGCTAAAAATAGTTTCTAGTAGACACTGGGCTAATTTGCCATAATTTTAGGCCATTCCTATACTCTTAACTATGTGGTTTTTTGTCACTGTGGCTACCTAGCTCTTCTTCTCTAGTGTGATAATCCCTCTATTAACTGGAAAAAATGTGTGATTTGAAAACTGCACAGTTTGTGTGTGTTTTTGCAAAGATCCTCTCAACTCATTGTATTTTTCAATGTTACTGTAATATTTTTACAATTTTGTTTTGCTTCCTTTACTGCACACACCGCCAAATATAATATAGTTGTTTGTATAGATGGTGACATCCTCCAAATAATTATTAAGCAAAGCATAAAGAAATTTACTCAAATTTCTGTGCTACAGTGGTCATAATTGTGGACTAATTAACAGTCATGTATCTTATAGCATCTAATGATCTCCAGTACATAGAACTTTATGTCACTGAAGTAGTATGATTTCACTAGTAGAAGAAGAAGAAGAAAGCATATATCACATGCAGAGTATTTTCTTGGAAACTAGCTAACTTGATATCCTGAGCATCAGGCTAATAATTTAATTATGGGTTTCATTTTCTTTTGTGAATACAGCTCACCAGATTTATGATTTTAAAAAATGTGTCTGTACTATTGAGTACTTCAGTAACTTTTTCATGGGTTTTGTTTATTGTGTTTTTTTTATCCTAAAAGATTGCATTTTTATAAATAAAGCAAAGTCTATATTACATGAATTGTACTGAAGTGTCAAGTGAAAGAACAACTGCTGTAGCTAAGGAAGTGGATTCAACTTCTGATTGCACTGCAGACTTTCTGCATCACTAGATAGATAATAGGTGCCTTTAGCACCTGAAAGTTGACAAGTAAAAAAAAAGAAGTTACTCCTTTCCAGAAATGAATTTGTCAAAAATTCACTAGACAATTTATGAGTGTATTCCTATTCCTACTCAGGGCCTCATGTACGTGCTTTAGGTACATTAGGCATCATTTACATACTGCCTATGATTTGGGGAGACATGAGATTGAAGAGTAACTTGAATGCTAACATAGTCTCAGGTTTTTTCCCTGCAAGACTTTTGTTGATAGTGGGTTTTCTTAGCTCAGCCCTGTTACCTATGGGAAGTGCAAATGATAGCTATTGGTCTCACTACTGCACTGTGTGCCACAGAAATCTGCTCTGACCTTTAATCAAAATCCTAAAATCTCATCTCCTTCCATCCAGGAGAAATGGGATCATGTAACTGAAAGAGGGAATTTTTGAATTTTGAATTTTTTGAAAGTCAGCTCCAGAAACATAGACCTCTTCAAAAATGACTTGGTATAGCTTGGCTAATTCCAAGCATTAATTTAAGTTGTAAACATGCAGCCGGGGGAAGGATAGGCAATCTAATTAAGGACACTGTCCCTAATGTAATTTTTCTGTAACTGTGAAAGCATAGACTGTGCAACCTAGTGAATTAGGGTTTTTTTGGATATTCAGCTAGACTTTGCCAATGACATGTCCAGTGGTTCAACAGCAGGAAATGCTTAATTTCTCCCAGGGGACAAACAATTTTACATAAGGAGAATTTGATTACTTACCTTGCAACCACCTAAATGTGAAAATCCGATAGCACTTATTTTCCTAAAGGAAGAATAGCTTTGCTAGCATTGCTATAATTACTGTGCTTTGAAGAACTTAGACGTGCTTTATCTAAACATGGATTACTAATTTTCTTCCTCAGTCACAGGCATTTGCATACAAATACAACTATAAAAATGCCACTCTTTTGCTCACAAGCCAGGGAATAATCACCAGCAAATAAAATAAAAGCTGTAGCTTTAACTGACATTTTATTGACTTTGAGCAGATTTGATTTCCAAAGCTGTGGATATTGGAGTTTTAAAGCAGTGTATGGCATAGCTAATCTAAAACACTGTTGCTGATTGAATCTAGGCAGTTTCATTTGCTTGTGAGTGACAGGTATTTCTGATATGTAGGTGGAGGAAAGTGATCTTGTCAGCAAATAGATAGAAAAATCAGAGAGACTAAACTTTGGTTAGAAAGAGAGATCAGTAGCATGTCACAAGAAGGAATTTGGGAGTGGTTATATCATCTAGATTTGCGCTTTTTTTGCTGTTGGTGCAGTAACTTTGCTTCTGGTTCCAGTGGTTGCATATGACACTGATCACATTACATGGGTAAAGAGTGGGAAGGTGACACACATGAGGCTTCACATGGAGGAACCTTTAAAGACAACTAACCCAAACATTTCTCAGCTGTGCTATAACAGCTCTCACCAAGTACGAGGTGATGGAGCTAAAAGGGAGGACAGAAAACACAAATGTTTACCAAACTTGGGCTTGTGTTTTGACTTTATTGATGGAAAAGCAAAAACACAGAAATGCTGACCCAGACTCTTTTTGTCAAGATTAAACTTAATCCCTTTTTTTTTTCCCTGAGCTGAACTCAAGCAAATAGATTGAAAAGAGTTAACACTGAATGTAAAACAAAAAACAAAACAACAAACCAAACCAAACAAACAAAACCACAAAAAAGCAAACACGCTTAATAATTATAACATTTGAAAAATGATTTGTTATGAAGTCTATGTTTCTTGCCCATTGCATGAAAAATGGTTTTGACAGAGGAGGAAAAAAGAAATTATATCTGGCAACAAAAATAATCCATAAGGTAGTTTTTTTAAAGCCAGTACTTTAAAGGAAAATATTTACACAGTATTAAAAACTTCTTTGTCTCACGCATATTTTGTAAGAAAGTTCAAAGGGTATTTGCTAGTTGCTTGTTTGTTTTTTTGGGGCTTTTCCCCTATATTCACTTCTTTCAGCTAGGAGGAAAATGTGTCTTTTTTTGTTAGGAGTGGTGAAACCTTAACAGACCTGAGGATCTCTCTCACCAAGCCTTCTAAATCACTGATGCTTTCCTCAGACTATCTAGCACTGTGGAAAAGAAGTAACATGGTGCATACCATCATCTACAGAGCCTCAGACTTTTTAGCCTCATTTATGACTGATAGTAGTTGAATTCTTGTAAGATTTGCAAGGCAGAAAGACATAGACTTCATAGAAACAGCATTTTGGTTTTTGTCACCCTGCTTCCCCATAGCTCTCTATCCCTATAGCAGTGTCATACTGCAATTTTGGTAATCTTCAGATCTCTACTAAAAGCCAGCTCAGCAGTCACAGAGTCACAGAATAGTTGAGATTGTCAGGCACCTCTGGATGCTATCTACTCTAATATCTGCTCAGAACAGGGTCAGCTAGTCCAGGTTGCTAGGACTATGTTCAGTTGGGGTTTTAGTACCTTCAGGGATGGAGATTTTACCATGTCTCTGGCAACCTGCTCCACTGCTTGGCCACCCTCACAGCAAAAAAAGAGGATGTTGTACTTAAGTGGAATTTGCTGTATTTCAGTTTATGCCCATGGACGTTTCATTCTGTCACAGAACACCACTGAAAAGATTTTGGCTGTGTCATCTTTACTTCCCTGAATCATATATTTATGGATAAGATCCCTCTGCATCTTCTCTTCTTCATGCTAAACAGTCCTATAACTCTTAGCCTTTCCTTATATGACAGATACTCCAGTCCCTTCATCATCTGGGTGTACCCTAACTAGATTCTGGTATGTCCATGTCTCTCGTACTCAGGAAATTAGAACTAAACTCAACACTTCAGATGTGCCTCACCAGGGCTGAGTAGAGAGGAGAGATCATCTTTTTTGATGTGCTGTCAATATTAGCTCCAATGAAATGCAAAAGATTGTTGATCTTAGTCTCAAAGGCACATTCCTGGCTCATGTTCAAACTGTTGTCCACCATCACCCAAATGGCATTTTCTGCAATAGGAGTTGCTCCCCGGCATGAATGGGTGCCTGAGGTTATTTCTCAAGGTGTGGGTCTCTGCACTTCACTTTGTTGAGTTTCCTCTAGTTCCTGTCAACCCCTTTTTCTAGGGTGTCTAACTCATCCTGAATGTCAGCGCTTTCTTTCAGCTCATCAACCTTTCTCCCCAGTTTTGTGTGATCTGTCAGCTTAATCAAGATGAAGTCTCTCCCATTGTCTAGACCTTTAACAAGGACACTGTTGGTGAGTATTGGCCCTGGTATCAATCCCTGGGGTACACCACAGCTGACTGACTTCCAACAGCAATTTTGTGCCACAGGAGGTCAGCAGTTCACCCCACTGCCCATATATCTAGCTTATCTATTATCATATCTCTTTCATCAGTTTGTGAGCATTTTATAAGAGACAATATCAAAAGCCTTTCTAAAGATAAGCAATATCCACTGTGCTCCCTTCAAACACCATGCTGGCCACTTCTTTTTGGAAGGCAATCAGATTGGTTAGGTAAGATTTTCTCTTCATGCCAACTATTCCAAGTAATTTTCTTGTCCTTTGTGTGTCCCTAAAAGGATTCCAACACCTGCCTAGGAACTGAGGTGAAGCTGACTGGCTTGTAGATCCCCACATATTTCCTTTTTGGTCTATTTGGTTGCAGAGGGAAGTGGCACTTGCCTTCTTCCTCTCCTCAGGAACCTCTCCAGTCACTATGACCTTTCAAAGATAATCACAAATAGACTCACAAAGCCATCAGCTACCTTAGCATTTGTGGGTGCAGGACACCACATCCATGAATTACACATGTCCAGTTTGTTAAAGTGCTCCCCTACATGGTTCTTCCCTACTAAGGACAGGTCTTCCTTACGCACCCTTTCTCAGTGGTCTCACTGGGATTGCTGAAGACTGTATTAATAGTAAAGACTCACATGAAACAGGCAATGAGCACATTGACCTTTTCCATGTCCTTTTTCTCATCATGATTCTTGCCCCATTCAGCAGTGGTGCCACATTTTACTCAGTCACCCTGCTGCTGTTTGTAGAAATCATCCTTGTTGCCTTTGGTGTCACTTTCCAGATTTAACTCCAAGTGGGCCTTGCTTTTCTAAACTCATTCCAGCACAGTCAATGTCTCCATACTCCTTGTGGGTTGCCTGCCCTGCTGCCAGCTTGTGTACATTTCATTTTTATCTCTGAGTTAATCAGAAATTACTCCTGCCACATGCACTTCATTTTCAGCTCACTGAGATGGATCACTCTTGAGCTTGGAGGAGATGTTTCTTGAGCATCAGCCAGTTCTCCTGGATCCTCCTTCTTTCCAAGGCTACATCTCATGAGGGGTAGTTAGGGATCACCAGACCAAAACATAAGGCATAGTACAAGTAACCATTAGTTCCTTGACTATGAGAAATTCTCTGGAACTTGTTCATTCTGGAGCAGGAAAGAACAAGGAGAATCACTGAATTCAGGCACAAATTCACTTTCATAGCTTTGTAAATCTGTTCTAAGATAACTATTGCTGAGGTGGAAATGCTAAAAAAATGTCCATTTAGAATGGACGTTTAGAATAAATGTCACAACTCTTCTCAAAATATACCACATGTAAAAAGATCAAAATTGGGACACTTTTTAATAGTTAGATTATATTTGTTGAAGCTGGAGTTATGTTTTGTAATTGCATATCCCTGATATATATTCATGTGGGCTGTCTTTCAATTAAACTTTCCAAATTCAGTATTTGAATGGTAGTTTTGCTAAAATACATTTTTTTGACTGTTATTCTAAAATCCACATATTGTCACCCATCAGAAAAGTTTTCAGATAATAAACAGACTCTCCAACTTACAATGACAGATCTTCTGTGCTGTAGAACAGTCAAAAGAAAAGTATCATCCTTACAGTCTTGATAAGGTCACATCTGTCAGGATAAATTGCTACATTGTGCCAGTCTACAAAGATTTCAATATACTTTCAGGTATAAAGCAAGAATAGCACTAGATGAACATATCATAAGTATAACTCAAATCCAATAAATATAAATTATCCTTTTACTACAAGGGATGACACCTAGTTTGAAGTAGAATTAATAAAAGATGAACTAAAAATCAATGTTCTTTTTTCTTTTTTAGTTCTATCTGACATGTACTGTTTACCAGATTCATGAGAAGAAATTTTTTTTCAGAGATGAGCTCTCAGAAATTATATTTGAAATAGACAATTTACCTGAAAGAACTTACAGATAATTTTTTTTTTCCAGACCAATCGCATTGATGGCATGTCATTGATGGCAAGGACAAGCTAAAATAATTGTATTTTTATGGTTTTGAGTATGCCAGTAACCACAAAATATAGCACTGAAAGTGCTATCCGAACTATAAACACTATTCTGAAGACATTGTAGTTTTAATTTTTCTTTTCAAGGATTTAAAATTCTGTAAAAAAATTTACCTGAAGAGAGTTTATTGAGCAAAGGTGTGAGATTTGGATGATCCCTTTTCAAAATGTGAGATGTGCAAACCCTTTCCCTACTAATCACGGTTTTGCAGCTCAGGCTCTCCCACAGTGCTGTTAGGTTGGGCAATGCAGTGAGAGAAACATGCAAAAGAACAAGTTCCTGGAGCTTAATAAACTTCATGGGTCAGTATGTGGACTGAGTGCTACTGGGGTTAATTTGTCTCCTATCCCAGGAACTACTGAAAGTTTGAATAACATTGGGGTTTTTCTCCATTCAACCAGCATTCAACTCAGCTGACACTGAGATTATATAAACTTAGATAGAAGAACTTGCTTCAAAGGCTAATAGCCATATTTTAAACCCAGACCAATAATCCTTTACTATCTGCGCTATATCCTGAGTGATAAGGAGTGTCTTATGGTTACTTTTGTGGCGTTATCTGAAAATTCAGTTGTGGTTTACTACTTATGAAAAATGCAAATTTTTGCATATTAGTTTGGTAAAATCATTAACCTCTCTTCTATACTGAGCTCTAGAAGATATTATCATTTTATGTTATATATTGTCTGTGTAATGCAGTAGCAGTGAACCCATCACCATCAGAAGACACATTACCATAAAGAATGAAAATATATGGTGTTACTGCAGTTTCCATTCCTTTATCTGAGACTTAAATAGGCATGACAATGCCAGTAGCTGATATTAAATCCAGAGGAAAGGGGAACTGAATGCTGTGCTTTTTCAGTCAGGACATATTTCTGACAGCAGTGCTGCCCCTCCACAAATCATCAGTGTTGGCTCTGGGTGCTCTCAGGCAGAATTGATGCAAACCCCAAAGAGGCGCAAGGCAAGGGAATGTTTTTGAGCACAGAGACAGTCTTGTCCTGTCTGTGCCTTTAGCAATATACTCCATTTAGTTGCATCCTCTCTCAAAATTGTCTCCCTGTGCATGCATTTTATTGAGTGCAGTAGAGACAAAGAGACACAGTTAATACACATGCATGTTCTGTG
>JAWWES010000094.1:22514180-22533941 GCA_035583135.1 Lophotriccus pileatus | reverse complement strand
AAAAGGGAGGGGGGAAGGCTTTTCTCACAGTCCAGGCACTTGGCTGGGAGCCAAGTTCGACCTGCGACAGTCCAGAACTGGAGTCTGTAATGCTGGCTTTTGCTGCACAGTTGCTTCACAGATGCTGCATATTTACAGTTAACATTTTGCAAAGCAATCTGTGCAGAGTAAATTTCAAGCTACGAAGTGTATGTTTAGAGGAATTAGAAGCAACTGTAACAGAAAACTTTGGTAAATCCTTGATAGCCATTTGAAAGTATTCTCCAGTTACTTGGGAAACTGCACCAGGTGATGTGCATTGAGTTCCACATTAGACTTTCAGTACTGATTTCAAATGTTTATCTGGTAGAGGACTTGAAAGGAGATGGGTAGGATACAAAACTGGCTATATTGTACTCTTATGGCACATATCGCATAAAAGTTGTTTCCTTCTTTATGTGCATGGATTTGTTCAGGGATCAGCCTCTAAGGCTGGGTACAACCCTTCAAACCTACTCATGCAGAAATCAGCTGGAAGACTGTCATCACTTTCAATGGAGGCAGCCTTTTACTCCTGCTGTTTTATTACAAAAGCTGACCATGTATAACAAAATAAAATAAAATGAAATAAAATGAAATAAAATAAAATAAAATAAAATAAAATAAAATAAAATAAAATAAAATAAAATAAAATAAAATAAAAATTCTCAGTAGTCTCTTGGCCCCTTGGGGAAGAATGTAACAAAAAAAAGGTGAGACAAGATAAAATATGAATCACTGAACCATCCAAGCAAAAAGTACAAAATAACATTATTCAAGAAAATCTCTCTTTAGGTTTCTTTTCTTATCTGAAAGAGGTGTTCAGCCATACTCATTTAACATCTTTTAAATATTCATCTGGCTTTACACATAGGTTTGCCCACTTGCAGCAGATAGAGCATTTTGTGCCTCTGTCTCTACGATTTGCTTTAGGCTCCTTTCAAATGTGAGAAAGGTAAAAATTCTAGGTTGTGGTCTCAATTCTAAATGTGAGACATGACACTGTAACATGGGCAGCACTGACTGAGGCATGCCTAATGCTGCAGCATTTCACTGCAGGTTGCATCCATCAGACGCTCTAAACCAAAATGACAGAGGCTGCTGCTTTCTATTCATCCTGTTTTGGTAAGGGGGAATGAAACAGCATGGTTTGTATGGCAAGAACACACACTCTACCCATCAGCAAACGTTGTGAATGACAGAAGCTATAGGGGGCTCTGGTGGAATACTTAATCATATCCATACATTACAGATTGTAGGAGAAAAGAAAAAAAAAAAGGAAAACAGGCAACCAGCTGAAAACAAAACAAAAACAAATAAATGATATAGGAAGAGATACATGCCTTATGCAGCAACAAAAACGTTAGAATTTGACATTCAATCTCAAATTTTATTGTAGGTCAAATAAAGCTCTAGTGGAAGCCAATTACCCGCAGTCCAGTAATTGCCTTGATTATCTTCATGTGAACTTTTCCAGTGGTTATGTGACATGACTAATTTTCAGGTCTGCCCCTGTTTTTATTTACTAATAATTCCCACACCCACGGACTCCTACCTCCTGCAGACTGTCTATTTGCCTAAGAAAATGGAGGAGTTAAGAACAAAAATGATCAACAAAGTCAAGCAGCACTGACAAAACTGGTGTTGTGTATTGAGTGACAGTAATACCATGACAATGTGTGACTATGTGACAATCATTTTCCATATGGCCAAGTCAGAAGAAAAAAAATAACCTTATGAGAATATGAGAAGATTGGGGGTTTCCTGAGGAAAAATGCTGACATGCTGCTTACCTGTGGAAGACTCAATGGCAACCATATTCTTACACTATTTGTGCATGTCATTTATACAGTAGAATAATTTCAAATTGGAAGGAACCTACCATGATCATCTAATGAAACTGAAGAGCTCTGCCTGTTTTCAGTGCATACTGTTGTGAATTTTTCCTCTTACTAAGGACTTTGGAGGCAAATAGAAAGAAACACATGTCAGTATATTACAGCATAACTGAAACTGAATTTAGGAACTGGAAGGTGTATTAACTTTATGGGCCTTCAACACCTGCATGGCCATAGGCCCTATACAAAGACTTTGGAAACTACCTTTTTGTTGATTTTCTTGGTATTACTCACCAATGCAATTAGTTAGCAATTAATTTTAACTTGTCTGTTAATATTTAAAACGTAGAGAACATTTACTACAGCTGCTTTCTGTGAAGGCAAGTTAAGTTTGTTATGGTCGAAAACCTTGTGCCTTTTTAACAAATGATTGATAAAAGGAGCAGAAAACTCATAATTTTCAGAGCTGTCAACTGTTATTTCATTCACCTCATTTTCCCTGCCCTTCCCATCCTCCCTTGGCTTTTCCTGAAGTCACCTGGTTCTACAGTGGCATTGAGCTGGACCTGGGCTCACATCAGCTGAGAGAGGTTGGTGGCACAGCTCTACATTGTGGTCTCAGATGTTGTGGGGTATCTATAAAACGTTTCCTAAGTCTGGTGTGCTCCATCTCTAGAATTAAGGATATCAAAACTTTTTCGGATTATTTGGTTTTTGTGTCTTTGTTTTATTTTTTATTTAAAGTTAGTATACTCTAACACCCTACAGGTATGCAGCATCAGGCTAACATGTGATTATTTGTATGGTTCCCAGTATTGCTGTAGAAATTGTACTAAGTGGTTTTGAAATTTGATGTCTGGACTATTGGACTGTAGAATACTTATCATGAAAGTCATGCATTCTGTGTTAGGTTTAGATTATATTTAAATCAAAATATGTGAACATGAGTGCCACCTAATTTCAAAGACGTCTGTGTTAGCACTTCCCAGAGTTTAAGTGTGATTAAGTAGTATTAGTGATTATTATTAATATGTTATGTGATATGATTAGTATAGGCCCTAGTATGTGAAAAATACCAGGCCAGCTAACTTGGGATCTACTGTACTGCCATTTTAATGTTTAAATGTTTAAAGGTTAAACTGCTCTTAACCGGTGCAGTGTAAAGGCTTCTAGAAGCCCTGCCCTGAATTAAGACTCAGTTTCTTCAGGGTTTGCACCGAACGGTAAATCTGGGACACTTTCCTTCTGATTAGAGGCAGAAGTTTTGAGACTTGTATCTCAACTTCTTAAAAAAAGGCAAGAAGAGTGGAAAGATTTCTACCATTTTGGAAAAAGCATGCACACTGATGTCCCTTCTTTTTGGGTATAAACATCTCACCAAAATGCAGAGTACAAGGCAACTTGAAGTTTATTCCTTGGCAATTTTTGTTTTGATTTGACATTTCAAATAAAAACATTCCTTCTGTGGTAAGAAAGCAAGTTCTGTCTTCAACCTGCATTTAAATGTTTAGGAGTTATTTTAAAAAGTGAGAAAACTGTCTTAGCAGGTATTTTCGCAATCTGCATGAAAAATTTAATAGAACACTCATATTCATATTCCAGCACTTCACAATATCTTACCTGTTTCATAAACAGATTTTGAAGTCATCAGGAGACTCTGATTAAAAAGATGTATGTAATGCTGTTATGTTTGGGGAAAAAAAACAACAAACCAAACCAAAAACAAAGCTTGTGAAAGTGTTAAAACAGCACTGCAAAAATCTTTCTCTTTTTAAGTGTGGCACACCCTATCCCTAACAATAAAGAACCATTCCACATAAAAGTGATAGTGAAGTTAGTTTTCTGCTTATGGGAAAATAGTTTGACTTACTGCACCAGTTACATCCAAAGATTTGTAAACCAGTTTAAACCCTGCATTCAAATTAGCTTAATAGTCAAGAGGAAAACAACATTGTTTAATATTTAAATAAAATATTTAAAGTTTGAACAGTAAAATTCTTCTTTGGCATGGCAAACTAGGTGGAGGAATCGTTTAGAGAAGTTTAGGGAGAAATAATAAGAAGTAATGAGATAGCATTCAGTGAAAAAAGAACTGAGGATGAAACCCAGAGATCTGTAACTGGTCATTTAGAACAGTTTCTGGAGAGTGGGGGGAAACTGGAGAACTGAGATTCATCACAGTTAGGCTAGATTCAGTAGCTGGATATGTTCTCTACTGTATAACTCTGTCTGAACTGTAATAGGAATCAGCTTAACACAATATTTAGCAAGCTCAGAGCT
The DNA here is from genome assembly GCA_035583135.1 of Lophotriccus pileatus. Classification (NCBI taxonomy): domain Eukaryota; kingdom Metazoa; phylum Chordata; class Aves; order Passeriformes; family Tyrannidae; genus Lophotriccus; species Lophotriccus pileatus. The sequence goes on along the minus strand of JAWWES010000094.1, from coordinate 22,529,805 downwards.
TGTTTCATGAATTTGAAGTTTTATTTCAGTCCCGAGCTCAACACATTTCAGTAACATTGGCAATTTTCTAACCTGGGGAGATATTTCTCTTCTAAATGGTCTGTGTTCATGCGTATGGTATCATCATTACAGAGAAGAAGCCCTTTGTATTTACCAAGCCTTAGCTTAGATGAAGTGTTTATTGCTCATTACTACTTAATCTTTCAGGGTGAGATTTTCAAAATGGTATATCCTCAATTTCAAAGGAAATTGTGTTTGAATTCCCAATACTGTGTTGAAAATCTCTTTTTAAGTGGAAGAATGACAGTGACAAGTGGCCCCAGTGAACGACAAAGTTTGGGCTCTACTCTGTCCTGTGATGTACTTGCACATATCCAAACTTGCACTTATCTATTAACACACTTCCTTTGTGTGGGTTAGTAAGCAGGCAGCCAGATCTTTAAAAGATGACTTAAGACACAGTTTGGTAATCCAGGTGACTGAACAATTGCTAAGTATATCCTTCTACATCAGCTAACACTGACATGCTGTCCTTATCACTGTACTGCAGTTTAATTCATCTTGGCCATTTTGCCTTGCAGAACTCTGTACTAGTCATTTGGAGTCTTCAGTCCATGCTACTTATATCTTTTAAAAATTACCTTAATAGATCTAGTTTGTTGACTCTTCCAGTGCCAGGGTTTGGGGTCTATTTTTTTTATGATCAAATGTGGAATTTCTCAGGAATCCTTCTAATCAACCTGAGGCTCATGCATAAGACAGATGTTTATTTTCATCCTTTGCGTTTCAAGTTCTCAGTGTGTTCCCAAGAGTATGAGTTACAAGAGGGTTTTGTCTGGTTTTTTTTTTTTGCATGTTCTATTTCTAAAATATTTACAACATTACAGAAACTTGGTTCTGGCTTTAATTATTATCTTTTAAGATGCCCAAATGTGCTGTCTCCACACAAGGCATTAGACAAAAGATATTTAAAAATAAAAAGATATTAAAAGATACATGCTGTAAATGGTGCTTTCAAGAATAGATTGTCAATATTTTACTGCCCCATTGAACCTTCTCTGCTGTCCATATATATTTCAAGATTTTCATAGGAGGGTCCTTCTTTGGCAGTGTTTTCATGGCTTAGCAAATCACTTAAACGGGTATTCTCCATTCATGGTAGTTGGCTCTCTGTAACCAAATTTAAACATTTGCTCTGTTAATCATCATGAAATCTTACATGACAAACACTATATTCTTTCAGTTCTTTGCTGTTCTTGAAATCCTTGTGTGGGATACACTTATGCTGTAGGTGAAGAAAACACCAATATTTTCAGCCTCACAACAGTGATTAGTGGCTTTTGTTGTCATTGTGACCTCAGAGTTCTCTTGAGTATGTTTCTCTGAGATTAAGTGCTAGGCAAGTCTGTCCACTGGAAGGCAGAATCTGAAGCTTTTGAAGCAGACAGGAATCTAAGGGAAGGCTTCTTACTTGTGCCTTCACAGGACAACACAAGAATACACTTCCAGCCTTGTGAAATATTTTGTTTATGGTTTTTACAAATCTTCTTTTAGTTGCTACTAGAAACCAGAGCTGCTGTGTAAAGAAGGGCGAGCACATAATTGGTGTTTATATTTAGGAGTACAGATGGAGTGATTTTCTGAATCTTAATATTGAATTTGTTTGCTTCTCAGATGAAGAGCTGTAAGTAAATGAGAACTTCTTGTTCTAGTCAAAGTTTAATTGTCCTCTCCGCTGTTACATACCTTTTTAATATTTTACCTTGAACATTTTCTACTTTCTCCTGTGTATAAAATTGGTCTCACTATTAGATTATTCTCCATGGTAATGAGATAATGCTTAATGAAAGGCAGAACCCGTTTTGACAGATCTATGGACATAAAACTGACTCACATGTGAGTCAGAGATATATTCATGTGGAGGTTTTCAGTGGTAGGAATGGATGTTTTGGGTGGGAAATCATTTACTGAAGAGAGCTGCATTTGAATATTTTAGCTTCCCACTGGTAAAGGAAGATATTCAAAAGGGTTTATGGAGACCCTTCTCCTCTTTCTGGCATGAAATTTACCATCACAGAGCCTTAATAGGACAGTGAATGTAGATAAGACATATTGGAGAAGGGTTTTTTTATCCTTCTGTGATTTCTGTATGGTAACTTTACTTAATTTCTGGTAATACAACCATTGCCGTGGTGCTGCAGATACAGTGAGTCAGATCTCCCTCTGTTATCCTGTTATTAATTATTTGCATTACAATGGTCTGGGCAGGGCAAAGGAGGGAGCACTGGTGCCTCTACCTGTCTTCTGACCACGTCAGCTTCTATACAAGTATCGAGAGTACATCCTCCCAGAAAGGTGGAAATGCTGACCTCCACTTTTCCCCCTCTTCATGGGTCATGATGTTATAGGGAATAGCCTTCTTAGAGGAGGGTAAAGAGAAAATAACTTTCCCTCTCCAGGTTGGTCTTCTGTCATGTAAATGGCATGCCTTGGACTGACATTCCAAAGGGCTTGCTAAGATGGAGAACAGCCTTCCAGTTTCAAGATGTCCAAGTCAAGTGTGGAAGTAAAGGTGGAACTAAAAGCCCTTTGTCTTATTTTGTGGATGGAGGTGGTGTTTGCTCCTGGGTAAAGGAAAGCTTTTATCCACCTTCCCCACACACCCTGCCATCTCCAGCAAGCAGGAGCACTGTAATACTCCTGGTCATCTCAGACTCACGGCAGGTACTGCCAGACCCCTTTCAGGCAGCAGAAAAGAAGATGTGATAGCACAGCATAAACACAACACACTAACAAATGCCAGAGTGAGGAAGGAAAGAGAGGCAGCAATTGCAACAGCAACAAAATGTCAAAGGCAACAAGTTTTGAAACAAAAGAAAAATAGGTCAGGCTTTATCTTTCTGAGACTCTGCAACAGTGTGACATCTGAAAGAAGTTTCATATGAATTGCTCCAGGCACTGTGTTATTTGGCAGTGGGCTGTTTCATCAGTCAGATTTTAATTCTGTCCCGTTTTGCAAACTTTCAAAAGACACCCCTCTAGGAATATTTTTTGAAATAGAAGCTGTTGACTTGAAGTCAAGAGCAACCACAATGTGTCTCATCTCCAAACGGGTGAGGCTGCATCCCATCCATTTGGGTGTTTATCCCTGTAATGTGTGATGCTGCAACAAGTGTACTGCTGTTTCACAGTGCCAGATTCATTAATCCATGGAGTGAAATCTTTGCAAGATCAAGTTTTTACTATACGTTCTTAAGGACCATTGTTAACTTCAATGGTGTTCTGTAGCTGGTGGTTTATAGACTATCTTATAGTGAATATTCCTCAAATGTATGGCTATTCCTGCAAAGTCAATGTCTTCAAAACTATAGTTGTGACAATGATTCTTTTACATGTCAAACCTTCATTTTTATATGGAGAGAAAAAAAAAATAGATCAAGGTGTGGATTACAGTTTGTCACTAACCAATATGTTACTTTCATTTTTAATTAAAATTTGACTGTCATTAATATATCGAGGTTCTGGAACCATAGAAAATTGAGGAAAGTCTTCATGGCTTGAACAAGGGCAGAATTTCACTCCTATTGTGATCTAATATGTCAATTGTCTCCAGGTTAATAAATCTTTGTTTCACTTCCACATATTATTTTTGCATTTTTTTCCAGTGTCTTTGTATGCCCTTTTTGACTGGAATATTTTAAGACCCCAGTCTGGGGCTACAAGCTCACCAAAGGAGTTTTATTTTAAAAATATACAAAGCTCCAAGTATTAACCTATTGAATTACTAGAAAAGCCCTCCATTCTTTTAATACCTTAAGAAAGAGCACATAGGAGAAAAGCTGAACAAATTTACTCAGAGGATACTTTTACTCGTAATCATTAGAACATAAGAGATCTTGGCAAGAGTTTGCAGGGTAACATACAACCAAAATAAATCACTGACTTAAAATGTTGACTTAATACTTGTTAACCCATACAATTTAGCAAAATCCAGCCCATCTAGCCCTAAGTTACCCAAAATATTAAGAAGAGAGATTAGAAGAAGAAGTAAAGAAAGAGAGAAATATAGCTACCATCTACAGGAGTCTAGAAGATGGAGGGTTTGAACATGTGGAGACCATGTCTTCAGTTTTATGTGCTCTGTCCCCTGTGGCCACCCCTCCCAGATGGGACTCCCAGCCCACTGGCCACTCTGGGTCTCTGGGGCAGGGTGAGGGTCAGTGCTCCCACTGTGCCACCCAATCTGAGTCAGGGTTAGGGATTCTGGGGGTGCAGTGTGGCCCTGCTCCTGGGCTGCCTTTGACTGACAGCTGCTCCAGGGCTGCCCCAGGAGACTCACAGGCACTGGGATGTGGGATAGGGCATCACCTCACCTTTGTGAAATTAGACCTGTCTCTTCCCCCACAATGCACACAATCTTGAGTTGGTTGAAGCCAATAATTAATATAATAATCCAGTGTCTCACAAATACATAACGCTCTTTTAACTAGATTGCAAGTAGGATTGCTGATAAAAGTTAAGTATGGTGTCTTTTCCTTTATAACTTCCCAACTCTGTAACTTTATTACTTGATTAATTTACTGCTAGCAAGTGACTTCTTCTCAGTCAGTTTGGTCTCCTTGGGAAAGGCTGGGTGAAGAGTGCTATTATTTTAGGCCTGCTATTATTAAAAAAAAAATGCTTTCCCCCTTTTGTCCTTCAACCAGCAATCTATAAACAATACGTTAGCTTATAATAGAAAGCTAATTAAAGGGATAGTTTTTTCACTTCTGTAATGTAGATGAGAACTTCAACTAAGACAATGAATGTATATCATTAAAGGAGAATAAAAATATGGATGAGGAATTGTACCAACTGCCATTTATTTATATTGTTGATGTAATGAATTACTTGCTTTTAACATACTTCTCATCTTTTTTTTCTCTAAATATTTTTTAGTATCTTGTCCTGGTTTTGTCTGGGATAGAGTTCATTTCTCGTCAGTAACTGGTACAGTGCTATAGCTTAGATTCAGTATGAGAATAATTTTGATAACACACTGACATTTTGATTGTTGCTAAGTAGTGTTTATCCTAAATCAAGGACTTATTTTTTGTCACATGCTCTGAGAGTGGAGGAAGTACTCAAAAAAGCTGGAAGGGACCACAGCCTAAACAGGTAACCTGAACTGACCAAAGGGATATTCCACAGCATAGAACATCATGCCTAGTACATAAACTTAGGGGAGTTATCTGGAAGGGGGTCCAATCACAGTTTGGGCATGGGGTCTGGCACTGGTCATGCCAGATGAGCATGTGCTGAGCAATTGTACTATGCATCACTTTTTTTTTTTTTTTGTTTTTTTTTTTTTTTTACTTGTCCACTTTGTTTCAATAATTACACTGTTCTTATCTCAGTCTACAAGTTTTACTTTTGATTCTCTGAGGAGAATCCTCATTCCACCAGGGTGCAGTGCTTGAGCAACTGGCTCTGTGTTGTTTAATCACTCTTTAGGCTTAATCCATGACAGTACTTTTTGGCAGCCCTTGTGGGGCCCAAAGGGTGGAGATAATGATAGGTCTGACCAGAATGCGTTAAAACAAAGTTGTCATAAACATTCATTGTCAATCCATCTAAGTTGCTGCTTTATAGCAAGATATTGTTGCCCAGGTGGAGAATCTGACTGTAAGGGTATGTCACATGTTCCCAAGAGTTGGGCCACTGAAGAAGATCAGAAAAATCAGCAGGTGATTAATCAGGCTGCTGATGGCAATTACTGATAGTTCAGATTTTATAGGCCCTTTGTCAGGATATAAAGCTACCTGGCAGAAAAGCAAAATAATCTTGGCACTTCCTCGTAGACAAAGGAAATCCCAGAAGTACAAAAGGCCCAATTTGTATGAACAAGTCTTGTCTGGGGTAGAGCTGCAGTACTTTTAACCATTAAAGGAAGTAAATGTTGATTTATGAGATGAGCTGTAAGATTTCATTTACATATATTCCCTGTGGAATGTAACAACTGTTTAAAAAAGAATCACCACTTACATTCACAGATTGAGCCCTCCTACCACTATAAGTCTTGTTATGGTCTCTGAAATAAGTTATCGAGTTTTTAGTTAGTTTTGGTTTGGTTTGGTTTGGTTTTTTTGTTTTGTTTGGTTTGTTTGTTTGTTTTGTTTTGTTTTTGTTTGGTTTTTTTTTTTTTTGCTTTTTGTTTTTTGTTTTGTTTTGGTTTTTGTTGTTTTGGGGGGGTTTGTGGGTTTTTTTTGAAAAGGAGATAATGACTTAAAATATTTGGACAGTTAAAAAAGTATCTATTGTGAGGAGTAATTTCCTGTCTACTACACCTACTATATAATATATGTATGTATGCAAATATTACATATGTATTTACAAAATCTTTCTTCCATTTAGTCACATGTGCACAATTGCCATTCTCCCACAAAAAACCCAAAACAAACAAAACACCCAAACCAAAATAAACCAACCAAAACAAAAAAACTGCCCCCCCCAAAAACAAAACCCACAATTAAATAAAAACAAAAACAAACCAGAAAAAAAGGTCGTGTATTATAAGACTTGAAATAAGAAATCAATCACAATCTTAGCTTCTGATCATAATCCTCCAAAAATGAGGCTAATTAGTTTTCTGTCATTCTGTATGGTATGACATTCCTTCTGCTGCTCAGAATGTTGCCAAGCTTCTCTTAACAGTTTCTTTAGACTTCTATAGGAAAATAAAGATTCCATTAAAAAATTAAATAACCTAATTGTATCTTGGATACTGGAAACGTTTTCTTCTTTTTTCTCTTTCTTGGCTTGGTTTTTCTTCCAGCTTATCTTGATTAAGAACATTACTCAACACCAGTACATTCCTACCTGCAAGACTCTGCCTGTGTCTGGTGAAATGCAATATTCTTGTGTGATGGTTACACACCTCTCCCTAGTCTGACAAATATTGGAATCCTAAGCCCAAGTCTCAGTTGTAACCATACAGGTCTTTATGTTCCTAGAAACTAGGTATGATAGTTTCTTTTGATAGGACTTTTCAGTCCCCAAACATGTGAAATTTAATTATTTAATTGGTCATTGTAAAATGTATTGGTGTGAGCCCACAAAGAATTGAGGAACTTGAGCTGAGTGTTCCACTGGTTTTTTAAATACCTGTTTTCAGATAAATGCTGCCCCCCAGTTAAATATTAGAGAAAGCTGTACAGGTATATATAAATTTTGTCCTGTGGATAATTAACTTTCCATGCACACAATTTTCATGGAACAGCCGTTCATGACAGATGGGTAATTTTCAAAGTCAGGACTTTTCTTAGAAGCTCTTTTCATTATTCATGTTCCTATTTGAATATTTTTTCTTTCTAATCAATTCAAACCTTTTAGTTTTTGCTTTCTTTCACCCTTCCTTTTTCCAAAACAATCTCAAAGAAAGACACTCCTGCAAAGAAAGCAGACTTGGTACAAAATATTACAGCTTGTTGCTGTGGTAAGTTTATGTATGTTCATGACACATACTTTCCCCTGACAACTGGCATCATATCTGCTCAGTTTGATAGTCAAAATAAGGTTTTCATTATTTTGTTCTTTGCAGATTAATCTGATTTTAGGAGAATCAGAACTGACTTTATTTGCTTTTTTCAACATCAACGCTTTCAAGATACTATAAAACATTCTCAATTTCAGGAGTTATTGTTGAGAATGTGAACACTGACAGAAGGCAGCTTGACTTTGACTGAGCTAAATTGCTCCTGTAGGGCTCATATTAGCTGCAGAAAAAGGCAACAGTGAATTCAGGGAGGTTCTGTGCACAGTACATACAAAATATGTCTGTTCTTATCAACAGAGTACAGTGAAATATAAAATATTTTCTGCAAAATTGTTTGAGACCCCAGATTTTTCATATGCTGTGCAAAATTCAGAGTTTATTCATTTATGTAGCAAATATCAGTAAAGTTTATATGAACTTGCTTTAAAAAAAGAATTTGCTTGTAGGGGAACTTTAAAAAGCTCCTTTTGAAAGGCAGACTTTCTTACTGTTAAGATGGACATGCAGAATTAACATTTTGGGGCTCTTTTCCTGAACATCTGTAGAAAGGAGAAGGTAGGAATCAGCTAGGAGGGAAAGTGAAACAGGGAAGTGTGCTTACGGACACATTCCTATGCAGAAATTCTTGTGACAAGAATATCTTTAATTCTTGCACAATCACAATTCCAGTTGGATGTTGGTGTTTGATTTTGGCTTTTGGTTTGTTTTTTAATTGGGAGAGGTGAATTTTTTGTTTGTTTTGTGGCTTTTTGTTTCATTTTGTTGGCAAGTTGGTTTGGTTTAGTTTGATTTGGTTGGTTGGCTTGTTTCGTTTTTTTTTACATAAACTTCTCACTGTCTGTAATAAATTACATTTTGAAACAGTTCATATTCCTACTCTGTAATCTAAACACAATATTTCAGTGCTACTGAGCTACCTGAAGCAAGACAGAGAATCACCTGTGGGATAGTAGGGGTTTCAAGGGTTTGAACATTTCTCTTTCATCTTGTTCCTGTATAACATGATATAGGTACCTATCTTGCTATCTCCAAATCACATTGACAAATTCATCCCACATAGAGAAGGCTCTTTTCAATGTCATTTTAGTACATTATATTAAACCCCTTTGATAGTAAATGAAGTGTGTACCAACTATCAGTGTCTTGAGATTGCTTTTATAAGGAACAAAAGAAATATCTGTGAGTGACCTTTTATGAGATATCAAAGGAAACTGTGCCCAACCAGTAGGGGATCATAGGAAAAAGATGAAATAGGGAAATGGCACCCTCTATTTCCTAATCTACAGCGGAGAGCTACTTTCAAATGACACCTAGGACTGCTTAAGTATTCCAGTATTTCACTGAAATACATCAGAGTGAAATGTGCCACAGTATGCATGGTTACTTGTTTGTTTGTCTGCCTTCTAACTTCCTTTTACCTTCTTGGAGGAAGTGAGAGCTGGAGTTTTGGAAAGCAGATACCTGAAGTGCCATTAAATCAGTAGCTTTCTGAGCATTAACTCAATGTCTCAGTTTATCTGAGTATTATGAAAGGTGTGACCATGGAATTGTTTTGAAAAACTCAGTCAAATATAATTTTACTTCTCTTTAGATTAGCAAGATGGATGCATTTGTTTCTTTTCTGCACTATTTTCCAGCTAAAAACCCTTTATTCCTAGCTGTCAACAGTGTCACTTTTCCTATTCTTTGTGATGGGTTTCTACTCCTTCTTATTTTGAAACAGAGGTGCTAATTAATCTTCCCACATTCAAGCACTGCAAACATATTTCAATTTCAAATGAGGTAAGACTCACGCTTGAAACGCCCACACTTACAATTTTAGATAGCTTTGTACCACATATTGGAACTGGCCTGAATTTTCTTCATGACATTGACATTATCAACAATGAGCTTGTAAAGCTTTATATATAATAGGCAGCCTCTACATAATAGCTCAACAACTCATATGGGAGTTAGAGAGTTGGAAATGTACAAGAAAGAGTAAATTAAGAAAATCAATTAGTGTTAGCCTGCATACAGGGCTCATGCTTTTCAATATCCACACATATTAGTCTATTCACATGCATGCCAGTCATTTCATTTTCCAGAATCTGCAGGACCCTGATGCCTCATCAAATTATTTATTCAGTTATTTACTTAACTCATATTTAAAGCCGAGAAGCACAAACTGAATTGCAGGAAATTCCATTTAAACAGAAGAACATTTCTACAGTGAAGTTCAGCACTGGGGCATTTTGCCCAGAAAGGTTGTGTATTCTTCATCCTTGGAGAAATTTGAAACTCTACTGAACATCAGTTTGTGCAACCTTGATCCTTCTCTGAACAGCACCTAGGACACCATGATCTCTAGAGATGTCTGTAGCTTGTGCATTATTTTATTTACTGAGTGAGTTGGAGGTTGGTTTCAGAGTCTTGCTGTTGGGGTTTTTGGGTTTTTTCCCTGTTCCTTCAAGAAAGAATTAAATGTACTCCTTAGCATTCCTTACATCATATATGAGTCTTTGTAACTCGGTTGGCATGAATATTCATAGCAAGCTACCAGCTCAATGCAGAGTGCTAACCTGAGGAACTGAAGACTCCAGTTCTGCTGCACTTACATTTCAGTATCTTATTTGCTTATTTTCACCTCCACTTAGAAACCTTCTGTTTCTGTCTTATCCTTTAACCTTCTACTCTGACAACTCAATATTCATGATCATGTGACACTGAGTGTCTCAAGTATATTCAAATCTTTGCTATGCTGGATACTGGGGCACTCCCTAAGTCTTCCATTCAGCAAATTACTTGCATTCCCTTTGCATTAGGCTGTCCTGTTACAACACAAGAACCTTTGCCTCCTGAATACTGTTGATCAAGACCCAGTCTCAAAATCTAGCCCCAGATGTAAACAGAATAAGAGAAAAGACTGATAGGATTATAACACATATGGAGAAATGAGGTAGAGACAGTAAACATATTTCTGAAGAAAGTATGAGGCAAAAGCCATCTGCAAAATACAACTCCAGGGCTATCACTGCTATCATGTTTTCTTCTTCTTTCTCACCAGACCTCATCTCACTGTGCTGTTTCCGCAGGGTGGGATATTCCCACTGAACAGTTGTACTAGTGTACTCTGTACTAGTAAACCCTTTGCTGTATTGTGGACTAAGCTGTAGTGCCAGTTATGCTGGTGTAAATATAGATAAACTGATTAAACCATTGTTATTGAAGTCAATGGTAGTGCAGCAAATTTACATCATGGTCCTTTCAAAGGAAAATGTAACTCTGTGAGCTTGTTAGTTTATTGGAATTCAGTGTGCTTTTGCTGTTATGAAGGAAAAAATCCACTTTATTAAAGGAATAGAAACATTCATTACACAAAGCATTTTCAAATACAGCTTCTTCTGGAGTTTTGTTATTTTTTCATTTTTTCATGATAAGGGATCCTCTTATTTTTCATGCTCTGATTGATGTACTGGCTGTGACAGCAGTGGCTGGCAATATGCAATTACGAAGTAGTCATGCCATGATCTTCACATTCACTTAGATGTTGAATGCCTTCACTAAACACAAATCAGTCCAGTCAGTGATAAACTAAACTACAGTGATAGCTCTTCAGCATGGTACTATGGTCATTGAAGTTAATTGGTGTTTGTTACTACAAATGCTATGGCCTTTGATTCACACAGCTTAAGATGTGTTTTTGAAGAATGCGTTTTATAGTCAAGTAAACTGAGGTGTGACAGTGACAGTTTCAAAGGCCATACAAAACTGCAAATAACACAGACATTATAAACACCTAGAAAGGCTTAGGGCTAGTCAGAAGCAAGAGCACTACTCATTGCCCTCATCTGCCTTTGCCCCTATAAGTTACAAGTAGAGATTTACCGCACCTGTTATATGTCATAGCTCTCTTTGCTTAAATGTCATCCTGAGTAATAATTCACCTGAGCACCTGTCCCAAAAGCTCTTCCTTCAAGTCAGTTTTGAGCAGGATTGCCTTAAAAATAGAAAAGGTTGAAGGAAAATACTGGACATTTAAAGGTAACCTGGATTTTGAGGGTCTTTGTTTGGGTATATAATTCAGGATGAAATTTCCTAAAGATTGGTTATGAATCTTAATTTAAAGTGTTTGTTTATTTCTGTATAAGAAAACAATGAATGTTTCACACACCATCTGCTTACATTTTCCCCAAAGGGATTTACATATTTTTAGGAAAAAATTACTCTAAATATCCTGCAGCTTTCTTTGAAATGTTTCATTATTTCACAGCAACCCTGTTAATGAAGTAGAGTGTGCACCCTTGTAATACAATAAAATAATTTTAAATTGCTGACAGAATCCACCTAAGTTGTGAAAACATAACAACAGCTTCTGGAAAGGAGAGGCTCTTTCTGTCTTTAGTCAAGACATCAAGAACTGCAGTAGTTTTTCCTACTGCAATGCTACAGAAAGTACAACTAAATATGATGGGGGACAGGGACAATTAGAGGGACAAAGTACTTGTGAGAAGCCTCTGAAACGTACCAGCCATACTAGAGCACACCAACAGTCTTACATAGACAAACTGAGGACTTCTGAGATAACAGAAGCCAACAGGGAAACATTGGAGAAACCCCACAGTAGCAAAATAAAGCTAAGAGGGAATACCTTGGCCAAGCACTAGCAACCCAAACCACAACTACTAGACAGATTATCCCTTTTTCACCCCCACTGGGATACTGTCACCATCAAAAACTTCTATTAAATGCCTGTATAACAGTACATGCATTATGAGTAACAAACAGGAAGAACCAGAGATCTGTGTGCAATCAAAAGGCTTCAATTTCATTGCGATTACACAGGCATGGTGGGAATAGCTCACATGACTGGAATGGTATGAAGGTCTACATATCATTTAGGAGAGACAGACGAGGAAGGCACAGTAGTGGACTTGCCTCCTACATGAGGCAACACTTGGAATGTATCAGCCTCAGTCTTGGTGAGGATGATGAGCAAGTCAGGAGCTTATGGCTTAGGAAAAAAAGGCGGACTATTAAGGGTGATATTTTTGAAGGTTTGTGCTTCAGGAGGCCTACTCTAGATGAGGAAGTGGATGAGGCCTTCTAGAGGCATCTAGAAACAGTCTTGAAGTCACAGGCCCTGGTTCTTGTGGGGGACTTTGTCTAGCTTGACATCTGCTGCAGAAACTGCACAGCAAAATACAAACAGTCAAGGAGATTCCTGGAAAGCTTTGACAGTAACTTCCTATCACAGAGAGTAGAGAATTCCACAAGGATCCTTGTGTTGCTTGACCTCATACTAACCAAAAAAGAAGGCCTTGTTGATGATGTGAAAATTGGGGGCAGCCTTGACCCTCGTGACAAAGAGATTGTAGAGTGCAGTTTTTAATGAAGAGGTAGCAGGACAGCAAGCAAGATTACAGCCATAGTTTCCCACAAGCTAACTTTAACCTCACTTAGGATATTCTTGTAAGAATCCCTAGGAGCAGACCCTAAGGGAAGAGGGGTACAGGAGAGCTGGTTGATGTTTAAGGCTCCCTTCCTTCAGGCTCAAGAACAATGCATCTCAGTGAAATAGAAATCAGGCCAAGAGCACAAGAAAGCTCCATGGATAAAAAAAGAACTCCTGCCACTGCTCAAGTATAAACAAAAAATATACAGAAGATGGAAGTAGGGGCAGGCCACTTGGAGTGGATATGGAGAGGTAGTCAAGATAACTAGAAATGAGACTAGAAAAGCCAAGGCCTATCTAGAATTAAATATGGCCAAGGATGTCAAGGATAATAAAAGGGCTTTTTCAAATACATAAATAACAAAAAGAAAACAAAATATAATGTGGGCCCCCAAATGGAAAGGGGACCTTGGTAACAGAAGATGCAGAGAAGGTAGATTTATTGAATTCCTTCTTTGCATCAATCTTCACTGATAAGAGCAACTATTAGGGATCTCTGACCTAGAAGACAAGGGCAAATGGATGTCAGGAGGAAGAGCTTCCTTTGGTCAGGGAACACTGGATAAAAAAAACATCTGAACAAACTTGACATCCACAAGTCCATGGATCCTGACAGGATGCATCCGTGAGTTCTGACAGAGCTGAAAACATAATAGCTAGGCCTTCCATAATCAATTTTAAGAAGTCATGGACATCAGGAGAGCTGCCTAAAGACTGGAAGAAAGGAAATGTCATCCCAGCCTTCAAAAGAGGCAAAAAGGAGGACCCAGATAACTACCAGCCAGTCAACCTCACCTCAATCCCTGGAAAGGTGATGGAGCACCACCTCATTCTGGAGGTTGTCTTTACCCACATGGAAGACAAGAATTTTATATGCTTGACCAACTTGATTGCCTTCTACAGTGAAACAACTAGCTGGATGGATGAAGAAAGTGCAGTGGATATTGTCTACTTTGACTTCAGCAAGACACTGTCGCTCATTAATTTCTTATAGGCAAACTCAAGAAATGTGGGTTGGATGAGGGGATGGTGGGATGGATTGAGAACTGGCTGAGTAGCAGATCCCAGAGTGTCGTGAGCAGTGGTACAGAGTTTATTCAGAGACCTGTTGCTAGTGATGTTCCTCAGGGTTGTATACTGGGCCCAGTAGTGTTTGACTTGTCCATCAAGGACTTGAATGAAGGGACAGATGCCTCCTCAGCAAGCTCACTGATGATACAAAAGCAGGTGGAGTGGTTGATACCCCAGAGACCTGTACAGCCCCTCAGGAGAACCTCAACAAGTTAGAGACACAGACAGAGAAGAACCATCTGAAATTCAGTAAAAGCAAATGCAGGGTCCTGCACTTTTGAGGGGAATTACTCTGGGAACTGGTAGGGGCTGGGGGCTGACCTGCTGGAAAGCAGCTCTCTGGGGTCCTGATGGACAACAAGATGTCCATGAACCAGCAGTGTGCCCATGTGGCCAAGAAGGCCAACAGAATCGTGGAATGCACCAGAAAGAGCATTGCCAGCAGGCCATGGGAGATGATCCGACCCCTCTACTCAGCCTGGTGAGGCCACATCTAGAATGTTGCATCCAGTTCTCGGCTCCTCAGTACAAGAGAGACATGAAGTTCCTGGAGCAGGTCCAGCAGAGAGCTACTGAGTTGGTCAAGGGTCTGGAGAATCTCTCTTATGAAGAAAGACTGAGAGAATCGAGCCTGTTCAGCCTCAATAAGAGGTGTCTGAGAGGGGACCTCTTTAATTTGCATAAATATCTGAAGGGAGGGTGTCAAGAGATGGAGCCGGGCTCTCCTCAGTGGTGCCAAGCAATACGACAAGAAGCAATGGGCAAAAACTAAGGCGCAGGAAGTTCCACCTGAATATGCTGAGAACTTCTTTACTGTGTGGGTGACCTTGCACTGGAATAAATTGCCCAAAGAGATTGTAGAGTCATCCTTACAAGAGACATTCAAGAACTCTCTGGATGCAATCCTGTGCAAGGATGACCTTGCTTGAGCAGGGAGGTTGGACCAGGTGACTCACTGTAGTTCCCTCCACCCTGATTGATTCTGTGATTCTGTGATTTTGTGAAAGTATGATGTGAGAAAGACATGTGGGAATAGTGATTCAGACTCTACTTGGAGTAGGAAATGGAGAGGAAATGATCTATAGACATTTCATTTTTAAGAGCCTACAGTGACAAGTAATTGCCAGCTTCTAAATATTTTCTAATGGCAGTGTTTAAGTAGCTTAGGAAGGCCCTTAAGTTCATACCTAAATGCTACAGTTCGTCATGCAGCTTTTTTGTACCATTTTTAAACACCTCATCCTCATCACTGCATGCTCAAATTCTTCCTAATGTTTATAAAGCTCTCCACATAAAGCACAGCAGCTCATCTCAAGACCTAGTAAAAAGACCGCACATGAGTAACAAAGAGTGAGCAGGGCCGTATGTCAAAATGAAGTTGGATGAACCAGAAGAGAGCAGAAGACCTCAGTTAAGCTGTTTTGAAAATGTGCCTAATTTTGAACAGAGGGACTTGTGTGACATTTCTGGAGCTGTATAGATAATTTAGTAAACACTTTACATGAGTGGAGCTGTGTCTTCAGAAGGCCTGACTTGCACTAATATCTTGCAGAAGGACTCGATATACTGGTGCACATACAGCAGAG
>JAWWES010000094.1:22480456-22491706 GCA_035583135.1 Lophotriccus pileatus | reverse complement strand
TAGCAGCTCAGTGCGTTTCCCACAAAACCCTGGCTGCGTTTATAAGCATGTCAGCTTTGTTGAGCTACAGAAACAGAACTGGAAGGTAATTTTCAAAAGCTTTGTAACACCAAAGTTCTTGAAAGCTCTCAGGCACATGGTGTTTTTGGAAGTCGGGGAACCTAAACATCCAGAATCACAGGTACAAAAGAGGATAAATGCTAGTGTCGAGGATCATCCGGTATCTGCAAACAGCTTTTATTTTTCAACATGCATCAACATGCACCAGCATCCAAGTGAGAATGGTTGACAGTCCCTCTGTGGCTTTCATTAGTTGTGCCACCAGTGCCCGAAGGTAACTTATTTTTCTTTGCTGATTTTTCCTGTCTAAAAATAGGTATATTAAAACAGAATTAATCACACAAACTCAGTTTTTGTAAACTCAGAATGGTGTTGGATAAAGGCTGAAGGTTAAATACTTTTAGCTTGATAAAGTTTTGTAATCAGCAAACGTAACATTTCCAGCATTGTGTACTAGCAGCCATAAATATATTTCAACCTTTCTTCTTGGGTGGTGGGAAAGATTCTGCCCATTTTCTCCAGGACTCCAATACGGGTGAAGCTCTCAAAATTAAGGACAAATGTTAGTGTGTCTGAAAGAAGACTTCAAAAGGCTGATAAAGGCATTTCTGCCCTTTATGGGAGAACTTATGCAGCTTACTTTCTTTACTTTCTTTCCTAGCCAAAAAAAAAAAAAAATTCCTATGAACTTCTTCTCTCCAAACTTTATAAGAAGAACACTAAATACATATTTAAATTTTTCCTTGAAGTTCGCAGCTTCAGAATCCAGCAAACAGTTAAGGACTGTAGATGAGAACATCAGCTCCAAAGAAGCCACTTCCTTGTCCATCAAACTGTGGAGAGATGTCCAATTTATTCCAGACAGTGCAATCTCAACAAAGGATTCCTACGGTAGACTTATGTAAACTCCAGTTTTATGTGCATTATGAAAAGAAATATTATTTTACATAATTCCTCTTAATCTAAAGGTTTCTGTGCAGTTTCTACCACTGAAGAAATATGGTGATGTGGGAAGAATAAGATAAGCCTCTAGATTTCACCAATATTTTATAGATAAACTCAAAAAAGGGTAGGGAAAAAGAATAGCTTTTATGGAAATATGCCTGTATATTCATAAATGAAACATGGCAATAGGCGATCTTATTATGCAAGAAAAACAGGAGCATAAGCAAAAAATGTTCATGTCAGAAGAAAAAAGGAAAGCAAATTTACAGCCTCTACTCACATTTGAAGCAACTGTTCCTGCAGCAATACTCTCAACTGGCACTGAAGGCATTGCCCAAGTAGCTGGTTACTACTGCTGCTCCATGTCACACAACTATGTAGCATGGAAAGATACTCCCTCCTTGGCAAAAGAAGCCAGGAAGATGTGAGTGTCCTGTAGATCAGGCAAAAAAGCATTGCTAGATGGACTGTGATACTAAACCAAATGTAATACAATAATCCTAGCATGAATTCACCTCTTCAGAGACAAAGCAAATGTCTTCTTTTATCCTGCAACTATAGGCAAGCTATATTAAAATACTTTGAGACTAGAGGCAGGGCCTAGATGCCACCCGGGTTATCAGCAAGTTTTCTGTTTCAGCCTGACTTGTAAATATATTTTCTCTCTGTTTCTCTTTCTCTCTCTCTATTTCCTGAACTTAGATTGCTTATGTTTCTGACACATATTTGTTGAGAAAGAATAAAGAACAAGGCTAGAGGGAGTCAAGAAGAGATGTGTATAGAGCTGCAGTGGTTAGACCACCAACCATTTTTAAAAAAAAGTAAAATGAGCCAAGAGAATGTAAATTACTAAGATGAGCCCCATTGAAAGAGTCATGTAGGAAAGGCTAAGACATCAGCTGCAGCTCTGCAGAGGCTTCTATTCAGAAGGCTGTTACCCTTCATAACAGGGTCCCATGGTGGGATGTTAGTCAGGACCTCCTTCTATCTGAAATGTTGAAATACTTGTGCCTGTCCCAGCCTTCTGCAGAGGGAAAAAGGGACTGCCTTGGTTGCACTTTCACTTCAAGCATCTTTGAATTGCTTGTGTTTACTGCCACAGCATGGAAGTCCGATTTGTCAACAACTCAGAAACAATTTGTTAAAATATACACCTGTGTCTTTCTGTTTACTCACATAGTGATCAGTTAAGTAGGCAAAACTAATGTCCATGTTACTGCAGTAACCACGTTTCTGTAGATATTTGGGTTTTCCACACAATTTTTAGTGACAGTATTGCCTTCTTTCTTTCCCAAAAAAACCTCAAGCCTCATATTTTTTGAGCATGCTCTGGCAATATTTGAAAACCTGGCTTAAAATGACAAACATATTGCACTCTTCTTAAAAGACCAGACTAGCATAAACAGACACTTCTTTGTTTCTCAGCAATAACACAATGAAAGCTTGTAGTTTTACTGTCGTCACACAAATTACACACCTGTTGGTTAGTGAATAAGATGCAAAAACCACTAAGAAAAAAGTGCATGTATCTCCTGTTGTGAATCCAGACTTTCCTGCTGTCCTCCACAGTCTCCTCATAGGCTGAAGAAATCCATTGACAAGATGAATTAAAAGCTAGAAGAATATGTAGGGTATATTTTGTTTGTTATTAATTTTCCATGTGGACTGTTGCTTTGACTTTGTTTACCTGATGCTGGGAAGATGGTCTGCAAGACCAGAATTGGAAGAAAAGATGGAATATAACCACACGAAAGCATCATCTCTGCTAATAATCAGAATCCTCAGTCTCATTTTACACTTTCTACTGAATCTTAATTGTTCATATTTCGTATCAATAATCTTTTAACCTATAAAAACAGGATTTTCTTTCTACATCGCTTGCCATTTCTTTTAGCTTGAATCAGTAAGCCATTTCTGCCCGAGCTGACTGACTCTTGAGAGCTGATTCTAATTTTCAACAACACAACCGTGGCAGAACCTGTTTGGGGATGCAGTCAATGTGAAGTGCTGGTCAGCAAGGAAAATCCCTAAGGTTTGGAATACAGTGTTGCAGTCTGCTCACAAAGTAGTGAGATTATCGAAGCAGCATTTTCTCTTGAAGGGGAATTCCATTAAAAAATTTGGCAGCCAGCATTACAGCTTAGCAAATTCTGTGTCATAACATTCTGGGTAATGTGGCTCTTGAGTGGAGTGGGAAGGGACAGTAAAGAAAACCAAAGGCTTTCTCCAAAGTAGAAGAGTATATGGTTTTATTCTGTTGTTTCAGGAAGTGTTAGATTGCTTCTTGTGCTGCTGTCTAATAGGGCTTATTTTATGGAAATGGTTCTTATTGTTTCCTTCAGTTTTCAAGTTTTAAGTAGGACAGTGGCTTGGCCGCCAGGGGTGTTGGGCATAATTTTTGTCTTTTATCACAGCAGATGAGAAATTATCTGCTGGGCCTAAATGTGGGGCAGAGCTGACCTAAGCAAGAGTCTTAAACTGCCATGCAGTCTGTGATCAGGGAAGCTGGTGATCAGAGAATAAAAAAAAAAAAAAAATAGAGCAATTTGCCAAGTACTCTCCTGGTTCTATTTTGTCAAGAAAGAAACACTCAGAATCAAAGCAGAAATGGGTTTCACAGGCATGTAGGGCACAGAAGACCCACTCCATGAGAAGGACATTGTGTTTATTCTAGCTAAACAACCTACTGATGCTATCATGAACAAATTTAACCTTGAAACAAGAAGATTTTTAACCTGTAAAGAGCAGGTCTTTGCCTTCTCAGAAAGATAGTGCAGGAAGAGAAGAGAGAGCAGAAGGGAGATATTCCTAAAATTGCTGATCACTGTACTTGATTAAAATGTAGTTTCCTCCAGCAACTTGGGAAAGGACCCTCTGCTCGTCCCTGCCATTTCTGTGGTTTTAACGTTTCCTACATTATTTATGAATGTGCTGCTTTACTGCAACAAATATTTGCATTTTGTAAAGCATACAGGGTAGTGCAAGAAAAGCACTGATTTTATTAACACACATGCTCTTCAGATCCTACTGGTGTAAGTATGTCTGTTCTCAAAAAAAACCAACCCCTCAAAATCTGGCCAGTTTCCTAACGCCTTTTGCAGGAGCTTCTGAAGATCACACTCTTGCACCGCACAAAATTCTTTGTCCCTACACTAACTCTCAACCTTTGGATTGTCAACTCATAGTTTTTGTCATTTTCTGATCAGATGTTAAGACAAATGGATCCTTCATATGGCATTCTGAAAATGCACAATAATTAATATCTGCCCCAAGCCTGTGGAAAGTATATAACCATTCTTTCTTCCACTAGCTCTGAATTCAGCCACAGTTAGACCACTAAAAGACACAGGCAGGGCCAAAATTCACAAGTCAAAATAACACCTAAGCAATGCCTAAATTATGCTTCTATACCAAAGGAGAGCCCCTGCCAGCTGTAGTTGGTATATATCTCTTCCACACCAAGTCTTAAAACCAATTTTTAGAATATTTTTGGCTGTTCTTATGAGTGTACAGAACTGAAGTCTTAATAGTGGTTTCCCCATGGAAGAGAAGAAAATTCTTACCTTTCTGCTTCATACATTTTTTACAATGTTTCTTCACTGGCACCTCTGGTATCAGACAGCTCAGTGTGGATCGTGTGGACTGTGCCATGATCTCAGTTTTTGTTACAGTCACAGCTTTCATCTGTGCTCACGTTTGCACATTTTCAAAAGGCAGCTGCAATGTACTGAGTGACGGCACACGCAGGGTGCGTGCTGCTGTGTCTGCACCTCGTCTTTGCAGCTGTGTGATCCCAGCCACTGCTGTGCTATTGCACAAAGCCACGGGCCAAGCCTGGCTCTGAACATCCCCCAGGATGGAACTCAGTGATTGCTTTTAAAAATTACCTTATGCAGAGTTCTGACACTTGTGGGTTTCCACCCCCATCCTCACAGGAGGCTGTTTCTAAAAAACATTTAAAGAACAGTTGTTTTGTCTTCCCGAATGGAGTGCTTCTAAAATTAAGAGACATTATGACAACAATCTATAAATTAAGAGACTCACTCATACCCCTCAGCCCATGCCAGAAGGAAAATAATTCTTCCAGGGTATTGTAACCTTGTTCACTTTGCAGAACATATACAAAAGGGAAAAAAAAAAAGGCATATGGATTAAAGCAAAGTCTTTCTTTTACTGCATTGTAGAGTGACTACAAATCAGAAAATGCAGGCTTACATTCAATTCACTAAGGAATTTTTCTATCTCAGTTAGACTTTAAATCGACTGCCTAGCAATTGCAGATGTCAAGAGGCTCATAACAATAGAATAAGACTGATGAACAGAGAAAGAATCTGCTTTTTAAACTTATTAAAATTGTCATAATAATGATGATGAATAACCACTGCAATAATAGTAATGAAATAAGGGTTGATGTTAGCAGTACAGCAGTAATGATCCCTTCTCTATTTTACATGGGTTCACCTGTAAAGGAATAATGGGGAATTGCACAAACACAAAAAATGCAAACAGCATCAAAATTTTTTACTGGGGGCTGAATTGCTAACACAATTTTTTAGTATTTTCTTATGTGAGTCTTATTCTCATGTGACAGGTTTTAATGCTTTGTAGACTTTGGTTTTCCAAGTAGGCAAACTGAAATTTGGAAGATGAAAAGTGATTTAAGCACTTTGGACAGCTAGAACAAAGAAAAACTTATTGTTGAATCCTCCCTAAAAGTGAGTAAATAAATTATAATTAGCCTTTATAAATTATAATACCTTTTTCTGCAATAGTTCACCAGAAAATACGAACATCTGACCCACCCTGGGCAGATGACAAGCCTGAGAATCATAGTTTGCTCGTGTTCTGTGAATAATTGCCAGACCTTTACACTTAAAACCTTCCCTGGTTTTGTTCTACTGGTTTTGCAGTGTTGGAAGGCAGTCTGAGCAGTTCAAGTCAGCTTTATTTCTATGTCTTTATACAACATGGTGGGGCAAGCAGCAAAGCTGACTAGTGTATTGTGAAATGTGTGGGTAGCATTAAGAGTAAAGATAAAAGCATAAAAGGTAGAACAGAGAAGCTGATAAAACTGTGCTACCTCTGGTGGAGGAGAGAAAGTGCCTGAGGATAGAGGAGGACTGTGCTTTGCCAGCCAAGCAGTCTGCTTGTGTGGAGGAGAGCTGGTAGGTACTTTTTAAAAATTGGGACTCAAATTGCCAAATGGGGAAATTAAAATTGGCCCTGTGAGATGACGAACAAAATGGTGAGGGGATATGCTCACTTAAAAAAGGGTCTCTTTTCACACCTGGAAGAGAATACTAGATTCACCAAATCTCTCTAATATTACACTGTCATGAAATTATAAAATAGCCAATCCCTGCTTGTGGTTATATTGTTCAGCTCAGTAGGAAACTGTTTGCGTTTTATTATATATGTAGGAGACTATTACTAAAGCAACAAAATAAAGTCTACAGAAAGAAAACATATAAACCTATGGATTATTTAGATAGGGGTACAATCACATTTTGATAGCATATTACTGATGAACTACCATTTCTTCATATGATCCTGCTTCTACCACTGTGTTCAGTTAAAGAATGTAAAATTCATGCAAGTGTCAATTTGCTTTATGTTTATGTTTAGCACCACTTACCACACTCACATTTGCTTGGAAACTTCCATTTTCCACATCACTTTTTCAGTTATCATGCAGCCAGCCATATCAATGCCAAGTTCTTCCCCCCAAAAAGAAAAATTCCCACAGGTTTGCGATGCATATTTAAAGTCAAAATTCTTAAAAATACTCCTTTCCCCCCTATTTTCTCAAAATAAATGGGTGTGTTTTGTTTGGAAAGTACTTAAGAAAAAAAATGGGGGCAGAGGAGAGGGCAAAAATCTAGTTCCCAGAGCATTTATACTCCAGGCTCAGATCTTCAGTTTTCAGTGGTTTTTGTGATTCCTAACATAAGAAAGATTTAATAATTCATAGACCATATTAATGGCTGAGTTATAACTTCAACAAGTTGGCATTACAAAACTGTCAAAAATGTAACAGCTCCTGCCTTCTTTAATTTCAGCCGCTTCTGATGAATTGTAGGGAAATGCCTTATTGGTTTGCAGTGTTACCAATTATCTGACAGAACCAGAGTGTATTTCCACCTAATCAGAAATAAGAGCACAGAATTAAATCTCCCATGTGAAACTCATAATTTACATATTTGTTATTCAGAAATTTTAATAAGGCTAATGAGAAGCTCTCATGGTGCCTTTAAAAGTCAAACCAATCTTACTGTGAATTTTCAGCAGATAAAGCTGGTACACAGTAGTCAAAGGATAAAGTCTGTTGATTACAGTTTAGTTTAATTAAACATTACAAGTTATTTGTATGGATCCATACACGCTTTGTGTCAAGGGGTTAGTTACATAAACTAGAACTGTCTCAAGAGAAGTGAATGGACCAGGGCAGGCTGCTAAAAGAAACCATACAGTGAAGGTTATTTTTGTATCCATATAGGTTTATAACAGTAAGACACAAAAGGAAAAAAAAAAACCCTTAAAAGGTCTTTTGGAGGGGTAAATGCTCCTTTAAAATCCCTGTGCAGCAGCAGCCCCACGCTGTAAAAGCAAAGTTACAGGGCAGATGACACTCTGTGAGCTCATTAATACGGTCTTTAGGTAGATAGTTCCCCACCTCCAGTCTGAACTTCATCACCAACCCACCATCCTCACTGTACATAAAAAAGAGTACCCCAAAGGCTGCTGAGGTTGCTAATGCTGGCAGCTGACCCTTTCCATGCATTCATAGCATAAACTTCAGCTCATTGTAGGCATCCGGACTTCACAACAGTGAGTAAAATTTTCAGACACTATACAATTTGCTGCCATCGCTGACCTTGTTTTCTGGGCATGCCCTGATTATGACCTCAACCACAAAATCACCAAGAGAAAACTTGGCTATCTTCCCCCTCTCCCAGAAGAGGCATTTACATTTATATGTGTGAGTCCCTGTGAGCAGGTATAGGAATGTGCTTCCCTGGGCTCCTTTCCAGATGCTGTCTCTTGACTTTGAAAAAAGTGTTTTGAAACTGTGTGGTTAATAAAACTATAGGAAAAATAATACTAATTGAAAAAAACCAAGAGACTGTTTGCAGTCATTTAGTCACTTGGGATTGCCTTGTGCTGCGTTGCAGTAAAAGGTTTCAATTGCCCATGTTATGCTCAAAGTCAGCACAGCAACAGCTTTCTGTGCACATCTGTGTATATCATGACAACACTTGCTGTACAAACAACAGAGAAAGATCACTCCAGTGCCAGCAAACTACAGTAAAGTGATCTATCTGCAGTAGATAAGGAAGTGAAGCCAAATCAAGCAACTCCTTGCAATTTTGATCCTTTTCAGCCAGAAAATGCAACAACTTTCAAAATATATTCTCTTTCAAAATATATTCTCTCACTTTCAAAAATATTGGAGGGGAGGGCAGGGGGGGGCAAATGGAACTGGTAGCAATTTTGTTACAAGATATTTAGTAAGTTAAAAAATGGACAGATTTTACCAACAGCAGCTGTTAACTCAGTAAAGGAAAACAAACTTACCTCTTTTTCTCAGCTAACAGCCCTTCAGCTAAGTAGCTGAAGATCTGCAGTAGCATATATTAATCCATCTCTAAGCTGTCCATTTTCACCTATAATGACAAAGGGCTGTGGCCTGATGGAAGAAAAGCCTGGGTTTTACAGTCACCTTCTCTGCACAGGAGCAGCCTGTGTGTTGCTTGAGTTCTCCCTGCCAGCAGGAGGAGAGCTCTCCTGCCTGGCTCCAAAGGTCGGAGGGGCAGTGTTCCCAGGGCCAGAGACCTACTGCAGTAAAGACAATGAAAAGCACCACTACTCTTCCCCATGCCAGGCATTGCATGGCACGGTGGGATCCCCAGAGGTCCCGGGAGCCCCTGCAAGATGATGGGCTGCAATCAGGCAAGCACAGCCCTCAGAGCACCAGCCACACTTTAGGTGAAGCATTGCCACACTTCTGCTCTTGGTGTTGGTGTGCTCACCAACATTAACAACTACACTTTCTGGCCAGAAGCTTGTCCAGCATCACCCCACAAGTCAGTGTAGTGTCACCTACAGAGAATTCTGTCATGCAGCCTTAGCTGTAAGGGATAGTTTTCATTACTTTGTTTCATTTTTCACATCTGCACAAGTGTTGTACTCCTTGCAAATCACACCCTTGGTTTTCCTAAGTGTCTGCATTTAATTAGCACAAATTAGAAACCTGCAGCACTGCTGTAAAGCAAATACTTAGATAGTCATGAAGGACCAGAATAAAAAAGGATTTTTTTTCCCCCTGAAGGAATTAATTCACAGCCAGAGTAGCAGGGAAAGACACTTTAAAGGGATTATACTATAGACAGTAACGATCTTCACTAGGTGTCTGAAAGAGCTGCCACACTCAGGTATCAAAAATATCCCTCAAGGCTACACAGATAGGGAGCTTTCCACACTTTTCATATGTTAAAAAAACACCATTAGCCACATAAAAACACCCTTAGAAAAAGGGTGATTGGTAAATATCCTTTCCATGTTCAATGGAACATGAATTAAAAGAACATTAATTTGTTGTTGGAAAAATCATAAAGTATATCTTTCAAGTTCTGGGAAATTGCTTCAGCTTTAAGCAAAAATGAATAATTATTTAGAATTAGACAATTTCTATTAAACAGCTTTATGCTGGAGCTGTCTGTGTTCCCAAATTCTACATTTAAAGTAAAAGGATACATTTTCAAAGTTGAGAATAGAACTACACAACTAGCTGGTGCTATGAAGGCCCTTGCATTTTTGAAGTGCAACCTGAAAGAAACACAAAGAAGAAGCAGTCTGGTTTGCAGAGGTGAAATTCTTGGAGCATCTTTAGACATTTGTGTGACCTGGATGAGAACCAGGCTGAGGATGTGGTCTGACACCTCCAGAGCAATTACAAGGTAAAAGTCATTTGCCTGTCTGGCCATGCCCTGGGCGGAGATTCTTATGCACAGTCTTGCAGAGGTTTCCTCCATGGAGAAACAGCTTCAGCAGTCCTTGCCACTCCGTGCCCGCCTACCCCTGAAATGTGTCAGCACAAGCTTTTGTGAGGCTGCATGGTCAATCAGACATAGAAGTTGATCTGCAAAATGAGAGGCCTTATTTTCAGCCCCATTGTGTCCTTGATGCAGCACAATTACATCAAGGGCTGCAGTGGAAGAGCTCAGGGGACACTTGGTCAAGACCTTATGAGGAGCAGCTGAAATCACCTGCTTTGTCCAGCTTGGAGAAGAGACTGAAGGGAGAGCTCACTGCAGTCTTCAACAGCCTCATGAGTGGAAGAAGAGGAGCAGGTACCAATCTCTTCACTCTCGGGACTAGGACTAGGGGAAATGGCAGGAAGCTGTGTCAGCAGGTGAAGTTTAGGTTGGATATCAGAAAAAGACTTTTCACCCAGATGGTGGCTGGGAGTTCAAGAAGTGTTTCGACAACGATCTCATGCACATGAAGTGATTCTTGGTGCTGCCCTGTGCAGGGCTAAGAGTTGGACTCAGTGATCCTTGTGGATTTCTTCCAACTCAGGATATTCTATGATATTATGATTCTATGAAAGACCAACAGAATGAGGAAGATGAGGGCAGGACAAATTTTTTCCTGCCAGTGGAGACAGCAAGAGCCAACAGGAACTTCTGGATATAACCATCCAGAAAAGGCAACAGCATAAAAATGTGGTTTTCTAAGGCCCTGTAGAATGCTGACAACTAAAATAAGAAAAAATAGGCACTGAATCCTGCAGTCAACCTGCAACACCTAACTCACAAAAGTGAAAGATGCTACTAAGTATAAGGCAGCAGACAAGTGTTTTGAAATTAAACAGGAGAGAGAATTTATTGTATTAAAAAACAGAGATGGATCAACTGATGGCAAGATTAATCAGGTGGATACTGGTGTGAGGACTAGATTGCTAGGTAGGTGTTTTGATGAGAGAGGATCACTTCATGGATTTCATATGATGGGCAATGGAGAGTGAGTCAGTACTTGCTGATCAGCAATTTTCATATTTTCTTTTTTTTTTTTTTTTTTTTTTTTCTGTAGGCTCTCTGCAGATTCTGCAAGGCCTCAATTAGGTCACCTGGAAGCCTTCTTTTTTCCAGGCTGAACAAATCAAATTCGCTCAGCCTTTCCTCATACAAGAGATGCTCCATCCCTCTAATCCTCTTGGTATCCGTCCTCTGGACTAGATCCAAA
>JAWWES010000094.1:22469801-22480356 GCA_035583135.1 Lophotriccus pileatus | reverse complement strand
ATCCTAATATTATTTCTCCCCAGTCGGATTTGGTTTTGCCTGCAGAAACCTCCTCTCAACTTAGAGTAATTTAGAGCAATTGTGTTGGGGGGTGTGGTAAAAAAAGGTGTCCCCTAGACAAACCCACAACATTATATGATCTTCCCAGGTATAGAGATGAGACTGACGGGTCAGTACTTCCCTCCTTTCTATCCTTTTTAAGGATGCGTACCATGTTTTCCCCTTTCCATCACATGGAATCACATGGAACTTCGCCTGACTGCCATGACTTTTCAAATATCATGGAGAGTGTCTTGACAGCTACATCAGCCAATTCCTTCAGGACTCTGGGATGCATCTCGTCAGGTGCCATAGACTTATATACATTCAGGTTCCTCAGTGGGTCATGAATCTGACAAGTACCTCAGCTTTCTCCTTGTCCAATTTACCAGCATTTTTCATTGGCAGGGTACACCTTCTTTGACCTTCCTTTTCTGGTTAACATATTTGTAGAAGCCCTTCCTCTTATTCTTTACATCTCTTGCCAGGTTCAGTTCCAGCTTCATCTTGGAGAAGAATACTGAGAAGCAGATTGGAGAAATTGAATCAGGTGCCAAAAACCTTTACAGAAAATAAGAGAGTTTGAGGATTTATTGCCAGATGAATTTCTTGACAAAGATCATATCACAGCTTCTGAACAGCTATGCTATCACAAATCCTAGGAAATGCAAGTATAAGAGGGAGACTGGTTTTTTAAACATTTTTTAAACATTTTAAACACTGAAACACGTTTAAATCTGTTTACTCACATTAACATATTTAAAACATATTAAATGTGTGAGTTTAATACTGCTTCAGAGCAGGAAAACCCAGCTCATCCTTTCTTAACCAAAAACACCATTCCCTCCACAACTTGTTTTTGACTAGAACTCCATAAGCAAACTGTAGAAATTACAACATAAATTAGAATGATTCCACCAAAACCAGTGAGGTTCATCCGAGTTACTTTAGCTGAGGATCCAATCCAGTAGCATCACTGATCAGATGGAACAGAAGGATTCAGTCAGCATCCTCAGTTCTTCTATGCATGAAAATGATGGTCATCACATCCTCCTCCTGGCCTGCTCCTTTTCCTTCCCTATCAACCCATTGCCATCACCATCTACAACTAGGTGGAGGAATGACTGATTAGTTTACAGACACAACTTTTCCCTCAGTATTGCTCTGCAGCAATACTCTCCTTCCTTTCCCTGCACAGAATTATAGAATCATAGAATGGTTTGGGTTGAAAGGGATCTTAGAGATTGTTTAGTTTCAACACCCCCCTCTATGGGCAGGGACATCTTCCACTAGACCAGGTTGCTCAGTGCCCCATCCAACCTGGCATTGAACACTTCCAGGGATGGGACATCTACAAATTCTCTGGGCAATCTGTTCCAGTGACTCGCTAGCCTCACAGTAAAGAACTTCTTTCTAATATCTAATATGAGACTACTGGCTTTCAGTTTTAAGCCATTCCCCCTTGTCCTATCACTACAGACTCTTACAAAAAGTCCCTCTCCATCTTTCTTGTAGGCTCCCTTTAGGTACTGGAAGACTGCAATAAGGCCAGTCCAGAGCCTTCTCTTCTGCAGGCTGAACAATCTCATCTCTCTCTCCCAGTGTTTCAGTCCTCTAATAATTTCTATCTTGTCGTCTGTCTCTACTTCTCTCCTTTCTCATAGAAGTTGAATATTATGTATATGGCACAAAATAGTTGTGTTGGCTTTAAAGTAGTTTCTCTCTGTTCACTTCAAGTAATAGCTTCTTGTTTTTGAGCCAGTTCTCTTGCCCACTTGTTTTGGCTGGCTCATATTGAGACTTGCAGATTGTTTTTTAATTGTATTCCCTATTGCATGACAGCCAAAATATAGAAGTGTTTACATTCTCTAATTCAGTAGCCTTCCAGTCCATGCAAATGGCACAGAAATTTTTATTTTTCATTCTGTCTTCCTTTTCTTATTTGACTGATACAGAGAATACCAAAAGCATCAGGTGCAGCAGCTTTCAGCCAAACCTAATTAAAAGGAATTTTTTACATGTAAATTAACAAGTTGAGGTTTTCATTCCTTGTGACTCACTTGTTTCATCTTAATGAGAATTCTCCGTTGTAAGAGCAAATGTTAATTTTAATGATTTCAACTTCATTTTTAGCCAGAAATGGACAAAGTATTTGGATATTTTTTCTGTTCTTTTGGCTTTTTCCATCATTCCTATCAGATATATCTTTCCTGCTTGACTATCTTCTCCAGAGGATAATTGTTTTCACCTGGTATAAGCATAATTTCCATATTTGATTCCCAGCCTCTGGCACTTCTCTCCCATTACCGCCTCTGAACTCCTTGTCCTATCACAGATTAAGGATGCCACCTCTATGGCTTTACTCATGATCCACAAAGCTTTGTATTGTCTCCATGTTTTATTCCCACTGCCTCTTTTTCTGTTTTGTTGGTAAGAGCTGCTCACTATACACCTGTGAAACTGTGAAAACACTTCCCCTTAGCATGAGTAATTTTAATGATAGGGGTTTTGTGAACAAGGTTGTCACTCCCAGTAAGAGTTAATTAAAATGATAATTAAATATCCTGATTACAGTGGTGGATCAGAGTGACTGTGGGAGCAGGTGGCATGTGAGTAATCCAAGGCAATGAAGCCCAGTAATGTTTTACACCGAACTCAGCTGCAGCTAAGCCAACAGTAATGGTCCTGTATCTTTGTACCTTTGAAGTCGCTACAAGATCAGATTCCTTAGAAGTTTAAAAAAATCCACCAACAAAGAGCTTTTCCTTAAACTTGTGGAACTGGAACTGCTTGAAGACTAAAGGCAATTTCAGTACTTGAAGAGAATAATTGAAATACCCAGGGAACTCCCCAAAGAAATTGTTGATAACATGAGGATCCTAACACTGGGCCCCAGATGACTCGACGTTTATGTGCATCTTGTCATTCAGGCATAATGCACACCAAAGAGGCAGCTATTGAACATATTGTTACGTTCACTTCCTTTTCTATTAAGATCTACAAATACATTTGCTTCTGTAATTCTGTGTCATCCTTTCTGTGATAATCCTAATCCTAATAATAATCCTTCATAAAAAAGAGGTTTGGGTTTTTTCTGTTGTGTCACTCTGTGAAACTGTTGCACAATTTTAACATATTGGTATTTAGTATATTAGTATATGATGGGCAAGGTTTTGGCAAAATAGTAATATATACTCTAAAATGTTCAGCTTGGAGGATAAGATGCAAGATGTGAAAGGTGTTAAGAAAAAGTGGTTATTTCTAGTTGAAGCTAAACACCTTATATCCCTTATGTCTTATTCAAAGACCTGACCATGTTAAAAAATATATCATTATTTCTATTAATGTAAAACAGTGAGCCTGAATGGAGACACTGACACTTTTACTTAGAATTTTTCTACGTGTTCCTTCACTGAAAATATTTTTGAAATATAAAAGAAATGTAGAAGACAGGAAAAGATATATTAATCCTTAAGAAATATGCATAAGTAATAACAAATTTTCATTAGCATCATATGAATAGGCCATATTCTTCAATTACTTCCTTCCTCTTCGCAGCTGAAAGTTGCTTCTGTTTTTAGTAATAGATCAACATAAGCCTCTACTTAAGAATCATTTTGTCATGGCTAAACAATCATACCTTCAAACTTTGGCTTTTCTGCTCATAAAAGATGCAAAATTTGTGCCAAGGAGCCTTGGGAAACCTTGCTAGGTACAAGCAGTTGCAGCCTGGGACCCAGTAATTTCAGATGTAACTCATTTTTATGCCAATCACATTAACTAAAGTCATGGTTATAATAAAGCCAAATGGCACAGTTAATTTTGGCTATTGACATCTATAAACTGTAGAGGTGAATTATCTAAAGAACAAGTTTGCATACAATTGTACTCTGCCCACATCTGTTGTTTGCTACAACGTTTTCTTTCAGTAGCTAGAATGTCATGAGAAAAGCACAAAAAAGATCCTATTTCCATAATGCTCTTTCTGAGGTTTTTCACAGTAACTCTGTTCAGAAATAAGTACTTAACTGATTTATATGTTATTCAAAGTGAAGGGAAGAATAGTTTTGTAAAAAGCAAAAGAGTTTTTGAATAATGGCAAGTTTCTTACACATGTACTCATTCTCTCTTTACTAAAGTATGGAATCCCACAAACATTTTCATTATTTTTAAAACCAACTTTTTACCCAAGCTTGGCAAACCTTGGATGTCAGTGAGTTAGTAGGAGTAGCAGTTAGTGAAATTTCATTCCATGGGTTGCTCTTGAATGACTCACTGTACTAAGGCTGAAACTATTGCCACTGTGCTACTTGCTTTTTGCACTCCCTTTATGACTTACAAATCTCATACTATTTTTTGAGTGTCTCCCAAACTGTCCAGATGGCCATGTAAATGCTTTCAGTGTCAATACTCATGTAAACATGCATTCACGCCCTTATTTCTGGTATTTTACTTAGCATGGAACGTTCTTCTGCTTGCTTTCACAAACATTTGGAGAATGCAAATGAAAGGAATTCTGAACACTATAGAAATTGATTCACAGTTTCTATACCAAAAACTTCTCCTGAAACAGATATAATCATGAGTGTATTCTTCCCCCCCAATGACCCAGATTCAAAGAAGAAGTACGTGGGTAACTTTAAACATGCAAATAGTGTCAGTTGCACACAGATCTACTTATGAAATTACATTTCTTGCTTACCCTGCAGCTGTATGATTCTTATTTGTGTTCACCTTTTTCTAAAATTTTATAGGAAATCTTAAGTAAAAATAGTGACAGTGCAAGGATTAATCAGTCACAAACTTTAGAGTCATAGTGAAAGGGAGAAAGAATGATGCTGAAACAAAAGAAACAGAAGAAAAAAAGGACAAATTGAAATAAAAGGGAGCCATGGGAAAAGTACATAAAGCCTGCTGATGTAAGAACATAAATGTAAAGTAAATTATTACAAAGTTTAAAAGAAATTGCTTGATGTAATTCCAGGGATAAAATTTGTTGATGACAATCAATAAGATGAGGATTCTTCAACAAGACGGAATGTTACTAGAGAAAGAAAGTCTGTATGTGAGCTGAGGGAAATTAAAATGCAAAACTCATGTGATTAAGAAGGAGTCAATGTAACAGTATTCAACAACTGATAATCAGTTTATTTGATTAATTCTCCAGTAATCTCATTACATTACATATTTCTGAATAATTTCCTTTAATTTCTTTATTATGCATCCATTTAGAACCCTTTCCTTTAGGGGAAAAATGAAGGTTAACTTCTAACAAAAGCCATAAAGAAACTAAACACTCAACATGTTAACTGTGTATATTTTATAACAGGGTATTCCAGAAAAACACTGAACAAATCTTTGAAACAGATGTTTAAAAAACCCAGATGGTTGACCTACAAAGGAGTTTTCAACAGTATTGGATTTCAGACAATTTTGGGTACAGTCAGTCAGCGCAAACAGTTTAATCAATTATTTGCAATGTTACTCTTCTACAAGTCCACAAACATAACTCACTCACTCCTCTGCTCCTTGAGTATTTTAAACAGGTCTCACAGAAGTAGTAGACAGATTACTCAGCAAGCAAAGATCTGTTTAAGATGATGATGTTGGCTCCAGCTTGTTTTGCTGTCTGTGAAACCGTGCTCTAGGAAACTAGGATATCGATTAATTAAGGGGGTAAGAAAACTAGAAGAAGATAGCCCTTAGCTGAGGAAGTAAAAGAAACAGAAGAAATTAATGGAAGAGCACAAGGTTGGAGCTACAGTTCATGGAAAGACAACTTGGTGGTAGAGGATAATAGTAGAAAAATAAAGAAATTGACACTAAGTTAGGTCCCTTGAGATTACAGACAAGCAAAGTCACCTTCTTCAAGAATAATGGTGATGCCACCTCTCAGTCTCTCTTGAGTCCCCTTGTAGAGCAGCATCAAAGACCTGGACTTTGTCGGTAAATAGTGGTTGCAAAAATGTTGGACTTGAAAACAATTTTTTTCTTCTTTTGCATCAGAAACTTTCATACTTCTGCTCCTGTTGTAAAACCAATGGCCACAGTGACACACCTACCCTTCCTCCATAAATCTGGTGAGCAGGCTCCATGATGGGGGGTGAAGGTGTCAGTAGAAACACTACATTGCACTTAGGGGAGGGTGATGTCTGTGCAGCAACTGGACAGGCAAGATTCCCCTTCCTACTTTTCAGTGAGACTTCACAGATGACCAGTGACAAGCAATAGGATTACAAGACTGCCTCCTGTGAGACTGTGAGAGCTGTCTTCTATAGCACAGTATTTTAATGGTCTTTTCCAGTAAACCATATGTAAAGAAGCTTATAATGAAAGCATGAATATTAAGATTATGCAGTTACTCATGTTTTCATCTTCCTCCACTAATAAACAGCAAACAGAAAAGAAGCTGGAACCTGAATACATAAAGAAAATGAATAACACTAGCAACAAAAAACACAGTAGTAATAACAATTCTGTAATTCAGTTGACATCTGTGTATGACCCAGAAAGAGAACTCAGGCAAGGTAGTTAAGAGGGCATGTTTTGCTTTGTTCCAATGTCATTTTCAGCAGGTTCAAACAAAAAAATAAAGGGACAGCCATATTTTCTTGAGAAAAATTTGAAAATGTTCAAGCTACTAATAGAAGTAGAATAATCTGTACTCAATCCATTTTAGCCACTGAGAGTGCATAGCCATCTGCTTCACATTCAAAAAACATTTACAGTAAAAAGACTGTGTGTTTGTGAGAACTTTATTAGTGATTTGTTTTTCCTCTGGAATCACTATTTCTTGATCATAAGAAATTATTACACTACAGGCACTTGTGGAAATGTATTATAATCTACACTAAGACAAGATGTCTCTTGATTCTTTTGTTACCTCAAATCAAGGGCTGAACTCCAAATTATCTTATCTGCTCAACTTAGCTTCCAGACTGAGTTTTGAAGAGATATAGACCTTTCTCAGTAAAACATAAAAGTGTTCCTTTATTAATGTTAAATTCCTTTGGGAAAGAATACATGATCTGGAGTGAGACAAACAATGATTTAGACACAACCTTCCTTAAGAAATAGTCTGAGGAGGCTCAATAAAAGTTGCATTTGCTCTAATGTTTCCAACAAAGATTTCTACAGAAAGTCAAATAGCATCAGTTAAAACAACCCAGAGGTTAAAAAACATGGAAAAATAAAAAGTAAACATTTAGAGAATGGTCCCTTTTTCTGTCATTCTCTGAAAATGGGATTTTATTGAGTAATAGTGCTACTGGTGAGCATAATCCATAACCTGTATAGATTTTCACTGAGGTTTGGGGCAGTTTCAATTCTGTATGGTGCCTCTTCTCCCCTAGAGGTGTTTCTCCTGTTCAGAATAACTCACCCTTTAGTTTTAGAAAACATTTTAGTCTTTCGGTTGAATGCAAGTAGTTCCCATTTATTAACTGTGGGATAATTGCTCAGAAAGAATTTGTTTGGAATGCACATATTAATGCCATTAGTGCATCTTTTCACTAATGGTTTCTTGAGTATTTTTTTTAAAAGCTTTTGACCAATATAAACAGAAGTTAGAACAGCTTTTCCATCCTGTAGGTATGATACATTTTCTAGTGTGATTTTGTCTGAGTTTTTTTTTTATTATTTTATTTTACTTTCAAAGCCTTAGAGACTTGAAAATTTAATTTATACCACAGGAAAAAAAAAAATACTATTCAGTGCCTCCTCAGTGGTGAGAACAATTGAAGTAATAACACTAGCAGATATGAGTTTCTTCCTATCAGCAATTTATAATCCAAGAAATCTACCTTGAAGCCAGAGGCACAGAGGATCTGTGTCAGATCAGCACATGTGGAATACAGCCAACTGACAGCACCATCTTCTGCCAAACACTTTTAAAAACAAACCCCAAGGCCCTGGATATGGGTGTTCTCACATGTTCACATGAGATGTTACACTCTTCTTTCTGTGTTTCCAGTTTGTCAAGAGACGGTTGACAAACATGACCACACCTCCCAGCTATAAAGCGGAATGCCTGGGAACAGTTCATTGCTCCCTCGTGAGCAGACCCTTGTGAAACAACCCAGAAGCCATTTGGCACCTGAAATAGTCTTGATGATCCATACCTTAAATTCTTGATGGTTAGACTTGCAATTGTAACTGTGCAACCCACAGGGCAAGTGAATGCCAGGCTACTGAACTGCAGGTCACTGCTCTGTATATATATCACATCATTGTATACCCTGCTGCATTTTTCTAGTGTAAATCAGGTCACCCTCTTTCTGCCTACCTGTCAGTGTCCTCAGTAAACCGGCATTTCAGAACCTTGCCTATCCCAAGGCTGCTGTATTTTATCCTCTGCTAGCCCCAAAGAGTTAAACAGGAACCTGGTGTGAAAACAGAGTCAAGAAAGTTCAGTAGCCCTTTGCAGGACAGAGATAATTGAGCAGACTACTTGTTCTAAGGAGTTTCTGTCCTTGTTCTTTTTTCTATCCTTGCCCTTTATGAGGAGTGAGCTGCTGAGTCCATCATTCAGAGTCCTGGGGAAAAAAAATAAAAGAGGAAGATAAGCAAGGAACTTGTTTGACAGAACAAGTATTTACAGAAAGCTCTTTTGTGCAGTAAAGAGTAGCTATAGACAAAGAAGGTGGTTGATGCTCAGAGTCATTTAGCAGGGACATCAAGTTCAGTGAGGATTGGGGTTGGGGAGGGCAGTGGTGGTGGTTCAGCTTAAAGGATTTTCTTATGTTCCTAAATCAGGGTCTGCGTCAAAACTCTGTGTGAGCAACTAGCAGAGGGTAAGCTGTGCAGAAGGATGTCTGGGGAGGGAATAGCCAAGTTTGAGGAAGAAAAATGAGAGTGCAAACAAAAGCCTTCCTTGCTCTGCTGGGAGTAGTCAGGGTGGTACTGTTCTATGTGAGCAAATAATGTTAATTATAATGGCCAGATATTGTGCTATAAATTTTTCTTTAAAATAAAATGTACTCCACATATCCCGAATTATAATTATAATTACACAGCTAAAGGGAAACAACCACGTTTTCCAGTATGATGATCTGCTATGGACATGCCAATTTTGCTGGAAATAGGCTTGACTACTTATGAATGAACAGAGAGCCTATTTTCTGCAGGTTGAATAAAACTGAAAGATATAGACTTTCATATTCATAAACAACAATTCTGTGATACAGGTCTGATAAGATTAAGGCTAATGCTGGAAACTTGGGGTGGGTTGCAAGGACTGCAAATGACTCGGAGAGTCTGGTGCAAGAAAATTTAGAAAGTAAAGGGAAGTACTTTAATTACAAGTCTGATGAATTATAGGGGATCTTGCAAGAAGATGAACAAAAAGCAGAAGCAAAATTAAGTACATCTCTCCTTGAGTCTCAGTAACCGGCTGATTTTCCTGAGGATATTAAGGGCCAAGTTTCATTAAGGAAAAAGCAACAGTGACTAAAAAAAAAGGATTTCTAAGCACTTAAAAATACTAATTTCTCAAATTAAATAAAATATTAACAGCAGTTAGACACAGTGATTAGGAAAAAAAGGACAGGGTGAACTGAAAGCCTTTATGGGAGAATTTTATAGAGAATTTAAATTAAAAGTTTTGAAAATTACTGCAAAGTAATTAAAGAAGTGAGCAGATAATTTAATTTTGAAGAGGATTAAAGATTTCTGAAAATAAATGTAATTTGAAACCATGAATTTTCCCTTTAAAATCAAACAAACAACCTAAAAACTAACCTTTTGGAAATGCTGAAATGTGATTTTTAAAAGGATTCTGTTGAACTTGGTGGTGTGTGGGAAAACTAGGTATATATTAACAGCCAGAGTCTGGAAACCCTAGAAGTGCAAGTTCCCATGCTCTGAGCCTGAAAATTGTTATGACTGTCAGCCACAGTTATAATTGAAACCTAAAAACTTAGAAAAACTACAATTCCCACTTAGGTGAGCAGCTGAAGAGTCTGGGAACTATTTAATCTCCAGCAGGCAGATAGGATACAGAGATGTTAAAAAGAGTTGTTGACATATTTGAAAATCCTGCCTGGTATATCATATCCTCACAGAAATCAAAATGCCTCTGTAAATATTTCAAATTCGATGAAAATTTGTTCTCTGATGAACAAACTGTTCCCTTTCAGAATTTCTTAAGCCTGTTTATCAGAATTGAAACACATCATATTCCAGAGGTGAGACCCAAGGAATTAATAATAAACGTCTTCTGCAGTGTTTTTCATGGTTTCTGAGCTAGCCACTCCTAAGTCTGTTCTTCTCCTTTGCCTCTACCTGAGATCTTAGCAGCTTTATCACGACTGCCTAGCTTCACCAGTTTGATAGTAGCCAAGAAATTGTTTGACAGTCAATACTTTCTGTCAAGGGAGCCCCCGGTGGTCTAGTGGTTAAGATGCAGCGCTGTTACCGCTGAGACCCAGGTTCGATTGCCTGTCAGGGACCTCCCCGGGCAGATGGTGCTCGTTAGCCCTTAAGGCAATCCATCTAAGAGAAGGTCACTCTGAAAACA
>JAWWES010000094.1:22446582-22469000 GCA_035583135.1 Lophotriccus pileatus | reverse complement strand
CTCGAAGGCCTTGTCTGCATATGCGGGTAAGGACCTTCCCCGGCTCTTCGTTCGCGAAGACTGGCCATTATTATTACTTTCTGTCAAAAGCAAAATTGTAACTCGTTGTCAGAGTGGTAGGGCACCAAAAGAGAAAGACTTACTTCCACAACTAAATAAAACAATTAAATAAACACTCATATTTCATAAAACTGAAAGACTGAATCCTTTGGTTTGAGATTACTGAAGTACTGTCTTCACTGTATAAAAATACCTCTAAGAGTTAAAGTGACAGCACTAACTCTACACATGAGTTACGGTTCAACAATTAGCTTTGCACATCTGATTGCATGACCAAGACAAAAGAATTTGCCCTTTGAAGGACACAATTTCTGGGGGATAGGTATCTTCCACCCAGTTGTGTTTTTAAGGTCTTTTTCATTCTAAATATGTTAAAAACTCCTATTAGAGCTAATTAGATGTCCAGGCAGCTTCTCTCACAGACATTTTCCTTGTATTAATATTGGTGCATTTCTCAAAAAGAGCCAGCAAGTGTGTACTAGGGACTAGCAGAGCTAACTTTGGGTAGCTAGACATGGAGGCACATGCTCTCGGTAAGAAATACCTGCGTGGATCTACTGGGTAAATCACAGTAATTTATTTGATTTCAAGTTGCTCCTGTATTTGTTAGGGTTAAAGTCAGAAAAGTAGTTATGGTTCCAATTTGAAAAAGGTTTTTTTTCTGCATTTATCAATGAAATAATAGGCCCATGGTATAGACCTTCTCAGTGTTTCTGTAAGGGAGAAAATAATTACTATTCCAATTTGAAAGATAATGATGTGAAGACATTTAGGGTATTACACTTGCATAAAGTGGTACAATCTTTCATGATCGAGGTCTGCTGTTAGCCTCAGTAAACTTTCATTGCTATTCTAAATAGGGATTTAGTACATAAACTCTTGATTTGTAGGTCCCAGCTAAATTACTTCCTGGGTACTCTGTGCAGAGTAGTGACCACATCGGTTGCTAAGGAACAAATGCTATGACAGGGGCATTTAGGGAGAGGGAAGAACAAAAGTGCAGGAATTAATTTTTCAGAAACTGAGTCATCATTAGACATCACTCCTAAGATATGTGAAACAGAACAACAGAAACTTCAGCTGTCTAAATTTAAGTACCTTTAATGTGAGAAACAACAATATCAATTATCTTGTTTACAGTTTTGTATTCAGTGCCTTGGCATTTGCTGAGTCTTGCTTTGGGCTGCTTTTGTATACGAGGAATCTGACAAAATGTTAGCATGACCATGTGCACTGTAAGTCTCACAGAGTGCCAAGGCTCAAGGGGCTAGTAACTTAGTCTAAAGCAAGGGGCTGGACTGCCTGTGTTTAGAACTATGCCACAGAAGTATCCATTCTGAAAAGGGGTGACCTGCTGAAGGTAAGGACGAGAAATGGGAGAATGAAACACACTGCTGTGTTGTTCAGAGGCTGCTGCTGTGGCCAGTTTGATGCTGCATGAGGTAACCAGAGGGCAAAATTTGAGGCTTCAGGAGGATCACTTGAGAAGCAAATCCAGGGGTCTCCTTGTGGAAAGAAGATTTGGGATACCAGCTGTAAAACAAGCAGTGCAGCAGCAGGTAAGCCCATCAAAGAAACAGAGAACAACAGAGGTCCCATAAGTTATCATGAAAATACTGTTGTATTCACTCGTGTACATTTTCAGAGTTGGAGAAGGAGGCAAGATTGGACTGCAAAGCACAGCTACAGCCATCAATTTTGGCAGCAGGCCAGAGAATTTAAAAATGTTCTGTACTGACAGAAATAAAAAAACACCTGCACTTCTTGGGTTTTGCTACAGGACCAAGGACTTCTGCCCTTTCTATGATATGTGTGGGTAGTTGGTGCAAAACTGTATGGACAAATAAATGGGCAGTATAACACCAACAAATCCTTGCCCTAGGCAATACACATGCAAATACCTGTGTGACATGAAGTATGTGGGGCATACATTACCAACAAACAATTTGCTTCCAAAGTGATGAAGGCATTGCACAAAATAAAAACAAAATTGTCCGAGGTAATAATTAAAAAAAGGTTTACGTAACAAGTAAAATGTCAGTTGAAAGGGTCAGATTATCAGCTCAATATACATTCATAATATAATTCACAGCTGATTTAATATAGTGTGTCTCTCTTTTCTCTTTCTGTGGTGCCCTGTAATTGCTGCAATTCATTAGGTCTATGTGCTGAGGGAATCCTTTGTAACTGAGCTGATTACACTGAGTAAAACATCCCCTTTCACTCTTCCTTAGTTATCCTGTTGTTGCTTAAGGTCCAAAACAAGACTTGAGAAGGAGTTGTAAGAGCATGAAAGACTAAACATTTACTGAAGACTCGAAAACTTTATCATAGAAGTAGATGTTCACATTGGAGATGTCTGATGTTAGGGTTAGACTGGGGCCTGCAGCAGGGTTTGAGCAGTGGAAAAACAGTTCCCTGGACCAGGAAACCATGACATAGAAAGAGGAACTGTCCTGGCCCCCGATAAGTACTTAAAAGCTTCTGTGAGTAACAGCAGCCAGAGAGACAGGACAGCCTGAATGATTTGTCACTCCCTTGACCCAATGGTATGATATAGAAAGGAGAAGAAAAGAGAGGTTGAAGAATGAAGATGAGAGAGTCTTTCATTATCTGCTTCTGTCTTGGTTTCTACACATACAAAATGTGATAGTCATTCTGATCTTCTTCAGCTATGATCTGCAGTCTTTTCTTACAATAACCCCACAAACCGAGACTTGCTGATTTTATCTTTTCTTACACTTGTCACAGGTAAGGGAGTGTAAAACAGCAGAACAGCATGCATAAACTACTGCTACTTCCACAACACTGACTTCCACTCCTGAAATACTTAACTCTTCTGTTTCTACTATTCAGTTCATTAAACAAGTCTTTATCACTACATTTTCTTCCTGCATTCCCTCCCTGAGTGATGGATGTTATTTTCATAGAGTAACTAAGATTTGCACTTTGTTCCTCCCAAAGATATGATTTTCAGCACTAATGGGAGCTTTGATGCCTTGCCTCATGCAGATTTAATCTTCTTTTCAAGTGACAGAATGCTTTTGAAATTCTTTATTTACATACGACTATTTTTTTTAGTTTCTAGGGAACAATGTATGAAGATCTTGGCTTTGATTTATTTCCTTGGGCTTTAGTCTGCTCTATGGCCAACACAGCTTGCTGTTCAATACTTGGAATGTCCTTCCATATACTTCATAAGTGAATATCATACTGTTTGATCATCAGTTGTTAAAA
The DNA here is from genome assembly GCA_035583135.1 of Lophotriccus pileatus. Lineage (NCBI taxonomy): Eukaryota > Metazoa > Chordata > Aves > Passeriformes > Tyrannidae > Lophotriccus > Lophotriccus pileatus. The sequence goes on along the minus strand of JAWWES010000094.1, from coordinate 22,465,703 downwards.
CTTCAGTTATGTTTGCAAAAGGATGAATCTGAATGAACCCTCTTCTCTGTTGCATGGGGACTCTTTCTCTGCGCTAGGGATTACTTGTAGCCAAGATGTTATGAAGCCACTGTTTGGGGAAGAATTCAGGGAGGGTCTGGTGGCACCATTTTTTGAAGGTCCTCTTCTGGACCCAAAGCAAATGTTTGCCAGAATTAGGGAGCAAGTCCTCAATCAAACAGGAGTCAAACTTGGACATTGCTTGCACGATCATGTGTGGTGTATACTGAAGGCTAACTAGATGCAAAGATTTCCCCATGCTCTCCCTTTTACACTGCCTCCTCCCAAGATCAATACCATCTGTACCATGATTTCCCTTCGCTCAGAAAAGGAGAGAAAACAAAGTAAAACCTACTAAAGAAGTTTTTAGATTCTGTGCCCTGTTCCTTTGTCATCCACACAATAAAAAGCAATTAGGAGCCTTAATTTAAAACAACTGACCCATCAAAATCCTGAGAGCATATTCTGAAGAAGATTCCTTCTGAATGGATGAGAAAATGTAATTATATGTTGTCAGTCTCATTGCTTTCAATGCTTCATTGTACCTGAGTGGACTGTGTGTACAAAACTGTTAAAAAATTCATCTTATGTACCAAAACAGACACACAACTTTACCTGTAAGCAAAGCACCTGTAGCTTTGCAGGGGAAAAGAGAAAAGAAATATATATTTTTAAAAGAAGTCACATATAGCCTAAATTTTTTTTGTCAGGTAGTTATAAATCTTTGAGTGAAGATTAAAATCTTGGGGAAGATTAAAAGCAAGCAAGAAAACAGAGCAGTGGTAATGGAAAAGTTTAAATGCAAGTGCTCACATTCCAATAGAAATGGTTTAATTTAAGATGACATTTAACAGTCCACGCCACCCACACTCTTGGAAACTGAAATCCAGACAGAACAGCATTATGTTAATTTTGCAAGTGAAGTTTAACACTGATCAAGAAAATAAAGGTATGTTCTAATTTCAGGAAAAGATATGGAGCACCCAAAGTAAAAGCAGAACATAAAGTTACTTAAATGTATAAATTACATATTGTGATAATGGTACAGACAAAACTCATGTAGAAATGCTTATGTGTTCCTTCCTCATCTAAATAATGAGAAAAACATAGATTTCCAATTCAAATCATAAAAAACCAGCAACACAAAATGCTTTCCTACAACTGCATCATCCAGTTGTCAGTCTTCTGCTAATAGATTCTGCGCTGGCAGAAATAGTAACATCTGTGGCAGATGACAGAAGATACGTGGGCTGTGCTGGTTGACTTCAGAAAGGTAAATAAATGAGTGGTACTTAGTATAACAAGATTCATTTGCTCCGACATGCTACTTCTAAACTGTTGTGGTTAGAGAGACCATGCAAAGAAATTACTTCTGGGAACATTAGGTGAGTATCAGTGACTTTTTCTGAGACAGTATCTTAGCTTTCAGGGTTGTTTGTAGTCAGACCCTGTCACAGAGAAAACAACAGTTGTTTTGTAGAAATCATTAAAAGCATGTGTATGTTCCCATGTAAAATTTTCATAAACAAATAATAACATGGGATATTCTTCACAGCTTTAAAATTTGCTCACATTCCACCTAAGCTTTAGCAGAAAATTACATTTTGTTGTCTGTAGAGAATAAAAAAAGAGCAGCAGAGATGAAATGGAACAGAGGCCCTTCCTTAATATGCTGTGCAAATCATACTGTAAAACCCCCACAAAATTATTACTTCTCTTCTCTGGTATTGCTGTATTCCCAGCTACTGCTGCAGACTCTGCTGTGACACCACCAGAAGCACAGCTCAGAAGAAAGTTATATTGGTGATTCTGATACCTCTTCCCCTGAGCTGCACTCATGCTTTGTGGAAATGACAGGGTGAAATGACATCCTCAACCAATTACACATAAGACCTAACATCTGACAGATCTGACAGATCAGTCGCTGTCCTACTTAACACTAACTTGACTTCAGTGGAACTGTTCATAGACTGCTGCACTTTCTTATGCATAAAGCATTCTTATCCCTATTCTTAGACAGCTTGATTCTGCCCTTTTTTTGTTTGGTTGTTGCTGTGTTTTGCTCTGATTTTTTTTTTTTTTAATTTAAAATTACCTGACACTAAAATAAAACAATCATCTTTTAAGAACTGAAGCTTTTTCCTGACTACCTAGTTATCTTTGATACTAAGTCAACCTCCATTGCTATGGGTTCTGAAGGAAAGCTCTCTTGACTGTATTTCCACACCCCTGAGGTGAGGAAATGCTTCCATCTGCATTTCGCAGGCAGAGGGTCAATATCACACAGGAGTTGATGGAAGGGTTTCCTTTCTGAGACTGGATTCTGCACTTTATCCTCTGTGTGATGAGTACTGAGTGAAACTTGCATTTATACACATTTGCCTGTATTCTAAATTATGGTGTAATTCATGATTTATTTATATTTATTTTCTTTTCACTCTTGTTATTTGTTTGAAAAGATTCAGGTCATGTATTTTGTAACTCATGGACCATAATTCAATTTCAAACAGCTTTCCACTGGAATGGGAGACATATTTACTGGATTTTGGTTTTTGCATGAGTAAGTTGGTAGAGGCTTTGCTCTCCAACTGAAAAAAGACTTGATCTTTAGAATCAGTGTCATTCTGTGCACATGAATCAACATTTTTCTTCTATGAATGCTCTATAACAGGTTTTAATAAGACCCCTTGAAAGATACTTCATAAACTGGCACAGAACTGTATGAATGTAAAAGTGGCAGAAAAAATAACAAGATGACATGAAGAAAACTGTCCTACATGTGACTTTTTGAACATTTCTGGACATATACACATGCTTGGCTGTAGTTTGCAAGACTAGGGCTTTAGTGCTTTCCAAAACGTAACATTGATAAATATTTCTAAATACCTTCTTAACTTCTCTCAGCCCTTCCAGACAATGAGTGACACGCAGATGAATCACTACACTTGGGATTTTGCATAAAAAATTTAGCTTTAGTATGTTTTTACATAGCAACCACAGTATTGTAAGGGTAGGAAGCCTGTGTGAAGAGGAGTCTCAGAAAAACCACTCCAAAGATGAATTTCACATCCATCCCACAGTCTCCTTTCCTACTCATTACCCTGAAAAGCATGGGAAATGTTTCTTATTAGCTCCCACTGATTAGCACCCAGGTTAGCTTAATTTTGTATTGAACAGGTTCCTGTAATTTTCTCACACCAGGGGTACCTATGCCACATGTGCTATGTATCTGAGCATTTGGGTCAGTGCTTATTGATTTCTACAGAGTTCAGTGAGAAAAACTAGATACCTTCAACAAGACCAGTAGCTGAGCTGATCAAAACCAACATCTGAATCCTAAAGACTGTTTAATTCTAAGATAATTAATGACCAATCTTCTTTTGGTAGCTCTGGAAGTTGAGCACCATTTTGACAGTAAAGTCACAGCATCAGGGAAGGAAGTCCTCTCTTCTCAGATGAGGTGTAAATAAGCAGGGCCACCTAAGCAATTCAGACACTCTTGCTGAATGAATGAGTAAGAGTCCAGCCTCAGTTTCAGCAAGAACCCAAAGCACAAAATGTAGTGAAATACAAATTTATTTTGTTTTCTTTGATCTTAGACTTCTGATACATACCTGTTTTTGTCTTTGTAAGCCATTGTAGTGGATTTCTGTGACTGGGTTTTGGTAACAGGGGAGGACTACAGGCATGGCTTCTCTTAGAAGCTGCCAGAAGCTTTCCCTGTCCTGGGGAGCCAATGCCAGTCAGCTCAGGACGGGCTTCCTGTCGCCGGCCAAGGCCAAGCCGATTGGGAGTAACAGAAACACCTCTGTGACAACATATTTAAGAACAGAAGATATTGCACAGAAAGAATTCCAGCCAAGGAAGAGCTGAGTGAGAACATGGGAACAACAATGCAGAACCAAGGTCAGTGCAGAAGGAGGGGCAGGAGGTGCTCCAGACACTGGAGCCGAGGCCCTGCAGCCCGTGGGGCAGCCCATGGTGGGGCAGCTGTGCCCCTGCAGCCCATGGGGGACCATCGGGGTGAGAGACCCCCCTGCAGCCCAGGGAGGAGCCCATGCTGGAGCAGGTGGATGCAGGAAGGAGGCTGTGACCCCGTGGAAGGTCCAGAAGCGGGCAGGGTCCTGCCAGAGACCTGCAGCCTGTGCAGAGGGAAGCCCCCGCTGGAGCAGGTTTTTCCTGGGTAGGACTCGTGGCCCCTTTGGGGGACCCACACTGGTACAGCTCATTGGTGAAGGACTGCACCCCATGGAGGAGTGACCCATGGGACAGCAGTCTGGGAAGAGCTGCTGCCCAAGGCTTGGACCCACATTGGAGAGCTCCATCAAGGACTGTCTCCCATGGGAGGGACCCCACGGGAGCAGGGGAAGGACTCCTCTCCCTGAGCTGCAGCAGAAACAACTGACTGTAATCCCCATTCCCCATCCCCCTGCTCTGCTGGGGGAGAGGATGGAAAACATGGAAGGAAGGAGGGATAGGGGGAAGGTGTTTTAAGGATTGTTTATTTCTCACTCTTCGGCTCTTATCCTGTTAGTAATAAATTTAAGTAATATCCCCACTTTGAGTCTGTTTCGCCTGTGAAGGTAATCAGCAAGTGACCTCTCCCAGCTCTTATCTCTACTCATGAATCCTTAGCTGCTTTTTTTTCCTCTCTTACCTATGTCCAGTTGCAGAGGGAGAAAATGGCTTTAGTGGGTACCTGGCATCCAGCCAGGGTAAACCCACTACAGCCTTTTATATTGGTCATGAATGAACGCTTTAGATTTCTCAAAGAATTCATTCTAAAGAATATGCTAAAGACTATTCTAAAGAATATTCAAATAATATTCTAAAACTATTCTAAAAATTCTTCTGAGATCATAGTGTGGCTAGGGTAGGGATGGGGGGGAAATGGGGGAGGGATGCACCGCTGCAACATCACCTTAATAAATATGTGCTATTTTCTTTTAAGGTTCTCCAGAACCAAATTATTTTATGTGTGTATTTATTTTATGTGTGTATTATATATTTATACATTTATTCAGACAGTCTTTGAAAAGTTCTTTCCTTGGTAGCATCCAGAAATTATCAGAAATATATTTGAACTTAAAAAAAAAATTAAAAGCCTGCATACTTGTTTTTCTCAGTATCTTGGCTAGTCTATGGCTTGCCTTTCAAACTTCAACTTTAAAACAAAACAGAAGAAATGGTAGGCTTTGAAAGAAGAGTGGAAAGGTTTTTGTCTTGTAGAGCATGAAGGGAAAAAGAGGTATAGGTGAGGAGAAAGGAGTGACATGTATATAAGATTACTGTTAGCAGAAATCTATCAGTAAAGTGAGTTCCTACAGGGTTTATAAGTCTCAGAATGGTAGAAGGAAATCCAGTGTTGCTATTGCACAGCAATGCCAGAGCCAGTTTTGAGTGAATAGAAAGGGTACATTAGCTGGTGAGAGGACCTGAAAAGGTGTTCTATCATGACTGAATATCTCATAAATAATATATATATATATACACTATGAAAAATTATAAATTGTATATGGCTTTTTGTCACTTTCGGATTATGTCTAGGTTTCCTTTCATTCTTTTTTAAGAGTCAGCAATAAAGGATAAATCTTTCTGCTCGTGGTTACACTTGCAAATGCACAAAACTCTGTTTTGAGAAATGTCTCTTTTCTGAAAACACATCAGGAAAGAAAAACTCAGCATCTGCTGTATACATACTGTGAATAAATGCATAAAAAAGGATGTAGATATGAATCTAACTAAATAGCTATAGAGATTTGAAGTAATGTGGTCATTCATGCCTGAGCAGTACACACTAGTTCTAGTCATTGTGTTTCTAAATAATCAAGTCATACTTATGGCTTAATTTGCTTAGCCTGTCTCTGCATTGAGAGAAATGAGATGCAATTAATTTCAACAGTTTGGTTTATACTTTCTGAAAGGGTCTGCACTGAGATGAGTTCTTTGAGCAGTGTGACTAGTTTTCATGGTCAGTCACTCACTAACATATCGAGCATGTAGAGCTACAGGAGGGATCACGTTTTTCAAGTCGACATTGTGTCTGAATAATAACCTAAAGCTTCTGGTGGACTCCTTCAAGGAGCTGGTGGACTCAGAAAATGGGGTGCTCCCTATCCCCACAGCTGCCTTTCCAGCTGGTGATTCTCAGACCACATGGGAGGTGAAGCAAAATGAACTTTAGCACCAAGCTCCTGTCTGTCCAAGCAAGCATCAGGTGACACTGTGGGGCTTGCCCTGCCACCAGTGCCTCAGCTACTGCCATGGAGCTGTGCTGGAAGAGGCTCCCATACCACTCAGACCTCTCCAAATTCAGCAGTGTGGAGATATCCACTGGTGCTAAGGTCTTGCATTGCTTCACTGTATTAAGGGTAAATTTCACACAGACTTTGCTATCAAATGGATTTCATTTCCACAGTCACGAATGCAGTGCTTTCCACCAGCTCTGCAATCACTTTCAACTTATATAAATTGAAGCAGACAGCAGGGCAGGGGAAATTAAACTAGCAAAGGAAAAAAAAAATTACTTAAACAGACTGGAACAGTTATTGCTGCCTCCTAGAAAATGTTTTTCTAGTCTATTATTACCACACACAATCCCTAGTCCCATGTGATTAGCAAATTCATCTTGAAACATTGGTGTTTTTTGACTGCAGTTGAAAAATTAAGTGATAGCTTTAAATCCTTGCTCCTCTTCTCATTGAGAATGATGTTTTGCAGCACTTGGATTCTAGCATATATAATAATTTCCTATCTCGTTCAACACCTGGCAATCTCCTCTGTGCTGATTGTGCACAGTGCAATGATATGACCAGAGGTAATTATTTCTATCACCTACATAAGGGCAAAAGATACGAGAGTCATCTCATGCTTACCCTTTTGTTTAGTTTTAAATGCCTGTCTGGGTTGGTTTATACTGGGGGACATATTTTATTCTAGAAATTCGTTCCTGAAAATGATTGCTAAGGGAGACATATGTAGGAAATGGGCCAAGTATGTTGTCTTTATTCAGAATTCTCTGAAAATTATTTGGATTGCTGCAATGGACAGACAAAGAAAGGATGAAGCAAATACATTTTTCCCATGACATAAGGGAGGAGCCCAGAAAAAGGGTCCTAGAAATATTGGTGAATAAAAATTTAAAGTCAAATCCTTGACCCTTTCTGAAGCTTTAAAGGGGAAAAAGCATCGGCTCTGGTTGTGTAAGAATCTGATTGAGTAAGAATCATCAGCCAAGTCCTGTTAAGGAAGATGTAAACTACCCTGTCCCTGGGAAGGGCCAGTATACATAGTAATTCCTTTATTCCATGGAAGTGATCCAGGATACCTGTGGACAATACAATGTCTTCTGAGAAGAGTGTGTTGTGAGGCAGGCACAGTCACTGTGAACAGGCAAGAAGCAGTGTCAAGGCGGAAAAAACCATCTCTGCTCACTCTTGGCAAAGATTGCATCAAGCAGGGCAGCTGTTTAATCTTAAGAGGAACAGCATGTTGGTAGTTGAGTTAGCAAGTGACACTGGTGGTTCTCATCACTGGAGGGCTAGTAGAATGAAAACTGTTGCAAAAAGATCAAAACCACACAATCTTAGGTTAGCACATGCAGGAATCACCTTGCAATCCTGTCTTTTGCCCTGTGGATTCTGCAAGCTGGTTTCTTTGCTTTCTGATACTTCACCTAGATTTTAAATTTTGTCTTACAGCTGTATGAAAACCAGAAATATCTTTTTTTCTCTTCTGAAATGTAAAGTCTTAGAAACTTTGTTATCACTAAGATCCTATACCTGCCCACAGAGGTGAGCTTGGGGGCAGTGGGCAGTGAGGGAGGAAAGTAACACTGAAAACCTCACTGGTATTCATGCCACAGATTGAAAACTACTGTCTAGGACTTCCCACTCTGTTTACTGGAAACAGCTAGCCTGAGGTATCTGAAATGTGCATAGTGGAGGATGATGATCTATTTCTACCTCGGTTCTGTGTTCTCAAAAAAACTGGGGGCTCTCCTGTCCCAGGTGACGTCCATCCAGGCCTGAAAACATTGCCAGCTCTGAGTGAGATCAAAAGTCCTGCATAAATCGGACAAGTATCATGGCTGATGAGCTGTACTTCTGCCAAGATGGTCTGACAGACTCTAGTAGCAGAAAATAATGTCAAACATACAATTTATTGTCATTTGCAAGTGAGCCAAAAGCTTTAATGTTACAGCCTGAGGTAAAATCATGCTACACTCCTTGTCCAACATCAGAAATGGAGAACAAGGGACCATGTGGCAGAAGGTGTTCTTCGAGGTAGGATCTGTGATCAAATCTTAGTCACTAACTCTCTCTTCTCAGCCTTTTTCAGATCTCTATATTTCCTTCTGGAAAATCTACTTATGATCACTAACAGCTCAACAGCCGAGACAGAAGTATGAAACCATGCATGAGGCACAAACACGTATTTCAAAAGCTGTATCAGGCATGCCCCTAGATGATCCTTTATATTAATTACAATATTCTGTAATGTGACCATTAAGTATTGTATTAATATTTCAGCCATAAGCTTAGAAAAAAATAACTTCTGGAAATAAAAAAAAAAAAAAAAAAAACCAAAAAAAAAAAACCACCACACCTCAGCTGCTTCCAATATTCAGTAATTTTCCACAACAGGGAATAAGGTGAGATCAGCAGTTTCACTTCATTAGAAATATCTCTCCAGCTATTAATTATCAATAATGGTTAGTCAGCCCAGACTAACCATCTAGATCACTACTAGAGATAAAGAAAAGGCACTAAAATATATACTGCAAACAATCCCCCATCAGCATAGTAATTAAGATTTTGTTAAAATAAATAAAAAAGGTGAATAGCATTTTGATTCTACCTGAGTGAAAGACTAAAAACACCATCTGCAGAGATGAGTAGATTCTACTCAATGCTGCCGGCACAGGATGCTTCATATAAAAATAAGCCCAAATGGAGGATCTATAGGCTCTCTGCTGGCTCCAATGAAGCGGGTTGAGTTGTCTCAGCTGTGTTCATTGGGCAGTTATCCACATTCAAAAATAAAAATAAAAATGCTACTTTCATTTAATTTTAATATGTGACAAGGAGTATTCCGAGTTCATCAGGGTCAGCAAGGACAGCTTAAGAAGTAATACTAAACACCATTCATAATCATTCTTCCAGAGCATATCTGGGCTGCAGAAAGGAGGTAAAGAAGTTTGATTTGTTGTCTTTTCAGGTTGCTCTGCAGCCAGAGGATGCAGATGTTTGACTGGCACCTTTCCCTGGTCAGCATCTTCAGCTAAATGTGAGGGATGAAAGGCAGCAGGACTGCTTGGCTGGAAAGGAAGTAGGGAACAAACCTGCAGTAGATCATTTTGTCCTTTGGAATATGAGGGATTTTGGCTACACATAAGAAGACTGAGTCTCCATTCTGTACCTAATTTTATTTTCATTGCAATATGTTATTTTAAAATACTGAGCCTTATTGCTGTGATTTTACAGGTCTGTTTCACTGTCTGAACCTTGTTTCTTCGACTCGTTATTTTAAAATCTTGAAAACATTTTCAGCTAATATTTTGAACAGTTATTTCCCAAGATTTTTTATTCAGCAACAATGTTCTACTCAACCTTAACAGCAATCCTATATATACTGCAGTCACAGGTTAACTATATCAGCTTGAGTTAGTTCTCTTTCTTCACAGGAGAATGGCAAAAACATCTTACATGCAAATATAGGGCTGATTCACCATCAACTTTAATTATTACTAGTAAGTGTAGTACCTAGAGTAACTCTGATATAGAGTCAAGGGAGAGAGGGAAGCTATCTAATCCTAACTGAGCATTGGGTCGATGTGGAGTGAAATTAATAGAAAAATATATGCATTTTTAAATCACATCCAAAGATCTCACTTTCAAGCTGTAATGCTTTATTTGTGCACCTAAAAACCATATGGCACACTGCTAAGCTTCTGAAGCCTTACTCAAAATGCTTGGAGGTCCTTTCCATGTTTCTATTGTGTCTCTCATGAAGTTGCACAATGATGCAGTCCTGTTTGCTGGTGAAAAGCTGTGTTATCTGCAGAGGTACTACACAGAAGAACCAGCCACTGATCACATTTAACACAGCTGGTGGTGCTGAAGCAGTATGAACAGTTATGCTGTGAAAAACATTTAGGGCAGGGATAGGAATCTGCTCTTGCACTTCAGTAACTGAATAAAATCTGTAAATTTGGCTTAGAAACTATAAGAGAACACTGAATTCTCTGTGTATTTGTTTAGGAAAGTATTCCTTCTGTTTTACAGAGAAAATATTTAAAAATCTTCTCCATAGTGCTCCTCAGTCTCCATCTGTAAGTGTGAATTTTTTTTTTTTTAATCTGCTATTTTGGAGGCAACAGGTCATAATTTCATAATAAATATAGGATTCATTAAGATAATTATTCTAGTAGATTTAATTTTTTTTAATAATAAAGTTTCAAAGCATTTTCCTAATCAAGTGGGCCAATTTGTGAAAACTGGAAAGAGGAAGATATAATTAGTCTGTTTTAATGTACAGGGAGTGTTGCCTTTAAGGATCTGAGAGAACTGCTAGACACTCTGTAAGAAAACCAAGTGCGAGTGTCAGAAATCTCTTGAAGACTGATTCACATCTGGTAGATATTCAGTCCTGAAGAAAGGACAGTTCTGTCTCAGGCAAAATGCATCAAAAAACAAGTCATTGAATGACTGGGCTTACCCTAAGGAGGAAGGCAGGGCTATTGTTTAGCAGGAAGGTGGCCAGAGATTTTTTATTTTTACTAGCTTTGGCTTTATTTTGTGTTTTGATTGCTTGTTTGGATAGTTTGTTGTTGTTTTGAAGGGGGTTTTTTTTAGATGGACTTAAAGGTGCATTTTGCAATTTTGAACCAAACTGATTGTGGCAATTATCACAGTTTTCATGAGGTACCACCAATCTTCAGTCCCATACCTGTACAGTTTCTGTAGAAGGACCTACAATAGCTTCAGAGCTGCAGTGATAGTGATTTATTCATCAAAGGGACATGGAAGTGCTCTACTGTTGTACTAAGGAGTTATTCCTCAAGTTCAGATACAGCTGGGCATTGAAGGAGTTATGAGTGCAAGCTGGGCGAGCACTGGGTACCAAGGCAGGGCAAATACCCTTTACTTCTCTGGGGAGGATGTTAACCAAAGGAGCTCTGTTCTCCCAGAGCCACTCAAAGCCAGAAGGAGCACAGGCTGAAGACATTAAGGTTGTGGCATCATTCATGTCCCCTCAGGTAATTTGGAAGGATGGATTTCTTAGAAACTTTGGGGAAATTTCATTCAGAAAGAGCCAAAAACCAATCAGTCAGATTTTTTGCTGCTGATCCACTAGATTTTTTTCTCCGTATGAAAATCATTTATCTCTGTTTTCTGATACCGATTTCTAGTCTCCCAGAACAGGGCTGGATTTGTTCATGAAGAAGGATTTTATGGAACCATGACAAAACGCAGCATTCTTGTGTGGTACATAGCATTTTAGCCATCTGTATATTGTTGCCTGCTATACAGTTTTCTTTCACTGTTGTGAGAGAAAATAGACTTAAAAAAACCCCTAAAAATCCATGTGACTAGTATCGATAGTCTTTTAGATAAAATCCCATGGGCTATTAATTTTATCTACCATGTGTATAATGTTTTATAATACAGAAATAGACTGCAAAATGAAATGAATACAGACATGAGACCATTATGTACTCCAGACTGTAATTTTTCATGTTAACAGACTATTTTGTTTGTCAGTTATGCAGAAGAAATGCTAATATATACAGAGAAAATACTAACTGATCAGTCATCCCCCTCCTCTTTTTTTTTTCTTTTTTTTTCCCCTCTTTTTTCTTTTTTTGACCATATATTTACATCCAGCTATGTAAAGCACCTGGCTTCAGTTTTAGCCCTCTAAAAGTCCCTATGCCGCTCTTTTCATCTGGAGTCTCCTTGCATACTACAGATCTGTCATCTTTCCTGATCTGTAAAGACTTCACAAATTTCCAAGTATCCCTATAAGACTTGAGGAATGCTCTATGAAAGAAAAATTATGGAACACAAGGATTACTTTGCTCTCTCAAGAGATGCCACTGTAATAAAATCAATCATATGAATTAAAGGCTTTTGACAAATAAATAATTCATACACACTAAATTAATTAATGCTTTTTCAAGACAGGCTCAGCACATTTTCCTGGGTTAGCCATCACCACATCAGCAGAGCCATAATAGCCCTGCTATCTTTGCTCCCCGTAGTCATGATTCAGATTTGGAGAGGGGATACAATTTGCATAGCGCTTATGTGTCAGCAAAAGGATTACTTTTTTATTTAGTAGTCAAAATAAAGCTGTATACATACTACTCTTTTTATCCCCCCCTCCTCTCCTCCCATTGCAAGACGCTAGGAGCAAAGCAACTGTTTCTCCATAAACACTCCAACCACTGTGTTGAATAGAGCTGACATTTACATAAATGGATTGCAATGCAGTTGTTGAACATATACAGGGATGATTCTCTAATCCCATTTTAATTAGATGGATGTTGCAAGCATACAAAAATTACAAGCCCCACTCCCTGTGGCGATGCCATACTGGCAAGGAATCAATCACCACGGCCTTGGTTGCCATGGAAACTGATAGCTCCTGTGCCACCATCTAAGTGCTAAATGATTGGTGGTGTACTCCAAACGCAGGGAGAGCAATGAGTTTTTATATCCTGTCCAGCAGCTGTGCCAGAGAGTTAATTAAAAGCAGAGAACATGAAATAAATCTAAATCTGTGAAGAAATGAAATGTACAGTACAAATTGAATTCCCATGCTGGACAGAAATTAATATGCAGCACAAACCACAGAGCTGCCTGAACAAGAAGCAGCTGTGAATCCTGGGAACTGGTACCTCCATGACAGCTAAAACCCTAAAGTGGAGAGAGTACTTTCTTATCTTATTACCTAAACAAGCACTTCCCTCAGTGCTTGTGTGGACTGATGCATGTAAATTGCATCCTCAAATGTTAAAGGTGTGCAGAAATGAAGGAAGGACAAAGCTTAAGCAAGATTTAATTAACAAACTTAGCCACAGCAGTTAATCAGTTGTGGATGTGATGTAAGTAAATATTTGCACTGCTGTACTTGAATTCATCAGACAACCTCTCTGAAAGTCAATGTGGTTTTATTGATAAGCTGTGAATTTTGAATATCACAAGTCCGGTAACCACCCCTGAAATACTTTTGTCACAACAAAATTAGCTCTGCATAAAACATTTTTTGGTAACGTGGGATGCAGCTGACCAGGCATGAAAACTAAGCACAAAAGCACAAGGCTCCCATAGCCCAGCCTTCTTTCCCCTCAGCACTACTGTCTAGGAGGCAGATTTTTGTGAGTGGAACTGCTCATCTCTGTTCTGGAAATAGGTTTAACTGTTCACACACAATGAACATGGCAAGCAGGCAAACACACCACAGCTGAACTCACTCTGCTGTGCACAAGAGAAATTAAGGAGGGAAATAATGATAATAAGAAAGTCTCATTCCAGCCCCAGATAGAGGTATGTTTTGGCCAGCCATCTTTTCAATCAGGCAAAAAAGATTACTTTAGCATTCTCTACATCTGAGGCTTTTTAGACTCTTTGCATATTTTATCTAACCTTTCAGGATCAGTCATTTCCCCTGTTAGCCTATTGGGTCAGCCTGATTGGTTGGGATGATGGGCCCTGGTCATTTTTTTACCTCATTTCCACCCTTTGTCTTTCCTGCTTGTCAGCTCTTCAAGCTGATGTCAGCTACACAAAAGTCTGAAGATTTTTCTCGAACGTCTGAAACTGCATGAGAAAAAACAAAGCTATTGAATCCATTCCTCAAGGCAAAGCTATGGCACCATAGTACCATATTTTTCAGTCATGACCATTTTTCCTAAACAAGTAAAATACTGATGTATTTACTGTAAAATCCACTTCCTTTTGCCTTTAAGTTATGAAGTGAAAATGTTGCTTCTTTCCAAACACCTTTTAGTGGGTGTTTTACAGCTGTTCATGAAGAGCAGACACAAAAGCTATCTTGGCCATCAGCTATGACAATTTACTAGCAACCTTTTATGTTGGAGACGGATGACAAAGAAAGTCTTGACTTTATCTTTTTATCAGTGTGCCTCCTGCCACTTCTAATGTCTTCTCCAGTAAAAGAAGAATAGATCTTGTGGAAGACCATAAGTGTAGTAAATTATGAAATATTACAATTTATTTTGTGTAATTTAAGTAACCTGTTTTAAAAAATTATGTCATAAATAATTGTTGATGAAATCTCCTCATGGTTCATCTTAAACTTTCTTGCCACCATGTGATCAAAAGCCTTAGGAATAAGTAGAATTAATAGCCTTAACAATGTCACCCTAATTAGAAATTTATAAAGCTTCTCAAACATATTTTCAGTGGTTTTCTTTGGTGACTTTCTCTAAGTTTCATAAGAATAAAAATCCCTGCTTTAAAATAAACTTTAACACTTTTCACTAAAAGGTTGTTGTGGTTTTTGTTTTTGTTTTTGTTTTTTTTTCCTCAAATTAATAGCAAATATACAAGAGAGCAAGTTGAAAGCTAAGGGAATACCATCAACCCCTGGCATCAATCCAGGCTGTGGAGTTGAACAGATCAAGAGCAGCCCTGCCAGCAAGGACTTGAGGGTGCTGGTGGATGAAAGGCTGCACATGACCCAGCCATGTGCATTTACAAACCAGTAAGACCGTTTTCTCTTGGGTGTGTCCAGCAGGGAAGGGACCTGGGGGTCTCGGCTGATGTGAAGTTGAATATGAGTCAGCAGTGCCCTGGCAGCCAGGAGGCCAACCATATCCTGGGGGGGCATCAGGCAAAGCATTGTCAGGCAGTCAAGGGCATATTCCTGGATTCTGTGATTAGCCATGACAAAAAAATTATTGTATTCCAAGCAGCTGTTAATCAAAAGAACTGAATATTGAAGTCAGTCTATCTTCTATAGGTTGGTTGTCCTTTAACTTAGACGATCCAACCATTCCAGGATCCTTAACAAAAGTTTTGGAGAGAGGACATTATTATTAGTGATTAGTATGGATTGGCATTACAATGTTTGCACTGTTGCCTGAGTTCAGGGGTTCCCGTGTCTCCAAGGGTGGTCAGAGTCCATTTGCTCACAACTGCTTTTATTCCTGCTGAAGACCAGAGGCATTGCTGGACCAGAGGCGTCTTCTGGGCAGGGCAGGATGTGTGTGGGTGGTGGTGTGAGTATGTGGTGTTTTTGCAGGTACCTCTCCCCTTCCTTGGAATGAGACATTTCTGAGGAGGTAGTTTTCTTCCCACACAAATACTACCCCAAATTTCAACAACTCCACATTAGTTGAATGAAATAGCTATCTATTGAAGAAATGTCACATAGGTTTCTTGTCTTTGTTTAATATCATTAATTACCTATGTGTCACTGCTTTGGATGTGTACTGTGCGTTATAGTCTTGGACTAAGCTCAAGGCCTAGTTCTGACTGGTTTGGGGAACTGTTTTATTCGTATCTTCTCAGAACTGCTCCTCCCTTGAGCGAAATTTTCAAAAGACTTTGAAACCATGTATCTCCAAGCTCTCTGTCAATGGGAAGTTGGCAACTGATTAACCTAAATGTCTTTAAAATACCACTTTGTTCCCAAAAGTGCAATCCATGGTGGTCAGAAGGAAAAACTGCGTTTTTCCAGCAGTAATAGTGAAATTAACCTTTCTTATTCTTTTAGGTAGAATCAGTATTTTGTCCTTTGCGTTCCTTTAGGCGAGGAATCTGCCAGGAAAACAAAACAAAACCAACCAACCAAAACCAAATCAAAACAAGGCAAAACACAGAGTCACAGAGGAGTATGTTTCTGGTTTATGTCTCTTCCTTACTCAGTATTGACAACATATTAAGTTACCTTCCATATCCATTGCAATACAAATTAAACAGTAGGAAAAGGGTAGGGTTTGTTTCCCTTAACCTTCGTTGCTATCTCTTGTGAATCTGGTTACATAGAGCTCCTTGTTTAGAGTTCCTGAACTGCATCAAAACAGCTGTAACTGAGTTCTCCATGCACTCTTTGATCATTAACTTTTAAGTAGCTAACATTGTGGATTGGTTCATCATACAGGTGAAGAAGTTCACACTTATTTTCTTATGTAGTATCATTTTATCAATACTGACCTCTACAGTGAATAAAACATACATAATATTTCTTTGCCAGTCCCATGTTAATACACTGGAAAATAAATAAAAATTTACAGAATCAGATTACAGCTACCACAATGCAGAATTCTATATTACAAACTCTTTAATCTGTCAAATTATGGTGTGTCACAACCACAATTGATTCATCACCCGAGATGTACATAATTTATCTTGATAAAACATTTCAATGTTGTGAAGAAGGTAGATAGCAGGTTCAAAATCATAGAATCACAAAATAGTTTGGGTTGGGAGGTATCTTTAACAGTCATCTAGTCCAACACTCATTGCAGTAAGCAAGGACAGCTTCAACAAGATCAGGTTTCTCTCAGCCCTGCCCAACCTGATATTTCCACTACCCTCTGGGCAACCTGTCTCAGTGTGTCACCACCCTCACTGTAAAAAATTTATTTCTTATATCTAGTCTAAATCTACCCTCTTTTAGCTTAAAAGCATTTGCCTCTGTAGGTCCTGTTGCAACAGACCCTACTAAAAATGTGTTCCCACCTTTGTGGTAAGCCTCCTTTAAGTTTTGAAAGGCCACAATAAAATCTTCTCAGAGCTTTCTCTTCTCCAGACTGAACAACCCCAGTTCTTTCATAGGAGAAGTGTTCCACCCTCTGATTGTTTTTGTGGCCCTCCTCTGGACACATTCCAATAGGTACATGACTTTCCTGTGCAACAAAAGGAAACGTTTTCTGGGAGAGTCCATAGCGAAGCTGTGAAACTCTTTGCCCTTACATGCTGTAGATGCTGACAGTTTGTTTGCATCCAAACCAATTGTGCTAGTTTATGGGGGAAAATTCAGTTAATGGGTGTGCACCATCTCAGCATCAAGAGGTCCCTAAGACTCACCTCAGTGGAAACAGGGGCTACATAGCTGACATAGTTGTAGCATTTCATCGGGTATTTTCAGGTTCTTTCACGTTCTAGTTAGTGTTAAAAGATTTAAAAAATGAACAAGAAAACCCAACCAACCAAAAAAAAAAAAAACAAACAAAAAAACCCCAAAAAAACCTCAAACAGCAACAAAAAAAACCTAAATCAGAAGTGGTTTGATATCCCCAGTAGGAACTAAAACCTGAAAAAAGCCTCTGCCACCTGTGAAATGCCTCTGAATGCAGCAGCTGTGCTCAGAAGATGAGACAGCACTCGCACGGCCTTCCTCATGTCATAAGTACACATATGGATGGTGCATCACGTGAGTGTATAGATCATTTCTGTATTTCCTCTCCATCTGAACAGTCCAGTCAGACACATGAAAAACCCTCCCATTTTCCCTTCCTGAGATGGCAATCACTGAAGTGGCTTTCACAGAACTCAATAAATTATCAATTGGAAAAGCAAGATCAGATGCTTCACTGGCAAAAGCAGTGAAGTTCTGCTGCTTTCAGCTGCTGAAGAGGAGTGGCAAGCATGCCTATGGATACAATAGTATACTTGCCTAACAGGTAGACTGCAAAAAAGGGGGAAAATAACAAGGATGCGGTAACAATATGAGTGTGTAATAGAAAGGGATGAGAACATCAGCAACACAGACATGCAATGGAATCTCTTCTCATTCCATTTTTGCTCCCATGTCAATAAGGTTTCTAGTATTGGTGGTCATTGGGATTTGAATTAGCTTAGCATGAGAGAAACCTTCAGCTCGAAACCTTTTGCAGTAAGGTAAAGTAAAAAATTCACATTGAGTTACATGAAGCAAGGATGCCACATGGAACTGGTTGATGTGAGGATATCACAGCTGTCACTTCCAGGCAGAGTCTGCATCCATAGTTCTGCAGAAACACTAAGACTGAGCCAAGCTACATGTGTCTATCATAACTTATTAGTGAGAAATTTCAAAACAGCTGAAAATCCCCAGTGTCTCCACTATATTGATAGGTTATTCTCATTAACCCATGCCTATACACTCAGCCTTTTGAATGCCTAGTACAGCACCAGCACATGGTGCTGTCCCACATGGACATTACCTATTCTGCAGGGTGCTTTGACAGGTCTGTCTAAAGAAGGACTTTGAACTAGTCACAAAGATAACTTATCAAATAGGAAAAGTAAATAGCCAGCAAAACTAACAGAAATTTATTTCTAGGTTTTTGAATGGGCATGTTCTCTGTGCTTCTTAATATAAATCCTAAAAAAGTTAGCAGTCAGATGACATAATAGATCTTCTGTGTTTTTAGACAATCAACTTACTTGAAAAAGATTTAACTGTTGTACTAGCAACAGGAAGTGTTGAAATCACATGTAAAACATTGTGCAGACTTTTTAGTTTTACAAGTTCAAAAAATAATTTCTGAATAACTACTATGGTCCCAACCCCAATTCCATAAGTGCTTCTGAGAGTATTTTAAGAGCAGACCTTTCAAGTCAGCCATTTTTCTTAATCAGTTTTCAAACAGCTGCAAGTAACTGACCTATGGGAAAAAAAAAATTTAGAAAGAGTGAAATTTTCTTTCACTCCTGTTCAAAATCAGTTTATTTCCAATGAGTTTAGATTTGTTCTGTATAAAGGCAGTGATAATGAGATTATAAACAGAACCACTGTTTTTTCATTCATTTAACAATTTGAAGTGAAGGAAAGCTTCACCATTTCCACATCAATATGGAGGACAAATCATGTAATGCTGAAATAAGGGAGGGGTAAGACACTGTTTTTCTCTTGAAAAATGGTTATGATATATGTCCAGATGTCAATTTGAATATACAGTGAAAAATTTTCCTGGCAAAGGTTCAAAGAATGACTACCAGAACAATCTCATTGTATATGTATAAAAAACCCAAACAAACAAACAAACAAATGAAAAAAAACAAACAAACAAAAAGTGAGCAGGTCTTGGGTATGAAGGGCTGCAGGGCTGTCTTCAGGCATTT
>JAWWES010000094.1:22434312-22446144 GCA_035583135.1 Lophotriccus pileatus | reverse complement strand
CCTCCTCTCTTTTGCAATCCATCGGAGTCAAATTTCAACTGATGACAAAAAGAAGTTGAAATTGAATTAAATGTTCAGTTACACTGTGACTGCCAGACTTGCACTTAAAAGTTGAAATGGATCTAAAGACAAAGCTATTCTCTTGACAATAATTTCAGAAAACATAAAGATGGAGACATAAACATGGAAGCAGGCACAAACAGAAATCATCAGAAAGTTCCGCTGGGATGGGATGTAACCTGAGGTGCTGATTGTGGGTTGGGTACATGTTGACTTCCCTAGAGTTTTTTCTCAAATGAAGAGTACACTAATTTCTGAGAAGATTCCATGGGAATCATTCTATGCAAATTGGTGGGAAGAAGTGCTGCATGATCATCCGTCTCAGTTATGAATGTTCCCTTCTAGTTCACCCTTTGCTTGGGAGCCATCAGTTGTGCAGAGCTCCCAGGAGAACATAGGGTTGGGATCATATTTTGCAACTCAGATACCTCACTGGCAAATTTTAGGGTGTGACTGCATAGACTTTACCTTTATTCTTCTAAAATTAACTGTCTTTTAGCCATAGGAAACAGAAATATGTCAGAAAAAAATGAATCATTAAATCACAGAAGAGTCTGAGTTTGAAATGGCCTTAAAGACCACCTAGTTCCAAACCTCTGCCATGGGCAGGGATGTTCTCCACTAGACCAGTGGAGACTGGTCCTGTCCTTGAACACTATCATTGACAGGACATCTACAGCTTCTGTAGGCAACCTGTTTCTGTGCCTCACCACCTTCACAGTAAAGAATTTCTTCCAAATATCTCATCTAAACCTACCATATTTTTGCTTCAAGCCATTAGCCTTGCCCTATCACTACAAACACTTATAAAAAGTCCAGTCTAGCTTTCTTTCTTAGAACCTCCTTTAAGTACAAAAAGGCCACAATGAAAACTCCACAGAGACTTCTCTCCAAGTTGAACAACATTAATTCTCTCAGCCTGTCTTCACAGGAGAGGTGCTCCAGCCCTCTGATCATCTTCATGGCTCTCCTCTGGACTCACTCCAAGGACACATCTTTCTTATTTTGGGGGCTCCAGAAGTGTGGTCTCATGAGAGCAGGCAGGGGCAGAATCATGTCCTTCACCCTGCTGCTTTTGGTGCAGCCCAGGATATGATTTTCTTTCTGGTCTCTGAGGGCACATTGCCAGCTGATGTGCAGTTTCTCATCCAGTAACACCCTCAAGTCTTTCTCCTCCTGCTACTCTCCGTCTGTTCTCTGCCCAGTCTGTATTTGTGCTTGGGACTGCCACAAGGCAGGTGCAGCAACCTGACTTGACCTTATTGAACTTCATGAGGTTTGCATGGGCCCATCTCTTAAACTTGTCCAGGTCCCTCTGGATGGCATCCCTTCCCTCCAGTGTGTCAACCACAACACACAGCTTGGTTTTATAAGCTGAGGGTGCACTCGATCCAGTTCCCGTGTCATTGACAACTCTGGGAACAACACTGATCCCTTTGGAACACCCCTCCACTAGGATATTTAGCCACTGCAACTCTCTGATAGTGACCATCCAGCCAGTTCCTTATCCACCAAGTATTCCATCCATCAAATCCATGTTTCTCCAACTGACAGACAATGATGTTGTGTGGGACAGTATCAAAGGCTTTCCATGACTCCAGATAGATGACGTCAGTCTCTTTTCCCTCATCCATTAGTGTTGTAACCCTGTCATAGAAGGACATCCAATTCATCAGGAATGATTTCCTCTTAGAGAAGCCATGTTGTCTGTCACCAAGTACACCTCTGTTTTTATGTGCCTTGTCACAGTTTC
Source organism: Lophotriccus pileatus (assembly GCA_035583135.1). NCBI lineage: Eukaryota > Metazoa > Chordata > Aves > Passeriformes > Tyrannidae > Lophotriccus > Lophotriccus pileatus. Next base: position 22,444,331 of record JAWWES010000094.1, on the reverse strand, counting down.
CAGGAGGATCTGCTCCAGGATCTTACCAGGCACAGAGGTGAGGCTGACCAGTCTGTTGTTCCCCAGGCCTTCCATTTTACCCTTTTTAGAAGTGGAGGGTATGTTTCCACTTTCCCAGTGAGTGAGAACTACACTAAACTGCCTTCTTTCAGCATTCATTTATATGTAAACTGGGGATTTGAAGCACTGAACTTCTAGTAGTAGACACTTGTATGGAACCCTAAACTTCAGTATTTTGTTGTGTGTGCCATACTGCCAGGGTATATCTTCACATTTGTCTTACAGTTAATTAAAAAAATCAAATGCACTTGTTGCAAATATAGTTAGATAGTATGTGCATATATTTACTTTTCTTTATGTCATATATTGCTGGACAGTATTCAAAGCAAACAAGCTTTTTCCCCACCTCACCTACTCTACGACAGTTTAACTATGATATCTTTATGAGTAGTAGACTCTGAATAGTCCCTTCCAAATGTGCAGTCACTAAAACTTCTAGATATGGCACTTAGAAAAATGCTTTAGTGGTGGAGTTGGCAGTGTTACGTTCTTAGTTGGACTCAATGTTCTTCAGGGTTTTTTAAACCTAAATGGTTCTGTGATTCTATGATATCTTCAAATTTTGTTGCTATTGAGGAGCAATAAAAGAATATTATGCTCCAAAAAGAATTTGAGCTTAAAGACCCTGTTCTCAGTGAAATTTTGCAGCAATAAATGATCTCCTGGTACATACTTTTGTTGGACTGGAAAAGACAGATACTGCACAAAGCAACTGGAACCCATGATATCTCCTCCTTGGAAGAGGTCATCAGCTGCAAGCAGCTATTCTGATTAAAGTCTGCCAACATGTAAGTCTTAGTGGAGCAAGACCATTCTGACAGTGAGATTTAACAGAGATATTTTGAAGTCCCAGAAATTATTTACTCAGAAGACAGGCAATTTAATCAGTAATTTAAAACGTGCTTGAGAAAGACTTTAGGAAACAAATTCTGTGTGCTGCACACCCAGACAAGAAGTGAAATTTAATTTATTCCTCCTTGGGACTTGAGTTCAAAGATGATGCTGTAGCAAACTGTAGAAGTATTAACTACTATAAATCAGTTTATTTGGGTATAGAGGTGACTATTCAGGATTCTGAAGATAAATAATGAATGTCTCACAAGTAAAAAACATGATCTGTGTAGCTTAAGACGTTCCATGTTAATTAGAATTCACTAGTGGCCAAGAACTTGTTGACTCCTATTTCCAGGTGAAAATTGTTTTGTGGTGCACTAGGAGAAAGATGATTCATTTCAACAATGTGGTAAAGTCTGAAATGAAAAAATATTATTTAAACATTTGCAAATGTCTTTAAAATGTTATCCTTGCTGAAAATCATAGGTTTAGGCAAATTTGTCTGTGAATCCACTAGTTTAAGGGGGATCACATCATTCACTCTTGAGCACCTAGAACATCTGTTTTACTGATCTATCCATTTCAGTTGAACTGTAGATCTAGGAATAAATCCTGGATACCTAAAGAGAATGATCTGAACATGAGAAACTTCTGTCTAGTACCAAGTGCCTTGGTAATAAAGAACTGGGAGGTGTTTAGTGCTACAACTTTTTTTATTTTTTTTAGATATTTTAAATGGAGGAGGATGGAAGCTGCTGGTTAGACTATCAGTATCCATTGGAGGAAAGAAATAGAATCTATTTTACAGAGTAAATGGAGGACAGATGGGAAAGAATGCTATAATGATGCTGACGATGTGTGTGTATATATATTTATGATTTAATTATATTAAAAATACAAAGTTTACTGAAGAAGTCACCCATAATGTGGACAAGAAAATCTGCCACATATGTTCTTTGCCTTTTAGGCCAAAAACCAGTCAGTCACTACACATAAAAAGCCCTTTCATGGTCCCAAAAGGAAATGAAAAGAAGGGTGAAATGGAAATTAAGTGGGTACAAAACAACTTATCCTCATGCCACTGTATGGGTTCATAATGTTTCTGATTCCTGAACAGTGAGTAAGAAAGACAGAAAGGATTGAGTAGAAAAGCTATAAAGAAAAGTGGTAAAGGTAATCAAAGACATAACATGATTTCTTACAAGGACTAGACAAAATGGAACGCACAATGAGGAAGTTAATTATCGACTGGAAGATAAGCATTTCAAACAAGTATTTTCATTCCCCACAAGGAGACCTCAACCAACAGACAAAAACATTTTCTATCTGTACTGTTGATTTGAGAACTTGATCAAGGCATTTGGGTTAGCACTCATCACCTCATTGTCTGAGTAATTTTAATCTAATAACTGTAATGACAAAAAAAATTTAATAATTTATTTTAGATTTTGCATTTACTCATAGAAGGCTCTTAACCTGTGGTCTTTTTGCAGATTTATTAGTTTTCTAGATTTTTTTAAATTATCTTTTCTGTAATTGGTTAAAAAGGGGAGAGAGGGAAAAGCATTCAAAATTTCTGCTGCATTCAGTAGTGGGCTCAAATTACATCTTTCTCTGGATAAATGTAAGTCTTATGATAAGGTTTCCATAGCAAGCTCCCTTAGATAGTTTCTAAAGCTATGGTTCACATGAACTAGCACACTAAAGTACTTACACGAGTGCCCGAAGAATCTAAACCTAAAAAAAAAAAATGCAAATAAAGTGATATTTGTAATGTATGGCTTGGGAAAAGGAGAGTACAGTGTGGGATTTTCTGCAGAGGATCAACATTCAGTTGCTTGCCTGTGATGTTTCTCAAAGTCTGTGCAAAACTGGAGCTTGTGTCAGGTTGCATAAATCAACTCCCGAAAACCTTAAGTGGTGTGACAATCACTAGGTTTAAGATATAGAACAAACTATGTCAGCTTTGTTCTGACACTTCCTAATGGCTATAAACGGAATTTTGTCTTTCTTTTCTTTCAAGCACTTTCTGCCTCCTTCCCTATGTCCCATCTCTTTTCCCCACCCTTCGCATTTCCTGTGATAAATCACCCTCTGTCACTGACCTCCTTAAAGCTCCTCAGAGGGAAAAATTCCTCTCAAGGTTGTGAAGCTAAGAGAGGTTTAATTCTACCCAACATCCCCCCTACAAAACTTAGCCACATCAAAGGGTTTTGCATCTCACCTGCAGAAAAGTCCCTGGGCTAGGCTGTAAAGAGAATTGCTCTTCAGTAAGTAACAGGTGACAAGCAGCAGCAGCTAACCTTCATGAATTCATTCAGGCTGTCTTCACCAGCTCTTCTTTCTGAGTTTGGAGATGGTGAGCATTTTTAACACAGTGGGGGAAAAAAAAAGAATCAAAAGTTTAAAATTACTGCAATCTTAAAGTTTAAGCCTTTTAATCAAATCAAAAACTGCAGGATGAAAGAGGCAGAAGTGGAGAGTGTGAAACAAGGATACACATAAGAACAGTTATTTCATAAGGCCAGTCCCCTGCCATGGGTCAAGGCTGCAGCACTTAGAAGCAGTGATATAATGCATCATACACTAATGGTATTGATCACTAAAAATAAAACCCCAGAAATATAACACAGTAAAAAGCACAGCCTTACCAACTGGTTACAACTGTCACTGACTCAGGATGTTTTTCTGACTGATGTGAGGCGCACTTTTTTCCAGGTAATTTCTTCACTGACAGTTTGATATTGTGCTACAGCAGATTGTCTGCAGCCTGCATATGCTAAAGCATTTCAGCATGGGAAACGTGTAAAGTTTGCTAGCTCAGATGCATCATCATGTACAAGCTCAAGAGGCTGAAGAAAATGTGTCTTTTGCTCTCTAAGGCTTTTTACAACTGCCCCCTGGTGAAGCTGTGTATGGTAACTTTAGGATGGATGACACAGGTGCTATTTGGAAGCCTAAGTTTATCTGATCTAGAGTCAGAAATTAATAATTTTAATGTTTTCTGATGGCCAATATTGTAACTGTTGAGACTACTGACTGAACCCTTTTTCCACTTCTTTTTACTGTTTTGGTAATACATAGCAAGCCAAGACCAGAAGATATTCAGAGCTGGAGCTTTCTTCTGATCAGCATAGGACACATTTTAAGTGCTGCCATGCAGTAGACTTCATAGATCATAGAATCACAGGATCATAGAATGGCTTGGACTGGAAGGGATCTTAAAGATAATCTAGTTCCAACCCCTCTGTTGTGGGTACAACATCTTTCACTGGACTAGGCAGGTCAGAGCTCCATCGAACTTGGCCTCAAACTGAAGTTTTCCAGCATTCAGCACAGGAATAGATTAATTGATCAGAGTTCAAGTTTTGAATGTTGTATGCACAGATATATATATTCCTCTTTACTTATTTTCTAGGTCAATTAACACATTTCTCCCCTGCTTTTGATTTGGATTCACTCCTTTTAAAGAGTTCTAACCGAGTACTACATATGTTCTTTGAAACCACAACCTGAAATAATTTTGCTATACCTCTATGTATATAGTCTCTCAAATAAATACTGCTCTTGTAGCCAGGTGTATATTTTGCCATCTCATTTATATTCCAAAGAAATGAGTTTTGAGCTTGACCAGGCATACTTTTGAAAATGGGCAAATAGTCATAGGGAAGAGGAAAAGGAAAGAAAGAGCAGGGTAGGAGGGGAAGAGAAAAAGGGAAAAAAGGGACAATTTTTTTTATATTTCCAAATAAAAATGTTCCAAGTCTTCATTAAATAAACAATCAAACACAACAACACCAAAAACCCAACAAAACAAAACAATCTTTGCTTTAGAATGTTCTGAAATAAACTTTCTATGTTTTAGAAAGTAAATAATTTCCTAAATAAAAGTATTTGACTTTGAGTCAAATCAATTTCTTGGTGGATCAGAAAACATATATTTTTATTTCATTTAGCTAAGGAAAATGTAACTTGAGAAGGAATAAAAAGTAATTCTTCAGCAGAGCAGAGAAGGGGAAACAGTTATTTTCACTTGCTTGGATGCTAGCCTTTTAGAAATACTCTTTTTCTCTATTCAATTTTACATATCTATGCTGTAGAGAGTATATTTACAGAGCAGTCTGAATTTTTCGTTCCTTTCAATTAACGACTGTGCCATAGAAGTTTCCAGTAATCTTTTTTTCACATTTTCATTTAATCTTCAACTCACTCCCCACTGATTTGATCTTTTCCCTTGGTCACTTTTGCAGAAGTGCCTTATTGCAGCATGTCTCTTTTTGGTAGGCATGAATCTGCAAAATCAATTTCTCTCACTTTTCTGGTCAGTTTTTTGTAATTGCATCTCTACCTTCCCTTTGATCTTGTTTTGAGATGAAAGGTATCTTCCTTCTGAAGTCCTGGGAGCTGAGATGGCCAGAGAGCTTCTTTTCACCGGCAACATGGATCCTTTTTAGAACCCTTGTACTTTCCTGAATGACAACTCTCCAGAGATATCTGCTTATTTATATCTGTCACTGAATGTGTGTTTTCCTCCTGCATCTAAGTGAGTAGAGGAGTTCTGCTCTTGTCACAAGGAGAGCCTTCAAGATGTAGGGGCGGCAATGTGATGGGAGGCTTCACGGGGAGCTTCCTATAGATACAGAATTTTACTCATAAAGGTTTTAGAGCAATACAGAGTCATGAGTTACACCAACCAGTCTGAGTATGCACGATATTGTGTGAAACATCCACTTGAGATCTATGCAATGATCTGCTGCTCCTGCTTTTTTCCATGTGCATCAGCATCAAGAGCTCAAGTCTCAAGTCTGAGGGATTACACCATATACTAAATCTTCAGAAAAATCAAAATTTAACTAGCATAAAGATCCTTTGATTATGAATAAGACTCTGTACAGCACATGAGGAAAACATCAATGATGAGGGGATTTAGTCTACCATTATTAAATTCGCGGATGACACCAAGTTGGGAGGGAGTGTTGATCATCTGGAAGGCAGGAGGGCTCTGCAGAGAGACCCGGACAGACTGGAGAGCTGGGCTGATTCCAATGGGATGAGGTTCAACAAGGCCAAGTGCCAGGTCCTGCACTTTGGCCACAACAACCCCCTGCAGCGTCACAGGCTGGGCACAGAGTGGCTGCAGAGCAGCCAGGCAGAAAGGGACCTGGGAGTGCTGACTGACAGGAGGCTGAACATGAGCCAGCAGTGTGCCCAGGGGCCAAGAAGGCCAATGGCATCCTGGCCTGGATCAGGAACAGTGTGGCCAGCAGGAGTAGGGAAGTGATCCTTCCCCTGTACTCAGCACTATTGAGGCCACACCTGGAGCACAGTTTTCAGTTCTGGGCCCCTCAGTTCAGGAAGGCTATTGAGGTGCTGGAGCAGGTCCAAAGAAGAGCAACGAGGCTGGTGAAGGGACTTGAATGCAAGTCCTATGAGGAGAGGCTCAGGAAGCTTAGGTTGTTTAGCCTGGAGAAAAGAAGGCTCGGGGGAGAGCTCAGCACTCTTTACAACTACCGAAAAGAAGCTTGCAGCCAGGTGGGGGTCGGTCTCTCCTCCCAGGCAACTATCAGTAAGAAAAGAGGGCATGGTCTTAAGCTCGGCCAGGGGAGTTTTAGGTTGGATATTAGGAAGAAATTCTTTACAGAGAAGGTAATCAGGCATTGGAATGGCCTGCCCAAGGAAGTGGTGGATTCTCCATCCCCAGAGGTATTCAAGAAGAGACTGGATGTGCCACTTAGTGCCATAGTTGGACTTGATGATCTCAAAGGTCCTTTCCAACCCAGATGATTCTATGATTCTGTGATCATTAAGAAGGAATGATGGGATGAGGTCTGAGGTATAGCAGTGGCAACTTGTGTTTTACTTGAGCAGCAGTGCCACACATGTCACAGCTTTTGGGATGAAGATACATTGGGCAGTGACTATACAAACGTGAAGCAACACAGGATGGGCAAACATACTCCATTTACAAGAGCAAATCAAAGAGTGACCTTATGAAAACAAAACAGAAAAAATCCATCATATTTTAAACAGAATTAATAACCCCAGAAAATATTGAGGCAAAGCACTGATACGGTTAAAAATTCCTACAGTTCCTACAGTGAACAACAGCATTGTCGATCTTAGTTACTGATAAAAAAAACTTCATAGAAAATATTTTTCTGATCAAAAGTCTGGCAAATTGTATCTGAAAACACTGGCTTTTTGCCTTCTATTTTTATACCTAATCTCTCCTTGTTCTTTCAGTTATGCAAGGAGCAACATTCAAACTCTCGGCTCTGCAGAATGCTGGGCTTTTAAAAGTGCACTCCATGCACCATTTTAATTTCTGATACTGGATTTAACATTAGAATTGTGCTTTACAGGAGTGGAAAAAAAACCCAAGTTCAGTGGTGATGAAGAACCACATCACATAGTGAAAATTGCCAAATTTTTCCATTAACAAGCCCTAACAACTTTTTTTCCTTCTTATTTTTCTTTGAGAATGTGTAGTTGAATGGGGAACAATTCTATCTTGCCAATTCCAGTATCTCATCTCACTGTGTACATTTAGATCACCAGTAAGATGAAAGCATGATGGATGAAAAAAGGAAGGGAGTGTAGGGGCTGGAAGTAGGAAAATCAAGGCTTAAATCCAGTCTGAGCTATTTGTGAATTATTTTCATGGGCATTTCACCATAAAACTCTTACTGACTTAAGAACAAATATCAGCAGTTCTTCATCTGGTGCAGTGCTTTAATTTCATATCTCTTTGATTACCTCACAGCACTATGATATGTCTGTAATAAAAGAAAAATCTTTAATATCCTTATCCACCTGCAAGAGCAATATAATTTCCTACTGCCTTCACACTGCTCAAAAATGAAACAGTGTCTTTTTTTATGCTCGTTAAAGCAGAGTTAATAAAGAATGGGTACTGTTTATCAATGTCTCCTGCTGGTTACTACACACAAGCGATATTATTTCTCTGCAAGATGTCTACCATGCTCACAGGAACGTTACTTATGTGTAAAATGGCTGACAAAGGATGTGGCTTCAGAAATGGCATTTGCTGCCTCGGAGCACATTTTGCAGAATATGCATGCTGAGAAATGCTTCCTACATTTCCAGCTTCCATAATTCTGGGCTGAGCAGGAGGTTTATCTCCCCTTAAAATGAGAAATGTGTCACTGACTGAGACATTTGCCTTTGTTCCTTTAAACATTGAATTAAGGTCATGATCTTAAAAAAGGTATTAATAAAGTAACTACATAATAGAGATGAGAGCTTAAATAATGCAGTGACTTTATAGCTGGAAATCAGTTTTGCACTCAGCACTAGCAGCCACAGATTCAATGGGGAAAAAAAAGAAAAAGGGTATGAAATTTAAAGGAAATCTTCAGAGCATGTAACTTCTATTGTAATATTAAAGGGAAACGGAACAGGCAACACTACAGAGAGTGAGAGCTTAGCTCTTAGCTCTTCCTCCTTTGTCTCTATGCTCTGCTTGGTCCTGGTGTTAAATAATTCTCAGTATGGTGGATGTAATATATTGGAATAAAAGAGGTCAGTTTAAACCCTGAAACAGATATTATATGAAATTATCTGGTGGGAGTGTGCCACTGTGCACACGGATGTGAAAAGGGATTCGGACAACTATTTAGCTCATGGTAAAAAGTGTAGCCACTTATATAAGAAGCAACTCTTTAGAAACACTTACAAAAATCCTGAAATAAGTGTGCTGCTGTTCAAGCATGTGAGGGAATGGCATAAAAAACAAAACCTGAACAGCAATTAAAAAAAAATTAAATCATTAATTAATTGTGTAGGAGACATTTTCTAGTCTCAGACCATCAAACGGACTTCATTTTGTGCCTGTGCTTCAAATTACCTGAGAGACTTATCTCCTGAAGACAGACGTAATCGGAACAAATGGCAAAAGCTCTTGAGGTTTCAAAAGCCCGTATGCAAAGAGGACTGGTATTCAAATGTTAGCTGATATGAAGTGTACTGCACAAGGCTTTCAAAATACAAATTAACCCATTTACTACATTTTAGTTAATCAAAGTACCATGTTTTGCATTTTATAGAATTTCCCGTAGTTACGTAAGCCCTGTCCTAATATCTACTAATGGATTAAAAATTGCTCACTCTGAGTGTTACTAACATTTCTGAGAACTACTTTCCTCTTGACTTTTCTGCCTATTGCAATATGTAACTTGGTTACCTCTTTCTAAGTATTTTCAAACTTGGGCAGAACTCTGAAATAATACACAAGAGCCATAAATAGGATTAGATATGCAGTAGTATCTGCTCTGGACAGATTTCTTAATGAGACGTGTCGGGTCTGCTGTGTGTCACCATCAGAGTCTGAAGCTTGCTCTTACACTTTCCAAGAAGAAGCAGACTCAAACTAAGTGTAAGTGTAATTGTTTAGTAGACAATAAAAAAAAAAATACATGCTTGTAGTTAATTACTTAACACAGAAAATTTGTTTTCAGTATACTGCTTGGACTATAAAACTGAGGAAACAGATGTCTTAAATGTACTAAAAACACATCACAAAACCCTATGAAAGCAAGTAAACAAAAAAACCAAGCCAGTGCTCAGCAGCTTAAAGCTATATACAGGCCAGCTTCAGCCACTACTTAAGACTTCTTAATGCCACAATTGTTCAACACCTGAAGTTTTAAGTTGAAGTTCCAGAGTCTGAACAATTGGTCCTGTCCAAACCAGGTTATGTAACAGTGCATCTTAATGGGAGAGCAGAGAACAGGCGTGAAGCTCCACCCAGCAAGGCATCACAAGCCATTTAGATGTGATGGGTTGGGGTTAGACAGAAGATGCAGCTTTGAAGTGGGACCACACTACTGCTACAGAGGAACTAGATCAGGAAGAAGTAGATAATGTCTTCTTCAAACAACTGGAAGAAGGCTCATTTGAAGAGATCTCTGTCTTTATGAGTGACCTAACCAACCCAGCATCTGCAGGAAGGGAAATAGAACACTGAACAATCAATCCATGAGGTGGTAAAATTCAAAGTCCTGAGAGGGAGAAAGAGGGGAAGAAGTTATCCTCAACTGGAATTTAATTAGGTTAGGAAATATTTAAACAAACTTCACAACAGATGCAAATTCATTGTGTGCCAT
>JAWWES010000094.1:22405539-22417528 GCA_035583135.1 Lophotriccus pileatus | reverse complement strand
CTTCGACTTGTAGGCAATAGTTAAAAATGTGGAGGCTCTCAATCAAAGCAAGGTAGAGCTTGGAAAAAGTTCAGATCCACTCAAAGGCAGAATGAAATTCTCAGATAACCTGAGAGAGAATATTTTTTTTTCAGCTGTGAGCTCATGGTCAAACAGAGCTGTTGAATGCACTGTAGTACTAATTCTGATCTTTTCCCCTCCTTTAGCTTGCACTACTTTTAAAACTTCTGATTTAGAAAGTGATGATGAATGTACTGATAGCTCTATTCCTCATTTGTGTTCAGAGAGTTGTTGGTAGCACTATGTGAACAAAATACTTTTATTCTTCTCCCCTCATTATGGGAAGAGAGCTAGGAAAATTGATTGGATCTTATTCTGTCCTGCTATCAAAACAATAGTTTTAAAAACAATGATTTCAGATACCTTGTTTCTGGTGAAATGCAAAGGAGCATCTTTTAAGTTCCAAGGACTTTTTGGAGCCAGCTATCATGAAATATTTGAATGTTACTTGTAAATGGCCCAAACTAAGAGATGCTGAGATAAATAAAATGCCTATGACACCAACTATTCTATTTACTTTTAAAAATAGGTGCTTTAAATTAATTTGTTCACTTTCTTTACAATATGAGCCTGATTCATATCCTAGATTCAGCCTTTTCCTTTCCAAAACCAACTAGTGTGTGAACATGGATTATTGTCACTTCTGCCTATTGCTTTTTTGGGTGTTTACAAAGTAATACACAATTACTATACTATAAAAATATTATTTTCCAATGTGAAAAAATGATGAAAGCTAAGCAATATCTGTTCTTGTTTTTGCTCGTGCAAATATGAAATCTAATGTAATTTCTTATGTCATCCATTTCATTACCATTTCCTTCAATTTATAATCCAGGTTTCTCATTAGGGATTTGAACAAAGAACATGCCAATTGTGTTTGTTCTGTCTCTCTTAACTACAAGCCACCACATGCTTATGATATAGTGCAAACAACCTGAAACTCCACATGTGAGATGTACTTTGTTTTCACAATTAGAAGAATCAAAAGCACCATGTATTCCTACACTCTTTGATTGTACTTTTCAACAGTGGCTATGGTGTTAAGATAATCAGGAATCCAGATTTTTTAAAAGTGTATTTCCAAGTCAAGCTTTATGATGACTTACTTATTGAGTATATTCTCCTTCTGTGACAATGCAGTCAAAAGAGGTTAAGGCAACTCACAATGGAGGTAAAACTTTCAAACTCTTCAGGATGTAGTAAAGTATACTTGGAAAAGGTAAGAAAATCGTTTATTTATCCTTGAGTACTAGTGGTTTCCATTTGAAAGCCTACATGTGGATGAGATAAATCTTATGTTAAAAAGATGATACCATGGTAGAAGCAAATTGAAAATACATTTTAGGAAAATTCTTTGTAATTTCAGTGTCTCTGTTTTTTGTCTTGCAGACACTTGATTTCAGGGGCAAAGCTGAATTTTATTTCTGAGAAACTTATGTGTACAAACTATGGGCTTCTTAGTTTGCTTTTACTCCATCACATAAACAGGTTTGTTTGCTAAATTGCTTTACAATTTCTTGCCTTGTCTGCCTTTATCAGCATCTGAAGGTCCAAAACCAGTCTAAAAGGGTCAGAAAGGGAGAGAATACATATGCACACCCATGACTCATATTCATACACTTTAACAAAACCAAACAACCTGAACAAAAAGAGATCAAAACAGTTTACTTTAATACAGTAAAACAGAGTGTTGTGGAAATCAGACTTTTCCTATTCTTCTTTGAGACATCCAAACACCAGTGCCAGCCTGACACTGTAATGAGTCGAAAAGCACATCTGTAAAGTAAGCCTTCACTTCAGCAAGCAAAATCATCTCCTACTCCTATGTAACGACAAAGCATTTTTGGAAACATAAAAGTACCTGGCAGTCACTTTTGTTCAGTAGGTTAAACCTAAAGGATACCAAGAAAATGTTAGGATACAACCTGTACCTTATTTGCATTTGCCAGTGTAATACTTAAATGATGCATCAATTAGCTTTTAGGCATTCATAACTTAGGTGAACCTTCATTGATGAGAATAGTGCAACCCTTGATGATTTCAGCATAGGTGAAATATACCCACCTTTCAGTAAATGGAGATTAAAAATAATTACATAAAACCGAAAAGCCATAAAATATCATGAAGAAAAAATAAGCTATTGTGGTCAAGATAAAGAAACAGATCTATAGGAAATCAGTCTTCAAAGCCTTCAGTGGACATAGCAATTACACAGCAAGTGAGAATTTGGTCAGTAGCCAAGAGTGAAAAAAACCCAAACAAACCACAGAACGAATTCAAAATTATTATACATGCCATTGCAGCAAAAACAATGCTGGGAACCCCTTCTGCAGTAAAGTCAGAAGCAGTGCCTCCAGGAATACCATGGCTAGTTCAAGCCAAAAAAAAAAAAAAAAAAATAGATAAAAAGAGATGTAGGAGAGAAGAATAAGGCAGTTTTCCTCAAATAAGTTCATCTTTTTTATAAAGAGACTGACGATCAGTTGTTCTTTCTGTACGTCATCGGCAACACAATGAATTTTGAATGCAGAAGATAGTTGTTAAGGAAAGCTAAGCTAAAGATTAACAAAAGCTTTAAAACTCTGAAGGCAGAAACATTTTGGGTGACTTGTCGAACATTTCCCACTGGAATTTTTTTTCCAAGAGCTTGGGGAAGTGATTTAGGTCATTGTCTAGGTCTGTATTTTTTCAACAATAGGGAGATGACTTCCACAGTCTTTTGACCTCGAAATATGCATTTCTGTAAATCACAGACAGTGTAATAGCAACTGAGAGACAGTCAGGGCAACTTAAGTTTGTACAAAGGAGTGCAAGATTTTCCTGTCCCCTGCACTCTACCGTGCTTCTTGTTAACTCTACAGATGAGACAGTCAGTCATTTCCTCCTGCTGCATTGCTGGCTTTGAAGCTGTGTGACAGCTCCCCTTGTTTCTGAAGCACAAGGTGATATCACCTTGTTGGAAGCCCATTTTAAAGCTGAAAATTGACCTCACATGTCAGAAGACAGTATCAAGAGTCTGCCTCAGCTAAAATTCCTTGCTATGGTGTGAAAACGACATCTTAGCCATCCCATGTATGGAAAGACACAAGAGTGTGAATGTGACCCTTTATCAGCAAGAATATGTGCTGGTTGAGGCCAAGTCATGCTTTCTGAACAGCCATTCTTAACTTCAGGTGGGAGCCATTTGGATGAACCATTTCCTCATACAAATCCCACAGAAAGGCTTTATATTACCTCGAGTAAATCTACCATACTTCATAGAGAGCTGTAATTTAGGTAGGGGTCTAAATCACCTAAACAGCCCCTGAGCCACCATGAGCTGGCGTCATTCCCTGTGTCTGCAAGAGTGATGCTTTTCACCAGATGGAGACTTATTCTGTGCTTACATCCTCAGAAAATGTTCATTCTTTGCATTGTCAGGTTAAAGTAACATTCATAAGCAAGAATATAGATGTACATTCTTCTTGGAAATAGGGCTTGAAAAACTGGAAATACACAGAGTGTGGGGGATAGACGCACATGCGGATATTGTGTAGAGAGACAGATATGCAGTCCAAGCCATCCTGTTTAATTTGAAAAAGTTAAAAAAAAAGACAGCTTTTACTTAAGGCTTGGGATTTGCTGTTTTGGCTTTCCTCCTCCACTTGCTTTCTTGTCAAGCTCAAATTAGATCAGAATGAAAAGAATTGCAGGATTTTTATGAAGGTAGTGCAAAAAATGTGTCTGTATTTCTCAGTTTTGAACAGAGAAGATCGTTGTGTTCACACTGATGATGGTTCCCCTCATGATTGAACAGGCTCTTTATGTTTGTGGCAACTCTTTGCCATGCAGTATTTCATTACTCATAGGGTTTTCTAATGTTAATTTGAATGAGATTTAGAACAAGATCTGGCGTACCAAAAAATTAATATTATTAATAAAATATCAATTTCCTGATATGTATTTATCACTACACTTGTAGTGAAACTCCTTTATTGCCCCCTGAAATAACTCTTCTTCTTGATTCTTTTTTTCAGGCAGAATAATCTGCGTGTTCTAACGACTCAGTTAGCAGCAGACTTAATAAATGAATATTTTTCAGCTATATGAATATAGAAATACACAGTTGAGAGAGAAATCTGAACACACAAACACACACACTTCAGTTAAAAAAAAAAAAAACCCTTACGTGATTGTGATTAGATTTTGTAGCTAATTTTGGCTTGCTATCTAAAAGCACCATAGTATATGACCTTACAATAAAATACATCCTGCTCCGTATGGTGACAAAAAAAAGTGAACCAAACCTGGAGTTTTCCATGTCATTCTGTACTATCTTCATTCTCCTTGGTTTATCAAGCTTGTATCTTCTATTTTCACAGTTTTTAATGTGTCTCCCTTCATACCTTTTCTACCATAAATTTCACAACTCGCCACTGCCATCTTGTGGGAAAACTTTTGTATCGTTACTTCACAAAAAATATGAGAAGAAAATGAACAAAAATAAGAGAAAACTCATTAAATACAATTTGTGTTCTGAAGATATTGCTGGCAGTCAGCTGAAAAGTACTGCCTCACATAGAACCCAAAAGTCATAAAAATTGCATATTTACCATGTAACCAAAAAATGAAAATGCAAATTTCACATTGGTGGAAATATTTGCCAACAACATCAAAACATTTTGTTCTCAAAGAAAACCCTTTATTACAAAACTGGTAACACAATTTCTATACACATATAGCACATTAATATAATCCATATATCGAAGTAAAGCTGGTTTGACTTTTATTAAATGCTTTGACACAAAAAAAACCCAAAAAAAGTGTCAAAAGTTTTTAATTTTTTTCCTTTCCCCTCCTTTTTTTTTTTGAAAATGGGGACAATTTCTGTAAAACCTTTCAACTTTCCACAAACTGCATTTTACCATGGACTTTTTTTTTCCAAAAAAGCTCTAGCATATGCTAAAAACTTAGAAAGGTATTAACACTAACAGAACAAGCTTTACTAGGTCATAACTGGAAAATGTACAGTGTTGCATATCAATGTTTGACACCCTGAAAAGCAGTAGAGTTGCAAAAATACATAGTGATTAAACAAGGAGTTGACACCCCTTCCAAAATTTGCATGATCACAAATATTTTCCAAACCATGCAGATAGGGAAAGAGAATATCTTTATGTTTTTTATAAGGTCAACAGTGGCTGGCTGCCCCGTCACATGATGAAAGAGTTATTGTACCAGGCTATAGCACAGTATCATTCATATATGTGTGAAGAAGTCTTATATTATAGGACCAGACTCAACAATTTTCTCTATCTGGTTGACCCTCTGCAAATACCTTAAACCCAGATGAACCTGAAAGTCTAGGTTTGCAATTGGCTAGCTTTGTTGAAATACCAGCCTCTATTGCCTTAATCTTGGGTGCAGCAGATCCTTCAGTCATGCAATTTTGTCATCCTCAATGTCCCACATATGTTGCAGTTGGGGGAGCACCGAATACACTGGAAACCTTCATAGAAGATCCAAAGTGCTTCACTTTATTCATGGAATACACGGCTTATATACAACTTTTCCGGGTGCACACACATATTTCGCCTATGCCATTGGCCGAAGGGCACCTGTTACTTTCTTTCTATTGGTACTCAAATACAAAGAACACACACAACAAGATAGACAAAATACTTTTAACAGAAAAATACCAGGTGCTGTTTTTCCTCTCCTGTTTATCCACACAGCCCTTTTCCCATGGACTGTTCAAGGTTTCTTGGTTTGTGCCTTTTGTGGAAACTGGATTGTGCATCAAAAAGCCTGCAGCAGCACATTATACCCTGCATTATTCAAAATTCCCTTAACACACATATACAGATGTGCTTATACTAGATGCACAAAGAGAGGAAAAAAGAAAATGGCCTGTTATCTCAGTCACTGTCCCTCATGCATAAAAGTGACTTTTCAGTGTTCTTGCAACTTTTTGCAAGCTTGTTAACTTTGCAGAGAGGTGCCTCTCTATTCCCTGACTCAGAAGCATACTTAAGTCAAAAGAAGATATTCAAGTCCTTACGACTGTGGTGCATGGTGACCCTTAGCTGTAAATTGCATGGAAAGAAACATCAGACAATGTAAGATTTCTGTCTTTTCTGCCATGAAAATATGGGCAGAAGCATCCAGGAAACTGGTGGAAAGACTGTGATTTGAGGAAGCTCAAATATACAACAATAAGTGGACAAAGCAACAGTAAATCTGGGATTCCTCACATGCCTTTGAGTTTTGAATTACACCCTCTAGTACACATTTCCTTTGTTCCTGAATGGAGGTGGATAGGAATTGGTAGTTCTTAATCACACAAGGTATTTTTAATTATAAAATCCTCCCTTTCTTTTGCACTGAGATCAGGTTAAAAATTCTCTGTGTACAGTTAAAAGTAAGATGAGAAGAAGGAGTAAGCAGGCATTAATGTGCAATTCCCTTATCTCTCTTCTTGCATATGCCCCTTATGGTCACTTCCTTTCTAGACCACTGAGTATGTGTTTATACAATGTGGAAAAACTTCAGAAATGTAGTTTTATAGAACTTCCATTTTGGATAAACTGTCACTTCCTGGGGAATAAAAAAAATAAATTGAAAAAAAAATCATCATTTATTTGGAAAATTGCCTAACTCTTCTGACTATGTAAAATATACAAAGAAAGAAAGAAAGAATAAGAACAGATAATGTCTTCGCTTTGTTCACGTCACATCTCTCTCTGAATTCGAATGAAAATGTAATACTCACAATCATAAAAGAAGAGAGAACATTGCCTGCTACTTATCCAAGAGACAAATAGAGGAGTTTATTTCTGCAAGTGTCTGCTTACCAGCAACTACCATTGTTATGGCACACCATGTTGGAAAAGGCTGCCTAAAAGCCAAATGAGTCAAGTAATTAGCAAACAAGAGAGTCAGCTTACAAAGAGCTACCCAAGGCTGGAAAGAAACTCAGACAACTGTGCACAGATATGTATTAAAGCACATTTCTCTGCTATTGTTGAATGAGAGCTCACCAGCTACTTACAGCTACTTGTTGGGTCAGCTGTATGGTTGCAGACAGTTGGTTATTGCTCTACCAGTAAACCACCATCACTAGAACAGCAATGTGTGTGTGACTGCCTGGATGTTCTTTGATGTGTCCCACAACTAAGTCCGCAAGTCAAGGTTTAGACACTTGGAAAAAAGATGGAACAGTGTTGAAGATTAGACTTTCAAATCTCAAAGTACAAGGTGTCAGTCTAGTCATGTTAAAACATCCACTTAGATCAACTCACACAGTAACTGCAGCATATTATAGAGAGGAATCATGAATATGCAATCAGAACAAAACAGTTTCAGAGCTTGATCTCCACCTTTGTCAATTACAGCAGTCACTTTCTGTGATGTCGTCTTATCATTTTGACAGTGATTATACTTTTGTGTGATGTATTGCAGATACTACACTTCAGCTATTTACAAAGAAAACTGTATCTTAGACTTTTACTGTAAGAGTAGAATAATTTAAGGAAAATACTCCTCATCATAATACTTCCACCAAACCCAGTCATGCATGACATGCACTTGAGAAAATCATCCTCTGTCACAACTGCATGACATGATAAAGCCTAACAAAATCAAGTCATGCTGGAGGTTTGCAGTGTCTAAAATCAGTGTGAATGAAGGATTTTTCAGCTGATAATGCTTGTAACAGAATATTTTTCTCCCAGTAAGCAAGCTGTATTTAAATAACTTATTAACATTGTAAGCTTGTAAAAGCAATATTTTTTAAGTACAATAAGTTATAAACATCTGTTTTCTGACTGAACATTTTATAGAACTTCTGTTCACATTGTTCATATTTATAAATATTTATTCAGGATACTATACATTAACTGTTCAGTACTTCAGAACTATCTAAAGCAAGGCAAGACTTCTCTACAGAGCACTTAAGAAAACTGTAGAATCATCATAACAAATGAAGCATGTAGAAATCTCTGTTCAATAACTACTTATAGGATTATTATATTTTTAAATAATAAATATATCAGTATATCCTCATCATTCAGTCTGTTTTGGATGGAGATTAGAGAATATGAGGGATACATATCTCAGTTGTCAATAATTATTACAGCATAAATATCCTCCCAAGTTCTAGTTATAAAGGATTTTCAAAGATTAGATTGTAGACCGTACTCGTTAAAGTAAATACAATAAAAAATTAGAAACTCCTTTATTATTTTTTTCTGCATTTGCTGTCCCTCTGATATCAAATCAGGAATCTTACTGGCATCAGGAGCCTGACTTTAGACAGAATTCTGTGTAGATACAGTATCAGATTTATTCCAGGTGTTACATTTTTAATCAGAGGCTTTAGACATTGTTCTAGTAATAAAGTATTGGAGGTCATACAAGTAACTATGTGATATACGTTGCCATGAGAAATGCACATAACTGTAGACCAGTCACGTTCTCGGTGATAACTTTTAGTGCCCAAATTTGACATCAGAACTTCTCTGAGTTATGAATATGAAAGCTCTCTTTCATATAAAAATTCTGAATGAAAATATTTATTTTTTAGGTGGTAAAAAGCATTGCAGAGCATTATACCTTAGAATTTTTTTATACTTTTCAATGATACCCGTCAACACGGCTGAATTGCAACTGTGAAACTAGGCAGTGAGGAAAACAAACCCTGGCTGAAATGCAAATTTTTTAAACCTACTGAGAACCTACATGGCCAGTGAAAGAGATCTGTCCATGCAGACCCAGCACTGAACTAATCACTTCGATGTTTGTTATCTCTACCAGTTTTTCTAACGTGGTGCTATTTGCATGATACTGTTTAACTGTGGCCAGTCTGAACAAAGCACAAAACAGTACATATTTCTGGACTGCAGAACACTAACAGTTCGCTCAGCTTCTCTACACTCATTATTAGTAAAATATTTGCACCCAAAGGAAGCTTGTGGTTCACCAGAAAGCTTAGTGCTGATGGTCTTATTTGTTGTGGCATTTTTCTGCACGTTTGAAAAACAATGACTTCAAAACCTGTTATCAGCATTGTTAGCATGATAGGGAAAGTATCCCAAAGAGCTGTAACAAATAGAAGGGGCTGTCTTCTGAGTGAAATAATAAGTCAGAGATATTTTGCAAGAAAAATATAGCTAATTTAAAAACAGTTACTTAGTAGCTGTAATATACCAAAGCCACACAGCCTATTCTAGCTTCTCTTTTTTTTTTTTTAAAGGAAAAAACAAAACAAAACAAAACAAAACCAAAAAAACCCAAACAACAGAGAAGTGTAAAAAGGGTAGAATTATAGAATTAATAGATATGAAGTAAGTACAGCAACAATATATGGTTGTCACAGATGGCACAGGTTTAATAAGAAATGTCATGAGGAATTTGCTTACCAAGGTACTGCACTAACCACTTGAATACTGCACAAGTATTGCATATTCTTTCAATGGAAAATGCTCCTTAAGATTACTGAGATTTTTAAGCGTTTGTTGGTCAAACATCATTTCAAGTATCTTAGCAGTTTATTTCTACAAATGTAGTAGCAACAAATTGTTTCAAATAAATATTTTCTTACAGTAATTTTTTTCCTTTCTTGGGTCAGTTTGTATAGCTGCTTTTGGCTCCACACACAGAGGTTCTGCATGTAAGATACAAAGAACTTTATAAAGTAAATCAATTCTATAATGATTCAACACAACAAAAAATAGCTAAGATTTAATGGGCTAAGAGTGTCCATTTTTTCACCAGCCTCAGAAGACCCCTAAAGGCTCTCTGGTAGGCAGGGCAGGCATCAGGCAGAGGAAAGAGGCTGAACCACTAACATCTCTGCCAGAAACATCAAGAAAAGAAAGGGAAGGGAAATGGCCTATACAACTATGGAATATATTTCAGACTAATGGAAAGATATGCATTTTGTTAGTGCACAATTAACTTGTGAATCTGATGGCCAAGAAATGTTAGAGAGGTCAGAAACTTTGTAGCACTCAAAGGCATACATCTCTTTGTGCTGTAAGCATGCTCATGGTCATTCTGAACATGACAAAGGGAGCAAACTGTCACCCTTTTGCCCATAATCAAATCAGGTTTGATCAAAATGAACATTTTTTTAATGTTCATTTGTCCAGTGATGTGTGTTTTTACACTCTTCTGGTGTAGCTGATAGTCCCCAGCGTTAAGGAAACTTCCATGTCCCATGATCCAGGAGCCACTCAGGCAGTCACACTTGCACCACCTGAGCTGGGACCAAGGCCCCCACAGCTACACACCTCACACTCACACAGTCAGACCAGGTTTTCCTTAACAGTTTGGCCCCAGGTTTCCCATAGCAGAGTCTCAGGCATCTGGATCCTTAAAATAATCTAATCTTGGTGCAATAACTAAATAACAGCTTGAACCAGAGCCTTCCAAGGAGGTACTTCAAACAAAGGAAACTCTGGGCTTTCACACATTCACTGTGCAAGGGTGGGGAAGTCCAGGCTTGTTGGCCCCTGCTGTGTCTCTGTGTCCAGTCCCCTGGCTGGATCACAAATTTCCCAGTCCCTTTGTTGTGCAAAGGGTCTCAACTTGCAGCTCCACTGAAGCTGCTCACAGAGCCACCTGCACTGAGGGTGTTCCTCAACACCAGGTTTCAAACCTGTTACTGAGCTGGATGGATTGCCTCCATTACCTTCTGTGTTCTCAGGTTCTGCAGCACATGAAATGTCTGGCTCAGAAAACCTTGATCTACTTTTTGACAACAGAGATGTATGCTAGAGCAAATCTGAACTGATTCCTGAGACATATCCAAACACCTTCTGCAGTTTTAAATTTTAAATCTCAAAAAGCATTAGCCTATTTGGTATTACAAGCAGGCAAACTAGGAACGCTACTGATAGTTACCAGATACTTGTTTATTAAATGCTTTTCTAACAGAAAAAATGCATTAGGATTTTTCTAAAATAACTAAATGCAGTAATTAGAATATGAATTACTAAATACTAACTGAGAATACAACATCAATTACAGCGTGAAAAAGCAAGATATTGTTACTACTATCACTTGGAAAGTCCCACAGACCCAATTCTTTCCCGCTGGATGATTTGATCCAGACTTGTCTCAGGGGTAATCATTCATTAAGAAGATGCTTTACGGTGTCGGCATAAAATACCTACTCAAATACGCACTTCACAAACTGAAACATTTAAGGCCCATAATCAGCTTGGGTAGACACCTTAGCTCCAGAAAAGCTAGTGGAAACATGCCAGCTGATTTACAGCATCTTGCTTCTGAATTCATCCCCCACATCGTGCTTTCTTGACAGGTATTCAGGCAAGGAGACACCATTATTTCACCTAGTTTAACCTCCATTGTAACAGAAAGTTACAGCACTCCTGCAGCACCTGCTCCAGATCCCACCTGTAACATCCTTTTAAACATGCTCCAATCTCATAGTCCAAAGTGGTTAAAAAATCTAACCAAACAAAGAAACAGGGAATGCTGTAGGTGGTGGGAAGTGTTATTATTAAATATGCATTACCTGTAGAGAAAAGGATAGTTGCTGGTACAGGATATAAAGCAGAAGGTGGGAACTGCAGAAATTGTAAAGGAAAACAAAGCAAAAGAAGTAGAAGACAGGAGAGATCTACTGGCAGCAGATAAGGGGTTTTACACTTACATAGCAGTATTAAGAAAAGATGTTAAAATGCCAGATGACTCATACCATAACATTCGCCTGTGCAGTCAAAGCAAAATGTTTCAAGCTGATCCTCAACAAATATGAAGCATAAAGAAATACAACAAAGAGACTTTCAGCGGGCTGAAATAGATGATAGACTAACAGGTCCTGCTGTCCTAAGTAGCCAAGTGAAGAGGGCAGCTTTAAGTGTTTCTCAAGACTGATGCTTGAACCTGCTGTCAGTGGTGCTCAGTTGCTGTGCAAGGACTT
>JAWWES010000094.1:22383662-22405439 GCA_035583135.1 Lophotriccus pileatus | reverse complement strand
AAGGACTTGCAGGGAATCCTGCAGTCCTCATTCAGGCCACAGGCACTGCAGACAGGTGAGGAAAATGGCACAACAGCAGTTCATCACCACTGAGTGCCAAAGTCAAAGAAAATGCTTCCCAGTGGGGCATGGTTTGAAAAAGACAAGCTTGGTGGAAACTGAATTTTTCTAAAAATAAACTGCATAGAAATTGCTGGAGTCAGTAGAGGGATTGACTTTGAGGTTTGAGAGAGGAAGAGGCAAGCTGGAAAGCAGCAGTCGGGGAAGCTCCTGCCTGAGCTCTGCAGAGACAAGAGGAGAAACATTAGTTCTGGAACTCAGAAGAGTCTCTTCTGGTTCAGCTTCAAGTTGAACTGCTTTAAAAGCAAGAGGTAGATGTATTTTAGCCCCTGCTGTACATCTGCAGTCATGAAACAAGAAATGATGTCACAGTTGTTAATTCACAGACTATTTATCTTGTTTGCTCTCCAACAAAGTAATTGCTGCTTGCTTATAACTACAGAAAGGTTTCCCCATCCAATCATACAGCAGATGTTATTTTCTCCCCAAGCAACTTTAACATAACTAATGCTGCCCATTTCACAAGTCAAATCATAGTACACGAGGCTGAAGTTCACATCCATCTAGTCACAGGCTTTTAACTGTTGCAAGCCCATCATAGACCTTTTGCTTTTGGGGACAACTTGGTTTAATTCTCACTTGTACAGAGCAAGCTGATACCAGGCAAATTTATCTGGAGATAACAAGCACACTGGGCCAGGTTCTCAGCTGACATCCACAGAGGCCTGTGAATTTACTGTTTGTTGAAAGGCTATATTTTTTCCAGTGACAACCTCTCTTCCTTTCATTGAAAGAGACATAACAAAGTCTTTCCCCACACCTGTCACACATACAGATGCAGAAAGGCATGTGTATTTGTGCATTAGAACAGCATCACATGCACCTAAGATACCAAATAACACACAAGGCTGACATCTGAGAACTATGATTTATTTTCCTTTGTAATGGTAATACATTTGGAAAACAAAAATAGTACTTGTTTAGAAAAAAAATAGAGATGTAAGGTCCTTCCACTGAAACCTTTTCACAATAGACTACTTTCTGTCAACTGTCTAAACTGTCAAAAACTTACAGGTACTTTTTTCACCTTTTTTGTTTGGATGGAACAAAAATAGATGGGGATCTATTTCTAAGGCCTGTTTTTTATACAGCAATTGATATCACAGCAGTGATCACACATTTAGTAAAAAAAAAAAAAATAAGAGCACTCAAAACTTTTTAAAAACTGAATAACCCAGAAAATTAAATTACCTAGTTAATTGCAAAACAAGTTCCAGTAATTAAAATTACAGGACAGGAAGTGAAATTGGGAATGATGGACCCGGAGATGTTTTATCTTCTGTTAAAGACAGCTTTCTGCCTGAGACAATGATGCACCCCTGTGCCAATGCAAGGTGTGATGCTGAAGCAGCTGCTGCTCTTGGGAAGAGCCTGCAGTGCACAGCTCTTTGTTTCTCAGGTTCCTCACTCTCCTTTGTACCTCAGTGAAAGTGCAGCCCCAGTAGGTCCCAGAGAGACACTAAGAGGCTGGGTGGGAGATGCGAGTGCAGGGGTGTGCAGGCAGCTTTGTCTACCCTTCCATCTGCAGCAGCACGGACCAAGTGAAATTGCTTCTCTGTGTCCCTGGGCATATCCCTGCTCTGTAAGAGAGTAAGTCAAAGGAGAGAGGATGGATGGGAAAGAGGACAAAAATTTCTGCCTGGGATCACGGCATGTGTATTTTGTGGTTAGCCCACAGTGGTCAGCTTTCCTTTAGCTGGAAGGACATCTGTTTTCCCTCTCAGTGCTCTTCCTGGAGAGATGTACCTCTGTGTGTTCCCTACAGAAACTAAGGATATTTTCATAAGTGTCTTACTTAAGATGCTGCTATTCAATAGCCACAGTTCCAGTTTGGCATCTCTAATCAGTTGCTCCCTTCTGTCACATTTCAGGCAGCCTGCTCTGCTTGCCTTAGCTGGAGACCAGCAGGCAGGCATAAAGGTTTCACCCATAGACAGGTATAAGTAAGAGCTCAAGGATATAAGCATACCTACATATCAGGCCATCGCTTGCTAGTCACAGAACCACAGAATATTCTGAGTTGGAAGGCACCCACAAGGATCATCAAAATCAGTCTAACTGGTAAGTGGATGGCCCAAACAAGGATCAAACCTATGACCTTGGCATTAGTAGCACAGTGCTCTAACCAACTGAGCTAATCTCAGGTTTATGTAAGGCAGCCATCTGAATATCCGATCAGAGATAGCAGCCGCCGTAACAAAATCCTGCACAAAGAAGAACACTTTGGATAGTAAGAGAACATGGAGGGAATATTCTAGCTTCCACTTCATTAGCTCCATTCCAACACCAAAACCAGTGGTATTTCCTAAAGTCTACATGCACAGATTTAGAGCAGTCATTATTTGGCAGTGGGAGGGAAGGACACATTGTGTACACCCATTACACAGCGTTTCACAAATTTTCTGTTGGACAAACAGAGAACTCCTGTCTTGTCCAACTGAATGGCATAAAAGATCATCTTTATGTTGTTTTTCAGGTAAAGAGATGTAAAGAAGCATAAAACTCCTGCGAGTCATGGTCCTGCGTCACAGCTTACCAGCGTAACATGTTCAAAATAATAGTACAGAAAAAAAGGTAGTATATTTTACAAAACAAATAAAAATACAGTTACTAACATACCCTTTTATTACTAGCTTTAGAAACCTCAAAAATTGTAGCACCTCACTAGTCCTTACACTTACAGAAATTTGTTAAATTTCTTTTTATTTTGCAGAAACAATTTAGCAATGTTTCCAAGCTCATATATAACTTTCAAGGGGTACGTAGCAAGCAAACCAATTCTAACAAGACATCATCAGTCAGAGTTGTTAGGAAGTGATTAGGATCCTGGTTTTCCTACAGAATCCACTACAACTGAAGTCATAAATCAGAGTTCTGCTAAGCCACTGATTATTCTGATTAAAGACTTCCCCTCACCATGTCTGAGCAAAGGACAGATTTCACTGGAAAGGTTTGCTAAACTTTTGCTAAAACTTTGAGACAGTCTAGTAAGCTTTCCAGTGTTTCCAAATTTCTTAATGTGCAGTCTGACATACTTCAAAAATGCCTGGCTTTTCAGAAACATACTAATAATCCACTTAAAAGAAGTTTACCAGTGACAGTTACGAAAGCAAGGAACTAGACTTGCTAATGTCTTCTAGAAGTCTTGTTCTGGTCCACTGCTCATATAATGAGCATTTAGAGCATGGTAACATGAGCAGATTCTGTTTCTCTGCATAATATGGGTTATTAAATAATTTGGAGCACCAAGCAGCAGAAATTAAGGATTTCTGCAACATTTAAGTTTCTTCTTTGGGTCATCACCTATGGGACAAGCTGTCAAGAGCATTGTAAGGTTTAGTTAGAAAACATGAGTGCTGACTATGGCATTTTCTGGAGTTTTGCTTTTATAAACTTGTATTGTTGAAGCTGCCAAATTTTCCTTTCTCTTCTTTTCTCTGTCTGCCTCACAGTGACAGCAGCAGAACTGTTCCATTGCTGCTGTGCTTATTTCTTTCTCCACTGGCCACCTGATGTCACAAAATGTCCTTTGAAGTTATTCTCTTGAAGCTTTGAGGGATCAGTGGTGTGGTTTGCACAATTAGCACCAACTACCGATTACCACCAACTCCCTACAAACCAACTATTATGAGGAGTTATGCTCCTGCTCCTGCTGGCTTCCTGCATGCACAAGGAGCTGCAAATGCATGGCAAATGGTTGCTCTGTCACCAGGACTACCAAGGAAGAGCTGCTGCAGAAATCTCTTACAGGGAATCATAAACAGTGAATGTTTCTGTTGAGGGCTTTTCTCTGTTACCAAAAACAGTGTTTGGTAGCTTTTACTGGGTCTCAGCTTTGCACAGCCAAGAAGTAACCATTCTAATGCTGAGCTCATTAGTCTTTCCTCAGATGAACAGGCACTAACTACCCTGTAATCCTATCCAGCTCCCCCAAGTAAAAGCCAAGAACAGGGCTGGTGACTGCGTTTATCTCATACCAGGCTTCGGTTTGTAAGGTTGCAAATATCTGACTTCAGGTATCCTCAAAACGTCAGGAAGCATTGTCAACACACCAGTTTTCCCCCTATTTTGTATCAGCCTTAGGCACAAAATAGGGAAAAAACTCACAGTGCACTGACAGCGTTTCTTGAGGTTTTGACATTTTTTGAAATCAGGTATTTGCAATCTCACATACCTTGTCAAACACAAATAGCTGCTCCTTGAGAAAACAATGTTCCTCCTTACTGAGATGCAAGACTGCAGACTTTGCAGCCTTAAGGAGCTTTTGCACTCAATTCTTAAAATATTTCATCACACGGAAAAGCTAACACCCAGTCTGCCCAGCCAAAAACAGTATGACACACTGGCCAGCTCAGGGAAGATTAAGGAATAGTTTTTCTTGAGAACAGCTCTCCCCTCTTCTTACAAACAGAATGGATAGTATTTAGGAGTACGAGTGTCTGCATTTTTAGATATTCAATTTGCATTTGCATAAGAATCATTAGAGGTATAAGCTCTTAGATACGGAGAGGCAATCTTAGTCCAACATGGACTGCTTATATCCTCAAGTTCAAGAAAGTAAGCTTTGGAATAAACAGAATAAATCAAAAATTTGGGTCAAATTTCGACAGCGGCTTCAGACTGCCATGTGTGTATCCCTACATTTATTTTCATAACAATGCATAGAGAAAATGAGAAAAATGCTTAATTTTTATCTTATTAAAAGGTTTCCTGGTAATGTTCATCTTTGTAAAGTGAATCTTAATGATGGCATTTTCTTTTCAATTACAGTAGCTCAGCAAGGTGCATGTAAGAAACACAGACATGAAACCCACCACCTCTAGGTCTGTGACAGGGTCAAAATGAAGCCATAATTAAAGCATTAAAATCATACAAATGCCAAACACTGGGCTGTAGTAGACAAAACGAGATGAGAGAAAACAAAATACAGAAAACAATTTTCCAAGAAAACTGAGGCTAATTCAAATTTCAGAAATGGTAACAATTTTATTTAAACAGGGAAGTCTTAATCCAAAACAATCTGCACTGATATCCAGGTAGGTTATCCCCTCATTCTTCAACATGACTTTGGCTTACTCTGGTACCCCTTTGCACCACTGACGTGATCGAGTTTAAAATCTCTGTTGACAGGAGGAAAAGTGCCACCAAAACGTGAACTCTGGACACAAGGAGAGCACACTTCATTCAGGCTGCTAAAGGGTATTAGTAAGTAAGGTTTCCTGGGAAAATGTTTTTGCAGGTGATGGCATCCATCAGTGCTGGTCACTTCTCAAAAATCACTCCCTTAGGGCACAGGAGCAGCAATTCCCAAAGGTGAGAAATCAATCAGGTGAGAAGTCAATCAGGTGAGGCAGAAGGCCAGCTTGGCTGAGCAGGGATCTTCTGTGCTTTGGGTTAATATAATTTCAGAATTATATACATTCTTGTGCAATAACTTAGCTAACTTGTCTGTCAGGAGAGGCTCAGAGAGCTGAAATTGTTGTGATTGGAGAAGGCGAGGCGGCTGTGTATGAATGGAGGATTATACATGTACACATGTGTATATAAACCACATCAGAGTAACAGAGACAGAGGAAGAAGGGTATCCAGTAAGCAGAGAAGAGGCAAAGAACACAAACTGAATCAAAATAAATACCACTTAAACATTAAAAAACCCCCCCACACTTTTGCTGTGAGGGTGGTCAAGCAGTTGAGCTCACACAGGTTCTGAAGACTTCATTCCTGGAGATTTGAAAATCCTGACTGGTCATGGTCTGGGCAACCTGCTCCAATAGACTGCACTTTGATGGATCATTTAGACGATCTCAGAGGTGCCCGCAAATCACAGCAATTCCGCAATTCTGAAAATAAACAACCTTAGTTAAATATAACAGAGATTAGAAAAAAGAAACCCAAAACACAGAAGGGAAATACATTCAAAGATTAAATTTAATTTAATGTAAAAAATTATAATCTAAATGTTTAGATTGCTATTCTGCCTTGTCATACCTATATATTTGATAGTGCCAGTTGTAGGAAGAAAGTATGGCGTGGGAAAAAGACTAATAGAGAAAACCAGTAGGGAAGAAGGAAACAGGAGATTTCATGGGACGTAACAGTTTAGCAGCAGAAGTTCCCCTGATCTCTAAATACTGCTTGGACACAATGCATAGCCACAGAGCTCTGTGAATATCTATGTCTTTGTATAAGAAAGGCAAGACAGAGAAACTCAAGGACATGGATAGGAAGTCCTCTGCACATGGTAAGGGAAGCTTAGTCCCTCTGAAAGCATTTGTCTGGAACAAGAGGTAGCTTGTTTAAGATGAGGAGGGATCAAGGCTGACCAGGTCACAGATCTGAATGTCAAGTGGCCCGTGCTGCTGATGGTGATGGTTTGGGAGATGAAGGTGGGTTTGAACAGTATGGTTTTATAAGGGTTTGATTCTGACAGTGCTTAATGATGTCAAAATGCACAGGGGATGGCAGTAGAGTCAGGTGACACAGAGGGTCAGATAGACGGTGACAGACCTTATAAAGGGCCATGGACACATCAGTGTAAGAGTAGTGAGAACTCAAATCAAAACTACATCTGTGCTCTGAGACTACTTCAGTATGTAAAAAAGAAGGGAAAGAAAAATGACAGACTTCTGTGGAAAATCAGAAGAGGAATACTTAATGGAAAATATACTAATTTTTAAATATGGTTAGGCATTTTTATTTCTTGGAACACCAAGAAATAATGCCTCTAATGGGGTGAATATTTGACAGGCTGCACTATCGCGACTTGTAGTCGAGTAGTAATTATCAATTTAGTAATTTGAGTAAGTAAGTAAAATCTTCACATTCTTAGTTTTCTGGCTTTCAAGCACTAAGTTTCTAATCAATATTTATTTCCTCAGTATTCCCAACTGGAACCACCTGCAACAATTTACAGTCCTTCCAAGTAACCAAAAACTAAAGAGAAAATACTATTCTAACAATTTTAAACTACTGTGTAACTTATTACCTTCTTTCAGAATTCATTTGCTATACTTTAATTATACCCCTCTACTAAAATGTGTTCAAAAGTATTTAATAGAAAGACTAAACAAAACATCCTAAACTTGTGCCATTTATTGTGACAATCTGACAACTTGTTGTGACAGGCGTAACAGATTGGGTAGCAAAAGATGAGAAGCAAAGGCTGGCTGATGGACTTTTGTTTCAGCAGATGACACTCTTGCTTGTTCACCTTTTTAAGAGTGATCAGAACTAGAAAGACTATTTTCAAAGTAACTGAAGTTTCATAAAAGCTGCGATGTAAGCAGAGATGCAGTCTTGAGGGAGGAGGCAAAGCCATAGTTAAATCCCATGAAAAACCTTAGGGGAGACATGAACTTAATAGCTTGCATGCAAGAAATTTGGGATGAGAGTTTCTTCCTGACTCAATCCACGCCAATTGGTAGCTTGAGTCAGGGCTGAACTGGAGATGGTGCCACTAAGTCCCTGTTAAAAATCAGTCTCCCAGCCTCTTCTCCTGAATGCAGGCTGTCACGGCTTGGCTAAGAAATCAGATCACCTTTCTCCTTTCCTGTGCTGTGAGATGTGGATTTGGAAGTCATAGAATCATAGAATATCCTGAGTTGGAAGGGACCTACAAGTACCATCGAGTACAGATCCTGGCCCTGCACAACATAACCCCAAGAATCACAGCATGTGCCTGAGAGCACTGTCCAGACACTTCCCATGGAGGCTTAGACAGACCAGGAAAAAAACAGTTTCAGTATTAGATATGTATCCCTTTGGCAAAAGAAGAGATACTTTCTGCATCGCTGTACAGCTGAACAGTTCAGACAGATGAAGGCCTTGCAAAAAATCACCATTTCACTCAAATATATGGAAAACCCAAACTTGAAAACTTCTTGCTGGGAAACAGAACTGCCAGCCGCTGGCTGGCTCTCTTCATGAATTCAGCACAATCAAAAGACCAGTTACTAGTCCATGACCATGAAGCCCTGAGTCAAAAATCAAAATGCTCCTAGAAAGGCTTGGAAATGTACACAACAGTACACTCAAAGGCACACAGAGTGTATTTGAAAGCCATCTACAATATCCCAGACAACCAGTTCACCAGCATTCACCAGTCACATACCCAGACTGCACAAATAATAACCACAGACTTGAAGCAAAAAGATCAAAACTGTACTGGAGTTAAAATTCTCAGATCTGTTTCCTGCTTTCCTGAAAGAAAAGCAGCCAAACAGATTAAAGATTAATACTGCTGGTAATAAAAAGCAGCTATTATAAATCTAGAGTGTGCAGTATGTAACACCTCTTAAAATGCTATTGTCCAGTAAGCACTGTATTTATACATTGTGACAATTTTTTAATCAGATGGAAACCTGATGAACATGGATCAGTTAATCATGGAGAGGCTGTACTGGAACAAGGAAATATGAGAAGGCTTAGAGAATGAGATGGAGATAAAAACTACTTATAATCAAGCACTTGTGTCTGCGTCCATCCAGCAGAAGGAGGTATGAGGACAGAGGAGACATTTTTATCTTGTGCTGTGCAAACAACACACAAGAAACTAAAGGAGAAGAGAATTACTTACAAAAATGCTGCAAAATTCCACACAATTCAAAGAAAAAGGCCTTTCAAGTATCCACCATTGTGGAGACATTTGCTTCCCTGGACATTTTAGCCAAGGGCTGTACAGAATGACAACCTGAAACCATGGCAGGGCTGACACAAAACCTTCTTATGACAATATTCCAGCTTCTCCTGTTGGACCAATGTTAGGCAGCTCTGCCAATATAGTACTTCAGGAGCTGGAAGTGGAGCAGAACACAGCCAGACTCAAGGCAGGCAGCACAAAGCTCAGGTAACTGGAAGCTCAACCAGTTTGCATCTCCACAAAATACTGGAAACTGGCAAGAGCTGGTTGCTTGGCAGAGGAGCCAAGAGCTTGGGCACAAGGACAAATTAGAGGGGCTGAGCTGATGCACAGGTCCCAGGTGCTGGGGAGTCCCCCAGCACAGCCCTCAGCACCTCTGCTCGCAGCAGCACAACCCCAGACTACATGGCTGCACTGTGCAAGGATAGAGGAGACACAGGGGAGAGGCCTGGAATGCAATGCCCTCAGGGCTCTGACATTACCTTCACACAATTCATGCCCTGCCCATATTGCCCTATCTATCAAATATCGGAGAAGTTTAGAATACATGCAGAACAGAAATGGAAAAGGTGCTAAAAGGTTTAATAAACAGGAGAAGAGAGAGCACAGGGAAAATGTCAGCTCTATAGCTCTTAGGCATTAGTAGAGATGCTGTTAATCATTGATAAAATTTATTATTTATGATCTTCTTTATGATTTTTCAACAAGGAAGAAGATGCTCCATGCAAGATCTTCACTGTCCCTTCAGGAACACCTTGGTCAAATGCATCTACATAACTGCATGTGGGTTTTAGCTGCAAAATACTACTAAAAACAAACAGCCCAGGCAGGGTGATGTATCTTACAACAGTTATTCAGTTATTTGCGTCTCATAATGCTGGTTTGGGATGCTCTTGTGCTGCAGGTGCCCGAGATACCATAAACTTTCCACATTCTTGCATTACCCCCAGCTACCCAGTTCAGCATCCGTGGAGATTGGGTGACCACTTCTGGGAACCATCGGAGATTAGACTATGAACTGTTATTTTGTGTTTTTTAATATCACCATTTAAGCACTCTGTGTACATGGAACTTGCAGAAGAGCCTGTGATCTCCTGGCAAGAAGTGGAGGTTTGCTGCTGATCTCTATTCTTTATCTCAGACTCTGAGATGCCAAAAGATGGCTTAAACTCTGAAACTGTAACAAGTGAATTCTTCTAATGAAGAAGCCCAGATCTTCCATGATACATATATAACTTTCACTCAGCTAAAAGCCTAGACACTCACATCCACCTAGAATCATACTAAACAGCACAATATTCAAGTGTTTGTCACAACAGGGGAAACAGACCAAGGCAGTCAATTAAACATGAAGCCATCTGTCATCCTAAATCCACTTAAATTTATAAAACTTTTAGCTCTCTAAGATACCATTTTTAGGAAGGAAACTTACATAAATTCATCTCATTGTCCCATGCTGCGCATAAGGAAAGAAATGTTCCTTCCTACTGTTAAGGAAACTTCTCTGTCCAACCATCCAGGAGCCACTTAGCCAGTCACTCTCACACCATGAGCAGGGATCCAAGCCCCTACCAACTACACCCCCCACACACAGCCAGACCAGGTTTCCTTAGCAGCTCAATCCCAGATTTCCCATAGCAGAGTCACAGGGGACTGGATCCTTAAAATAATTTAATCATGGTGCAATAACTAAGTAATAAAATAACACCTTGAGCTGGTGCCTCTAAGAAGGGACTCCAAACAAAGGAAAGATGGCAGGGCTCTGGTTCACCATAACTAGTCAGAAGAACAGATTTGCTATTACAGAGTAGTTCCACATGGGCAAAGGCTAAATTTCATTTTTTCAAGTGCACTAATATTGCTGGAGGAAACATATATGGAAGTGGCACTGATAATGATAATCTAAGTGGTGCAAATTAAGTATTTTTATAAGAAACCACCTCTCTGTTAGAGGTGGTTACGACATGGATGTTATGCTGCACACTGTTTTCAACATGCCTGCTCAGTACTGCTACTGTAAGAGATGGCATCATTATTCACCTGTTTCACTATAGGACATGATAAGGGTATTTTTTGACATTGGTTTGTTCTTTGGTAATCTTTGTTGTGGTGCCGGCTGTTTTCCCATGAATTGTACACCAGTATTGTTTTCCACCACTGCTCTGTAGCAATCAATAAGCCTGTGCAAAAAGAGAGCAACAGTGCAATTAATTTCGGACAACAGCATACAGCTTGGCATGTTAAAACAAGGATTATTCATATTCCCAGGATAATCACTCCAACCCAGTTTAGCCAACCATAAGGTATCATAAATACAGCCCTGTAAATCTGACAGTAAATAATCAAGCTCACATTAAAACACTAGAAAATATGGAATGAAAATAGAAAAACCTGGTGCTCTTTAATCATACTTCAGAGTGCTGGAATCGTTGCATTAGTTTTAAAGTGGGCAACGGCACGTTGTATGTAAAAATGACCATGTAATAAATCTCTCACACTCTGAAATTGAGATGCCTACACAAAAGACTGGGACATTAAACAACATGAGGTTTTGCTTTGTTTCTGAACTCTTTATCTTCATAGCTTTATTTTTCACCTTTTTTTTTTTTTTTTTTTAGCCTGGCAGGGACAATTTAATCTCATCATTTTACTATGACCCATTTCATAGCAAAAGTCAAAGAGCCTTACTGAGTTATTTCTGCATCAACTTGCTATGAAAAATGAACTTTTTGTTCCTGAAAAAAAACCAATACAATGGGATTGATGAAATCTATTTCCACTCATTAATGCCTCAGCCTACCATTACTGCTTTCTTCTGTATTGATCCTGATTGTGTGATCCGGAGCACAGCTGGTCCCCATGAAAAAAACATCTATGGTTACAGGTAAAGCAGTAGAGGTTGCCTGTACAGTACCTGAAGACAGCTTGATCACTACCTTGTGATGATCCACTGTATTTAATTATCTGTGCGATTCCTGCTGAGTTTTCACCTGTGCCAATTGAAGCAGGAGTGCTGGAAATTAGCCATCACAAACCAACACCACCTGAGAAAGAGAAGGAGCAGAAAAAGATTAACAGTTCAATACAAGCTTCATAATGACCACACATTTTGAGATCCAGCAGGCTGTTGCCTAGTCTGTGCAGGAAAATGACAAATGAATGCTGTTTAACATTTTGCTTGAATAGTTTTTCCATTCAGAATACTAAAACCAATACAATAAAGAGAAATGCAGAGCTGTGAAGCATTTTATAAGGCTGATTAGCTTTCTAGGGCAGATCATTTGATACACACTTTGTTTATCCAGAGTAAATTCAGTGGTTGAAAAGATTAATGGAACATATTTTATGTTACTTGTACATGCTTTCAGAGAGGAAGTGACTTGGTTTTTTCTCATTGACTCATGCACAAGAGCCTGCAATACACCAGCAACAGCAAAATGACTTTTCTAATTTTAGCAGTTCATAAATCTTGCATGGCACCAGCTCATTCAGTCGTTTGTTTTTTAGGTTTTTTTCCTGTCTTTCATGTCTCATATATCCAAAAAAGAAACTGAAGTGCATACAAGAGGTGCACAGTATTTGCCTTTGTTTTTCTGCTCTCCTCTTCCACAGTAGAACAGGCATCTGTCATCTTACTCCTCTCTCCCCTCCTCCCTCCCCCTCTCTCCCCAGAAACATATAGTGCATGCAGGCGTGTACACAAGTACACACACACATACATTTATTTTTTTCCTCTTCAGCTAATGGAGAAGAAATTACTACGACTTCAAGGCACAAAGCCCTGTAGTTTGCAGGAGCCGCATGGCCTGGTTTGTAGGTGGCTCAGGATCAAACTGTTACCATCCCAGCTACGCTTTACCAGGTGAATGATCTGACAAACAGTTCTTTCACAGCTCTGCACCTCTTTGCCCCTATGCGCTTCATTTTCATCTCAATGCCTTGACAGCAGCTTGTCACTTAGCTGTGGCTTGTTCTGTGCATAACACACTGGATGCCTGACCTCTAAGGGTTACAGCTCTTCCAAAGAAAAACAGCAGTATTGCCACACAAACGGGTTCACATTATCCATCAGGACTGACGAGTATTTGGATGTGCACTGGGTCACTTTATATCTTGTGCAAAAAATTCTTTAGAACTAAGCATTCCAGAGCATCCCATGGAGGCTGTTTTTCCTGTACTTTCCAACAGCCCTTGCTAATCAAGAAGGTTTCCTTCACTTAATTTAGTTGCCCTTTTAGAGGTTACTGAAAATGTACTTAGATGAGCAGGTTGCCTAGTGAGGCTTGGGTCATTTCCAGGTCTTCCGTCATGCCATAGCAAAGGCTGTGAAACCTACTGAATTGTGCAGTCTTAGCCTGCTGGGAAGTGATACTTGAAATGTCTGAAAACTGAGGCACCGATCATCTCTGACACTGCTGATGACTGATCTATCGACTAATAAAATGTTCAACAGATATGAACATCATCAGAAGCAGCATTTTCTACAGCCAGCCTTTGGATTCCAGTCCAGTTTGGAGACAGGAACATACACTGCATCATGCTTCTTGCTCATAGAATTGCACTGAGATGAAATTTAAGAACTTATCTGAAGCACAGCAAGCAGATGCTAAAGACAGACAGTCCTGTGTAGTGCACCCTGGGTTATTATCTGTTCCTTACAGGATGAACCTCAAACAAGGTCCCAGTTCCATGTGCTATACATGCAGAGCAGGAGATAACCTGGTGTGTTTATCTGCTCTCATATCTCTCCTGAAATTTCAAGGTACCTCAGGGCTGGTAGATAAGACACCTTCTCAAAAGGCACCTGGAAACTAGGCAGAATATCCACAGAAAGACAAACAGCCCCAGATAAGGTTATGTGGGTCGTTAAATCCAGCACCATTGCCGACGACAGAAGTATTCTGGTCTAAGCCTACAAAATTATGCCAGGTGAACTCTAGAAGAGGTTTGATGTGTCTCATTCCTACCCAGAGCTGATTAATGCAGCTCAGTCCTTGTCCTGGTTTTGGCTGGAATAGACGTAATTTTTTTCTTCGTAGCAGTACAGTGCTGTGTTTTGGATCCAGTGTGATAACAATGTTGATGACACACTGATGTTCTGGCTGTTGCTGAGCAGTGCTTACCCTGAGTCAAGGACTGTTCAGTGTCTCACGTTCTGCTAGTAAGTGCACAAAAAGATGAACAGGAGCATATCTGGGGCAGCTGATCCAAATGAACCAAAGGAATATCCCACACAATAGAATGTTATGCCTAGTATATAAACTGGGGGAGTTAGCCAGAAGAACGTCTTTCTGGATATAGCATTGGCCAGAAGCTGGTGAGCAATTTTACTGTGCATCACTTGTTTCTCTTGGGTTCACTCTCTCACCTTTTCATTACTACAACATTTTACTTTGTTTCAATTATTAAACTGTTCCTAACCAACAAGGTTCACTTTTTTTTTTTCCAAACAGGATTCTCCTTTCCAATCCACCAGGGCAGGGGAAAGTGAGCAAGCAGCTGCATGGTACTTAATTTCCACAGCTGGGGTTAAACCACAACAGTTCTCTTCAGCAGAAGGAGATTGCTTAAAAGCAGCTGACACTGTGAGTCAACTTGCTTACTCCCACTTTGCGGGTTGGTGCAGCAGGAGTGATGATATATTATACAAAGTAGCACTGGAAAGCAATGGCTGCCTGTAGCAGACTCATTTTCCTGGGTTCTGTTCACTGCCCTATACATAGAAAACAACTCTTCACATTTTAATAATAATTTTCTAGTAACGCATGTCATGAAAAACAAAAATATGAAGTTTCCCCGCTGTGTAAATGTCTCCTTGAAGTACTGGTAATGCTTTTGACGGCTTGCTCTTTTCCAGTGTTTGCAGCAGATTCCAGGCAGCATGCAGCTCCTGAGCCCTCAAGAACAGACTCCCAAGGGACTCCCGGGTGGCATTACATTTGCTCTCTTAAAACCCAATGTATCGCACTGCTTTCCTTTTTTCTCATTGCACCGACATTTTTAAGCAGAACCATTTCATAAGCACTGTAGCCATGACCATGCCATCTCCCACCAGGCCTTTTCCATTCCCAACCAGCAAATCTAGGAAGGCATCTTTCCTAGTTGCCTCCCAGAGTAATGACAAGAAGCTCTCTCCCACAAACTTCAGGAGTCTTTCAGACTGGCACACTAAAGAGGGCGGCATTTTCAGCTGGTCTCTAGGAAGTTGAATCTGCCATAAGAACAAGGGCTGCCAACCCAGAGATTTCTCGTAACTGCCTGTAGAGTTTAGTCCTCAGCATTCACATCCTGGCTGGGAAACTGGAAGAAGATACCCACTGTACCTGCTCTGTTTTCCATCCCCTCATCCTCACCCAGAGGCTCCCAACCACATCATCACCCACTGTCAGGGCTGTACATCTAACCTCTCCCTTGTACCTAGTGTGACACCTTCACCTCCCTGCCTGCCCTATCCACTCAATAGCCTCTATCCCAGCACTCCAAGGGACACGACACACTACTGCCAAGGACACCCTAGCTCTGGGAATGGACCAAAGCTTCCAGTTAAAATCACATGCATCCACAATCACTGAGAGCCACCATTGGGGCCAGGGACACCCCGGCCCCTCTGGACCCCTTTCTTCCCCAGGAGAAGCTGGGGAGGCTGTTGGGGCTGATCAGAACAATGGGAGCTCCCACATTCCCTCCAGAACAGACAATGGTGATGCTACCACTATGGTTGCCCCCATATGGCCCCAGGACCTCCCAGTGACCCAGCTGCTTCATATACTTGTGCTCCCCAAAACCTTCTAATCCTGAGAGAGAAATCAGAGAGAATCAGACCCCTGCAGCCCAGGGATGCTCTGAGGGGCAACAGTGGAGGGGACTGACTGCCATCACTCCTGACTCTCTCTCAGGCTCAACCAACCTGTGCTGACCAGTCAGGCAGGAGCAGCCCTTCTCCACAGCCTGGGCACTCTGGTGAGGGACGCTGTCCCCTTCAGCCCATGGAGGACCACAATGGAGCAGAACCGCATCTGCTCCCTGTGGAGGAGCCCCAGACTGGAGCAGGTGGACATGCCCTGAAGAAAGCTCCAGCCCATGGAGATGCACACAACAGCAGGCACCTGGCAGGAGCTGTAGCCTGTGCTTAGGAGCCCACATAGGAGCAGGTTTTCTGGCAGCTGCAGCAGTCTGTTCCCAAAGTATCACACCCCTATAGAAAGGGCCTGTGTTAGAGCAGAGGAACAGCGTACAGAGCAATGAGCAGCAAGACAGTGTTATGGACTGACCACAACACCCATTATCCATCCTTCTGCATAGATGGAGATGAGGAGGTAGAAGAGTCTAGAATGAAACAGTTGAGAAGAAGGGAGGGGGAATTGGGTTTAGTTTTGTCCTTGTTTCTTATCAATCTACTCAATTTTCCATTTGCAATAGAAGACACTAATTGTCCCCAAGTCTATCTCGCCAGTGAGAATAATCTCCCTGTCCTTATCTCAAACCAGTATTCCCATCTTATTTTCTCCCTCATGTTGTGGAGAAAAGAAGGTAATAGAGAAGCTTGGAGACTATATGGCAGGCAACCAGCCAAGGTCAAACCCACCAAACTCATAAAGGCAGTAATACAGGAGAGAGAGAAGGCATCTTTCTCATCCAGCCCTGAGAGCTACTGCTGCGCACACAGAGAAGGGACAAAGCTGGAGAACAAGACCCTGCTTGGAGCCTTGTGCCTTGCACATAAACACAGCAGGACATCTAGGGTGTGCTGAGGGGGGTGAGTGTTGGCTATTGCAAGAAGTTTGAGCAGCTGCTGTCTTGCCAAGGCTACAGACAAGGCAGATGTCTTCAAGTATGCAGTTATAGAGAATAAAGAAGAGGAAAAACATACTCCTTGAGAGCAGCACAGCTGTAGGACATGAGGTAGAACGCACAGGCTGCAACAAGGGGAATGAAAAAAATAAATCTGAAAAAAAGAAAAAAATGTTTTCCAAGGGAACACTCAAATGTTAGAAGGGGTAGCACAGAGAGGCCATCCAGTTTTAGGAAAACTTAAAACTGAAAAAAGTCCCAAGCAATCCGATCAAAATTCCTGTTTTCAGTGAAGGAAGGGACCAGACAATCTCCAACCTGGACTGCTCCTGACTGAGCAAACATCCAATGGTCTGTACACATAAGACACCCAAAACCAAAAGAAAAATGTTCTGTTTGCAAAACACATAGTACATATTAAATATGTTTAAGGAAAAAAGGAAGTCTTATTGCTTTATTCAGATTTTGACATAGCTTACCTTAAAGTTACTGGAAGTCCTCTGAGGATCTCTGTAGGAATCATTGACTACTTTTCAGCAGAGATCAGCTTAAACCAAAGAGACTGAAATGATACTGGAACTCAGACTGAATAATTTCTTATGAACTAAACATTTTTTCCCTTGTCTAAGAAGAACAATCCCCATAAAATGCATTTTCTGGCTTTTGGTTTGGGCTCCTTTTCTGTCATTTGGTTTAAGCAAAACTTTGAAATACTCTGTGAATGGCTTTATGAAATTACAATTTCTGAACAGTCTCCTAAAAAAAAATTTTTAAAGTTACATACTAGCAATATTCTATCTTCTTTGACTGAAAAGTGCATACACATTCAAATGTTTTACACATTTCCCAGACATCTTTTAACAGACAAAAATCCTACCAAATATTTTAGTTCATAAGGGGAAAAAAATAGTAGTTAAATTCACAATTTCAAGAAATGTTCCGTGGAAAATGTGCTACATTTTTTCTTCTGGGAAATCAAACCAAGAGGATCTGTTGACAAGTCTCTTTGGCAGTCTTAGTATCAACGGTTGTCTCTCTGGACACTCTAGGAAGGAAATCCTGGGGGAAGATAGTTGACTGGAAGGCGCTGCTGGTGCTTCCTGAACGTAGCTGGTTACAGTTTCAGTGTGAGAGGTGTTACTGCTGGCATCTGCTGTGATAACACTCTGATCAGCTGCTGTTCCCTGAAGTTTGACATCAGCATTTCTAATATCACCATCTAAGTCTTCCCTTGTGGTAGAGATACTGCACTTTTTGTCTGCTCCTCCAGTTTCCTCACATTCTGTCCTCAGAAAAGAAGATGGAGACTCATTTTCCCTCTCATTTCTCTGAGTTGTGCCGGTCCAAGTAACACCGCTGTCCCATTCAGCACTTTCTGGCTCCTTGCTACTATCACTATCAATTGTAATCACCACTGGAGAAGAATGTGCTGAGTTACTTGTGTGATGTTTCCGGTGTTTCTTCTTATGCTTTTTCTTTTTCTTTTTAAGATGCCTTGTTGTGTCTGTTGCTTTTCCCTCGTAGACTATCTCCACACTTGGACTCCTCATCTTCTTCTTCCTTTTTTTACGCTTTGTTTCATTACTTGCTCGATTGTCTGACAGGCTATCTTCATTTTTGCAGCAGTCATTGAATTTTGAGGAAATTTTCTTGGGGTCATTTTCTCTTTCTAGACTTGTGCTCTCCATGAATGCATTTTCCAGGTGGCGAGTTTTGTACTTCCTTTTTCCACCAGGCTTTTCGCTTTTCATTCTGTCAGTTCCTCCAGAAGGAGTCCTTGACCTGTTGCTTGACCGACTCCTCGACCTGCATCTTTCATAACAGTAATAGTGTCTCTCATGGAGTCCCCTCTGGCTATGCACGTCTGTCCTTTCAATAAATGACCGTATCCTGTATTCTGGACTAGCAGATTGCCTAGAATAGAGAGTATTAGATCGTGTCCTCCTCCTGCTGGAGGATTCATAGCTATCCCCAAACATCTTTCGACTACAGAAAGCAGAACCCCACTGATGTCTACTTTGATAACTGTCTCTTACATAATAGCGATCACTGTCTCTACTTCTTGATCTCCTTTTACTGTGGCCTTTGCTACGTGATCGTGACCTGCTTACTTCTCTGGATGGAGTGCTCTCACCACTCAGAGAGCCCCTCTGGCTTTTCAGAGAGGCTTTGTTGTCATGAGCCCTCGACCTTCTGCTGCTTCTTTTGCTCCTCTGTTTGCTGCTATCTCTGCTTCTTGATCGTCTCCTTTTAATTTGGCTTTTGCTATGGTGCTCCCTCCTAGACCGATGGCCATGACTGCCTTGACTGCTCCGTGAACAGGACTGTGGGCTCCTGGACTTTCCCTTCCTGTGATTCCAAGGGGAGCATACTGTGTCACTCCCTGGAGAGGGGCTCCAGCTCAAGTCCCGTGGAGGCAGATCTTTTCCCTTACATTTTTTCTTCTCATCCTCTTTTGACTCTGTCTTCTCAATTGTAGGAGATAAACAGCTTCTACAACTACCTGCATCTTCCTTATACGCTGGGGAACATGGTGAGAAGCTCCTGCTTCGTTCACTGTCGCTCCAGCTGTGACACTGGACTGGCCGCTGCTTCTTGACATCTTCACTTTTCTCTTCCCTGATGGACTCCTCAGAGTCAGAAGACAGTTCAACCACTTCCGGTGTCCTCTCAGCTAATGGCTTCACATATCCAACAATGACACAATTGTCTGAGGAAGAGCCACTGTCATTTGAGTCAGCATTAGCCTGTAACTGAGTCTGCAGTTTTGTTCTTTGATTCCCTGTAGCAGACTCCTCATCAGAACTTTCTGATGACTCCAGAGGGGAAGCTATGGTTGCACGAACCTCTTCTGAAATGGAATAGGAAGGCCCTGGAGTTTCATCATCCCAGGGGGCCTGACCAAGTCCAGGCACAGACAAACTGTTATCTGGCCCCTGAGAATATGCCACATCTGGAGATATTGTAATAATTGATGAGTCTGAATGGCTTCCTTCCTCATATGATGGTGCAGGACAATCATAATTGGCATGTTGATCATATGCTTCTAAGTTAAACGGACAACGAGCAAAACTGATGAATTCATGCAGGAAGTGTTCTGTCCGATTCAGCAAAAACGGCTTTAAATCATCAGCAAAGGCCTGACTTTCCAGATCATACCTAGTCACGTTACTCATGATTATGTGCTGTACAATATTAATTAAAGATCCATGGGCACCAAACAGGACTGTAAGTTCTCGCTTCAACCAAGGAACCAACCGGTGAAGGCAGGCGGGGTTGCGGCGGAAAAACTCAGCTGAGATGTCTCGATAGCGGCCGCCGTCCTGAATGCTGCGGATACGCACACCAGTACGGTACAGGGCTCTGCGGAAGCTGATCATGTCCTCCTCCTGAATCTGCCGCAGAGATCTGCCCTCCGCGCTAGCCTGTCTCCTTGAGGCCAGCCTCCTCATCATCTGATGAATTTCTCGGTGTCTGTGCCGCACTGGTTCGCCTGACAACCCTTCAAACAACATCCCGTTATCTGGAGGGGACGGCATCCTTCGGGAAGGGGAACTGCGATTGCGGCGTTCCCTTGTTAAGGTAGTACGATAACGAAATCTCCGGCCATCAGGGCTGGCAAAAGAGCTATTTTCTAAAGGGCTGAGTACATACTCCTTAAAGTCATCTTCAGCACGAATTGTATGGAAAATGGAAAAAAACGGTTGCTTGCAGAGGGGGCATTCTGCTTTGTTTTTTGACCACTCCTGGACACAGCGGAAGCAGAATCTATGCAAGCAGCGATCTAGATACGCAACATTGTCAAATCTATCCAGGCAGATGGGGCATTTGGAATCAGGAGATGCATCTGTTGGCAGCTTGCTGGTGCTGGCTTTTGGTGCAAAGTTGCTGTCTTCTGCAAACTCTTTGTCGGCTGAAGTCATGTTCTACAAAAGACAGAGACAAAAGATGAGTGATATGACACAGAGGTAAAAATCTTATAGTCTAGATGTGGGAACCCATAATAATCACTTTTAACGTTGCAAAACCCAGCAGTAGCTCTAAGGAAATGCTGAACAAAGAGGCAGCATGACCTAAGTATTTTGTCAGGCTTCTCTTCACAGCGAGATCTAGCTCTTCAGTGCTGCAAGTTTTAAAGAACACTTGAATCACACTGGAATATATGAAGGTAACAGGCAGAACCATCTTCTTCTCCGCTCTTAAACAATTGCTGCAATGTAGTCAGTAAGTTTATGATTTACATGGTATCCTCCAAAACACAGCTCCAAAAGACTAGCATTTATGTATGACAAATATGAGAACACTTAGTTCTGTACTTTAAGAGAAACTAGTCAAAACAAGTAATTGCATTCAAGCTATATTATCACCTTCCAAATTCTGCTGGACCTGATCTGTTCCTGAACGCTCTGCCCCTCTTTTGTTGGGCACTCATGCTGGACCATACACAGCTTGATGGATTAGACAACTTCCAGGGATGTGTTCCTGCCAAAATAAGTATTTGTTTTTAAGACTGAAGCAGAAACAACCAGGTGTCATTTCTATACCCATCCTCAGGTACACACTGCCTTTGTATCTCATCAGATCGTCATGCTGGTTTTGGCTGTGGTAGTCAACGTTCTTCACAGTGACTAGTGCAGATCTGTGTTCTGAATTTGTGCTGAATACAGGATTAATAATATAGAGATGTTTTATTACTGCTGAGCAGTGCTTATACAGAGCCAAAACTTTCTCTGCTTTTTGTACTACCACACTGGCAAGGAAGTTGGGGATGCATGGCACGCTGGGAGGAGACACAGCCAGGACAGGTGATTCAAGCTAACCAAAGGGATATCCCAGACCACATGACATAATACTCAGTATATAACGTGAAGGAGAAAGGGGAGGGACACTTGGAGTGATGGTATTTGCCTTCCCAAGTCATTGTTATGCATGACGGGGCCCTGCTTTCCTGAAGGTAGCTGAACATCTGCCCGCCCACGGGATGAAGTAAACAAATTCCTCGTTTTGTTTTGCCTGCGTGCACAGCTTATCCTTCTCCTGTTAAATTGTCTTTACCTCCACCCACGAGTTTTCTGGCTTTTTCCTCTCCAATTCTTTCCCTGATCCCACTAGTGGGGGAGTGAGTGAGTGGCTGCGTGGGGGTTGGCTGCTGGCTGGGGCTAAAGCACGACAGATGTCGAAGCATGGGTAAAAAAAAAGAAAATCTATCCACTCAAAAATTATTTTAG
>JAWWES010000094.1:22368108-22383562 GCA_035583135.1 Lophotriccus pileatus | reverse complement strand
TTTCAATGCTGTGTTCAGCACAAATCCAAACTATAGCCCCATACTAGCTACTATGAAGAAAATTAACTCTGCCCCAGCCAAATCCAACACAGAGGCCATGCTGTTCTCCTCGGTTTTAGATGCCTGTATAAATGTTGACGAAGTTATGCACATAACCTGAAGCATTTTTAGAGGGGGTGCCTCATGATCTGGAGTGCTGTCCATCTCTGGTGCTTCCA
Organism: Lophotriccus pileatus; assembly: GCA_035583135.1. Taxonomy (NCBI): domain Eukaryota; kingdom Metazoa; phylum Chordata; class Aves; order Passeriformes; family Tyrannidae; genus Lophotriccus; species Lophotriccus pileatus. The sequence goes on along the minus strand of JAWWES010000094.1, from coordinate 22,383,344 downwards.
TACCAGTGTGAACTCATTCAAGACAGGCTGCAAGGCTATGCCTGCTGGCCTCCTTGCCCCACCAGCATCCATCCCAGCAAGGGCAGCAGCCTGGATCTTTCTCTGCAAAGGAGAAGGAGAGTAAGGAGCTGATGCTACACTACCCCAGTGCTTGGGGTTGATGCCAGGAGCTGGCCAAACGAGAGGTTGCTGGTGCCCAGGTGAACAATTGAGGGCTTGGCTTTGTGTTACGGGCTGCTCAGATGGAGCTTTATTTTTTCTTTACCTTATGCCAAATAAGGAATCCCTGTGGGGAATAGACACTCAAACTAATGTTTGCCCCTGGGCTAAGGGTGTGGGGATGTTAAATTGCCAGTTTCAGGATGACCTTGTACCTCTGTGTAATCAGAGACCAGTGGAGATGCAGCTCCCCTCCTCCTCTTCCTCAGCCTTCCTACTCTGTTGTCTCAGTTTCTTCATCACCCTGTCCTCTTCTTCTTTCTCCTTAGTCTGCACAGATCCATATGGCTTTAACAGAATATCATTAACCTGCAGCACTACAGAAGGCTGGTGCTTTCTTAAAAACCTGCCACTTTCTATTTTTACACTCCCTGAAGCACAGGCGCCTCAGACCAAGCTGAGGAGGCTGACCTGCTGCTGTGAATTGATCTTGGCTGCTCTATCCCTGCACAATTCTTATCCTGCTGCTGCTTCAGAGGTGCTTTGGACTCCAGGTTGTATCTCTTCAAACTGTGACCCCTTAAGAAATTTGTACAATACCTTGTCTAAAATGGGTAGGAGGAAACTTGCCTTTTCAGATAAGCATATGCAAATTAGGATGCTGCAAAATTGGAATAAGACTATGGGATTTTGCTCTGTTTCTATATTTCAAATTCCCTTCTTGCCCCATCCTCATCTATTTTTTCTCCTGGTTTCACAAATCTAGCGAGAAATGAGCTAACTTGCCTTTACGACACAACGTGGTACAACACAGGTGTACTTGTACTCCCCTCCCAGCTCACTGTAAGTTTGTGTTGTTCACATGGCTTTTTAAGCAAGAATCTGATAATAGTTTGTATCATAACAAAAAAAAAAAAAAAGGACTCTCCTTTTTTTTTGTTTCCCCCCCATCTAAGTTGTATTTTGCTTATTTAATGGCTGGATAAGCAAATATTCACTGCTTTCCTTTCATGCGGTTGCTTTCTATTCAATGATAATGATATATTTTCATGCAGTACTACAGTGTATAAGTTGTGATGAAGGCAGTGTAGATTGTTTTATCTTGCAGGCTGATTGCAAACCTTCTCAACATTTACCAGTCACTGTATGGCAGCCAATTTAGTCACATATTCATGGTGAGGGAAAGCACATTGGGCTTCAAAGATACTTGCAAAATCTGAGATCCAGCTGGACACCTAACCTTACCCAAACTCCAGGAATGCTAAAATTAAAATTTTAAATTTAATAAAAATCAAATCTTAAACCTTATGAAATCACCAAGTTTCATCCTGAAAGGTATCTCAAATGTCTAAAGCTTGAAACATGTAGATTGTACTGATGTGACTGAAAAACTTTTTTTTTGCAGCAGCAGTTTTTTTCTTTGGTATTCAAACTCTGGAGCAGAGGAACAGAAGGCATAGTACCAGACTTGGGCATTTTATATATCCTCTAGTGAAAATTGCTTATATAACTTGAACACTCAGTTCATGCCTTGCAGTGTCATCCTGACTCTGAGGACTCACCACAGTTGCAGAGCGTGCTGGCTCCCAAAACCAGGCTGTTCCATACTGGCTGTTTAAATGTCTAAAGTATATTTAATTAATTAAAAAAAAATAAAGTACATGGGCAAGTGGCTGCTTACATGGAAAGAACTCTGTGTTTACAGAAAGCTGTGGTTTGAGGGACCTTATAATTTGTTGTGATTTATTTCTTTCATAACCTGGCCATTTATCGGTAGATACAAAAAAAACACTTCTTTTTTTTTTTTTTTTTTTTTTTTTTTCTTTCTCCAGCTCCAACATAATGAAGTGGCACACATCAAAATCTGCATTTCCACTGCATGCAAGGAGCAAGCTTTGCTGTGCACAGGGTTCAGCTGTCATGGAAGAAAGACAGGATGCAAATGACCACACACCTTTTTTTATTCTCTCTCTCATGGCCTCTGCTGGACCTGGTGCATTCTCTTTATAAGAAACTGCTATTACAGTAGGGTGTCACTTCAATCCCTGTTGACAGGTGTTACTTCACAGTTTTTGTTGTTTCTGTTTTTTTTTTTTTGTTTTGTTTTTTCACCATGAGATAATCAAAACATAACGACAGATAATTTTTGGATGACTGGCTAAGACTTCTAGTAAAGCCATTGAGTTCTTTGTACTTTTGTACGAATTTCCATGTAAATTCTTCAGTGCAGGAATCTGTTCTTGCCTCGGGGTCATACTCCAGTTCCTGCAGTCCCTGGGTCAGAGTGCTTTTTCTGACTTCATCCTACCAGGGCAAGCATGAGTTGTCTCAGTAGTGTTCGTGCCTGCCATGAATCTCGTATTCCAAAGTCCCATAATTCTACACTTAGGGCTGTATGCTCTGAGCACATTGCAGTGAAGGACCTGGAGCTGCCCAGGACGGCAAAGTTGGTGTCTTGTAAGTTTTGAAATACCTGCCAAAGGGTGCTACAAGGATCCTCGTAAGTACTGTCCTGCTAGCATCCCTCTTTGAGCAGGATGAAGTCATTGCTGGTTTCATTACTCTCCTTTTGAGGTACAGTCATTGTGTGGGCAGGTTGGAAGCAGGATGTTATGACCTAAAAAAGACAATCTGCATGAAATTCTTGAAAGATGAAAAGTTCTCCATGCATGGTTTTACCTATTAGTGAGGGTGGAAGGTTTTCACTGCTGTCCTTGCCTATCATGTGCCTAAAGCATGTGTTTTAATTTCTTCCTATTATGAAGATTGTTGCTCTTTCTTTTTTCTCCCCACCTTCCTCCTTTTGTACACAGCTGCTGCTCCCGATGCAGCTTGTATCTGCTTTATACAAGCCCTGCTGTCTCACTGTTCAAAACTGCCTTCAGTCTTGATAAGAGCACAACAAAAAGCAAAGCACATCACAGCCACAGAGCAATATTGCCTCATGGAGCATCTTTGAAGTAACAACCTTGGTTTCTCACTTTACTTAACAGCTTCTGTTTCAGACCCTTTTGACCCAGTTTTCACAGAGCTTGAGAACTTATCGCCTGCTTTACTTGCTGTCTGCTATATGGCTCACTCTGTTCAGTGATTTCCAATTGACCTTTCCAGTTTATCTTGCTTCTTTGCCACCAGCCAACCAAAGGGCTGGCATTGAATATGTTTAAGGCAGCAGGTTGCTAATGTGGGCACTTTTTGGCCAGTGGAAGTGTGTCCCTGCAGCAGTGAGAGGAATGACAGGAGGATGTACATCTTGCTGGTAGAAGGCAGCTGATTTCAGAGCTTAAAGGCTTTGCATAGTAGAGCCTGTGCCAAGGAATATTAAATATTATTTCATGTTCAGAAATAAAACTCTGCAGATGATACTGTATGGTATTTCTCTGTATCCTCCCTTCCAGTTTTTCCCAAAAACCTCCTCAAGGCCAGCATGTAATTATGCAAAAATTCACTCCCTTCTGTAAGTGACTGCATACTGTACATATCTTGTCTTTTCAAATATGATGCTGGTTTGGACTGTATATGTTCTTTTGTATCTAGGAGACTGATCCTGTGCAATTTTGCTTAGAGAATAATAATTAATTTTATTTTCAAGTAAATCTTATTTTATTCTTTTACCCTTAGAACATGATTATTTTTGAAAGTAGAATAGCTCACTGGATTCTAAGGAATGGGTGGCTTAAAGGCGCAGTTATGGAAGCTAATCCTTTACTTTCCAAGTTGCTGACTCAATTCCCATTCACATATTAGTGAGCAGTGTTGCCACCTCACAGCTGCCTGCAGCTCACATCAAAATGAGACGGTGATTTAAGACCAGTCTTGGGGCTGAGCGGAAACTGAAGGAAAAAAAAAAACAAAACAGAAAGACCCTCTAATCTCTACTGCAATTTCGGACCCTGTGGGCACCCTTGGCTAAGTACCAAGAACAGAGATGAGAGATGCACACAGAGCACTCTGCTTGGAAAGATTCCTTATCTCAGTGAGTAAACTCAGCCCATCCTTCACAGGTCATGGTGTGACTCATGCTTCAAGATGCTTTGCAGCAGCAATGGCCTGACTAGCCAAATGGTAATCTTAAAATGTGGTGGGTTTTGGGTGCTTGCAGCTACATGAGAGTGTGTAACGGGTCAGTTTTCTTTTAGAAAAAAAACCTGATGTTTAAAGAAGTCTGTAATTTCTGCAAAAAATGCATGTAAATACTTTGGCATTCCTGAAAATTCTTACATCTTCCAAGTGTAACATATTTCGAGGCTTTACAGGAATGAGGAAACAAAATTTGACCTTTTAGATGAATGAGCTTCCATGTTTGCAGTGACACTACAAGATTTGGGCTACAGTGCCATTAAAAGACCACATGTGTTACCTCCAGAGCTTTCCTGTAATGAGAATATTGCTGATTTCATACCTTGATTTCAAGTTACTTAAAAGCTGCATAGGCCTGCTAGGAGATAAGAATATTGGAATGAATGGAATGGGCAACACAGGGAAAATACTCTCTAATGACTGACTTTCAGAAAACAGAGACTCCTCTGGAAAAATATCTTTTCAATCACTTGTAATTACAGCTGTCCACTGATAACCTCAGGGTCTGGATGAGACATTAGATTAAGGCCATCAGGTGTGCTGGATTTTACAACCTGGCTGATTTAATGAGTTACTTCGATAGGTGTTATAACTGATGTGAATTAATTTCTTCACTGAGTGACCAGATCTGCTTGTTAGAAGTCAAGTTCCCTGGTCTGGCAGACAGTGTATCCTGGAAGATCAGCTCAACACACAAGGCTAAGCCAATGGAAAGCATCTTTTCTTAAGCAGAGATGTCGTTCTACCTGCTGCTTAAATACTATGCCATTAATTCTCTAATTCACGAGAGTGTTAGGGGATGCTGTCCAGTGTTCAGGACAAATAAAATAAAAGTTTGTTACAGTATTGGTCTTGCCTGCGTGAAAAAACAGAGCAGAAAACCCTACCTCACTTGAAGTTTGCCCATCTCCTCACTCTTGTGTCCTCCCACATTTTATTTAAGGATACACAATTCACATGCCAGCTGTCCCTTGTGAATGGTTAGTGGGAAATACAGTTCACCTCAAGATAGACACCCCTTCTTATGCTAGCTCTGTCCTGACACAGGAAAAGCCAAACATGGCACTTTTGGAGGATTTGGGAGTGGAGAGATCCAGAGTCAGTGTTGGAAAAGAGAGGTGTGAAAACTGAAAACCCAACAACAACCCTTTTTTTGTTCAACTTTCAACTGTCTTACTGTAGCATCAGCAGACCCTGATGAAAGGGTGAAAAAAACAAGGGTATTGATTTTGCCAGCATCAGCTGAGACTTTTCCAGGAGATGGAAAGTATTTTATAAAATATATCTTTGTAAGTGCTGGAATATGTTGGGCTTTGTTAGTGCTAAAAAATACCTTCTTGATTCTTAGTTACCCTTGTTCTCATTATAGACTAAACGGGAGTTTGCCTTTGAATAACGGAGCTCACCTGATAAATTTGAAGCATTTGGACAGTTGTGTTGCAAGTTCCTATTTTCAAGCTTAGTAGAAGGATATAAAATACATGATTGATACATAACTCTTAGCATGAGACACCAGAAACAAGTCAAGAAGGTGAACAGGAGAGCTAATTTGCTGATTATACTTCATATGCCAAATGTTCTTCTGAAAACTGGAAGGCATTAACAGTTAGAATTGTCTGTATTCTCACACTGCACAGGTTAAATGCCATTGTTCTCTTCCTACTTCACACGTTCAGTTTAACAACAACCATGGTTTAAGGTTAATTAGATTAGTTTCACGTATTTTGGAAGCCATGGAAAGATGAAGAGAAGCAAACAGATAAGATGCTCAGGAGAAGCTCACCTCTTATTTCTGGCTTTGAGGTTGTATCATCCCTTGCCATCTCTCTGCCATATGTTACTTATGAAAAATCCATTTATTCAGATCGCTTTTTTGATAAAAGCTTTTGTTTCAGAAGATAAAACCTCCGCACTGAACCTGTGCAAGAAGTCCATGATCCTTGCCTGTTGCAAACAGCTTTTGTACCTTCAAGGCTGGTCAGTTTCAGGGAGTAAAAGTACAGATGATGTCCAAACTTAGGCAGTGGATACACATATTTTCCCACCATTGCTTAAACTGAAATCAGTGACAGATTTGGAGTTAGTGTTGGCCTGGTGTAGCAAAAACCCCTTACACCTCTTGCCCCTTAAATGTCTGCACTCTCATGCTGGCATAAATGCAGCAATTATTTACGCCTGATTCACATTTTTAAGGCAATCAGAAGAAATTTGAGAAGAAAGCACTGAGCAATAATTCTTTGGGCCAACTCAGCTGACCCATAGGTGAAAATCAAGACACCAGAATATTCAATAAAAATTAGATGGCCTGGGATGTGGTAGGGAACCTGCTTGGCCAGTTTAAGCTAGATATCTAACTCTTGGATGTCTTATGATATAAGATGTGATGTCTGTCTTGGTTCTCACATGTTGTCCTAATCAATTTCACACCAAAGTAATTCAACTTATTCATGCAGGCATGAGAGGAGAATGAGGTCTTTAAATAGTTAAAGATTTACAAACATGGAGTATAAAATAGGTGTTATGTCCTGGCTTTTAGTTGTGTGTTAGTTCTTTGTGTTACTTGAATGCCTCATTCAAGGCTTTTAATAGTATTAAAATACAACTTCTACCTTGTGGAGTAAGAGCCTGTTTCTTCCATCCATCTTACATGTGCTTCAAAACATTTACTTTACTATTTTTAAAAGGAAGATTGTGTGAACTTAGCAAAAACCTGAATTCCATTAGAGTTTTTAAATTTAAATTTGTCACAAGATGTACTTAAACTTATTATAAATGCAGCAAAGTAAGAAACAAGCTTTTTTCTTTTCTTTTTTTTTTTTTTCCAAATTCTTGGCTTTGTATCTGCTGAGCTAATGGTATCAGGAAAGCTAGTCAGACTTTAGCTGGTAAAGGTGGACTTGTTTTCTCGGGGGCAAGTGGTTTCAAAAGTCTCAACTGGTGCACTTTGCTCCCTGGCAGGGATGGGGAGCCATGCCTAATTTAATTTTGGCAGTTCTCTACATTCATATGCATGTCATCAGTCTTGCTCTATTTTTCATTTGGGCCTTTCACACAACATAGCAGGGAAAGAAACATTTCTTTTAGTGAAAAATGTGATTGTGAACACATAAATTATCAGTGGGCTGCAAGAACAGCTTGCTGTCTTCTAAAACTCATTTCTGTGTAGCAATTGACATTGTCCATTTAATTCAGCATTGACTTTATACAAGTTTCTAAGGCATCACTTACAGTTTTGTTATCTGACTTCAATAGCAAAAACAGCATAGGTGAGCTTTTTTTAACTCAAAAGAAGTAATAAAAGAACATATGCTTATTAAGCAATAATACAGGAATCCTTATAAGCTATTTCTACTACTGCTTCCCAAACTAGAAGTATGCACTCTTCAAATAAGCGTTGGCTACTCTTTTCCTAGAAGCCATTTAGTATTGTGGCTGAGAAAAACAAACTGGCTGACAATGGATTGCAGTATGAGCAAAGTACTTTTGAGATGAAATTATGTTTCTTTCCTCCTCCTGGATAAAGACTTCCTAGTCTGACGATGAATTTGTCCAAAGAAAAATTGACAGTGCAATCAATATACTTATTCCCAGACTAACTGTGAGTGAATCTTGAACAGAAACCAGGAATTTATACCAGTATACTGAGATTTGTCTTAGGCAAATGTGGCTTTCTGAGCTTTTATTATTTCAAGAAATTGGAAAATTATCTTTATAATTCATTCAAATGTAAACTTAGTGATCTGAGATACAACCACTTTATAATGCATATTAAATTACACATTTTTAGATACACTTTATACATACTTATACGTATTAATATACTGGATTATGTCTGGAAAAGTAATGAAATAGTTGTTTCTGAATTCTCAAGTCTGGGCTACTTTCTGTTGTAAAACCTTTCTTTTTATCTAAAGCCAAAATTCCTAGTGCAGTTGTTTTTTTGTTATTTTTGTTGTTGTTTGCTTTTGTGTTTTGTGTTGTGGTGTTTATTTGTTTGTTTGTTTTTTTCTGCTGAAAGTCAAAATTAATGGACCATTCAGAAAGAAACAATCTCTGTGAGGAAAGATGCAAATCAATCATCTGTGTGTGGCTAATGTCCCCTGTACTGGCCAGACCACAGGGCATGGAAAAATACCCCTCTCTGCTGACCTGCTTTATCTTGAGGAAGGCAGTTTGTTATTGCCTGCCTGGTGGAGCTGTCTCCCTTCCTATCCTACACTCAGACCAGGAACAGCTCAGATTTTCAAATTTCAGATTCATCATCTTTCAGTCTGGAGCAGTGCACTGTGACAGCACAGGTTTTATCTCCCATTAATTGCTGCATTCTTCCACTGTCATCCATTTGTAGCCTACCATTTCCAACACAGTTGTGGCTATTTCAGTACAGTTTCAGAAGGGTTTAATAAAAATTATATGTTAGCTGTTTTTTAAAGGCTCTGTAAAACCCTGTCTGGCTTGGAAGATGTTCTGTTACCGTAGGAGGACTGTGGTTGGTTGCTAGCTCTCAGCTTGCTTGTGAGCACAGACAACTTTCTTAACAGCTCATCTCTTCAGCTTCTGCTCAGGTAAACAGTCACTACTGTATTTCCCTTCATATATTCTTTTTGCAGCAGTTCTACATGAGACTGTAAACTCTAAGGGATGTGTGCTGTCTTTTACAGCCCCCCCCAAAATTTGGTTATGTGCTATATTTACACTAAAAACAGTTAGTGTATATATACTCTATTATTTACTCTAATAATAGTTCTGACAAACCTCCTTGAAGCTGTTACCTGTGATGTGCTTCAGATCAAGCCTAATGAATTGCAGTTATCTGAGGAGGAGCTTATTGTTGATACCTTTGTCACTAGACCAAATCCCTTCGTTCTTTACTTAAGAACCCTCTGGGATGCAGTAAATAAGATCTGTGGGCAGTGGTTGGATGCTGCATTGCCTGAAGCCAGGCATAATAGTTTAATTCACTAACTTCTGAATTGGTATATTTTGAATAGGTAAATCCTAATAATCTATCAGCACAGAAATGGAAACAAGGACTGAAATATTAACATTGCTTAGTTTAGTTCTGTTGAGGTGAAATACCCAAACAGCTTCTCTCTGTGGTGAAGGGAGCGCAGTGTTACCAAGGCAAGGATTGTTGATTTGAAGTCATGGACTTTCTTCTTTTAATCAGTGATAAAAAAACCAGAAACATTCAGCTGCAAATTTCACACAAAAGGTAGTCTACAAACCTTTGGAATGCAAACAGTGTAAAAATCCATTTAGAAGCAGGCTAGCTCCAAGAAGTACAGCACCCACTTTTGTGTGCTGTACTGTACATTAGAGTATGAGCCCTTCCTGGAGAGGTACAATACTTGGGTAAATCTCATCCCTGTAGTCTGATCCTGCAAACAGAGTGTGATATGTGAATTTAAGTTTTACAAGGTATCACACAGTGATACATAAACACTGAGTAATAAATTGCAGCCCTGCAAGGATTTTAGTTTGGTGCTTGTTTGTAGCTAAGATCTAATTAATTAGCTTTACATTCTCAACATGGAAGTTCAGCACTTTTGTATGTGAGTAGTCCCATTGAAATCAAGGGGAACAACTATCAAGGTCGTGGCAAGCTTCATGTCTGCCACTGATCTGAAGCCTGCTGCAGATGTTTACACAGAGCATGACTTTTAAAATTGAATGCATTATTTACTCTGATAGAATTATTTGCCCCAAGTCAAGTGAGTCATTTGTGTGGATCTAAGATTTAATCTTCTAAGGAAAGTATTTTTAATAAACTCCCTTTATCCTGTGCTACAAATTTCTCATTCTTCAATTAGGCACCTCTACCTGCTGCAAAATATATTGTCCACCCACAGTTACATCTGGAAAATTACAACAGAGAACACAATATGTGTTTTCCTGTGTTTGAGAGCCTTTGTAATAATGTGGAGTGGCAGCAGGATGACTGCAGCTGATGGAAAAGAAAAAGGTATGGTTATCAAGCCTCCTAGGTAGCAAATTATTTCAATAGTTCATGTTTAAACTTTTTTTGCTTTTGAGTTCTAGTGCTGGTACTGAGCCCTTGGTTCATGACAAAAACCCAATATATATTTAGTCTTAATTACAGTTCATCACTTCATTTTTTTAGTAATTTTGACTATTTTGCTACTTGATTCAGCACAAGGATAGAATCAAAGTATCATTTGGAACGAAGGACTAGAAAAATAATTCTACCAAAAAAGAGATGGTTGAAAAAAAATGTGTTGTCTTATTTCCTGTAATCAGTAATACTCAAAGTGTGAAGGAAGTAAATGCTGTCCCTGTCTGCTGGCAATGCTGTGCTCTTAGCTGCTGATATCATTTCAAAATAAACCTTATTTGAGTGGAAGAAAATTCCTTCTCCTTTTACTCAGAGAGACTGTTGTCCTTCTGTTCCTAAGTGTGATGTGTACCACGGAGGAGGGAACTAAAGGAACTTACTGACTCTGTTTTTTCATCTTACCAAGTCCAGAAATCACTTTCAGAGCAATCCTATTTAGTCACAAAGTTGTCTGCAGTTCAAAGATTATTGTGACATTATTATTATTAGAAATCACTGCAGGAACAACTTGCCAAATGAACCGTTAAAAGCTAGCCAGAGTCACTGAACCACAGTAAAATTCATTAACGGCTGCTTGGGGCAACATATGGTCTTTGAAGGTCTTTATCTTTTTAACCATTTGCCTCTTTCAGTGTCTGTGGCAGAGCTCTCCACTTCTCTTTCTATCTCATTTGAATGTAAATAGCCATTTAAACCCCTGCAACTTCCTTTTAGTGACAATCTCATTTAGTGTCACTGTTCAATTGGACCACGTAGTGACATTCGGAAATGTGAATTAAAGGGAGAAAACACCTTTTACTACTAAGGAAAATTGTATGTTCTTTTGTGCTTTGAGACCTTTTCTTGAATCTTTTTGGCTGTTGCTTTTCCTAAGAAATCTGAGCCCCTCTCATGTCGTTTTTGAAGCTGAGGTTTCAGAGGTGCTAAACCACTTTTATTTCAGATGACAAGAAAAAAAAAAAAAAAAAGGAGATCGAAACACCGTTCCTGTAAATGGAGTCCCCACAATTAGAGCCTGCTGTTCAAAATCTGAGCAGCTTCTTGCCTGTGCCTTAGACCATGTGCCAACACTGCCGTCTAGCTTCTGCAAGGGCTTTGTGCGCTTTTGCTTCTTAGTTGCTTGCGTTCATGTGTTAACATAGCTTTGTTGAGCCCCTGTGGGCGAGCCAAGGTCCTGTCGTATTGACTTCTTTTGGGACACACAGAATCATTTGAAGTGGTCACAGCACGAGAAGAGGGTTGGAAGCACACAGCAGAGGAGATGTGCGGTGGCAACGCATCAAAAAAACTGCCAGGCTGTATTTGGAGATAAGGAAATTAAACCCATCTGTCCAAACTCTTACGAGGTACTTTCCAGCACCACAACTCAGACAAACCAGTTCTAGGCCTGTTCAGTGTTTCTAATCGCAAACCACTGGTAAAGTCCTTGAACAGGGCCTTCTGAGATGTCACCCTCCAACATGTCCTTTGGGCTCAGTGTTGACTTCTTCATTCCTGTGTGTCTCTCTCACCCTTATCCCTCTCTCTGTATCATAGCATGCATACATGCTTTTTTACTTTTTGACCACAGAATTTGTAGCTTTTTTCTTCTTGGTCTGTGATGACTTGGGAGCTATTTGCAACCTGAGGTACTGGCTTTAGGTTTAAATTTTATGTCTGGTCATCTTGGGATTTTAAAAGATCATTTGGTTTCCTTTACCATGAACTTGTGTGTATTTACCAAATTTGAATTTATACAGCCTTTAGTTTATAGGTACTATTGCATAAATAATACAGGGGCTAATGAAAGCATATAATTATTATTAAGCAGGCAGAGAGTTCTATTAAACTCTAGTTTGAAACTGCACAATTCCTGCGTTTTCAAACAGCATGCAGTGCAGGGTTGCAATTATGTTCCAGCTTCCTTAGTGGTGTAACATGTAAAAAGTTGATTATCATCATATGTTAAAGTGATTTAAAGCTGAATTTAGCCCAGAGTGGTCTGACTAATGATTTTGTTTCTGAGTGTTTTCAATAGCCTTCACTAAATAACTCATCTACAACATCATAATCATAGGATCATAAAGGTTGGAAAAGACCTTCAAGATCAAGTCCAACCTTTGACCAACTGCAACCCTGTCAATTAGACCATAGCACCAAGTGCCTTGTCCAGTCATTTCTTGATGCTTCCAGAGATATAACTCTATCTGTTCTGTGGGCAGCCTGTTCCAATGCCTGGCCACCCTTTCAGTGAAGAAATTCTTCCTGATGTGCAATGTGAACCTCCCCTGGCACAACCTGAGGCTACGTCCTCTCCTGTCACTAGTTACCATAGAAAAGAGGATATTCCTCACCTGGCTACAACCTCCTTTTTAGGTAGTTGTAGAGTGTGACAAGGTCTCCCCTAAGCCTCCTTTTCTCCAAGGTAAAGAAAAGCAGCTCCTTCAACCACTCCTCATATGACTTACTCTCTAGCACCTTCACCAGTTTCATTGTCCTCTGGACTTGCTCCAGCACCTCAGTGTCCTTCCTGAGGAGCCTAGAGCTGGACACAGGACTCAAGGTGTGGCCTCACCAAGTATAGATGGACTGTTACTGCCCTGGTCTGCTGGACACACAATTTCTGATCCGAGCCAGCATGCCATTGGCCTTCCTGGCCACCTGGGCACATTGCTGTCTTGTGTTCAGCTGTCTCTCAATCAGCAACCCCAGGTCTTTTTCTGCTGGGCAGCTTTCCAGCCACTCTTCTCCCAGCCTGCAGCACTGCCTGGGGGCTGTTATGGCCCAAGGCTGGACCTGACACTTTATCTTATTTAACCTTATATTGTTGGCCTTGGCCCATTGATCCAGCCAGTCCAGATCCCTCTGCAGAACCTTCCTGCTCTCCAGCAGATCAACACTCCCACCCAGCTTGGTGTCATCTGCAAACTGACTCCAGGTACACTAGATTCCCTTGTCCAGACCATTGATAAAGATATTAAACAGGACTGGCCACAATATCGAGCCTTGGGTAACCCCACTGACTGGCCACCAACTGGATGCAGCCCCATTCACAACCACTCTGGGTCCAGCACTCCAGCCAATTCTTAACCCAGCAAAGAGTGCCCCTGTCCAAGCCACGGACTACCAGCTTTTCTGCAAGACTGTCATGGGAGACAGTATTAAACGCTTTACTGAAGTCCAGGTAGACAATACCCACAGACTTTCCCTTATCTGCTAGGTGGATCATGTTGTCACAAAAGGGGATAGGTTGATCAAGCAAGACCTGTCTTTCCTTAATCCATGCTGGCCGGGCTTGATCCCCTGCTTGTCCTGTACATGCCAGGGGATCATACCCAAGATAGTCTGTTCCATAACCTTCACTGGAACCAAGGTTAGCTATCCTTACATATTCTTATCAACATTATAATTAACATGTATCCATGGGTACTGCTTCATGTTAATGAGGTAAGGTTGTATTTCAAAGAGAATCTTTTGCCTCTGTTGAAGCAGATGTTAGTATTGCTGAATACCTGGCTGAATCAACTAATCATTTCATTAAACAGAAGTCCTCTTAGCTATGCTAATCAAAAGCATGCTGTTCACAATTTTTCCAAACAACCTCTTGAAACCTAAACAAACTTCAAGACTAATAAACCAGTCTTGCTCTCATATATAAGCTATGCTTTCTTGAAAAGGATTAAGAAGAAAAAAAAGATCTGAGGGTTATTTTATATGCTGAGTATGATGAGTATGGGAGATCCCTTGGGTCAGTTGGGATCACCTGTCCTGGCAGTGCCCCAACTTCTCCCAACTTGTGCATCACCAGACTCCTTTCTGGTGTGGTGGGTGAGGAGCAGAAATGGCTATGTGTAAACACTGCTCAGCAGTAACACTGTTTTCAGCAAAAATCCTAAACACAGCCCCATACTATCCACTGTGAAGAAAATTAAGTCCATCCCAGACAAAACCAGCACATTCTCTACTCCTTTCAAATAATTTACGTCATGCTCTAGTCCTACATTATTCAATACAACCTCTTGTCCGCTTTCCAGCCTTTGAGATAACACACAGATATCCATTAGTCTATGGACCACCTCTGCAAATTTCCATCAAATGTCCACAGATGTCCACAAATTGTCTGTTGAATTTATTTAGCCCATGACCTTGAGCTCTATCTGTTCTGGTGGTCACTCAGGACAGGAGAGTTGGTGTGTTGTGTGGAGCTACGGGGCACCAAAGCCAGCACAGGTCAGGTCATTGCTGTGCTGCAACTGCTTTTTGTAAGGCTTCTCTCCTCCATTGGTTTGTGTGGTTCTTGTCGCAGAACTCAAAAAATGGCTTACAACAATTTAAAAACACATCCATCATGATGTCCATACCTGGTCCTTTTGTGTCAGGTTATAGGGTTGTAATTAATATTGTAATGAACTTCTCCCCTTACTTCTGGTCTGGGTGCAACAAGGGGTTCCTGCTATAGGAATTATAGTCTCCACCATAGACTTCCACAGGATGCAGAGGGAGAGCCTGCCTGACCATGGCCTTCACCATGGGCTGCAGAGGAATCTTCTCCAGCACCTCAAGCACCTTCTGCCCTTCCTTCTTCTTCGGGGAAGGACCACTCACACTCTTCCCCCTGCACTGTGGACTCGTCCACAGGTCACAGTCCCTTTGACTCAACTCACTGGAGTTCCAGCCTGTCCAGTACAGCAGCACAGGCACAGCAGCAATGCTCTGGCCACCTGCCAGCCCAGGCGCATCGCCAGGCTGTTATCACAGCATTCCCAGGCACAGCAGGCTGAGGCGATAACCAGCACAGCACAGCAGTGACCAGCCACTAACGAGCACTAGATTGCAATACACAGGCGAGCAAGCCCCATGCCAAGCATGGGAGCCTGCTGATTAATAATTAAACAGCAATAAGAGAAGAACATTTCATCTGGCACATTCAAATAAAATCTGT
>JAWWES010000094.1:22320631-22334794 GCA_035583135.1 Lophotriccus pileatus | reverse complement strand
TAAAAGACCCTATGGTATGTGCCTTTTTAATAAAAAGGTAAAAAAGTGCTAACTCCTTTAAAGAGTAATGTAAAATATTTAATACATCACAAAGGATTATATAATAGAGCAGAGAGTTTGACAATTTCTAGATAGCATTTGGATTAAGGAAATTGTTGTATTAGAGAACAACTCTTGGCTCTGGATAACTGAAAGTTTTATTTCACAAAGATTACCAAAAAAGATACCTGTACCTACTAATATGAAATTCAAAAGCAGAGAAAGTATTTTTTTAGGCTTACAAAAATATGAAAGCAATTGAAAATTTTAATTTTAAAAAATTTGGCTGGACTTTCATGTGCCAAAATCAGCTATGTCTATGTTCCTTTCTCTGTATCCTTCCTCTCTCTATTTCTTGTAACTAAGTCTGTTGGATTGTTTGTTAATCAGTTGAAATGGAGCTGGCTAAACTCTTCAAAATAGATTAACCCTGAAAGGTAAGTGTTCAAAGGAAGTCTGCCTGTGCAATGGTCACGGAATCATGCTCATCTACAGATTACTCCACTTGTAGGTTTGGGTCTCTCTTTACAGGAAGTGCTTGCTCAGGAATGACCTCCTCTAAACTGTGTCCTAAATTACTCAGTGACTCAGAGGGCTGCCTGATTTCACAGATAGCTAGCCAGCAATAGTAGGTTCACTACCAGGTTAGTCAAAGCAACTACATAACATGAGCTAATGTTAAGAGCTGTTTTTCAGAGAAATCCCAGAAGAGCCAAAGACAAGAGCAGCTGTAGTGAACTCTATTCTGTTCAACAACAACGTGCAATGTCTTTAGTTTCCCTCCCAAGGTTTCAGGATCTCTGTATCAAGACATTAAGTGTCCCTGGTTGACTGTATGGAGACACACCAGACTTGTTTCATAAATTTTCTATGCTCCAGACAATGGAGATTAAATGGAAGCAGGAGCATAAATTCTCATTTCAATTTGTATCCACTGTAATTGTTCTGCTTCATCCACCCTCTTTCCATGGACCTTGCTTTCTCACACAGCATACATCTCATTTTTCACTCTCACAGCACAAAACCAATCACAACCACAAGGTTTATCATACCACTAAATTACAATACTGCACTGTCTGCTAGTTTCCTGTGGAAGCACCTTACAGGCTGGAATGTCTGGCCAGCAGATCTTGAAGTCACGGTGGCTACTCGCAGGGGATTACTCAGCAAAACCTAATCTAGAAGTAATACTGAAGGATGATACCTTCTAGCCTGGTAGCTGGTGGGCCAGTCTTACATATTGTTCCCCAAGATAAGTTTTCGCTTTTTTGTATTTTCGGTGCCACTAATAGGAGAGACACCTGTGAATGAAATCTGAGCTAATACATTCACAAGGCCAAAGGGGTGTGCTACCTCTTCTCTAATTTTCTAATTCAGCAGGATGATCTAACAGGCCAAAACCCAGAATGGATACTGGAATCAGTGACTGCTAGTAAGCAGGACTTCAGAGAGGATCACTGGAAATGACACCTGGTATCAAACTGTATGAAGTTCCACTGGCATCTTGAGGAGTCACAGAAGTGCTGCTGATTGTCTTCTGGAGGCCAGAGGCTTTCTTACCTTCAAGCCAGTATGTTACCATGTCTCCTTTCCCCTAAGGAAGAAAATGGGGTTATAACACTATCCATCATTTGTGAAATAATTTTCTTACTACGGCACAAAAGAAGTTCCAAAAGGAGATTGTTGTGACATCAGACATTTTACATACAGGAAAAATGAGTCATAAGACCTTTCCTTAAAAGATAGTGGCAGCAGTATCAACTAAAACAATTCTTTGAAGTCCCATCGAAAGTTGGGTTCACAAGTATGTTAGTTCTCTTATGGAATTCACATGATGGTTTGTAATGTCTCTGAATGATTTTTTTTTTTTTTGGAATGTGCCGTACAGGACTTCCAAACTTGACTAAGTCCTCCATCTCTGACTTATCAGAGTTGTCCCATGAAAAAGCCATTGAATTGGTTCTGGTTTGGAACGTGCTTTCTTCAGGTCAGAAATTAGTCTAACTAAAGGACTGTGAGATATAAAGGA
Source organism: Lophotriccus pileatus (assembly GCA_035583135.1). NCBI lineage: Eukaryota > Metazoa > Chordata > Aves > Passeriformes > Tyrannidae > Lophotriccus > Lophotriccus pileatus. The sequence continues at coordinate 22,332,726 of JAWWES010000094.1, read as the reverse complement.
CTGCAAGATATTAAGGACTGCAAGGGTTAAAATTCAGGGACTCCAGAGTACTTTCACTCTCTCCTCTCTGAAAAGCTGAGTATAGATGTTGCATACACACCTTGACTTGTAAATTCCCGCGGCATACTAACACATACTCTCCAATCTGCTCCAACAGTTGGTATGCACTTGAGCTGCACTGTATTTTAAGAACTGGAAAGAGAAATAGTTGTCATATTATCGAATAATTTAAACGACTAAGACAAATCCCCCCCACAATGTGTGCCAAAGATTTTAAGAGCCATTAATGAACTCCCCCTTGGTTTTTTTTCATATCTTCACTGTCATTCCTATTTGAAATGTTCACACACAGGCTCCAGTATCCTGGCCTGTCTGTGAGAGCATCTCACAACAAATGTGTGCCTGTTAACAAACACTACCCTTCACATTCTGCACCTAATAATACTTGTCTACTCTTTGCAGCTGCCTGGCTGGTGCTACTAATGAGCATCCTTTTCATCTGGAGAAGAAAACTGTATATAATTCTGCCTCCTGGTCAATAAAAAGCCAGCTCGCTCTTTGCACATACAGTTTTCAGGAAAGTCTAAGCATTAAAGAAGCTCCTATCCTTGCTTTGAGTCCAAACCTGTAAGTGAAGACAGGTGGAAGAGACAATATCACCATAATTCCACAATTTTTATACAATGTGATTTTTCCCTAGTTGAGATTTTACCTTCCTGTAAACCTCACCTCCCCTGCTGTTTGCAAATGATGGGGAAGGACCAAAGAAGAGGAGAGACAGAAGAAATTCTGCTTTTGCCAGAAAGCAAAATTTTGCCAAAATTTTAAAAATTGGGAAAAAAAAAGAAACAAAAATGATTTGTGGTTTATTTTGTTTTGAGGGGGTTTTGTCACATTCAGTGACACAGAGTAAATTGCTATGCTTCTTTATTTGAAAAAGATCCCCGATGATGGTAGGACTGTCTAAGATTTTCTTAGTGATTCTTCTTATATCAGAAAATAACAGCTTTAAAATATTTTGTTTGTTTGTTTAAATGTTTTTTTGCAGTCTCAGAACACTCCGTATAGGTCAGGAAATATGTGTTTCAACATATATATATATATATAAAATATTCTTAGCAGTAGGTACATGATATTTTAGTATGTCATCCTGCTTGAGAAAAAAACACTAGCACTCAGATTCCAGGTGGTAGCATTTTTTATGTACATTTATAGTAAATAATTAATCTATTCTAAAGCAATAAATTTAGGGTGAAAACAAGGTAATGTAGTTTGAGATCCACAGATGTACATGGCCAGAGAAAGAGGAAGATAAAATAAAGGCTTGAAAGATAAAAAGCTCTGTCTTTATAGTCAGTTTACAGTGTTGATGCACCATATGAGAAAGAGACTGACATACAGAACAAAATGAATGATGAACTATGAAAAATGATGCAAGCAGATTTTGAAGGCATTAGTTTTAAGGCAGTTCTGATAAGAGGATTCAAGGAGCCTGAAAGGAGAAGAAGAAAGAAAGGAGTTATCTGGGAGACTGACAGAAAAAAATTAAATTATGTGTGTTGCACTCAGGCTAGCATTTGCTTTGGAAAAATCTATAAAATGGTGAGAAGGAATGGATCTGGTGATTCAAATCCTGAGGCTAAACATTCAAAACCATCATGTAGGACCGCTCCACTGCCTTTCTGCCTTGTTTTTAGTAGGTCCTGATGTTGAAAGTATCATTTTTTGTAATGAAATTAAACTTGAAAAAAACTTGTGTTTACCTAGTTCAAATACATTTACAATGCACTGCAATGTGAGCCATAAAACTATTCACCTTTATTTCATGAATGAAAGGAAGCAAGCCATCGAGGTCCTTTGACCTTGAATCACTTTCGTTTCTTATTTTTCTTCCCAATTCTTGTTCATTGGGCTAACGTATATCAGAATGTGAGGTTCAAATGCTCATACTGGCTAAAGATGAAGTATGCAAACTACAGAGTTATGTCCTGGGAAGAAGTGAAGGTGATAATACCTCCACTCTTTAATCTCTAGAAATTTCTGTCTATTGTCTTTGCTGGAAGACATTGGTGTCCTACTGCCTCTTGTGTTCTTCATTAGAGTAGGTTATCAGCAAAAGAGAGGAGTTATGAAAATATTCTTACTGTAAATTCAGCGGGGTGCCAGGTACAAGTAGGAACAGTGAACATCATTTGCCTCTCGTTTTATCTTATTCCTACCTTTTTTTACTGTGGAGAACTTCACAGCCTCAAAAATCCCTTGCTGAGGCTTTGGAAATAAGGGGAACTGGTTGCAAAAATGGTTGTAGAGAATATCACTGTCACAATTTGCTCATAGACAGACTGGAACCAGAAATAAGAACCTTCCTACAGGATTTGCAGTAGTTTGAATAAGTCAGGACTCAAAACTCAGCACAACATTTTTTCAGAACTCATGCAGGGATGATCAAAATCCCACCTGCAGCTTGTTCCTTATTACCTTCACTGGTAGATTCCATCCTGGAAGCTGTGTTCACAGTATCTCCAAACAAACAGTACCGTGGCATTTTGGTTCCAACAACTCCAGCTACAACTGGCCCTGTTAAGAAAAACAAAATAAAGTATTTTGTGTTTATAAATCACATAATCAGCCATACAGCCTTATGTCTGCTTCCTACACTACTTTATATCTCATTCATTAACCAGTTAAAGACTGAGTGTCAGTATTGTCTTTACATAGGTTACACATCTGTCTTACAAGTAGATTACAGAGGGAATTGCCATGGAGGGAATTTCAAAAAGGCCTCAAAGGAGAACAGTGGGGGAGGTGGTGATGTGATGGAGGTGCTGTGTATGAATTAAGGCATCTGCAGAACCCCATTTCAACATATTTTCAGGGACAATGAGATAGGAAAGTTGTCAACAGGAGTTGCACACACAACACTCACTATCACATGGAAAGGCAGGAACAGGAAGCAATTTGCTCCTGCTGAAGGCAGTAAATGAGCATTTAGGTTCCTTCATGACAACCCCAACTGATTTAAAACACAGAAGATACACTCTCTTGGTGAGAGAGATGTGTGCTGTTTAGTTGGCAGGTGCTGGGCTGCACAGGACAGGTCCAACTCTGGCTGTCTATCAAGAAGCAGTTGCAATCATACACTGGAGTAGGTCAGGGAGCTGGGAGTCTGAGAGCAAAGGCTAGATCGGAGTCAAGAAACAACTCACAGTTTTGAGAAGAGAACATCCGAAAAGGACAAGAAACAGACACAGAAGGGCAGTTCTCACTTGCATCAGGAAAGGCACTGGGACCATGGAATATTTCCAGTGTGGTATTCTGCATTGAGTTACTAATATTCCATGTATCCAATAATTTATTTTGTTGGAATGACCTCTGTGTCCCCTCTCATATCCAGAAATGAACTTCACTCTTAATGGAGAGAAAATGGTCACTACAGAATCATTTGTTGAGCCAGAGGAAGACACTTTTGCAACCCTCTCAACATACCTGAATGGATTCCTGCTCTTATTTTTAGAAGGGTGTCAGGCTTGTGTGGGATCTTAAAAGTCTTGCAGACATCCAGGAGGTCTAAAGCCATGCTTGCAATCTCACCAGCATGAAGGATCCCATTCTCTTTGGGTACTCCTGAAACCACCATATCTTAACACAACAATGCAACTGTGTTAATGTTTGGTATTACACACCATACAAATTTACCAAAGGGTGCTGCCCAAATTAAACAAAAACAAACAAACAAAAGGAAGCCCAATTCTGTCATATTCTAGCGTTGTGCCTCCTAAGAAGAGAAATCCAGAAACAAACGAAGGCAAGGGCAACAGCTCATGTATGTAACTACCCTTTCCTTCTCACTTTTAAATAGGATTTATTCCCTCTAACCCTTTCTTTCTCCCTTCATCCCTTCATTGAGAATGCTTGAAATGAGACAGGTAGTGGGAACATGGCTGTTCGGTATCTTTTGGTTTTGAGGGCATATTATATATAAAAAGAGGCAACGGCCTATACTTCCTGCACTGTGTTTTGAACACCAGTGATGGGCTCCAAGGGTCCCAGAGTGCTGAGCTGGAGGGCCATGACTGTGAGAATAATGAGCTCCTACTGAACCCTGAACTTATGTGGGATTTGCTGCTCCAGGTGTATCCTCTACATCCATGGGGCTTGATGGGATTCACCCAGTAGTACTCAAAGAGTTGGCTGAAGTCATTGTGAAACCTTTCTCATTGAATGGTCTTGGAAATCTAGAGAGGTCCCAGCTAACTGAAAGCTGTCAGATGTCGACATTTTCAAGAAGGGGAATAAAGATGACCCTGAAAAACACAGGCCTGTCAGTCTCACTTCAGTGCCTGACATTATGGAGAAGATTATTCTGGAAGTTACTGAAAAATACCTGAAAGACAACAGTCATCAGTCACAGCCAGCATGGCTTCATGAGAGGGAAGTCCTGCTTATCAAAATTAATTTCCTTTTATGACAACCCATCTAGTTGACTAAGGGAATCCAGTTGATGTAATCTCTTTGGATTTCAGTAAATCCTCCAATACTGTCTCTCACAGGATCCTTCTGGATAAAATGTCTGGCACAGCTGGATAAACACATCGCGCAGTGGGTGAGGAATTGGCTCATGGTTCGAGCACAGAGGGTAATAGTGAATGGGGTGACATCAGACTGGAAACCTGTCACTAATGGGATTTTGCAGGGCTCGATCTTAGGCCAGGTGCTCTTCAACATCTTTGACTTGCAGGTAGGACTTCAAAGGGATACTAAGTAAGTTTGCCAATAATACTAAATTGCCCTCAAGGGCAGAGGGGCCCTGCAGAGAGACCTTCACAAATCAGAGGGCTGAGATGTATGATGTTTAACAAGAGCAAGTGCCTGATTCTGCTGCTGGGGTGGGGAAATCCTGGCTGTTACTACAGACTGGGGAATGAGATGCTGGAGAGCACCCTCTGGAAGCGGGTCTGGAGGCTGATGTCAACTGAACATGTGAGGATAGAATACCCTTTTTTTCTGGATGATTTTGTTATGAGGAGACGCAGTTTTTGCTTAGGACAGCTTTCTGCCTAAAAGGTAACTCTTTCTCAAAGGCAATTTCAATGCTTTCTCCCCCTCTCTGCACTGCAAGAGAAGTTCTCAGCCTCTCTCTCTGATATATGAGAGGAGAGATATAATATTTACAGGAATGTTACAGGGCCGTTGTGCCCCGGGGAGAGTCAGGGTGGCCAACAATGATAAAGTCTGGGAGTGAACAGGAGATTTGCCTTTTTCTTCCTGGGGCCCAGTCCTTCAATAAGCACTGTGAGGTATTTGTAAGTTTCTCATATTCTGGCCTTCTAAATAAACTTCTAAATTCTGTCCACTGTCTTGACATTTCTGGGTATATCTGTGTATCTTACATTACAAACACAAATCCCTCCTGGCAGCCAGGAGGGGCAACCATGTCCTGGGGTGCATCAGGCAAAGCATCTCCAGCCAGCTGAGGGAGGGGATTGTCCCACTCTGCCCTGACCTGGGGCGGCCTCACCTTGAATATTGTGGCAGTTTTGGGCACTGCAATATAAGAAAATCATTAAGCTATTAGAGAGTGTCCAAAAGAGGGCAACAGAGATGTGAAGAGCCTTGAGGGGAAGCTGTATGAGAGGTGGCTGAGAGCATTTGGTCTGTTCAGCCTGGAGAAGAGGAGACTGAGGAGAGACCCCATTTCAGTTACAACTTCCTCTTGAGGGGAAGAGGAGGGGCAGGCACTGATCTCTTCTCTGGGGTGACCAGTGACAGGACCCGAGGGAATGGACTGAACTGTGTCAGGGGCAGTTTAGGCTGGATATTAGGAAAAGGCTCATCATCCAGAGAGAGGGTGGTTTGTTACTGGTTTCCCAGGGAAGTGGTCACAGCAGCAAGCACAACATAGTTCAGGGAGCATTTGGACAACACTCTCAGGCACATGGTGTGATTCTTGGGGCTGTCCTGTGCAGGGTCAGGACTTGACTCAGTGATTCTTGTGAGTTCCCTCCAACTCAAGATATTTTATGATTCTATGCTTCTTTAATTCTATGACTTTGTAGGACAAGAAACAGGTCTCTTCAGAACCTCTCAGGTGCATTTGCTCAGGGATTTTATGCTTGAGAACATGATGAACTATGGCAGAGAAAAAAAAGAGTGGGGATTTTTTCCACATCTCTTATAGGACTTCCTATCTGTCTCATCCAAAAGTCCTGTTAGGTTTTTGATGGAACTGAATTTTAATGGAAATCAGTGTCCAGCAGAATCCCATGGTAGCAAATATAAAGCCATTTTCCTAAAAACCCAAAGAGAAGAGACAGTCAAGCCCCAACAGATAAGAGGATTGTCATGGTCTTTGCAAAAAAAAGACAGATCATAAAGTTTATGGAATGGTATCTACGATCCCGTGCAGAAAGTAAATTTTTCAGTTGTGTTCCTGTGATACAGAAGTTGCCAACTTGATTAATCTGCTGCCAAGGTTTAAAGTCAGGCCTTACACAGCATAGAAACCAAATAAACATCAGTGGTATTTTACTCAATAATTTTTCCCATCCACAACACTCATCAGTTGTACAAATGATTTAAGTTATGCAGGAAAATGTTCCTTAAGTTTTCTGGGGCTCAGGTGGGACTTATCTGCTAAATGTTTTATGTGGTCTTCTCCCTGCTAACAAGCTTTCCAAATCTCCTTCATCTGTTTTTCCTTGTCATCAAATTAGCCTCTGTCCTGATGCCCCATAAGCCCCATCATTGTCCGTAGCTCAAGGAACTTACAGGCATCTCCTATTGTCTCCACCTTATAGACATCATAGTTATCTATGATTTCATCAAAAGTGGTGTAAAGCCTGTTCAAGAGATCTACCACTTGGTACGGTGTGCTGCTGCTGGACAGCTGAGTGAAGCCAACAATATCACTGTTAAAACACAACAGAAAGGACACACTCATCCACCATCTTAAACATTGCAGATTGCTCATCCTAAACACACAGTAATAATTTCTCGCTGGAACTATGTCAAACTTCTCTTTTTCAGTATTTCCTTTGCTAAGGATCTTATGGAATAGTTTTGTCCTAATTTATTTAAATTGGCAGCAGACTCCTTCCATTTAATAAGGACAGACTCACCTAAGTCTTTTTGCTTACCAGTGTAGTAAATCATTTTTACAGATAGACTTTAATCTGCAACAGACTAAGCAGTCTTCAATTTTAGGTTATGTAAAATGAAAAAAAGGGAATTTGATATCTGTTCATTTGTGATAAGTGAACACATGCTGTTTATATGTTGCTTCATGCACACATAAAAATTTAAAGCTGTAAATCCATGTGGACTGCAAGGATAGACAAGTTTTCTTTTCAAAGCTAAATGCTGGAGTCTTTACTTAGGCCTATATTATGAAACATACGTTCATGCATACATAACACGTGTAAAGTGATGTTCTGCTGTATGTTAGAGGTCCACAGTTATCTCATTGTTTATTTAAGTATTTATAATTAAAAATTGAAGTGGTGTGAGAATTTTGGAAAACATTCTTTTGGAGAGGCATCTGGTACAATAGATGCCAGCTCAGATAGAAATTCTGTACTCAGCAGCTTCATCTCCACTAGAAACCTAGAAGTTTCTTCAGTAGGAGTCAGTTCTAGTTCCCTCTTTCATTTTTGTTCACCTGAAAAAGATGGTGGCACTTGAGTAACTTTGAGCTTGTGCAGGTTTTCCCTGCCTGAGATCATCTGCTACTTGTTTCGGCAACATACCTGTTGTAGAAAGTAGAGCATTGTTACTCTTTTGACATGGTAAAATCACACATTAAACGTAACATGCTTGTTTAAAGGTATAAAGCAAGGATCAGAAACATGAAATATTACAAAGATTAAAATACACTTTGGCATCAAAATCTGCTCTGCTGTTATGTGAGAATTCACAGTAAATCTCACTGATAACACGTCCAGATTTTTCAGATGGCCCATAACTTTTCGTTCAAAAAAATCGAATCTACACATTCCAAGGAAGCGTAGGGTTAGATTTGAATAGTGTGACTTGGGATTTTACTAATTCCTTCCATGCCAACTCTTTGCTAGTGCTTTCCACCTGTGTTACGTTTGCTTACCATCACTTCTCTGTTTTGTTTTGGTTTTGTTTGTTTTAAATTGTCTTTATTTCTCCTGTCTTGCACCTTCACACCCTTTTCTTCTCTCTCATGTGTGTTATTCCTGTTCCTCTATGCCTTTTTTCTTGCAGAATGCCAGAGGATACACTGCAATCAAAAGTAACCAACTGCAATTCCCCAGTATTTATAACTAAGCAGAAGAACTGTCATGCAAATCCAAAGTCAGAGCACTATGGATTCTGGGGTCATGCCTCTGAAATGAGTGTACTCATTTCTAGTGGGGAAGTATAGGTTGTAGGTAAATATCTTTTCAGCTTTGAAAGTAACAACTATATTCATTCCTTTCTATTAAATAATAGCATATCAAAGGGTTTCTGTTTGTAATTAGAGAGCGGAAATAAAATTATTATTCAGAAGAATATCCAGTATTTATAACTTACTATACAACAGACGATCAGTCTTCTGTTTTTCATGCATTAAATCCTGGGTTCTCTCAGAAACCAGTACCTCCAGATGTTTGTTATATTTCTCCATCTAAATAACACAGAAAATTGCATGAAATAATCTTTTTGTTGAAACAGATTCATAGTTGGATATGATTTAAGCATTTGAGTGATTCTGCTTGGAAAACGCTCAGAGGTAAGAAAAGGTGTGGGTCTAAGACACCTTTTTTTAACAAAATCCAAAGATCAGGTTTTTCTGTAGGTAAATTTATGAGTCTAGATTTGAGATTGTTGCTTGACAGCAAAACCAATTTCAGACTTTCCAAAGTTCTTGTAAACTTCAGGGGTCTAATCCAATGCAGACACCAAACTGCGGGCATGGATTAAAATCTTACCAAAACAAAAGGTATCTAAGTCTCAATCTTTCATCAAAAGCCCACAATGTAGTTTTGTAAACTATCCTGCTGTGCTAGACTACATTTTGCTTTTTTTTCATCCTTCCTCTGAGCGGGGCAATAGGCTGTGGAAGCAGGAATCTCCTTTCTCTGCTGATGGGCTTGAGGTACTCTGCTCTGTAAACATGCTATTTGTGGCATGACAGGATTCTATATCCCTGGTATTATAAGACCACTGAGTCATGAGAAAAGGGGAATATGTGACCCCATTAAACACCAAAAAGCATTTGACTGAAGAAAGTGTTCATCCACAAAGAAGTTGAGAAAGTTAAGAAAAAGGACAGAAATTGAATGAGAATGAAAGCTGTGTCTCAAGCAGAACCACAGCTACAAGTAGCCCACCAGAGGTGAACAAATAACTGGCTTTTCTCACCAAACAAGGGGTATGAGATCAAAAAACAAACCTGAAGGATAGAAGTCAAAGTGACTGCTAGTGAACAGATTAACTTCAATTGAATTAAAAAACTAAGTTTACCAGAGTCATCATCATGTCAACAGGGCTAACTTTGTTAGGATTCATCTTGTACAACATTTTCTTGACTTGTTCAAATGTAGGCCTTTGGGATGGATTATTTTTTCTGCACCTTCTGATTAACTGCAGAAGGGAAAAAGAGTGACAAAAACAAACAGTCTTTTATCATTCCAAGAACAGGCAGTTTTTAAATTACTACTACTATTTTTTCATGCAAACTGGTCATCTGCAGCTGGTGAAAAGTGTCAGAGCTATAGTGAGGTTTTTCCTTAACAAAGGATGCTAGTTCATAAAAATGCTGCTGTGGGAAATCATGAATTAGAAACACACATTCCTTCTGTTGAACAGTGTTTAAACTCTTACATTTTAAGATAGTGGTGAACTCACAGTTTTCAGAGGACTTCTCTGTACACAAAATTCTCAAAAGATTAAAAACTCGACTAATCTTTAAGAATATTAACTCCAGCTAAAATCCAGTGCTGCTAATGAGAAGTTTGTTATATTTAGGTTGCTACAAACCAGCAAAGTCAGTTAAATTGCACTTAAAATGAAATAAGGACACCACAATCTTGTTCTGATTTAAATGTAGTAAATTGAAGCAGGGGAGAGGTGTCCTTTATTGAGCAGTTTGAGGCTAGTGAACACACAGACCTGTTGCATGAGAATCAAACCAAACTGCTACTTTGTCTGAGACAGAGACTGCATTATTTGAAAGCCCTCTGCCAGTAAGCTAAATAGATATTACTGATATAAAATACGTATGAAATTCAGCACTCTATAATAAAATGAAAACACACAAAAATCAATGATAGAATAATAAAACCATAATCTATTACACTGAAAACTTGGGAGAAGAACTGAATGTTTCATTATCACAATGACTTTTTTAAATTAAGGATATTAACTAGTTTCATTGTGCCTTATTTGAGAAGTACTTCTTGATTTCTGGTTTATTTACATACTGCCATAAAAATTCTGAGACATGTCTTAAATTCACTTCAGTAAAGAATCTTTGTACACAATATTGTATCTTACTTACCTCTATGTAATCTGTGGCACATGGGCAAGAATTCTCAGCCTTTTCTGAAATTAATTCTGATAAAGTTGGGCACCAAAAATATTCTGCTGAATGCATACCATCTTTCTAGAGAAAAGGGGATTAAACAATGTTGAAAATATTGGTGTGGTTTTCGTGCCAGCCATTGAAATTTTATTACTATTGCCATCATTACTTATATAACATCTTCCCTTATCACTTCCTGCGCTGTTTTTTTACATAAGAGTGAAAGAAAGAAAAAAATAAAAAGCATATAACTGGTCTAAACCGGGTCACCTTTTCTAAAAGCTTTTTCATAGCTGAAAGGCTTTAGTCTCAATATTTATATGAGATAAACAACTTCTGAAACAGTTGAATACCTGGCAAGATATTGGGAAATTTTTAAGAAATCACAAGGCCTACACTGATCTATCACAAACTGTCAGAAATGGAAGAATGGTAGTTTCAGGTCTTCATCGTTACGATTCTTGTTAAGCAAATTGTTTCAGAGAGAACACAGTTACATACCCAGACCATCTGGTTGCAATTTCAAGGTGCCTTTTTTTTTTTTTTTTTTGTGTTTGCCATTTAGCACTGATCATAAGACACATGCAAAATAGAGATTTTCTTTATGAAGAGGAGCTCATTTGCCTGTCTAGCATTCAAGATTCCACTAAAAGGGATTTTGCATGGCAGAAAAAGGAAGGAAGAAAGAAAAAAAAGGAAGATATTAGGACATAAGTTCCCTCTGCATCCCTCCCTGCCACCATTAAGCCTCACAGAATTAATCAAAAGTTAGGTTTGGAGCCACATTATTTTTATCATACGCTCTTATTCAAAGTTCTGAAAGGGAAGACAGGAATGAAGATTGTATGAGGTAAACCTGATTGCAGTGTTCCATGGGAATTGAACTGGCACTGAGAAAATCACAAGAAAAAAGCATGCTTAAAAAGTAACTCAAAGGTGCAGTCACTAAAAGTTTGCTTTATTTCTTCAGCAGAAACAGAATCAAAGTAGTCATGCAAATTTCACAGATAGTTCATCTTTACTTACTGGCATAGGGTCACTTCTTGTGGCAATTTCTAGTAAAATAATGGCATAACTGCAGAATAAAAGCAAAGCAAAATCTTAATGAAATAACAGTCAATGGAGTCAGTGATTTCTTCTTCCATGATTTCTTATTCTTCCCTGTTGCATGACTGAAAGCCCAGTATCTCAAAAGGAAGGATGGCAACAGTGCTGCCGTGTGTACTACTTTGTGTTTTCAGAGATCTGTTACTGAATGTTTCATAGCAATATCAAACCTGGTGAGACAGCAAAGCTGAAACAGATTTTAAAGGAGAATAATTAGACGATGGTAACTCTGATAAAGCAGTATTGATTCAATTCAGCTTCAGCAGCACTGCTCAATAAAGTCCTAACATAGCGGACAGTGAGATTCACACAACGATTACAAATCAAGAGGAGCTGATCTAGGAGAAACTGTGAGTGGTAACAGCCTTTTCAGCTCAAATCAGGAGCTGCTTTCATGTTCCTGTTCTCATTTCCATTTTAGCTTTCCCATATGACCAACACTTTCCCTAGAGAAGTT
>JAWWES010000094.1:22292953-22313380 GCA_035583135.1 Lophotriccus pileatus | reverse complement strand
TTATTGCACAGGCAGAGACTCCAGAGGCAAACAAATAAAGGGAATTCTCCAAATCTTTACATGTCAGCTGCTCTTGTTAACACTTAAGACAGAAAACCATTGCTTGGGATGTGACTGCTGCATAGAAAGTAAAAAAAGTTCCAAATATGACTCATTGCCTGAGATCTTTCTCACTAATCTTCAGGATCTGATGCAACTTTTATTTCTCTGCCCCTGAAATGATTAGCCCTTACTGCTACATAGATGCTGAGGACAGAACCTGGGGAAGGAGAGCAAGCCCTGTGCTATACTTTAACAAGTCTATTTGGAGCTCCTAGAAGACTGTAAAGTACAGGAATGTGGGAAGTGATTCTGACACCAGACTGAAGTCAGAGAAGAGCAACAATACAGAAAGATGAAAAAAATACACAGTGATCTCGATGTATGTTTTTTTTAATCTCTGTTGATCAGCTCAAGGTGACAAAAGGGACTTCAAAACAAATTTAAAAACTAAATATCATGTAACCATCTCCAATAGAAATCCAGATTTAGACAATTAATGTCAGAATTGCTGAGACCTCTCAAGGCTCCCTGGTAGAAGTATCTGATAAAATGCTGCTGAGAAAGTTCAGCATCTCAGCTTGAATCAGAACTGCCATGTTCCCGCACCATAGTATTATCCATATGCAGGTCAAAATTGCATTGACATTTTAAGCCTTTCTACATGACTCCACCCAGAAATATATTAGATATCTCTGAGACAGCTTTGACAATAAGTGTGTACATGTAACACTGTACATCTATATCTCTATATGTAGTGCAAAGCAACTACAGAAGTTATATTGAAAAAATAAGGGTAATTTTTCATCATATAGGCTACATACCCTGGGTAGCGCACTGATGATGTGTTTCCATTTAGGTAACTGTTCAGGCTACAATGGGTAGCTCTGAACAGCTTTATCCAGAGAACACGTACTGGCTGTTACCAAATCTCACAATGTTATCAGTCTTCATTAAGTTGTTAATTATCACTCCTAAGTCTTAAACAGTATCGTTGCTTTGCAGGCTTCTCTCCAAGAAAGCTTGTGTTTCTTCTTTGATTTTTCAAACTAATTTTTAATGTATTATTTTTTGATCATGCTTCTAATTCACCTCAGACCCTTTCTAAAGTTTCTCCTCGTGTGTGGTGTTTATGACATTCTCTGATTCACTGTTAGCTGAAAATTTGTTCTTGTTACATTTGCTATAATGAAAGACACTTTCCTCTATTTCTGTATTCACAAATCTGGATTGAAATTCTGTTTGGTTTATGCAATCAAAATAATTTCTAAGCCAAAATCTCTTATTACAGCAAAAAGAATATCATATCAAAGCTATACAAAAATTAATGTTCAAGTGTAAGGCTGAAAGTATCTCTACTATATATTATCACAAGAACATCTTGACACTAGCAACACAATAACATAACACAGATAAAGCAGACATCTGTTTAGCAGTTCCTCACAAACACACACAGTGAGAGAGTGTGCATCAGTACAGGCCTGTCACAGCAGATTTCTACAAATTTACCCTTTCTGAAGGTCTAGGCATTGTTTTCCTTCTGAATGCTGAATCAAGGAACAGCAAAGTAAATAATCTATGCCTATTTTAAGCGCAGAACAGTAAAGATTATAATAAGACCTGAATTTAATTTGTTTAATTATAACTCATTAAATTATAACTTACAGTCAGAAGATAAAATAGAAAAAAAACCCCTTAGCCACAATTAATTACTTTTTGCAGCAAGTCTGTAACAGATAGCAGACACTGAGAGAAGTGAAGATCGTGTTATATCACTCAATATATTTGTGCAATTCAGGGGCAACTTAGTCGCAGACCAATTATAGAGAATGATACATCCACTGTAACAACTGTAATTTATTTTCTCCAAGTCTGGAAGTTATCTGTTTCTTTTGGTGTATGCTTGTCTTTTTCAATTGACAAATCAATGTGAATAAAAAGAAGGAAGCTATTTAAAATAACTTCGACATCTAAAACTTAAAAAAACCAACATATCAGTGATCAGTTCACAGAGGTAACAGTGATGAAACAGTGGATATGTCTTTCACAGATTGGTTCACTTTTTGTAAGACCCTTAAAATGTAGTGATGTACTTATAATTGAGATTATTTCTCAAAATTATTAAGGCAACCAATCACAGTATCAAAATGACAAGTTACTAACCTTGCTTGATGCAGGTGAAGTCTATAATCCAGCTTTCATCCCAAAGCATCTTTTTTTTCTGATATTGAAACCACTACAAAAAAAAAATCAAATTCATTCCTAATGTAGCTCTAATGTCTTTGAACAGATTAAACCAGAGATTATTTTTATCAAATATGAAAATTTACAAGTATCCAAACCAAATTTGATATTTAAACAATTAACATACATCTTATGAGTAACGCTAGGACCAAATGTATTAATAACAGGCTTAGAAGAAAACAGCATATAATAAATATATTAAAAACTGTATAGTCTATATTCTAAAACTAATTACATGTCATATTTTGCATTGGCTATAAACTCTTTATTATTGTCAATGTTTATGCATTTATATATTGCCTGGACACCAAATGAGAGGTTCACATCATCTCATGTCATGGACATGTGCTATGTTATGTAAGTGGACCACAAGAACAAGGTACAACCCAACTCCAAGATAAGGAGCAGTATATTTTACATCTTGTGATAAGAATAGCCCCCAATCTACAAATTAGGCCATATTATGTCAAATACTTTAGCATAAAGAATATTAGGTAGGGAATCTCTGGCTACTTGGAGCATGAATGAAGAAGGCATTGATTCAATATCTGATTTTCTGTAGAGCTGACATGAAAAACTAACATACAAAATATAAATATATGTTTTCAAATGAGCACCAGACTAAATTATACAGTTTTTATGGCTGCAGTCAATGCCAAAATGTCAAATCAAAGCAGCATATTACCATCATTATATCATTTCCTAGAGTGTGGAATTATACCAGGAATGATGCATGTTTTCTGTGAAACAGGTGACAAAAGCCCAGTTAATACACAAGGAACATTGGGTGGACATTGTACTGACATATACTGAGAAAAATTTGTGACCTATATAGAGCCCATTAAATCAAAATTATTTCATCCCATTTATTTCAAAAGGTTTTTGAGGAAAGAAGCCTACTTGTATCCTGGAAAGCTATGACTGTACAAAGAAAGACATGTTAGCAAGAAGTGACTACCAAGCTTGCTATAGACACTTGATATCAAACTAATCCTTTCTTCTACTTCAGTTATTGAAGAAGGCATTAGTTTCCCAGACAATTCTTTTACATTATATCAGTAACTGAACTGGAAAAATAATCTTTCTTATCTTGCTACAATAAAATCAATAAAACTTTTTTTAAAAAAGTTGCTATTATTGAAGAGTTATCATTTTATCATTCCTATTTCATTATACACATAGAAATATGTATATGGAAATACAAGAAGAAAAAATACAAACTCAAAACCTGCAGAAAAATAGCAGAAATAATAGCTACATTTTGCTACAAGACCTTTAAATAAGCCTATGTAAGGCCAAGAAACTTCATTGCTCTTTCTAAAATGCAAAAACCTGTTATTTAAAACCTTCTGAATTTCTCATCTGTCCAGTTACACATTTCTGTCAGATCATACGGTTTCACAGAACAGTTACCATAAACTTTTTTGTGAACTGTAAATACTCAAATAGTTCTCAACATTGTTTCTGTTCCTAACTCACAAAGCCCCAGAGTGAGGAACAGAATAGAGAAAAAAAATGTTATTGTGATTCAAGCATCCTTTAGTACCTCAGTTTGTGGACCATCAACCTTCTCCTGCTCATTCCCTCTCAGTGCAGTTGCCTACTGCAACTGCAGGACAAGGTGGAAAGAGAAGAAATCCATGAGGAAAGAGTAGCCTATTGTTTTACAGGATTTATAGGCCAAGCTCCAAACTATCTGTAAAGCTCCAAATTATCTGTAAGTACATAGTCAATATAATGACTCTACAACTGCCATATTGACCTGCTAAATCTTTGTTATGAAAATCATAAATGTATTTTTTCAAGATGCAGTCACATAAGGGTTATAGATCATCTTTCCCAGAAGCACTGTGAAGTAATAAGCCAAAAGAGCATGCTCTCTCCCCTTTATATAAACTTTCCATTCAAAGAAACACAAAACTGCTCATTCCCTTTTTGTTTTTCCTTCATGAGTCTGTTATAATAATTGATAACTACTATGCAAAATAATCCCTTTGAACTGAACCAAGCTGGTTCAGTTACACTAAAAAAATGAGCCTATTAAAAAACCCCAGCCAACCAAAACAGAAAAATAAAGACCCTGTTCCCATGATTTCTTTTGAGAGTATCTCAAGTTGAATGTTTCGCATTGTAAGTTGTATTTGGACTCTGAGATTTAATGGCCCCTGGAGGAGCTATTCCCCTAATGAATTTACCTAAATTGTTTTTTAATTGTTATGTAATTCTGGCCTCCATAGGGTTTTTAAGCAGTTAATTTCATAACAGAGTTTTATTGTGAGTGAAAAGTACCCTTACTTTTCTGGCATCCCCTGCTTCTCATTTTGAAAAACCTCTTCCTCCTTTACAGTCATATATCCACCCCGCTGTTACTTCAGACTTCTCTTCTGCAGAATGAAAATTCCTAACACAATGAGACTTCTCTTATAAAGAAGACTTAATAGTTGTTTCCTTTCTTTCTGCTTTCTTTCACAGCACAGAGTTTCTGGATGAAGAAGTTCTATCCCTCTGGATAGAGCTCTACCCAATAAAGTCATGGAATTAAGACAAAATAAAGAGAAGAGAAAGCATACTTACCATGACTGTCAAAATGAAGCCAGTGCAGACTAAACATATTGGTAAGGCAATTGCTATCCTGGCATCAGCAGAAAGTGGGCACTCCCCACAATCTGCTGGACAGATAGAGCAGCCTTCCTCTTCCTCACAAAAGCCATCTCCACAGACTGATTAGAAAAAGAAACACATATCAGAATATTTAAGGCAGTTTTATCCATTTATGAGGTAGTATCCTGATCTAAACACATGGTTTTTGAGCTGGGTAACCTCAGAGTGCCAGAAATATTAATTTTGGAGACTTTAGAGATATCATCCCCACAGCTGAAAGAGCAATATGAATTTCTGAAGTGATGCAGGATCTCTTTGATCAGATTAAATGTTAATTACATCAGAGGCTTTGACACACTTTGTGTATAAACCACTTCATCACTACTACTGTGTTTTTCATTGTTCATATGGGTTTTTTTCCTGAAACGCAAAGTTCTTCAAGGAAGGCATTTCCTTTTATATTCTTTGTACTTAATCCAACCCTTGTGATCCTCAGAAGCCAGTGACTCTTCTTCAGCAGAAGAATACACTGGGGACTGCAGAAAGAAATCATACAACCCATACTTCAGGGATTTCTTTTACTCCAGGATCTTATATAAATTATCAGCAGCATCTGATGTGAAGTAAAACAGAAGCCCTGAAGGACAAAACTCCTTCTACCTGAATAGTCTTTCAATTTTACCTCTGTGACTAAACTAATATCATGCTGTGCTTCAGCCTTGTGAGATGAGCTCAATGTAATAATGTCACTATGTTGGTTTTTTTTTTAAAAAAGCCTTAACAAAACAAAATCCACTACTCAGTAATAATTCTGTCTCAGCCCCATTAATTCCAGTATAATGCCAGGATAATAACAGAAGTCACTTTCTGCCTCAGGGATAGAGCTGCATTTTTAACATTTCATTTCTGCTATAGTGTAAGTTTCCTGGAAAACTCAGCTGCTGTTGCCTTGAAATTAATAGAAAATTCTATAGCTAAATAATTCTATTCACACTGGACTTACTTCAGTCTTTTTTATTTTCTTTTCCATAATACTGGGAAATACATTCTCAAATTTCCAGAAGAGTAGCTAATGAGTACTGTGATGACATTCCTATTTTAACCAATATTTTTCTTCAGGTTATGTGTTTAATTTATTAAACAAAGTTCAATTTTTGAATTTTTCATTGTTAAGAGAATTGTTACAGTTATTTCTGCTTTTCTTCACACACCTGTATTAAAGTGAATGAAAGACTGATGCCTTTGGGAGCAATTTGATTTTAATGTGAAAAAGAGAACCAACATGGATTTCTGCCAATCCAATTTGCTTAAGACTTGTCTGCTCCCCTTCGGATGAAGAGTGTCCAGACCTTCAGAACATTTGTTAGAAGGATATTCTCACATCCCCATGAACTGCAGACATGTCTTGTAGTACCTGAAGCCACTGATCATGGTGTTTGAGCTTACCTATTGACAAGAGTAGCTTTCTGCTGTTCTAGATTAATACATGTTAGAAGCTCAAACACATTTTCAGATGTTCAGTGTTATATGAAGAAGAATTTTGAAAGACATTTGAGTATTTTCAATGCTAAGTTGGGGTAGGAGGTACTTTCGTTCTTGGCAACCATACATGAATTATAAAAGCATTGAGATTTGCAGTCAATAAGCAGTTCCCTCACATTTTCACTTTATATCGTACCTACTGCAGGAAGGACTGTGGTTTTTGCTTCCAGAGCAGCTTGCATTCTCCCAACTCGGATGTGTGCAATGAGAGAAGTCACTCCCACGTGAACTAAAACAACCTGCCAAGCAAGTGAACAAAGCAGAAAGCATCGAAGTTTCTCTTGCATACATTAGGCTTTACAGTAAGAACTGCCTAGCTGTGATGATCTTCAAAAGAATTTGTGCATTCTTTTTAGAATCAAGAAGGGCTGGTGTCCTTCACTGTGCAGGCAAACAGAAGCAGAAGAGACAGCTCTTGTGAGAAAGGCAGGTCTGACTGCCCTCCTGGTGTGTATTCTTTTCACCAAGCAGGGCCATCAGGCCTGTGCCTTCTGCCATGTCTGCTTCCCTGTTATTTCTGCCTGGTAGAAATCCCCTAATGATCATATGAACCTGCAACACAATCCAGTCAGTGTTGGCCTTAAATGGACAGATTACGATATTCATTTTCCTCCCATTCTAATTACTTCCACTAACTACATAAGGCATAAAGCTGATGCTTTCAAGTCAAGTTGGGAATTGATATTACTCAGCTATATGCATCATTTACATAACACACAAATAAATGAGATGGGGAGCATACACATGAAGTGCTTTAAATTACTAGCAAGTAAGCTCTGAAAAGAGCAAACCAGGTAAAGTGCTATGTGCAATAAATATACTTTACCTTGGCAGTCCAATTTCTTTGGCTCATTTTTCCAGCAGTAGACAAAGTGTGAGTAAATATCTGACCATCATCTGGGATCCATGGACCACAAATGCCTCCTTTACCCTTTAGTAGACATATTGCTTATGTCAGTAAAACACGATGTAATGGACGTTCTAGCTCCTCTTTTTTACCTTCTCAAAATTACTTATGCTGTCTAACAGCAAATAAAGAGATATTTCAAAGCTAAATCTATTAATATGCCAAAACACAAGCAACACTGTTCTGTGACAAAATAAAAGATAAAATAAGAGACAAGCAACTGTTCCTATACTGAATTAAATTGTTCCTTTTTAAAATACACAAGCCTCAGTAGTGTACTCACAGAATGTGAGCCAATTCAGTTTTTCAGAATTTGCTGTATGAGAACCAGAATCACATCACACTTTTAATATTTTTCTCAAGGGGTTTTATTGAAGTTTCAGTTTTGATAAAGCAGCTTTTTTCCCCTTTTCTTTAATGAGAAAGGGAGGCACCTCTTCATTGTCTGTTTGCACAGTATTACTCAGTAAAGCTATGAAGATGTAAACCTCCTACAACTGCAATCATGGAGGACTATTTTGGGTGTCCAAAGGTCTTGCCGTATTTGGTTTTTTTGAAAGGATTAAGTTTGTCTCCTAACTCCAGATATTTCTTCAGGTACTTGTTTCAAAGGACTATAAGAAATAGATTAAATCAAAAGAAACACAGTTGAACTAAAAAAATGCAATGATTTAAAACTTATGATACTGAAAAAAACAAACCAAAACAAAAAACCAAACAAACAAAAAATCAAAACCTCCTCAAACATTGGAAAAAACTTGCTTTGAAGTGTATGTTCCATCTTATGTGTGATATCATGGCCTTGCAGTTTGACAGTCAATCTGCTTAGACTTCCTCTAAGCAGGAACTGCAGTATTTATGGTATTATGAATAAACCAGATAATGCAGGTTGGCTAACATGGTTTTGCCATTTCCACACCTGAATTCCAAGCAGAACTAGTTGTGAAAGTAAGAAACAATGGAGAGGTCATGACAGTGGTGGGATATCGAAGATCTTTACTATGGTTCTAGGCAAAAATATTGGTTTGACGGTCCAACAGGGGTTCCTCTTTTAAACCAAAGTTCTGGTATCAGCTAAGGCTCTCAGAGAGTCATTAAGAAAACAGCTTTACTAAGGGACTGCTGAGAAGCAAACTAGAGCTCTTGTGGAGTAATTAGGCCTTCACACAGAAGGGTATGTGAAACAGCTGCTAGATGTGTAGGCTAGGTTTTCTATTACACCATCTTTGATTAGGAAGAATGTGTCACATTGCCAGAAGGCAGATAAACTAGAAAAACTGGGCAACTGCATGAAGGTTTGTGTGCAAAGTAAGGATTACCTCACAGATTAAAAAAAAATTAAGGTGTTCCAAACTGTGTTTTTAAAATCAGAACTTAAGTATTCATTCAAAGAGAGACAGGCCAAGCAGACAAGATCAGAATGGATCTTTCTAATACTGCATGAACAAATTTTGTTATCCTATATTTGAATTCTTTTTTTTACTCTGATACAATGGATAAAAATCATCCTATCTCAGAACATGTGTACACAGGCTTCAGTTCTACAGGTCACAGCCAGTGATATTCATCTCCCTCAACTCCAGTAATCCAAGGAAATCATTTAGGTTCCCTCTATAAACTCGAGAGACAGGAATACCTCCAACAGAAAATTTGCCCTGCTTGTTTTAGAATGCAATGATCTGTCTCTCTTTCTTTGTTGACTGCACAGCAATACGAGTCAGGTAATCTCAAAGATATGAAAACGGCCCCACTAAACATATTGAGAGATTCTGGATGCTGCCTTGCCCAAAGATCCAGACACTTGCTTTGTGGGTGCCACATACAGTGCAAAAAAAATTCTGAAACTGACAGATATTGCCACAGTGGTTTCAGTGAATTATAGATTTGGTGTAATTGTAATCACAGAAAGACTTCATGAACTTCAGTCTGGTTATTAAAATGATGTTTCATCCAGTAGCAAGAACAGAGCACATTATGCTGTACCATCACACTAACCATGAAGGCCAAAGGACAGGAATGAATGTTGGCATGGTAGACACAGCAGTTCTCCTCATTTGCATCTTTCCATCTGACAGGGCATTCATGCTCCTCACAGAATTCCTTTGCAGCAAGAGCATTGCTAGCCAAGCAGGAGAGAGAGAAGAACTTTTACATCCATTCCTCATTCACAAAAAATTGCAACAAGTACATGACAGATTGTTCTTTATCCTTCTCAGAAAAATTTTTAGCAGCAAAAACATATGAAAAGACACAAACACTGTTGTACCATTTCTTTCTGTTCTGTCTCATTTCTGTTTGAAGCACTCCTGGAGCAAAGAAGATTATTGTCAACTGGACCGCTGCATTCTGCCACACAATAGGACATCTAGCAGGTATTATGCTGCAATCAGGGACCAAACTCCACTTGTCTCCCCAGCCTGACTTTGGGACCAGGTGGGATTAGTTGGCACTACTTCATCTGACACAAAGACATCATTATTCAACTTCCACTATCAGACAGATGTGTCCCTGGCTACTTTCAGTCTCAGTGTTTTCAATTATATACCTTTCATCTATGCATGTGATTCATACAGATTATTTAGCTCCAGTCTGTGCTCCACAATTGAAATTGTCAAGGAAAATAAATATATTGGATAATAATGTCAGATATCATTCCCCAAACCAAAAACGTAAAGCAAAAAGCAGACTTTATGAATAGGCTGTCCTATAAAAGAGTTTTTGAAATTTTGTTCTTGAAAGGTGAATGTAGTCACCTGGAAATGTGTGATGCAACACTTTCCTCAGTTACACTTTCAGTTGGTTATCACTCTCATAAAATTGGCTTTAAAGTAAAATAATATTTTGCAAACATGGTTTACTCAGTAGAGAAAGCCAGACTTATTTGCAGTTTAGTTTAAATGTTATGCACTTGTGATGGGTCTCTATAAAACAGTTCCAGAACACAAATACTTATTTTTCAGCTTGTTTTTACTGAAAAAAAGGCTAGTAATGAGTAGATTTAGGACAAAAGTGTTTATTATGATAAGACTGTGTTAATTATAAGAAATAAACACAAATATAGAGGATTAGGTTAACATAGATTGTATTCATGGCCAGACTTACAAAGGCATAAACATACTTCAAATCTGAGATAAGCAAACCCGTCAATCCCCAAAACATCTGAATAGATAAAATATTAAAATTTATTGGCCTTTGAATTCATACCGGCAGTTAAGAAAAATACACAATCAAGCTGGTGCTTAATTCCATCACACACTTGCTTTAGTGCTATTTTTAAAATTTATCCTGTATTCTGTATCTTTTATTCAAGAACTTCATTATGGCTTCACCCAACTATGCTGATGCCCGTATGCTGACTTTCCAGCCAGACATATTTGGATTAGCAATTGTAACCTTCAGTGTCAAACAGATAATCTTCTAGCTAAAATGATGTGCAGTGAAAAATTGCAGCATAGATTTCTCTCTCTTTAAAAACATTTCCCATCTGTCTCTATGTGCAAGACACATATAAGTACATGGAAAGACTTTTCCAAATTCCATAGCAATTTAAGGGAGTGGGTCTCCCTGAAAGGACTGTAAAATCAGACTCATATCCAAACAGCAAAAACCTCTGCTTCATGGTTGAGATCTTGGAACTATTGGTAGCCATACATTTCAGAAAATGTGATAAGCAAACGTACCAGAACTTGTAAACATAGTGCACAGATGACAAAAATAAAATATATCAACTTTTTGTCATTGCAAGTGAATTATAAATCATCTTTCAATATTAAAAAAACCCTCTGGATAACACCTTTTAAATCTCAACTTTACAAGGTGGATACACAGAACAGCAGCAAAAAATGTGAGGTTCTCTATAAACATCTCTTCGACTAACAGCACAGAAACTGGGGAAATACAGCTACAGCCTCTGACTCAGGTATTGCTATAAATGGATGGAGAATTATTATATACAGACAGAAGTGTAAAATTAGGGTGTATTAGCCCTGGATTTGTAGATCCAGATCTGTAGATCAGGAGTTGTACAAATAAACATTCTCTTCTTAGCTACTGATGTCCACAACACAGTGCCTAAGCTGCTATATAAGCTTTTGGATTGATTTTAATCCCACAGAAAACAAAATGGTTCACCACTGAATTCAGTGTATTCAGTGTTGGACTAGCGTCTTTTTCATATCCATTTTGTGCACTTCAATCACTCTTATGATTAAAATGAGTTTAAGATATACAGTTAGTCTGAGACTTGTGCTTAAACTTCAGTTATAAATTCCCTGTGTAGAGAAGCAAGAATTGATATTCAGAGTTGCACTGAGGCAGTAGTGATGTGCCCCATCTTTGACCAGGCAGGCAAGCATGACATGGTGGCTGCTCTGAGAGCAATGTCTTTGCAGAGAGGGGAATATCAGGGCAAAGAGAGCTATAAGAGACCACAAAACATGCAAGGAATTAGTGAGGAGCCCTAGAGCATATGTTCCAACCAATTATATTTATGAATATGTACATATAGAATCCTCACATACTCATGATCATGATAACATTTTCATAGGAAGCAATACCTGTGGGGAAGGATTCCATTTTGCACTGCATATTGATAAAAGCTGTCTGAAGCAAAGACTGCATAGGTCACGTTGAAGGAGTCCCCACTCACAGCCTTTTCTGGAGGCCTTTGCACCCACATCATCTCCAGTCCTAGAAATGACACAATCATGGGCCAAAATATTTGCTATACTGTTTTATTCAACAGATGCATACAAATTCTGTGTATTGATTTTCATCTATTCACAGAATCATAGAATGGTTTTGGCTGGAAGGGACCTTAAAGATCATCTAGTTTCATGGGTCCTCCTGCCACGGGATAGGGACACCTTCCACTAGTCCAGGTTGCTCAAAGCCACATGCAACCTAGTCTCGAACATTTCCAAGGATGGGACACGCTCAGATTCTCTAGGAAACCTGTTCCAGTTCCTCACTACCCTCAGAGTAACCCTCTGAATATTCTTCTACTGCTTTTTATGAGCTCAAATCAGTCATCTGTTTTAGTGGCTGTATAGGTAAACACAAATGCACATTATTTGAAAAATCTTGACACTCATTTAGAAAAGATCTTGCAGTTGGAGAAATGTAACACAAAATCTGTTCATCTTACATAAGCTAGCTTTGTGTCCAGTACAATATATTGCTGCTTGTCCTGATATATTTGTTTTTCTCTTTGTTCACAAAATAAACATTGCTCTTAATTCTTGGCTGCTCTCTCTGCGGCACATTTTATTATGGAAGAAGAGCAGACAACTCTACCACACACAAAATTCAATCAAAATCCTTAACCTCATGAGACATAAATTATATATACTAATAATTACATATTTAAGAAGGCATTCTTATTTTATAAAACCCTATCACATCTGGAACAGAGGACAGTGGAAGGAGTGCTACTCAGACATCTATCATTTTCCATTCCCACACTTTAAAGTGGGAAAGATGATTTATCCCAGTTGTGTCTCTTTTCCCTTGGACTCCATATTACCTGTTCTGGGCCTGGGAATGAGGTGAGATAAGAGGTATGAAAAGTTTTAAATATATAATCTTAAATAACACTATCAATATATTTCCACTCCATTCACCTACCTTTTCCTGTAATGTTGGATGAAGGTTATAATATGCACCACATCACATTACTTACATCCTGCAACTGTGTAGCTTTCAGTTTGTCAAGAAGTATTAAATCATTTCTGCAGAGAATGGGTAAATCTGCCTTACAAGAGATTCCCTTTGTTGTTGTTGTTTTTGTTCAGTTATGAACTCTTTTGTTACCCTGTAGTTGTTTTTATAAGTATATTCTTCATTTGCACTGTCACTGAAGCTACTGGTTTTGTTTTTTTCTTTTAAACATGATTTCCTATCAGATATAGCTGGGCAAATTGTAAGATAACCTCTTTATTTCCTATCTCCCTTGAAAAGTAAAAACTCATTTTAAATGCTCACACTAAGAAACCATAATAAAAAGATTTAAAAATAAAATAATAATAAAAAAGCTAGTGTGATTTGCACTAAGAGTTGAGCTTCAGAGAACATGTGAGAATGAAGGCAAAAGGTCAGAATAAATTTTAGTTAAATTACTTTCTATGTCCTTTTAAAGGTCTCATAAAGGTAAACAAACCTCTTCTTTCAACAATAAATACTCCCACATATAAAGAAGAAGAAACTCAGAAGATCTTTTGTTAAATCCACAGCAGTGAAGCTTTATGTGTTTTTTTGGCAAATGCCCAGAAAATGGCAAGGAAAACCCCAGAGAAAGGAAGAATAGAGTTTGGAGTTAATTCTAAAACTGGTTGTAAAGGGTGTATGTTAATTAAGCAACTTAGTTGCACTAGTTTTCCTTGTACTCAGCTCACACTTTGGTTATTAGTAAGAATAGCTTTAAACAAGTCATCTGTACTGATAAATAGATGTTTCAATGTTAAAGCAATAGTAAATTTTTAGAGGAATAAAAGTCTTAGTTGAAACCATCTAGATAGTCTTTTAATTTCACTATTCCAATAGAATTAATTGGAAAATGTTTAATTATAACAGTGAGCTCAGAGTGTGACCCAGCAGTGTATCACCTGGAGGGTTTTACTGGTATCAGTTCTCAGGTTTTTTCTAAAACCTTTTCTGAAATACTTGTCTCTGGTCCTATCTTTTACAACATAAACAAAATGTTCCTTTGCATCAGTTACTTATTTGTTATAGAGTCCCAAAGTCACAGAATATTTGAAACTGTAAGGCGTCTCTGGAAATCATTTGGTCCAACCCTGCATTGCTCAAGGCAGAGTCATGTAAAGAAGGGAACTCTAGCCTTTGTCTAATTGTGTTTTGAAAATCTGCAAGAATGAAAAAAAACACAACCTTACTGAGAAACCTGTTACACTGTTTTATCATCTCTGAGGTGTATGAAATTTTTCTTATACTTAAAATGAATTTCCCAAATTTCAGTTTCTCTTTAATTACATTTCCATCTCAATCAATTTCCAACACAAAAATTATTCTGTTTTTTTTTGTTGTCTCATTATGTAAATTCTTTTTTTTCTTCTTTTTTTTTTTTTTTTTTTTTTTTTTTTTAATTTACGGGACTAAGTGGTTAAAAATCTCAGGGGTTTTTGAAGTACTCATGGAACATAGTTTTGAACAAGTTGGAAAAGCATGACATAAAGCATCAGTGGTTTTGCTTACTGGCTGGAGGGCTTAAGCACAGACTCCTTTTGAACTGACACTACAAAATTTAAGCAATGGCTCAATAGATTTACTGCAATGCAGAGTTGCCAGTCTGCTTTGTTTGGATTAAATTGCATTTGGTTTTCTAATGAGAAAGAAAATGTTTTCTATTTCTTTCTGGGGGAAGGGATTCAGCTGTTGCTATTACTTTTTCTTTTGGAACCACTAAATACTGGACAAATAATTGCTCTGAAGTATATTTTACTGTTTTCTTTCACTTATTTCTCCAGGAAGAGAGGTTGCTCCTGATTCAGTTGCTTTCCCACATAGATAACACTCATCATTAGTGAGGTGTTATTCTGAATACTTCAATTTTGGATTTTCGACCATTCCCCAAGTAAGGTATCACCTTTCTTGATCAGTTTTATGACTCACTCACCTCCACAGTCCAGCATGTTATACTCATCTGGTTTTTCCAGGGGCCAACAGTCATAGTCCTTGTTATCTAAATCATGCCACCCCTCCACTAATATCACCTGCCAGAAAAAGAATAAAAGTTAATAGACGCCATAAAAGACAGTATGAGAACAGGGGAAGGATGAATTCCACCTCCCAAGTTTATAATTATTCTACAGAAATCAAACTGAATGCAGAAACATAGCCTGGCATATTTCACACTCTTCAACTTCTGGAAAAAAAAAAAAAAAAAAAAGGGCAATTTTCTAGGGGTGTACAAATACGATCACTATTTTATTTTGATCTGTCCAATGATAGATAAAATTAGGACTGCATAAACCTATTACAGGTAGAATACAGCATCTTCATACCATATAGATTGAACTGCAACAATAACAGGATATACATTATACCTGTGTATGTATGTGTGTGTGTGTATATATATATGTACAAAATGCATTTTAACAGATATATTAGTCATGTATTAAAATATACACTATATATGAACAGAACAGAATACTCTAAGGTAATGCATACTGTGTTTATTCTAATTCTAATAAAATGTAATAGTTTCTACTCACACAATCTGCAATTTTTTTCTATATATTATTAAAAGATAATCATACACCATATTATACAATGCTTATCACAACTTTAATGGAATAAGATACACCTAATTTTTCCAGTATAGCCTTCTATTACACTTGGTTTCTGCATTACTAAAGTAAAATCCAACAACTGCCTGGTATAAATAGCTGTTTCGCTTTAATAAGCCATGTGCACTTCTTTCTATACACACAGATCACAGGAATAAATTCTGGTAAGCAGATCTAGGTAGTGTACCTACCAATAAACTGAGGAGGATTCGGATCTTTAAGGCTGGTGCTTTGACAGTTCTCATACTCCCTAACATGCACCCAGCTCCCAAAGTGTCAGGGCTGCTTCTGATGCTGCTGTGGCTTCTGAATTAGATGCCCTTGCCTGAGAAGGGGTGTTGCTAGGCAGGCTGATCCTGGCAACTGCAGCTGCTGCTGCTGTTCTGTCTCTTCCTTCCCTCTTCTCCCCTACCCCACTTCATGGTGCAGAACGGAAACAGCACCTCTGTAACTCTGCTGAACCTCTCGGAAGGTCCCCACTTGTTTTAGGAGCAGCCCTGCTCTCAGACTGCAGAAATTTGTTCCCCTTTCAGCTCAAAACTGGAAAAGTAATGGGGGAATTAATTGCACTGCCTTGTCACACATGGGCAGCATCTGAGCCTTAGACAGATGCATAGATGCTGTGAAAATAAACACAGAGACACAGCTGGGCCTGGGGGAGGAGAGGAATAGAAATTCCAAGGCAAGAAATTGTCATCTATGTAAGGTAAACCGTAAGACTAGAGGCTGAGTTGATGATCTCCTGCATTTCCTTCCAAACTGAATTTTATGAGACACTATGACTTCAATTTCTCAGTCCCTGCAGGTGTAGAACAACTTCTACCCACATGTTCTGCTCCATACACAGGTGAAACAGACCTCCGTGTAGCCATGCTGGTAAAATAAAGACATAGATGTGTCCATGACTATTTAAGTTTGCCGAAGCCACCACCAACACGAGTTGTCAGTTATGATTCAGCTCTCCTGAATATTTCCTTATTTTCTCTTGAATTCTGGCTCTCAGCCCCTGATATTAACAATCTTAGTCAAGATGCTGGGACTTAAATATTTATTACATCAAAATTGCATGAAAAAAAATGCAATGTGTGTCCAACTAAACTTGAAAGGTCTCCGGATGGAGTAAAATATCTGTTTGAATTAACTCATAAAAGAGATATTTGTATAAACTACTACGTTTTAGTTTTGTCTTCCTGTGCTTCACATTTCACCAAAATCATGGGTTTCACTGTGTAGAAGTCTTTTAGAGAATTTCAGCATGCCAATTTTGGGGAGGTTTTTCATTCCATTATCTGCTTAAAAGAATCCTACGTATATTAACATCTTGAAGAGGGTTTACTGATGATGTGTTTTAGGATATCTTGTGCTTAATGAGGAATTTGCTGGCAGGGAAGCTAAGGATTACAACTTATTAGACACTACAGCAGCCAAAAGATTACCAGACTGATCCTATTTTCTTTTATAGGACTGTCAAATATTCACAAGACATTAATATCATGATTCAAGGACCGTAAATATCATACATTACCTTTATAGCTACTTGTCCACCACCAAGTTCAGAATTCCTGGAGAGTGGCCGCATATGGGAATGGCTAAATGGATGGGTAGGAATGGCTACTGCTTATCTGATGTACCAAACTATCTAAGCTATTTGAGAAGCACATTACCACTTCTGCATTTAAGTGCTGGAAATTTTAAAAAGAAAATCAGTAAGGACTTTTTTGTAATATTAATATATATGAACCTTAGCTAAAAGAAAGGATTGACAGCTCAGTGAGTAATATATTTTTCAGGTCTATCTACAACTCTCTGTATATAAAGGAAATCAGAAACAAATATAAAAAAGTGAGATGTCATCTCAAACCTAATACTATTTGCTTTATATTTGCTTCTTTTCACATTTGTAAGCTATATGCAGTTACAAAATTTGCATTAACATCTTAATTTTACCACAAATGAGTTTGTTATCACACTCAGACCCAATGTACCATAGATTACTTACTGCCACTTGACTTGCTAAGTGAAATAACCAGTTCTTTGGCTTCTTCTTTTATAAGGATCTCTTAATCTGAAAAAAACTCCAGGTAATTTCTACTTACTGAAATTAAGTTTATCAAATCACTTTATGTTTACAGACATATTTCTGTTGTGTTGGTTGTGCTCAGATGGTTCCTTAATCTACATCATTTCCATTTCATTACTTAACTCAATAATAACTTCTACCATGAAAGAAACAGAGTGAAAATAAAGATTTTTTTAAAAAAAAAATGTGAGTACCATAAGTGTAGATTTTGTTAAAAACATGTATTCTTATCAATTTCAATCCTGATATAATTAAAGTATAAATAGATGATACTTGCAGCAAATGATAGCAATGGATACAATGTTGCTGAACAAGGGCTGCTAACTATGTGCTTTCAAGTAGTTTAGGAAAGCAATACTGAGCAATAAACTAAAACAAAAATTACTGTGATGAAAACTTTAGATATCCTTGAAAATACTTATTTATTCTGACATTCAAACTTTCCAGATGATTCTTGTCTTGATAACAAGCTGAAGACACTTATCAAAAAAAAAAAATAATAATAATAAAAAAAAAAAGTGCCACCATTTATCAGGACTGTGTTGTAATTTGTGAAATCAGTAGCTAAAGCTTAAGTTCTTGACTTATAAATCTCTGCTATGCAGAGCATGCTTATCCTGCCACGGGTTGGCATCCTGCTCAATGCTACACTGCTCCCGGCTCCTAGTATCCACAGAGATGTAAGATTACCCATACTATTCTCATTTTACAGTGAGAGCTCCAAAATCATTTTAAACAACTCAGAGTCTAAATGCTGTTGTTACTGGGACCGTAACAGACCAGGAACGCTTCCTCTACTGGCGGCGCTTGGAGGGCATCGCCAGCACACTCTGACACTGCTCTCTAGTGGTTTCCTTGCCGAACAACGCCAGGCAGGTTCCCCACCGCGCTCCGCCTGGGTTAATAAGGCAAGACTCCCCTTGAGGCACAAGCTGCCACAAAGGGAGTACGAAGCAGCAGCGTAGCAGAGAACTCGCCTGGTGTCAGGTTCTCACCTTTGAAGGCAGCAGTGATGCACCGGACAGCCACAAGAAATTCCCAGGGCGCTGGTGTGGCCACAGTACCACAGCACAGCAAGGGATCACACCTTCACTGGATCCCCCTAACCATTTTTTTACGCGTTTTTAGCCTGCAGAAAGAGCTTTGATGTTCTATGGAATGCAACTTGACAGATTAAGGATGTTGATTTTTGTCTTGTAAATGCCCATTGACACAAATAATTGTGTGTGTCAAAAGAGGTCTTCCAGCATTTGCTTCTTGTGTGCCATGGCGCTGGTCCTCTAAGCTTTCTCTTGCTCATGAAATGAACTGGACAACTGGATCAAAAGTCTCCCTAGCTGAAAATGTTGGTGGTTTTAGTTGTTTGATATAATGTATGACTGAAAACCTAAAGAGGCTGGATAAGAAAAATTGAACTCTCAATTCTTAGAAAAACCAACAAGAATTTCACTGTCAAAGTGATCCAGGTTAAACTTTAGAAAATCCTAGCTTAAGTGCACAACTTCATAGAGATTTCTGCATAAGGGATTTTCCTAAATAAATTTTGAGATTCTGTTACTGTAATGTACCAGTTGTACATTACAGTAACAGAATCTGTAGTTGTTCAAAGGGCATTCAGCAAGTCTGAGAATGTGAGAATGAATTTAATTTTGACAGGAGGACTGGCTGAGAGGCTTAAGAAAAGTTGGTCCTGGTTCAGCACGGAATAATTTGAGTTTTTCTGTTTGGGAAGAAACTGGACAGAATATCCCTGATATTCTCAAATGCCTCCCCTCTTTCAGTCCTTGCACACAGGCAGAAATATTACAGATGTCTGCAGTGCCTAAGAACAGAATCCTTGGCTGTTCATAAGATCTCCTATGGAGCATCTGCATAGCAGTGACAGATAGCATTAAGGGACAATTCTGTTCTTAACATACACCATGCTCCTAAGGTCCACTGGTCATTCCACTGATACCAATGGCATTCAGTTGAAATCTTCATTTTGCCTTATTGAGTTTTTCCTGTCCTCCTTGCTTCTCACTTGTTCCTATTTCTAGAACTCTTCAGTGATTTTCTGAACCCTATATTTTTATGTACATTATCACTGCACATTTATTGGCATTGCACACACCCCTTTTCTCCCCCAAAAAGACACTCTCATAAGCCATGGTTGCTACCACATTTCTATGGTCTCATGTAATCAGAAATTCCTAAGCAACATTGAGACATCACTGAGACAGGGTGTCTCTTAAACAGAGGAACTGTCAGCCTTTTTGATCACCTCTTTGGACTAAGCCAAAAAAAACCCCAGAGACCCAAGCTCTTTCCTCTCCTCAAGTCATGATCTGATCTTTCCTTTATCTGTAAGGCTAGAGAGATGTTTGCCTAACCTGTTTTTAATGACCTTCTGTACTGGAGCCTCTATCCCTTCCTTTGTGGTCTAATACAAGGTTTCACTACTCTTCCTTGTCAGAGAGTTTCTCTATCGCCCCACCAGCTTCTATCTTGTTTCAATTTCGGGTCAACATTTATCCCAGCTACACAGAGAACAGTTAGCTAGTTTTTACATGCTTCAAGTCCCCACCCTTCTGGTTTCTGCCAGTTACTATGTATCAAAATGTTTTACACAAATGTATTCTCACATTTCTTCACAGGGAAACAGGATCATTCTAGTTTTAGCAACACAATACACGAATAGAGATTAAAAAAAAAAAAAAAAGGAAGGGAAG
>JAWWES010000094.1:22257021-22292948 GCA_035583135.1 Lophotriccus pileatus | reverse complement strand
AGGGAAGGGAAGGGAAGGGAAGGGAAGGGAAGGGAAGGGAAGGGAAGGGAAGGGAAGGGAAGGGAAGGGAAGGGAATAATCTGTTTTAATAGTAGGAATGAACATTTTTTCCTTGGATCTTTATATACAAACAAGTGATCCCGAATACAGCCCAGGACCATAATCATGAAACCACTCTCACTGAGTAATTAAAATAAATAGCACAATGCCACAGTTCCAGAAAGAAGTAAAATGAAGTCTTTCTTCAACATCACAGTCTTTCTGTGGATAGAAGACTTTGTCTCAATGAGCCTTTTAAATCTGTGCTTCAAGTGGAGTGAACTTGGCAAATATCCATTTTGGCATAATGCCATTTTGTTGACTGTTTTGTGGCTGATTAGTCATCAGAACTTGTGGGAGATGCTTAGGATTTCTGTGTGCTATTGAACCTGAAAAATTCCTCTGCCATTCAGGACTCTCTGGTTCTTTGGGTACATTATTTTCTCTGCTGAAGTCAGACATGCCTTACTTCTGTCAGAAGGCACTGGGAAGCCAGCAGCTTTCTTTTACTGGGATGTTTAGCATCCAAACAGAGATCCACCTACCATTTACACTGTAGCTTCAACACAAGAAATAGTGGCTCAAATGCTGACAGAAGAGACAGAAAAGAAAACTGGTTTAAATTCAAAACCCAAATACCTGATGTGCCATACCTGTTAGGATAAAGTAAGGTATCCTTTTGTAGCCATATGCAACTATCATGTACTTTAGGGCTCAACCTCTCTTTGACTGAAATCCCTGGAACATGTTTTTGCTTTTTCCAATGATGTGCCAGAACGGAAAACTTGAGAACTTACTTCAGGGAGAAATGTGGGCATAGTAAGAAGGTATTTATAAAGAGGACTTTCTTCCCCCCTTATTTCAATTTCTGTATTGTCTAGGTCTACCGCTAATTGCTTTTTCTCCTGATATCTCTCTCCCTTCAGAGAGTACACTCCAGAGTACTACCCTTAATGATTTCTAGGGCAGTCTGGTTAGCAAGAAGCATGGGGTGTCAAATGATTCTACCATAATTTCAGTATTCTGCTCTGTCAATTATTAGTTAGGAGTTGAGCTGTGTCTTCTAATCTTACTTCCTTATACTTCCCTTATAATCCAGTTCCCATATAATAATTCCCTGGTTTTCAAAATTTCAAAAGAAAAGGTTTCCCAAAGGCATAAATAGCAGCCAGAGGCCTGATGGCCATGAATCTCCCTATGGCTTGCTGACACTTAGTTCTTGAAAAAAATCTCTCTTTTTTGTGTATTATGTGTACTGTTAGTACTAAAAGGAAACATCACAGTGCTGACATGGGCCATAAGGACCCTGAGTATACTCCTCCCTCATGGGAGTTTTCTGCCCGGTCTCAGGGCCAACACTGACAGTGCAGCTTTCCTGCCTTTAAGCTATGTGAAGGAAAACTATGTGCAGAAAAAGCCTTTGCAGGGACTCCTTACCTTTCTCCAGGACCTGGTTTTAGGGTGGGCTTTCACTCTTGTTTTATGCCAGAGCTATGTTGCAGCTATGCCCAGACTTGGCCAGATACCCTGTTGATCTTAATCCTGACCCTGACCATACGGATTTGACTTCCTGGCTTGACCTTGGACTTGTCTCATTACCCTGTATTCGTCTCTTCATCCCCATTTCTTGCTGGCCCTGTATGCTATCTACAGACCTGCCATGATTGCCCTTCTCAAGCACTGTAGACCTGAGCTCTGTTAGGAGTGATGCTACTTTGCCTGCCTTGCTGTCACCCTGGATCTCCCTCCCTTGTGGAACACTCT
This sequence comes from Lophotriccus pileatus, assembly GCA_035583135.1. NCBI lineage: Eukaryota > Metazoa > Chordata > Aves > Passeriformes > Tyrannidae > Lophotriccus > Lophotriccus pileatus. Next base: position 22,291,145 of record JAWWES010000094.1, on the reverse strand, counting down.
GTCCGTGCTTGCTGACAAGGATACCTTAGCTGTAATGATGCAGGGGAAAAAAAAAAAAAAAAAAAAACAAAACACAAAAAACCAACCAAACAAACCAAACCAAACCAAACCAAACCAAAAAACCAAAACCAAACAAACAAAAACAACCCAACCCAAAAAAAAATATAAAAAAACAACACTGAGTTTGGAAGCAAGTATGCAATGAGGCATAATTCTATCCAGAAAGGAAAATGTAAATGCTTTGCTCAAAACCTCACAGAGATAACCCTCAACAGTGTCTTCTGCTAAACTGTCTCTAATTGAAAGTATGGATTTTTGTAAAGGAGTTACTCTTTACAAACAAAAAACCCTACTCTCACAGTAAGTAGAAAATTATAAGGACAAGACAGAATTCGATGTATAGTTAACTTGGAACACAGATTTATCACTCTCTTGGGATTATCTGTGGCTTCTACAGTATTTTAAAATGAATAATGTTATAACTGATTTAGTTTCATTTCCAAGTGCACCCATATTTCAAAGTATCTGCTTCAGACAGGCTGTGGGTTTAGTATTTTGTTTGTTTGTTTGTTTGTTTTTTTAACAGGTATATAGTAATTTTTAGGTTTTTAACACTGATAGGTTTTTGTTAATGCTTGACCGTGATCAAGTGTTGCATTAGTTCGTAATATAACTCTTTCCCTAGTCACAAAAAGAAGAGGCATGACTTCTGCTCATGCCCCAGGTACTTATTCCATTAAGAGGAGATGACCTTTCACTTGTATATATTTGTGTCTGTTTGTGTATATACTCTCTGTAGTTCACTGGGAAGGAAAACCCCACCTTATTAGTGTCTTTATATCCCATGGAAGCTTCATAAGCTGCTCCATACTTGATGAGAAAATTTAGAGATTCGAGTAACTAATTTGGACTAACAATACAAAAAATTCTTAGCCCTCCAAGCATGAAGTAGGAAAAATCTCCTACCATCATCAGACAACTGGGGGTTAAAGAACCAGGCTATCTGCAGAAAGGATAGATAAACTAGGTATGTTGTATTGGGAAAACCAGGAAAGAAATTGCTCTTATCTCATCTCCTGGAGAAAATGTTGCTTCCCAGGGATCATGAGACTTATTCACTCCTGTTTTGCAAATAAACAGCTATGCTGTAAGGATTGTTTTTTATGGACCCTGAAATGAGATGCATGCTGGTGTGTTCTGCATTTAAGGAGGGATGGAGTGCATGAGAACCTGAGTGTCCAGGGTACTGGTGTGCTTCTGTGCTGGTGAGAAAGGGATACCATTTAAAATGGTCTCTTGTGACAAACTCATTAGCACATTGCAGTAACTTGTGAGGACTGTTACAGAATATCTTACAGTCTTCTTTTTCCCTTCTCACATGAGCAAAAGGATGTTTTTCATCCATGGCTTGGCTATTTCTGATACTAGGTAGGACATGTTTCAGGCATTGTCTGTGCTTCATGCAGGGTTTATGAAAAGACTATTTTTACCACATGGTTATTAGCAACTCTCACCAGTCCTCCTGCCTCACTCAGGGTCAGATTGTCCCCTGAAAGTGTGCCCTGGTTATGTAAGAGATATAAATTGAAATTCCCTTGGGAAGCTGTGGCTAGCATAAAGCTGAAGAGAATATTACTTGTGTGGGTTCAGTTAAGCACAAGTGGATCATTCTCTTAAATAACTCAGTGCTTATTTTTGTTTCCTCTGAGGTACAGAGGTTTGATAGTGGTTTAATAAATACCCAGTGCATAAGTTTCATTCTTAAACCAATGTACACCTTGTTCTGCTTCAACCCCTCCCCCTGCCAAAAGCTCAAGTTAGTGAGCTTTTATGAAATAGCTACATCTCTGTGTACTATGACTGGGATCATGATGACTAGGATCAAAACCTGATCTTTCTAGTTCCACAAAAAGGATTCCCTTATCTGTTAATGAAGTCTGAGATTACTTTCACTTTCAACCGTGACCCATCATTAGCAGCACCATTTTACTGCATTACTCTATGTGCACAGCATACAGTAAGTGGGCCAGATTCTAACCTTCTCAAGAAGCAACACTTCTCACCCTAATTCCATCTGCTTGGGAGGTACTTTTCTTTAAAAAAGAAGTCACAATATGCAAGAGAAGCATATACTATACTCACAAAATATATGCAGTATTGTAATGTATGTACTATAACTGTGCACAGAAACCTGGGTTAACAAGCTTTGTGAAGTCTGCCCAGCAAAAGTTTTAAAAGTATAAATGTATAGCCGGGGGAGGAGGGGGGGAGGGGAAGAAAAGAAAAACAAAAGAAAAGGAAAAAAAAAAAAAAGAGAGGGAAAGAAAGAAAATTAGAGTTGTCTGGACTTGCATGACCAAAAATTCCACAGGCTATATGCATTTGAGGAGAATTTAAGTAGCAAAAATATTTGTGGTTAAAGAGTATCCAGGACCACAAGCAAAGTAAGGAACAGCAGCTAGGATCAAAGACCAGAGTTGTGAGGACAAAGATTTACATGGCTTCTCACAGTAGGAAAGCTCTTGTACCTCTGTGTTGAACAAATGTGTTTTACTGGATTTCTGGGATGTGACCTTGATGGAATACAGGCATACTCCAAGTGCTCTGTTCTTCTGTCTTCTCTTTCCTGATCAAAAACACCGATTTGATATGAAACTAGCTGAAAGAGAATAGATTTTCTGAATGCACAATGGCCTTTTGATTTCATAAGTACAGGAGATGGCAATGAAAATTTGCACCTGACAGGCAAGCAAAGGAGTAGGTAGAGAGGTAGAGTTCACTGGCCCTCCTGACAAAGGGTGTCAGTCAACAGTTTGGTCTGCATTAGTTGCGAGGGATAGAAGGACTTTAAGGGAAAAATGAGTCTTGATTCCTAGGAAAGAATAGAGAAGTGCTATTCAGAATTCTGAGATATATATATATTTATTCTTTGTTAGATGTATGAAATGAAAAATTACAGGAGCCAAGCACATCTGGACGTACCTTGTGATGCCACTGAGCTCATCTTCTCTGCCTCATATGAGAACTGCCATCAATATTTTTTACTGCTGCCTTCTGTAGTGAACTCAGTCTCTCATTGTCTTTAGGACATGCTGAAAGAATTCCCTTATCTGAGATCTACAACAGATAGTGAAAAAGACACTTGTTGATACAATAGAAGTTTCAGCTCCCAGGGCAGACTGTCAGAATTCAAGCAAGCTTGTATTATTTAAGTGTGTTTTAAGCAATGCCATGCAAATTATATTTTCTTATGGGTAAAAGAAATTCTAGTCACACATTTAATCTTTATTTTTTCATCTGTGCTTAAAATTCACAACTCTGCTTGTAGTCTGTATCCTTACTGAAGGATCAGTAGAAAGATCCAGATTCACACCAGAGACATTTAGACCTTAACAGCAAAAAAGCAGTGCAAGTTTTTCCATGATGCATAGGCAAAAATCAAACCTCGAAACAACTATGATAATGACCATGCATGGTTAATAACAGTGGAAATTCTAGTAATGCAACATTTTTAGAGATATAATTTCATCAATTTTCTGTAATAATTTTTTGAAAGCCCAGAAACTCTTATTTAGCCAGAGTAAGTGTAACTTTTGTTAACATATTCATTTTCTTTCATGGTATTTTCATTGGCCAAGATGTTGCTATTCTATAAATATTTACTTTTAGTTAATTTAAGAATAAACTTGTTTAACATCTTCAGTTGTACCATGGCAGGGATTACAAATATAATTCTGTATATCAAACATTCATTTACTGTTGCTGTAGAACCTCAGTTCTGCCTTGGTGGTGAATCATCTCTCATTTGTTAAAGGAAGCAATACTGATTCTTGGAGTCACACAAAGAAGCAGCACCAAGAAGATCAATTCTTTAGAAACAAGTTTTTTATTCTATTTATCAAGGTATTTAATGAAAGAAAATTGATAAAAGGAAAAAATTTGTATTACAACAGTAGATCTATAAGATGCAGATAAATCAGAACAAAGAAATTATTATAAACATTTTAATTTCTTTCTATTCAGTACCCAGTATAACCTCTTTGTTTCTTTCCTAAAAAATTACGTTCAAGTGCCAAGTATTCTTAACACAATTTTCAGCTTCTAAGATCTCAATATTGATTCCAAATCAGGTGTCCCAGCTTCCAACTAGGCTGAGAATAGGTGTGAATAGATACCAAGTGTTTATTCTCATCTATTTTCACTTCTTCTTAGAAGCCAATTTTTAGTGCCTGGGAAACACCCTTTTTTTTTCCCTACAAGAAGTCAAACTGCAGCCCTAGACTTCTTCCAGGAGCCCTGTTCAAAAACCTTTCCTCCAGATGTTGTATTATCTTACTAATTTTGTAGCAGTTCTGCATCTTGCTTTTTAAGAAGAAATGATGCATCGTGAGGAGGAATGAATTAAGAAGAAACTTCCTTGTGTTTTATGGGGCTTTACCTGCCACCTCTTTTTGGACGTCCAGTAATGGCTCCAGTGTCACTGTCTCCTTTAAAGATACAAAATAACAAGGGCCCAATTATCTATTTTTGAAGAAATTGGAAGTTCCTCCTTAAACAACTGACTGTATCAGTTAAGAGCAACTGATCCTGCCTTTCAAAACATGTGACTGCTTTTATAATCTTCTGTTTTAAAGCAGGTGGCTCCTAATTACAACTCTCTAGAGCACACAGTTGACTTTGCAGTGCGCAAGACAGAGTTTGTCCTCCAAACAGGATCATAACTTGGTGTTGCCAGACACCCCAGGATTAAAGCAGAAAAGAACCCCAAACTATCCTACAAAAGCAGTTCTTTCCATTAAATGCAGCTCTTGTAAACTTTTATGAGAAAAGTCTAATAAAAAACACACACCAACTTTGTAGTATATAAAAAATGAAATTCATGTAATTCACTGATTCTTTAATCAATATGATGTCCATAGATTCTTAAGAACACTGGGTTGTTCAGAGGTGCAGTTGCATGCTCAATTAAATTACTGGGAAGGAAGTACACGTCCTATAGCCTTTTCTCTTTTACTTACAGTGCTGGCCTAAAAGACATATCACATGCCAACAAAATTAGGAAATGTGTCAACATCAAAAATTTGTTATTAAAGAATTAAGAAAACAAATTATTTGTCTAAACGAAACAAAGTCAGATAAACCAGACTGATATCCAAAAGGCTGCACAAACTCCTGGTAAACTTGTTCCTTGCAAACTAGTTCAAAATTTCTTATTTTCCTACTCCTAAAAGGACAAAAAACAGCAAAGAAAAATATTCAGAAACATGTAAAACATTGAACTTTTTATTTGCTACATCAGACTTTCCAGGGAACGACTAAGGATCACGTTTTAAAAATCTAGAAACACGTGTCAAGAATTTACCAGTCATGTAGCAATCATCCAATTTCCAGGACTGTTTTTTTCTTTGTTTCCTTAGCAGCATTTTTTTTTTTCTGACAGGATGATAGCTAAAATACTCAAATGTAAACAATGGAAGCTACATCTGATATGAGAGCCAGAACTTGGAGTGTTACTGCTCCCTGTTTCCAGAAGTAAATGGTGGTTGTAGAAAATTGCAACAGCCTTCTGCTGGTTACAAACTAAAGCCCACTGTTTGCCATAAAATATTTAATTTAAAGTCATCTATAATCATAGGTGACGTTTCTTTATTCAGATATTGAATTTAGTTTGGTAAAAATAAATATGCAGTTACTTGAAATAGCAATACCACTGTATTTATTTCTGATGGGAGTCAGTTTTGCTTTCAAGGGAAAAGTGTCAGCATCACCAACAACCAGCACGCCTGGAGGTGAAAGTCTGAATGGGGGAAATCCCGCAGGAAGAGTGAGGGATGGATGGCCGGCGTGGCTCTTTTCCTTCCCACAGCCACAGCGTTTCCTCAAGCTAAAGAAGAGAAAGGCTTGTGGAAAAGGCTTCCACCGACGGCTGCCAAGCGGAGAGGGTGACGGGCACGCAGCGTCCTTTCCCGGCGGTTTGTCCAGCCGGGCTCGGGAACGGCTTTTCCCGGCTGGAACAACCCCCACGTTCCGCCGCCAGGTGGCGCCACCCGCCAGAGCAAGGGCCGCCCGCGCGCCGGGCAACATGGCGGCCTGTGGGGGCTCGGCAAGATGGCGGCGGGCGCGGCCGGGGCGGGGGGAGAGCGGCTGCCGCGGCCTCTGCAAAAAACAGGCTCGTCGCCGTCGCCTTCCTGATAGCCTCCTCGCCAGGGCGGCACTTGTCCTTCTGGGAAGCTTAAGCTGTCAGGCAGCCGTGCCTGCAGCTGTCCTCCGTCCGACCCCCCCCCCCACCTCCGCCCTTCCACCCTTATCTGCGGTGTCCTGCCAGCTGCTCAGGTCCCTTTCCTTCCTATGGCGCAGAGCAGAGAAGTGCTAATTGCCTCCGTTTGTAAAGGGGCAGGGTGAGCTGCAGAGAAGCAAAAAGGGGTACTGTGGATGCTCGGTGTGCCCCTGTTCGGCTGGAATTCCGGCTGGCGTGCTCGGGGTGACGCCCACGGCCGCCAGGTCCGCACTCACCTTGGGAACCACCAGAGCATCCCCGCTGGCCAAAGCTGCGCGTGGTCTTGAGTAGGGGATCCAGGCTAACTGCAGAAACCCTGGACTTGATTTACTCACTTGCTTTGGTGCTTTGCAACATAATTCATGACATGCGAAGTCACTCTTCGCTCAGATTAGGTAGCTGCGTAGGTTACATCAGCCAGATGCAAACTGCCGTAAAAACGCCCCATTCAGGAAAAAAAAAAAAAAAAAAAAAAAAAAGGCAAAAGCAGAGGCCATAGGTTCAGAGGTTCTCTTTTTTCATAGAGATTTTTGAGAGTTAGCAACTGCAGAGCTTCCAGTAGACTAAACTAAACAGGAAAAATAATCAGTAAATCAGGAACATGCACTTCATAGGAGACAAATATAGTTCCAATACCAAACTTACAGTAACTTATCCCAGATGGTGTTGCTGAAGTGGAGTAACGTGAACTGACAATAACATCAGTGTCCTCTATCTAGTTCCTTTATAATTTTTTTTTTTTTTTTTTATACTGGAACGTCCATTAGAGAATTCTTTGGCTCTCTATTTTCTGGCCTTTTTCCAGCGTACTGTCCCAAAAAAGAGGATTAATTGCTCAGTAAAGAAGGATCTTAGTTACAATTCCTAAACCTCCCTGAATGGTTGAGTAAAATTCTGCCATGGTTGACTCTCCCACTGCTGTCCCATTGGTGAGCCAGACTGCTCTGGGAACGGGGATTCCTTAGACTAGGGCTGGTGTTAAGTGCTTAGTGTTGTGAGGACAAATTGCTAAGATGGGTTTTACATGTAAAAAACCTCATTAACCCTAAGTGTTGTGGATATATTGCTCTAGGAAACTCCAAAAAATGTTATCAAAATAAATGGGTTTTAATTTAATGAATGGTCTTCAAACACTACAATAACAAAGGGAAAACAAAGGATGATGGGGACTCATTACTAAAAGAGAGGACATAGAAAAGGCAGTTACTGAACGCCTTCTTTCATCAGCCTTCACTGACAAGACCAGCCCTCAGGAATCTCTGAGCCAGGAGACCAGGGTGAAGGAATATTTGGAGAAAGACTTTCTCTTGGTCAAGGAGGATTGGGTTAAAGAATATCTATGTAAACTTGATATCCATGAGTCCATGGGCCCTGATGGGATACATACATGAGTGCTGAGAGAGCTGGAGTACACCATGGCAATGGCTGTTCATGATCATCTTTGAAAGGTAATGGAGATCATGAGAGGTACCTGAGGACTGGAAGAAAGCAAATGTCACCCCAGTCTTCAAAAAGACTCACTCACTTCTGTTCCAGAGTAACAAAGCAGGTCTGTAGGCTGTCATACAAGGGTGAAGAAGATCAGCACATATGGTAAAGCAGGATTTCAGAGCCTGCAGCTGAGCTCCTGAAAGTCTGTAAATCATGACTGCATATACCCTGCTTTTGTATGAAACAGGTAAAACCAATGGAAAGCAATTGCATGAAGGTCTTGGGGGTTAATGTGAAACTGCAGAGCTTTTCTAGCAACTGGATAATGCTTAGCTAGAACAAAGTTTAATAATCTGTTCTGAATAGCAATTTTCACATTCATATATTCTCTGTTTTCAATGCTATATAAATATATTTCTAAACTCCTAGGAATTTCTAGGTTACATGCTGATTATATGAGCACTGAGAAATACGGATTAATAGTTCAAGAAGTTCTAAGTAAACAGTCTTTTTATTATTTGCTGGTAGGTTGTATAAAGTCCCTATATCTTTAGGAGAAACAGATGAATATCAAAGAAGGAGAAAGAGCTAAGCAGCTATGGAAACACAGCTGCCACACTGATATTTCTAATAGCCCACCACACAACAAATGGTTTCAGACTTTATAGTCCTTCAGCATTGCTTGAATTTTATTACAATACAGGCTCAGTTGTTACATAACTTCAGAGATGTGACTAATATGAGTATATTAGGTACAGAACCATTTAGTGCTCCTTGTACTGCACTGGAGAACAAAGTTAAGGAATTTTCTATACCAGGTTGAAACAAAGATTTTATTTTCTGTCTTATAATATGTTTTCTCTGTTGTTAAACCCTGATCACTGGAGTTGTAAGAATAACGTAAAATATAAGGAACTGCCTACTGCACACATTACTAGGCTTCTCCTTGAAAGCCAGCTAACATGCCTGGAATATAAAGAGTCTGCTGTCTGATTGACTAGTGAAAAGAGAAGGAAACTGTTGAGAAATACATCATTTCTGTATCTTAATAGATGCTGCTGGGATAAAGTGCAATAATTCTAAGTGTGACTAAATGTTGTACAAAATATCTTATGGTACAGTTTAGTAAAGAATGTGACAATAGCTTCCCAGTATGTAATTCATGAACATGTGAATTTCTGCTAAATTTATTTTATGATTTCTGACTTACAAAAATGCTGCTTTGAATCTGTTCAAAAAGCTTTTTCAGAAAGTTGATGTTTCGTGTTCAGTTGATCTGTTAATTATGTCTAGAAAATGTCTGCAGTCCCTACATGGATTAGACATTCATGTGTCCATGGAGAGTTGTATTTCAACAGTTGTTTGATTTATACACCCAAGTCCAGTTATAAAAAAACCCACATTAAACTCGGTAAATATGATGAGTTTCTTGGGTGCGAGCAGGTTGACAACTTTGTTACGCTAAGTGGTGGGTTACAATTGCTGGTATGAGCTTCTGCAAGTAGAACTTTCATGGGCATCCAAGTGAAGTCACACATGGTCATATGTTTTATATGTACACATAAAAATTTATGGGTCCATCCTCTTTCTTTCTGAAGTAGGTCAATTGCTTACTCTTTCTTTCCTACCCTTTACCAGGGAGGTGAGGAGAGAAAAAATGTCTTGAACTTATAGTTTTATGTGGGACATGGCTATCTCCTGGGGCAACAGCAGGATGCATTTCCTTGAAAACACTGGTTTCTTGAATGCTACTGTTAAACCGCATCTTTCTCACAAAAATATCCCTTTCCAAGCTTTTGCAATAAATATACAAAAATATAAGAACCCTTGGAGATGGTCCTGTGCAGGGCTAAGGGTTGGACTCAATGATCCGTGTGGGATCCTTCCAACTCAGCAGAATCTGTGATTCTGTGATTGTGTGAAAGCTGTATTTGGATGTTTGAACAAAAGAAACAAACCCCTACAATTGTCATTATCACATCCACTCGAGCCTCTAACCCCATCTTGTTAAAATCTAGTTTTCCCAGCCCCATTCATGTTTCTTTTCTCTTCTAAGCTCAGGGATCTTTCTGTGACCACCAGTGTTATGTCATTTTGAATTCATTGCAAAACTCAGCTGGAGAAAGTAAGGAAGGATAATGAAGCTGTTCTTAACTATATAAGAAGGTGTGAAAAATGTATCAGTGCCTGCTCCGTAAGGCGATGAGGTGATGGCCCTCAAGCTTTCTCTGCAGAACTCCAGGACTTGGAAAGCCTTAGTAAAGGCCATGCTGAGCATGAGCTGAGGCTCCTTCTCACCTCTGAAGACTGAAGTGTAGCATTTAGTGAGGGACATGCTATGGTGTCATACGCACTTGTCACCCAGAATTGCACTCAGCCTGATTGTGGGAAGTTTCTAGCAGTGCTTTTCCTTTACCCAAGTGAAGATACTGTTGTTCATCCTGTGTTGCTGTGTCAAACCTGTCTCCCTAAAAAAGTGAAAACAACAGAACAGTTAAACCATTTTATTAAGCCTGCTTAAACAGGCACAATTAGGTTTACCTGCTCTTCACTGGATCAAGTTAAATCCAGCTGGTGGCTGGTTACTAGTTTTGGGCTCAGTCCTGTTTAATATCTTTACTGATGATCTGGATGACTGAGAGCACCCTCAGTCCTTTTGTAGTTGACACCAAGTTGGGTGAGAGTGCTCATCTGCTGGAGGGCAGCAAGGCTATGCAGAGGGATCTGGACAGGCTGAATAGGTGGGCCAAGGTCAGTTGTATGAGGTTCTACAAGGCCAAGTGCCAGGTCCTGCACTTCGGTCACAACAACCCCAGGCAGCATTACAGGGTGGGGGAAGAGTGGCTGGAAAGCTGCCCAGAAGAAAAGGACCTGAGTGTACTGTTTGACAGTGGCTGAACATGAGCCAGCAGTGTGCCCAGGTGGCCAAGAAGGCCAATGACGTGCTGGCCAGCAGGAGCAGGGCAGTGATTGTGCCCCTGTACTCAGCACTGGTGAGGTTGCACGTCGAGTTCTGGGCCCCTTATTGCAAGAAAGACACTGAGGTTCTGGAGTGTGTCTGGAGAAGGATAATGAAACTTGTGAAGGCTGTAGAGAGTAAGTTCTATGAGGAGCAGCTGAGGCAGCTGAGGATTTTTAGCCTGGAGAAAAGGAGACTGTGTAGACGCTCCACAACTACCTGAAAGGAGGTTGTAGCAAGGTGGGGGTTGGTCTCTTGTCCCAGGTGACAAGTAATAGGACAACAGGAAATGGCCTCAGGTTGCATCAGGGGAGGATTAGATTGCATATTTGGAGAAGTTTCTTCACTGAAAGGGTAGTCAAGCATTGGAAAAGGCTTGGAACAGGGAAGTGGCTGAGTCACTATGCCTAGAAGTATGTATAAGATATATATATATGAGGGGCTTTGGTGTTTATTGGAGAAGATGGCACTGTTAGGTTAAGAGTTGGACTCATTGACCTTAGACATCTTTTCTAACCTTGGGGAATCTGTGACTCTATAAAAGGAGTGAGAGACAGAAGTTAAACTAGCATCTGAGTTAGATGGTGCATAGTGAACATAGGACATAGTGAACAAAATAGATCATTAGGTACTTAATTTAAAACTACAAGGATTCAAATAGCTTAGGCTAACAAAGACAGCAGGGTACACTTACATGAAAACATTCATAATCAGATTTTCCAAGACTGACTGTGTATTGACAAGCTGTGCCAAAAGAATGTATTGTAAACATGAAAACATCTGGTCTCATCCTTGAATAATGTTTAATATAGTGGAATTTATAATTCTGAAAACTGGTCAAATGAGGAAAAAATATACTTTATTTTGTTGCTTAGCCAGCTAAATAAAAACCTAATCCTTGTCTGAGAAAGGTGTGATTCCTTTAGCTATACATAGAAAGGGATAAAACACAGATTGGTGAAGTAGGTGTTATGATCTACTGTAACGGAGTTTTGAGTGTTAGCCTTTTTCCTGCAATGAACATAGGGGTTATTGTGTTCTTTCTTATGGAAATAAATTGGAACACTGTATTTAATTGAGCTGAGTCAAACATGAGCAAGTGTGCAAGTTCTTCTTTAAAAGGTGTGAGTAGATAGAGGTGGATGTTTCAAGCTCTAAAAAAGTCTCATCTTGTAAACTGTGCTCTCCCATCATTCTCTAACTCAACAGAACCATCCAGTTTTACATTCTTTTGCTAGGCAGAATAAAGTGATAGTTATTTCTGGTTTTTCCTCTGTTTTGGTGTAAAGCTGAGGTATTTCAGAATTTGACAACTTTTGTTAAGACAGGAGCATCAGTGAAGTTTGCAGGGTTTATTCTTCTGAGTTTTGTGATTTTGTTTTTTGCATTGTTGCTTTAGTAAAGATTCCAGTTGAGTGAAGTATGTGTTTACATTTATGAATAAGCGACCTTGAGGTATTAGAATTTCAAACTAATACATTCTTGAAAGGTTTACTTTGGGATAGATATCTAAAAAGCAAAAATTTTGGGGCAAAGTTGTTAGAAATAAACCAAAAGATATTTATAGCAAAAGCCCATGCTGGTAATGGCCTGCAGAAGCGTTGTTGTTTGGTGAAGCCTGGCTCAGGTCTGTAGCAACCAAAAGATGATGCTGTAGCTGGATGGAGAAGTCCCTATCACAGAACCCTGGAATCTGCTACTTCAGTTGCCCACTATAACAGAGAGGGCAAAGCATCACCTTGAATGAGCTGCTTTCCCACAGTCCTAGGTCAGAGTGGCAGCACGGACATCAGAGGAAGTTCAGTCTTCTGGGGGTCATGTGCATGCATGCCCAAGACTGCTCAACCCAAATTTGTTGAGGACCAAAGGAAAGCTCTTTTTCAGAGTTACTACTGCTAGCATGTTTCTCCAAGATTTTTTCCCTGTGCTCTTTCCATACATTATTCTACTGACTCCTGTATTTCTGCTGCAAAGCCAGCTGTGTTCCCTGCTTAAGGTTGCAACTCTATGCTACCATTTAAGTCCTTCATAAACAAGACTATGTCTGTTTCTTTCTCTTCCCCCATGCCTCCTAGTCCTCTCAGAAAATACAGTTTCCTTGTTCTTTTGACTGCTCCTTTATCTGAAGGGGGTAGGCTTTCGATTGCTTCTTGTAATGGAAAGGAGCTGTTGTGTGTTAAATGTTTTCTTGACTCTTCTCTTGACTCTGTAAGTGGAGGTTTTTCAGGTGACATTTACAGGCTAAGTGGGCTTCAAAGAGGTGAAAAAAATCTTGCAGGTTTTTTTGTCGCCGCATCCACAGAAGTGGTGAATGTGTAGAGGTTTCTCCTGCAGTTTTCTTAAACATCTCCAAGGTTCAGCTGTCCACATGGTAATCCCTGATTCCTTCGAGTTCTTTAAGACACTGAGACTGTTTATTTTCTGTACTTTGCCCTTGCTAGGTAAAACGTTTTTCATTTTATTTCATAGCTTGATTGATTTTCTGTGACTGTGCAGGTGTTGTTTGAATAAATCAACTGCTGCAGATTAAGAAAAATTGTTTTGCAACAACTGTATGTGTTCTGTGACAAATAATGGACTAAAACCATTTTTTCTATTCTCACTTATACTTCAGAGCTTTTCTTAGAATATTAATTGGAGTACGTGTGTAGGCCTAAGATAATCCACTCCTCATAGCCTAGTACCAAGAACAAAGTTCAGGAACTGTGTTGTCTTGAGTTGAATACCTTCTTATGTAAAGAATAAAATGGAGTATGGCATAAGTGTGAGCTAGGGATAGGACTACAAGCTCAACAAATCCTCTAACTCAGGGAGAGACTACTGCAGAAAACTTGATATCCTGGTATGGGAAACTAGACAGAACCAGAGGGGGTTGAATGTCTCTGCTCTGCCTAGCTCTTGGTAGAACATAAACTATTGCACTTAAATGCTCCTGCACCTATTTGTTTCTTGCTGCAACAAATGGCCTTATTGAATGCCAACCTGAATCAAGAAGAGTTGAAACAAAACTTTTTGCATTAATTTTTAGAAATAAATCACAGTCTTTACTGCGGTCTTAGTTGACACAGTATGGGAGATGCATCAAAGATTTGTTTCAAAATGAAGCACTTCTTTAAAGAAAAAAAAACAAACAACAAAATAAACCCAAACCAATGAATGAACAAACCGAAAAATATCACAAAAAAACCCACAAAAACAAACAAACAAACAAACAACAACAACAAAAACAACCAAAAAAAACCAAGCATGACATCTTTTAAAAACCACTGGATGTCAGTATTGTCTTATTATGTCAGTATCATTTCACTGCATTTCTCTTATATTTGAATTGTTGTTATTTGCCCTTAGCAATGACAAAGGTTCTTCCAAATAGTAGTTTGCCCCTTGCATGTGGAAAAGATGCATGCTACTGAGCTGGGAGACCCTTTATGTTTACTTTACTTGCACATCTGGAGCCATCAGGAGGTCCCTTTTTTAAACCCCCTGTTTCTGTGATGTCTTCTTGATAACAAGCATCCCAAATGACTGTTAATGCCTCAGGCACTGCTTTTGACTGCTGTACACCCTGAGAGTGATGCTCCCACCCAGCAGTTGAGATTCCTGCATCCAGGTAGAGCAGGATGGTCAGGCTGGCCTCCTACCACCTCCGTAACCAGTGCCCAAAGTAAAATGCCTATCTGGCTGCATCCAGGCTGCTATAAGGTACTTGAGAGACAGACTTATATTGCTTTTTATTGCCTATTGTTTGCTTTTCCTTCCACAGCTTGTACTGAATCAATGCTTGTACTGCATAATATTACAAAGCCTTCTTACAGTTCAACACTGATGTGGGTTTTTTTAAACCTGTGTGACAGAGTGACTGTAAAATGGTACCACAATTGAAGTTCCTGTGACATGAAGTTGGTAACATCTCTTTTGTTCTGTCTTGAGAATGGTGTTTAAAGCTTTCAGTGCTTGTATTCAGTGTTATATTTTTCCAAATGTTACCAGTACTTCAAGGAAAAAGCTCTACTAGTTTATTAACCTGGGGATTGGGTTCAGTGAAGTAGCTCTGTGTCTCACTGTTTAGCTGGTCTATGTATCATTCTTCTGGATGCTTTTTCATTTAATTCTTGCATAACTGTGTTGTTGATGTTGGGCACACTGAAGTTTTGATGAAAACAGCTGAGCTAGGTAATCAAGGAAGTCCTACAGAAACTGCATACCTGCATTTGCAGTTAGTAATTAATTTAATTACTGACAGCAAATTTAAGGGGTCAATAGCAGGTTTTTTTGCTTGTAGACAGCAAGCTGTAACTAATGTACTCAGTGACTCCAGGAATGTGAGAAGCTTGTTTATTAATATTCAACAGCTGAAAACAATCTATATCTAGACCTAACTAAATTTCAATCTATAAACAATCTATATCTAGACCTAACTAAATTTCCTCTTCTTGCCAAAACTCCAAGTTGCTAGATCTTTTCTGCAGGTCAGTTTAGTATGTATGCTGTAAATATATCTAGAACACCCTAAAAATACAGTGTTAATAATTAGGACAGATTTTCTTCTGTGGCACCATGCTATGCAATGCAACAGTATGGAGCTAAATTTCGCAAGAAAGTTTTGGTTTAGAACCACAGCTTTTCTGATTCTAAGTGTAAACCATTAATGTATTCCCCTCATTGCTGAATTTCACAAAAATTTGTATTCTCATTCCTCTGTAGAAATTTCAGTTCATTCCACTGTGACTGTTTGCTATGTGATATTCAATTATGATCTTATTTCTGGGTAAAATTTAAGAAGATAGTTCACATGGTGGATTAAGTCATGCCATTATGGAAGAAAGTTTCTATATTTAGAAGGAAGTTAGTGCACAGTAGAACAGAGTAGAGAAACAAATGCATAGTAACTCAAGTACACTTGAGGATGCAACTCCTTAACTGTTACTGTAAAGAAGTTCGTTAAGAAATAATTATTGCTTTTATTTTTTTTTAATTCATGGTCAAAATATTTATTCATTACTATATTTTATGGTTTCCACCCCCTAAAATTCATTATTCAAATGTGTCTACTATCATGGCTGTGTTACAGACATTTTCCCTGGCAGTCCTCTGTACACAGCTGAAATGACAGGAGCTGTGTTCGTGTGGATTCTTGCAGAGATGGTGAAACACAGATTTTGAGTTTTCGAACTGAATCATTTTCCTCTCCCTCAGCAATCTCTTGAGTGTCAGGTCCTGTCTGACTCCCATTTATGATAATTCAGTTTCCAGTAGAAGTCTCTTGCCACCTCATCTTGTAAGTCAGATTTAACTCTTGACACTTGCCTGCCATCTGGTTCTAGTGGCTTGTCACAGAATCACAGAATGGGTGAGGTTGGAAGGGACCACAGTGGGTTGTCTGGTCCAACCTCTCTGCTCAAGCAGGGTCTCCCTGGAGCACATTGCACATGATTGTATCTAGCGAAAGAGATTCCACGTGGGAGTCTCATCTTCCCTCACTGCTCATAGCAGAATGCTTTAATCTCTTCCTCAAGTGCAGGGGGCCTACGTGCCAAGCGTATCTTCAGTGATGGCTCCCTGCCCAGGGTCCCATATGGCAGAACAGTTGCTTTCCAAGCTGCTGCCCAGGAGCACCTGCAGAAATAGCACAGCTTCTTTAAGTGATGGTGGGAGGGCCTGGAAATGTGGTCCCGTGCTTGGGATGATCAGACTTGCTGAGTGCAATGCACTTGCCAATGCACCAGAGCCTCCTGTAGAAATGTGCCACCTGCTTCCTGCTCCGGCATGCCACTGCCATGGCATGGGCTGGGGTGTTAATGTCAGAGGCATGACAGAAAACTCACCCAGCAGCTGCTGCCTTGTGCGGGGTGGGACGAAGAGGGGACTATCTAGGTTCATTTTCAGCCTGTGTCACAGGACTGCTGGACAAGAGGCAGCAGAGTTCAGTTGTTACAGAGCAGTGATCCCTAATTACCCAGTCATGGGCTCATGCTGAAGTGTATCCAGAGAACATTTAAAATTGAACTTATGGATGACATTGAGAGCCAGAGAGTAACACTGGCTCAGCAAAGACCTAAAGAATTGTCTTGAAGTTGGTCTTAAAGATCTAATGTCCTGTCAACGGGAGCTAATGGAACTCTATGGATGTGTCTGCAGAGGTTGTTGTCCAAGTGCAAAAGTATGAGCAGCTGTGAAGCTGGTTCAGTGAGACAGGAAATGAAGATTAAGACTTTTTTTTCCCGCCTGAAAAGTGGAAGAATAGCAGCCCAAAAGTATATTTGCACAAGTTTCAACCATGCAAAATTCCTCTGGAGACTATGCAGATGTTACTCTTTGTATTTTTAGTAGCATTTTATTTGTTAATTTGCTTTGCAGAAGTGTGTCAACTGAAAGAAGGAATAGGGCTGTTCTTTTTATTATCATTGTAACCTAAAGAGATCTCAGAGAAAAAACTCCAGGCCAGTTTAGTGTATCAGATAAGATAAAAAGAGCAGGTCATTTAATCAGGCCTCAGGCCCAGGGGAATATACACAATGTGCATACACCCAGGCAATGTTTCTATAATTTCATAAGGTCTGTCCAATCCCAGATCTACCTACCCCTGGTTCTGCCCCGTTCTGCCCTCTGACACAACCCTTTGGGAACTGAGTCTGGGTTCTTTGGGACCCCTTCTTCCTCATCTTTGTCTTCTTCACAGCATGTACAGTCCTTAGAGCTCCATGGATTTGTGTTAAACATCAGCTTTAATTCTTTGGCCCCCTGACTATTCAGAAGTGCAAGTAATTTACACAGAACTGTCTGGATAATTTGTTAGTCCAAAAATTACTCAAAACTTATCTGCTTGCTCTTTCAGATGTGAAAAGAGTGTCTTAAAAGGATTTTCCCTTTGTCTCATAAAACTCAAAAGCTGTTATGGTTGTAAAATCAAAGTTGTCCTAGCTAAAACCTTTAGGCTGCTTCATTTTCTGAAATGACTACTAACATTGACACAGCCAGTGTAGCTAGTATGAGTTATTCTGTTTGTTGTCTATGGGCTCTGGAAATGTCTCACAGTTATAATAGTTTTCATTTCTTTTTTTCTCTTCTCTGCAATTTATGCTGTACAATCTCCCATTTTCCTAGTATTTAAAAAAGGTATCCTTGAAATTTGCCTTCAAATGATAAAAGGTAACAAATTAAGACTTAGAGAGAAAGTTGGAGTTAATCTGCTTTCTGGCGCCTAAAGGCCAAAGAGCAACAGGACTTCATTGGGAGACCATATGGTAAAACTCTTGACTTGACTCATTACCTCTTTCTCAGTAATCCCTGCATTTGCAGGGAATCAAGACACTGAAAAGTATTCATAGCCTACAGCATACTGGGGCAATGTGTTGGGAAGGAGATTGTCCTATCCTTACACACATGGCATAATTCATGTGACTCAAGCAATGGTGAATTTCCTCTGTGTTCTTCCTTGGTGGACCACAGATTTGGAAGCCTGCTTTGATTGACGGCTTAGTCCAATGCTCTGGGATAAACCCCAAGCTTAGTCTTTGCTTGGAAAGCAAGGACATGTTAGGAAGTTCAGGGTACTGGAGAAGACAGAGGAACTGGACCTGTTTCCAGAGGGAAGTTTCTTTGTGCTCAGCCTTAGCATAGGCCACAACCTGTTCTCATAGTCTGAGAACAGGATGAAAGAAGAAAATATGAAAGGAGAAAATACGAAAGGAGAAAGATTAAGTCCTATCCATTAAACCCCAGAAATCTGTCTTGGAACAAATCTGCTGTGACCTTGAGAAGGAAGTAAACTTTTACAGAATGAAGGTATTAGGGCTAAGGGAAGCTTTCTTGGTAGAAGTCTGGTGGGTTTGGCCAGGCCCTTATACTATTCCTTTAACTAAAACTAATTAATAATTTTGTCTTCAACAGACTTTAACAATTGCCACTGCAACTGGCGCTGTGGAAGATATGTTGAGGGAGTTTCTCCTGGCTCTCACTGATCCTTAAGACCAGGTTGTTAAGAGAGAAAAGTAAGATGCTTTGAATAACAAGGCTATCATGTTAAATATCTGTGTGCATGTCCAGAGTGAGAGACGTTGTTGGAAAATAAAAGCAGGGGAGAGGCAAAATGAATTTTCTAAGTTTTGCAGTGGAGATACTAGGGACAGAGATTTGGTTTTGAATAAAAAATGTCTTTGCAAGATGACAAGGAATAAAGAGATTCATAAGGTGGAGAATTTTGACTTGGCAGGAGAAGAAACTGGAACTGGTCCAAGGAGAAGAGGTAAATCTGAGTAGGTGAGAGTGGAACTGAGGACTCAGTAGCGACACTGCAGCATGTTGTGCAAACTGCTGATATCTTGCTCTCAGACTGTACTTAATTAGCAGGGTATGCATGATAAGGCGTCTAACACTTTCTCATTTCCTAGACTTCTGGAGGACAGGATCTTGTAAGAAGTACAAGAAGATTTGTAGGAGTCCCAGTCCTGCTTTCTCCCTTCTGTCTCTCATGTAATTT
This sequence comes from Lophotriccus pileatus, assembly GCA_035583135.1. Classification (NCBI taxonomy): domain Eukaryota; kingdom Metazoa; phylum Chordata; class Aves; order Passeriformes; family Tyrannidae; genus Lophotriccus; species Lophotriccus pileatus. The sequence goes on along the minus strand of JAWWES010000094.1, from coordinate 22,271,999 downwards.
TTCTCACAAGTTTCCTTGTGATGACTTGGGTTTGGATAAACTGCACCTCCAGGATATCTTTACTAGATGAGAAATTTCTTCATTTTGCTCGTCTTTCCTTATGACATGAAAAGGACTCATAAATATGTGGAAAAAGCCTTGGGTGGATGAAATAGTACATTACGTTTGCAGCCCACAAACCTGTCATCAGTTCATCTTGGAGTCACAAAGACCTTACCCCTTCCTATAGTATGGGATATATGCACCCTATTTTGCGTGAACTGCTAGCACTTTATATCTTGGGCAATTGTATGAAAACTTGATCTCTTTTTAGGGAAAAAGTCCAGAGAAAAGGAGTAAAGAATTTTCATGCTGTTGATGGTCTAGAATGACATGTGTTGCAGAAACCATAGACTCAAAGATACACTGATTAAGCAGAAATCATTCTGCACAGTAAGTTTCATACTGAATGGAGTCAAATACCATGCAGTAACACTTTGACACTCGTGCTGATGACTACTAAGAGAATTACTTCCTACAAACACCATGCAAGGTAACTTAGAAAGATTATACAACAAAAGCTTGTGAGGTGAGACCCAGAGAATTATCCTGTCTGATTTACTAACACTTACTGTCTGGAGCCTTATTCTGCTGCCACAGTACTTGCCAGCAGATTTTCTTTTATCCTATGCATTATGTGCATAACTAAATGTATGATGGGGTCCCCTGTGGATGACTCTCCCCATAGCAAGTTATTTTTGGATCTCATTTCTTGATCTTTGTGATTTTTCACCTGGTTTTAGCCCTCCTGCTTTCTGAACATTAGAGACAAGTTTAACTCACATCTGTGTGACAGTCCTGGGTTTCTCCTCTCTCATCTGAAGAGTGACAGCACAATGCGACAAAGGTATTTTTACCTCTGTTCTGTTGTCTGCAAAGTTTTTCTTTCTTGCACTGATGTGTCTGGGAGAAAGTATTCTTTATGACACAAAGAGATATTCCAAGTGTGGAAAAAGTAGGCAGGCTTATCACTGGACAATAAGCAGCATCCCAATTTCGAGTTTAAGGGTCAGAGGTAGCAAGGAACTCACAGTAACTTGCACTGAATTAGTAATTTTCAGTCTCTTCACCTATTCCTCCTAGTGAAGATTCAGCCAAATATGTAAAGAGTTGCTTGATTTCTGAAGGTTTTCTCAGATTCTTTGCCTAATATTACCTTTTTTTTCCAGCATCTTAAGCTGGAAGCTTCACTAGAAAAGCTGAGTGATACTTCTTATATTCATATAAGTACAAATTTTTGGCTGACAACTGAGGAACTGTGTTTTCTTTCCCTGCCTCATTGTACCATGGTTGGGAACTGGGATGAAGAGTTGCACATGAAGAGTTGCCTGTATTGCTTGTCCATGGGCGCTAGGACTGGCCCCAGTGTTCCTTAGAGATTAGCAGGGGAGGGATCTGTAAATTAATATACTTCTTTCATTAAAAAAAACCTGGAATAATCTGACATTCTTTAAGCAACTGTCTGTGAAACAGTGTAGTACAGGCCTGGTCAGTCCATGTCCTTTTGAGGGTATGTAGCACCTTCGTTGTTTCTCTGCATAAGGCAGATGGATCAGTGCTACCCGCCTTTAAAGATAATAGTGGAGAGGGAGGCTTCACACTGTGTCCTGTGGGTGCTGTCAGAGAAGGGATGAAATCACTGGCTCTTCAAACTCTTTATCAAATTTACAGATGGCTCAAATGTACAGATGGCTCATATACACCCTGTTGCAGACTCCAGCCACTAGTAACCTAAAAAGACCTGAAAATGTTTCTTTAGATAATGTTGGTTGGAATGTTCCTGTGCTGCTAAAAAGTTATGTGGCAAAACTTTAACCTGCAGGATCCTGATTTGTAACAGTCACAGCAGTTACACAGTAGGGTACTGTTAGGTTGCAGAAAGTGCTGTTGTCATCTCTCTTGTGTTAGTGGTCTTAAAAGGATGAAGCAGGAGATCTATTTCAAGTGTATAGGAGAAAAAGAACACTTCCTGTTGAATTTGGGAGCACAAACTGTTCCAGCTTTTCTCCCGTGAGGTTGTAACTCTTGATATTGATGTCAAGTGAGTGCCAGTGAGTGGGGTTGCTGGAGCCAAAAGCACAGCATGTGAATGCTTGTATGCTTCCGGGCCAGCAGAGGTCTCTTCACCTTAAAGATGTGGTGTGTTTTACATGCTGTAGGTGGTAGTATGTTTGAGCCGGGTTAACAATCCTGAGGAAGGGAAGCCTACAGAAAAGACAAGTCTTTATAATCTGTAGCATCACCGTCATAAAGTTAAAAGCTCACGAACTTGTCATTTGATTCCTCAGCAAGATACTTTTCATGAAATTTGAAAATGTGACTCACTGGTGACTTACTGACTCACAAAGCTGAAGTCAAATTAGTTGAAAAATTTATTCTTCATAAAAGGCTTCAATGGAAGCTGTATTAACTGAAACTGCTTACAGCAGTGAGGAATTTGTACCAAGTGACTAATCTGAACTCAGAATGACTTTGAGTCTATAAAACGTATATATTCATTTCTAGAAGAAGAATTTGATTTTAAGCTAACTTTCTCTGACTCTTGTAAGTCATACTGCATGACTTATAAGAAGCAGCTAAGGACTCTGGCTTTGCCTAGTTTAGAAAGAATGGAGGTTGAGAGGGGACCCCATTGCTCTCTGCAGCTTTCTGAGGAGAGGAAGGGTAGAGGGAGGTGCTGAGCTCTTCTCCCTGGTACACAATGACAGAGTGCATGGAAATGGATTAAAGCTTCACCATAGGAGATTCAGACTTGATATTAGGAAGCATTTCTTTACTGAGAGGGTGGTCAAACACTGGAACAGGCTTTCTGGAGAGGTACTTGATGTCCCAAGAATGTAAGTGTCTAAGAGACGTTTGGACAATACTCTTAACAACATTCTTTAGCTTTTTTTCAGCCCTGAAGGGTTCAAGCAGTTGAACGGGATGACTGTTGTTATGCCTCTTCCAAGGGGAACTATTCTATTCTGTTCTATTCTATTCTATTCTATTCTTTAATTTTTTTTTTTTAAATGTGACTTGTTTTTTGATCTGGCTCTGAACATTAGTTTTTCGCTTTCCTTGAGGCGAATGGCAAGTTTCTTACTGATTCACTGTTGAAGAGTAACACTTGTATTGTGGTTAATGCAATGCAGTAAACAATTTTCAAAATTGATCAATATGAAGATGAGAATATCAAAGATAATTTTTATTACCTTTGCAGTAAGTTCTTCCTGACTGTCCTAGTTATTGATTGTCCCATTTCCAAGAAGCTGTGAAGCTATAAAGTTCTCTGCATTTTACTTCATCTTTACAGATTTACTATTAGAATTCAGAATATTCTCCCATGTGTTAATATTTTAATAGTATTTGAAAAATTGGCCTTGCAAATCTTTGAACAGATACCCTTAGAGCTCTCAGTGGCTGCAAGCTTAACATTGTTTTGGCTGCTGAGAAAGTGTAACCTAATTAAGAGGTGAGTTTTCCAAATCTGCTCTGGCTAATGACCATGATTTTTGTATTGAACTTTTACCTACCAGTCAGAGAAAGATCCTCTTTGAGCACAATTGCTTAAAAATATCAGCAAACACTGCTGTCTTTGTCATCCGAACAACAGGACCTTATACAATTTTAAATAGGATGGATTATTTCCTTTCTGTGAAAGAAAATACCAGTTTTGCTGCTTGCAAAAAAAAATTGATTTTTGGGTATGGGATAAACATGGCAAACAGATAATTATTACAGAGTCTTGGCCCTATGAAAACTCTCACTGGCTTATTATGGTCAGCAAGGTTATTCCGAGAGTGAATAGTGAGAAAACAAGTGAGAAAGCCTGTCCTATCACCTGATAGAGTCTTTCTTAATCAGAGGCAGATGACAACTTTTCAGCCTTGGGAACAAATCTTTGCTGGCGATGGATAAGAAACAAGATTATTTTTTGCCTCAGGGAGAAAACAAAAGGATAAAACAGTTGGGACATAAACAGGAAGAAGGGCAAATGTCTGGAGAGTAAGGCTTACCACCTTTTTAGGATTTAGGGGCTGCAACAGATGCCAGAATGCAAAATTCATCCTCTATCTCAGGTCTCTGATATCAGCATATCAGACAGTAGAGCCATGGCCTCTTTGACTTTTCCAGTACTCTTAGCCTGAATCTTGCTATGCCTCTGTTTAAAACTACCATTGTTGGACTAGTTCAGAAGATTATGAAAGTAAAACTCTTTTGAAGTCAATACTGCTACCTTGGCTTACCCTAGAGGAATGTTTGACTTTATGTGTATGTTTGGTCCCAACATATATTATGTTATTACATGACATATAAAAAATATACTTGAAATTTAAGACTACCTAAATAGATGACAGTTCTGTCTCCCCTCCAGTAGAGCTGACTGTATTAAATTCCAAATAAAAACCTGTAGTTTGGCTTTGCCACTCTCAAGTCATGAGAGTGCTTGTAAAAGCTAAGCATTTATCCTCTGGCATGAAGAATAATTGTTTACTGATACCTGAAGTACATGGTTAGAGACTGATGCTTGACCCTTGATATACTAAGAAGAATATCTTTTGTCAACAACAGAAATATACTTAAGGCAGTGCTCTGTTTACAAAAGGGAGACACAGGTGACTAGTATAATTTAATCTCTACTCTTACAGGCAGAGGTGTTTTCCTGTTGATACCATCAGGTGTTGTAGGTTAGACCCTCACAGAGATGCACAGAAACAAGCAGAATTTTCCAAGTGAGCCACAATTGTTAAAAGAAGAAGGAATGTCTGGCCGCTTCTGGAAATGCGTTTGAACCACCCACCACAACAAACAGCTAAGATGGTTTAAGCAGTGCTTCCATCCACTCAAGTAAAATATTTCAAGTGTGGCTCAAAAAGTGCCACACGGCTTACGTGGTAATGTACTTAGGATCTAGATTGGGGACAATATCACATGCCTTTGCTCAAGATACTTAATTTATTCAATCTGTTGCCAGTCCTGAGGCAAATTTAAAAGGCTTTCACTTTACCTCATGATGAATTTTCTCCTAATTAATCCAGAAACCAGCCTGAGGTGGTGTAATAAAAATAATTTATTTGTTATGAATTTGAGTTTTGCAAAAATTGGGTCCTTCTTTGTGCTCCTCTTCATGGATGTAGCGTGGGAATATTCATAGATGGCTTTAGAGAAATGTCCAACATGTTTGCTCACAAATTAAGTGTTTGTAAAGCAAAGCAAAATTTTTAGAAAGATTGAATCTAAACTTATTTGAGAGGAGTCTGTGGCTAGTCAAATAAGAGAGAAGAGAGTACTGTACTGAAGTTGGGGAAAAAAGGGACAAATACAAACTAGTTTTACGTCTTTGATTGGGGGGGGGATATCAATCCCAACCAACTTCTGTACTTTCCTGTTGTTTTCTGTCTTTTCACCGTGCCACTGAGAAGAAGGCCATGTAATTACAGAAGGAAATTAATACTAGAAGACTCCAGAGTTCTTAATATTTTTGTTAATGACTTTAGAGCTAGGTCCCTTTCTAGATACTGAATAGCATTCAACAGAAATCTTTTCTAAGAGAAAAGGAAAAATGCAGATTTTTTTTTTTCTCCTATAGGAGTACTTTATTCATTATGAAGAGAGCTTGTTTTCCTTCAGTGTGGAAAATATTGATCTGACCTTAAAAGTAGCAGATTTAGTGTAGGCAAAGGGAGACAACGGGGCAACATTTGTATGTCTTTGTTACTTGGTATTAAAATATTACTTCAAATTGAGAAGAATACTTACTTTATTTTTCTGAAAAGGATTCCTGCTTATTCAGAAAAATAGGCTTTTTGTCTTATCTTTCATGTCTCTTTACAATAAAATATTTCTGAAAAGTAGCAACTAAGTGAATCAGTTACTTTGAAGATTCAAAGAGAAATGCATTTCTGGTGGCATTGAGGAGGAAGGTACTGATTAGCAGTTCTTGCTGCACGCTGAGGGGAGTGTTCTGTTTTCTTCTGAATACCATTATTTTCCTCCTTTCAAGGAGCCCCTTTTGTTTTAATTTAAAATGTCTATTTGATGGCTGATGTTATAGTAAATATCCCTTAGCCATTCAGCCAGTTGTGCATCTGCCTTTGAATAAAGCTGATTGGGATGTGGATAGCAGTTCTTCAGTATTCGTATAACTGTGTCTGCAGTCATTCAGTGGAAAAAGAATAATTTGAATAAATCAACATTGATGAAAAGTAAGGATACTTTATTCAATGATGAAGATCATGTTCTGCTGCTAATCAGATTAATTTCTGCTTCTTTTAATCATGAATCATAGAATGCTTTGAGTTGGCAAGGACCTTAAAGATCTAGTTGCAAACCTGTAGCCACGGGCAGGGTTGCCACTAACTAGATCAGATTGAACCTGGCCTTTAAAATTGTTTAATTCTATATAAGAGTGCCATAAAGGAAAGTATTTGAACTTCCTGAATGCTAATTTCAAACTACAAAAACAGAAGAACACCACCACCCCTAAATACTGACATTCAGAGAACAGTGTAAGCACTAACCTGTAGGACTGGAAGTAGCCAGGTGAAACTGTTATTCATCAGTTTTTTCTGTTCTTCTGTTTCATGTTCAAGGAATTGCATCCATGCAGCTTTAGTTGAATATTCTGTTGCTGTTGAATTTCCTAAATGAATTATGAGGATCCAAGATTACGCTTTCTAGTGTATCAAGGTATGTCATCTGGGACACTGAAACATCAGCACTGTATAGAATGTCACAGGAGTCTGATCCTCCAAGTAATTTGATCAGAAAAGAATGTCTATTAAAGATATTGGACTCTGTCTTGCTTTTTTATTTTGCTTTTTTATTTTGCTACTTTAATTATGTGCTCTTGGTTAACCAGTGTTTATTGCTGTTCAGGAGTATATTTGTCCCTAAAAATATCACTTTAATATTGAGAAGACAGCAATTTTGTAGTTTTCATGCTGCAATATTTGGGAGACACTATGTACTCTTAAGAACCCAATTTCTCTTTCAGAACTCAGTTTCCATGTTCCATAGCCATGTTCTCTGCTTCATCCAAGAGTTGTGGCTATTTAACTATTTCTCTAGACCTCGTTAAAGAGGCCTGATATCAAGTGATGTAAAAGAAAATAACTTTTCCGTATTATTTGGAGAGTGAAGCCATGGTGTTTCAAGTACTTTTTCCTTCCCTCATCTTCAAGAAGAGGCACAACAACCTCGACTTTCTTTGCTCTGTGCTGATGTCCTTCCTACGATGTATGGCAATTTTGCTTACATCACTCTGTGTTGCCTGGGTGTCTGGTATGTCCATGTACAGGGCAATATCTTGAAAAACTGTTTGTATGCAGAGCTTTATAACCATTTATTTCTTGAAATCAGCTCTGAGACAAACATCACAGGAAAGGGTGATACTAAGGAGCAAGTATGGCCATTTTTTAAGCAGGCAGAGATTCCTTCCAGGCACTCAATTACAAAGAAAGAAAACCAGGGTCCTTATTTCTCTGTTTTCTCTGTTTCAAAGACTGGCTAGCAGGATAATTTGCTTGTGATGTTGGTAGCTTTTTAACCTTTTCAACCAAAAAAGGATACTGTGTTTTCATGGCACTTCTGACTTGGGAACACCTGGTTTTCGTTTGCAAATGACATGAGAAGCTGTGATCCTGTGTTTAATTTCAAATTAAATCTGTGTGCCAGATGGTCCTGGTTACAATGAGCAACTCTAATTGAATTGATGAAAACACTCCCCTTTCTTCCCTCCCTCTCCAAGCCCCCCAAGTTCAAATTTATAAGAGGAATAAGGAGTTGGAATGGAATGAAATAAAATTAAATTAAATGAGGGCAAGAATCCCTTCCAAACAGCATGCTCCAAAGCTTCTGGATGAAGAAACCTTATAGCTTGAGCTGATGCTATGATACAGGTCAACCAGCTATCAACTCCACTAGAGAGGAAAAAAAGGAGGCAAAAATTGGGGAGAGTACACTAGAACGTTCACAAAAGGAAATGTTGGCAAGTGTAATGTGAATGCGTTATTCTACAGTGTTCACCACTCGGGTTCTCCAGGAGGAAACTGCAAAGGCAAGAAGCAACCTTTTTACTTCGTCTTCATTTTGATGGAAAGCTGCCTTCTCTCTAGCTGCTACCTTCACATTGAGTTAGACAACTTCTTGGGGATTTAACTGTCACTGACAGCAACTTGCCCATCTAGATGTAGATAAAATCATCTAAATTCTGACTTCTTTACTGCCTTCTCACAATTTTCTTTAACCAGTAAGATGACAATCACATTGGTCCTGGGAAGCATTAGTAATGCAATTTAATTTTTGCAAGTGAGGAGTTGCAGCACAAACTCCCAAAAGAAACTAAAATATGCACAGGTAAATGTAGCAACAATAGGAAGGTCTTGAAGCTGTTGAATAACTTGTAGCCCACATGGGAATGCAATCTTGTTGAAGTGCAGAATTTGTGCCTACTGGCAAAACCAATCTTCTCATTGTCCTTCCCTTAGACAAGACTGAAAGACAAACTGAAAGAGAAATTTTGCTGTGTCCAAAGCCGCTGAAGTCTGAACAACAGCATTCTTGAAGTTTTCACCCAGTGAGCGGTCAGGCACTGGCTCTCCACATGTGGGTTCACAGCCCCAAGCTTGTCTGAATTAAGGAAGTGTTTGGACAACGCTCTCAGGCACATGATCTGATTCTTGGGGCTGTCCTGTGCAGGGGCAGGAGTTGGGCTCAATGATCTTAATGGGTCCCTTCCAACTCGGCATATTCTGTAATTCTGTGTTTCTACCCTTGCAGTTTCGATCAGTGAGAAATGCATATTGTTCCTTCTGAGATTTTCTCTTCCTTTCTGGTTCCCTTTATCCACCCATCTTCATGGAAGTGTATTGACCACTGCTGTTTAACACATAAAACAATTTCAGGCTGCTCTGTTGTAACCTTCTTTGAGGGTACAGGAGGTGCTTGAAAGGCAAGTCAGTCTGAGGGTGAGCTGAAGACCAAACTCTTGTCTATGTTGCTTTTCTCTGTTCTCATTCTCTCTTCTTCTATCAGCTGTTTCCGTACTATTTCCATTCAACCAGTCATGACATTTTGCTTTCAAACAATTCAGGAAATTGAAAGATCTTTGACCTGTGTAACTAAAAATAAGTAAATTTGTACTTAAAAAGACCATTTAATAGGATGTACATGATCTGCTTTGCAGGGCAGAAAATAAAATTCCACTGTTTGGGAAAAGATTTTAGCAGGTAGGCATAGAAATTCCCCTCTAACCTGTCAGAGCAAAATGTCTTCAATGTTTTAGATGTGATTTGTTTCTGTAATGTGATCAAACTATTAGAATTGTTAGTGATCACATGGCAGATGGATAGATGTCTTAGGAATTTGAGCAAATGTTATCTGCTTAGAAAGCATAAAAATAATTGCAAACTCTAGTTCCTAGCTGTATAGGCAAGGAAGAATTTTAATATATAGAAATACTATAAAGCTTTCTGTGCACACATAAATCCTCCCTTTAAGCAGGGAGGCTTGGTGTCAGAGGCCTTCTGAGGAAAACCAGATTTCTGAAAGGCAAGAGGTGGCCTACTCTTCAGCAAAACTCTGGTTTTACAGACATTCCCAAAATCACATAATGAGAAGCGGTTTGTTTTTCTCTAACTCACTCAATTATTTTCCTTTAATGTTAAGAAGTTCCAGATATCTGCAATGAGATGATTTTTTCTTTCCCCTGGCCTCCATTTCAGATTGCATATGAAATGTTCTCTAAACTCTTTTCAGATTTGTTCCCAATTTTAAGCCCCTTTACTTTGACACCGGACACCCTGATCAGCCCAGCAGCCTGAGGCTGAATACAGCAGTGACTGCTGCGTGAGCAGAGCCACGAAATACCCAGCAGACTCCCTGTGTGTCTACTAGACCACCCACGAGGAGATTACTACATGAGCAAGCCTTCAGGCTGCAAGAAACAGCTCCTTGTAGGACTTTCAGGGCCGCTACACAAAGACATGCAAACACAGTCAACAGCAAAATATACGACTTGCACCCCATCCAAGGCATACAGATGCACACATTGAGACACTTGCATGTGAAACCCCTTCCTCCAAGAGCTTCAGCTATTGAGGGAATTGAATGTTGACATCCTTAACAAAGGGTGGTCTGCTGGATATCCCTGCAGAATGCCCACCAAACAGCGTGCACACAAATGCACACATGCAATGACAGTGCCTTAGGCAGGGATGAGCTGTCAGGTTGCAGGCCCCATCTACATGTACATGTTGATAATTGACCAGTTTTGTGGGGTGTCATGGTTTAACCCCAGCTGGCAGCTAAGTACCACGGAGTCACCAGCAGGATGGTGGAATCAAAAAGGTGAGAAAACTTTTTGGTTGAGATAAAGACAGTTTAATAGGGAAAGCAGAAGCTGCACACACAAGCAAAGCAAAGCACGGAACTAATCTCCAGAAGAGCAGGGCCTCATCACTTTTAACTGTGACTTGGGCAGACAAACACCAAACTCTCCAAACATCCTCCTTTTCCTTCTTTTCCCCACAGCTTTACACGCTGAGCATGACACCATAAAGTATGGGATATCCCTTGGGTCAGTTGGGGTCATCAGTCCCATCTGGTTGTCTCACAACTTCTTGTGTCCCCCCCAGCCTACTTGCTGGGAGGGTGATAAAAGAAGAAGAAAAAGCCTTGGCTCTGTGTAAGTGCTGCTCAGCAATAACAAAAACATCTCTATATTATAAACACTGTTTTCAGCACAAATCCAAAACATAACCCTATATCAGCTACTGTGAAGAAAACTAACTCTATCACAGCCAAAGCCAGCAGAGGATGGTCTTCCTCCTGCCTTGTATATAAATTTTTTTAATGCCTATTCAAAGTGGACAGCTGGACATGAACTTGACCGAAAATGTAGTGCTGGTTTCCCCCAAAAAATAGGAAACAATCTGTGCTGGCTCTTTTTACCCCTAGAACCACCTGCTTCCAAAACTACTTGAATTGACTGGCCCCACTCTGATGCAGTTCTCTATTTGTACATACCTGAGGTTCAAAACAGGTTGATCTAGCCAAATGATTAAAAAAGTCTCCAAAACTGAAAATCTTGTGACAGTGCTGACTGATATAGATTGGGAAGTCCTTAAACACCGTAAAAATGATAGAAGAAGGTAGGTGTTCTCATTTCTAACTTCACATTTATATTTTAAGTTGTTTTATTAGTAAACCTTACCCTGAAGGCATAATGCAAAGTCATAAAATCATAGAACCTTAAAATATGCTGAGCTAGAAGGAACCACAAGGATCATTAAGTCCAACTCCTGCACAGGACCATCACCAAGAGTCACACCCTGTGCCTAAGAGTATTGTCCAAATGCTTCTTGAACCTGTCAGTCTTGGTGCTGTGACCATTTCCTTGGGCAGCCTCTTCCAGTGTCCAACCACCCTCTGGGTGTAAAACCTTTTCCCCATATCCAACCTAAACCTCCCCTGATATGCTTCATGTCCTTTCCTTGAATCCTGTCACTGGTCATGGGAGTGAAGAAATCACTGCCTGCCCCTCCACTTCTCTTAATGAGGATGTTGAAAACTGCAGTGAAGTCTCCCCTCAGTCTCCTCTTCTCCAGGCTGAACAAACCAAGTGATCTCAGCCGCTCCTCATAAGGCTTCCCCACCAGACACTTCATTATCTTTGTGGCCCTCCTTCATATGCTCTCCAGTTCATGGAAAAGGTGAAGATCTTAGTAACATCCATTGGCTCTTGCTGAAGTGAAAGCTAATGATACGACTGTGTCCTGTTCTGCCTCATTTCCCTTTAAAACAGCAGCATTGCCATATCAGAGATACTGTCTCTGTAGCATCACTTTTGATTGAGCTCTGTTTTCCATCATTCACACAGATGTTTCCCTACTGCATCCAAAGATGCTTCAAATATTCAATTTCTCATCCCTTTGAAGGATGTTGTCATATCATTAATCTGATCTTGGATGCATCATGTATGTGTTTGATGATAGCACCTAAACCTACAACCTTACAAGTAAATGGGGAGCCGTAGAAATGGGAAAGTAGATTTATTGTGTGAAATAACAGTATAAACCCCTATCCATTTGCCTTGGAAACAGGAGAGATATTTTAGTCTCTCCATGTCAATGTGCTTAGTAGAGTCAGTAAAAGAAGGTGTATAAGCAATATCTAAATGTAATTTCTTCGAAAACAGAGCAATCTGGGCAAGGATGGCTGGGTTCCACCAGGAAACACACAATGCAGCCAGTGTATTTTTCTAGGAATGCTGGAAACTAGATCTCAATACCCTGCTGTTTGCCTGCATCTCTCTTGGTGACCCCATGTGAACACTTGCAGCACTGCATGGCCATGAATTTGGCACTGCTCTGTGTTTTGCGTGGGATGTTTTAGGAAATCTAGAAGGCATGGAGAAGGAGGAAAGGACATGAAGAGTTGCCTGCTCAGTTTACCTTTACCATGGGATCATTTGGGAGGGAATTTTCACTGTAGGTATAATGACTTATACCAAAAAGAAAGGTGCCTTACTCAGGGATGCCCAGTTCAATGCCAAAGGGAAATGAAGTAAATCTAAGGATCTATAATTTAAGTCAAATTTGTCACTAAGTAGACAGAGCACTAATTTTGTGATATGCAAAATGATACCATAATTCCAGAAGAGACAGCAAAATATACCTCACTAATGTATATTTTTACAAGTGTAAGTGAGGGATTAGGCACCGCTTATTACAGTCACAGACCCACAAGTAAACATTTTCCTTGCTTTTGTACTTTTTTTTTCCTTATAAGAAAATGTGGAAAGAGCAGATGAATTTCTGTAGTTTTAGGTCTATTTCTCCTTCAAGGGGTTGATCCTGAGCAAGCTGTAATAAGCTGAACATCCAGATTCACAGAGGTTTGCATGATGTTGGCAACTGTTGGTCTCTGCATACCAGCTCAGAGTCTTCCCTCTATAAATGTACTTCGTGTTGTGTTCTGAACACTTTTTGGATTCTTTCTAAAAACTGACAAGCTGAGTAGGAGAAAAGAATCTTCTTGAGTTCTTGTGAATGTATTTTCCATTTTGAGATAATTCCAGTAATCATTAAATCAGACAGTCCTCATAGATCACTTTTAATGTTGAGTAGTATAAACAGTGGGTGATGGGATTTTATTTTTGGATAGAAGATCCTTCAGAAAACCAAGTTACGTCTTGATTCATGTCAGACTAATATTACTATTAGTATTGCAGTGTAATGCTACACAAGAAAAGAATGAATGAAAGTCTCAAGTCTCATTTAGTCTCTGAACCAGAAAAGTGCTGTCAGCCCTGAAGTGGAAGTTGCTTTGTTTTCTTCAGTGGTTTGGTTTAGACTTTTAATTCTAACTGTGTCCTGCACAAATTATTGAATATTTTACCAGAAAACACTAAAATACTCTATTTCCTTTTGTCTCAAGCAGTCCATACCTACCAAGCCTGTGTAATTCAGCTGAGCATACAGAGTTTATCGTAAAATGAACATTGGACATTTAGTGATTCTTTTTCTGATGTCATGTCCCTGTTGATAAGCCATGGTATCCCTCTGGGAAGATGTTATATGTCACCTAGGCAAATGGACCACTATGAAGAGAAGTATTTAGTACCTGAGGGAATTAACCATGCTAGAGGTGATTTATGATGACATGGACAATGAATAGTTATCCAAAGATCTATGTGAAGTCCTCTATACACTACCTATGTGGCATAAGCTCGAATGTAGCAGACTCTATTCTTATTCAAACTCACTGGCAGTAAAGACTTGGAAAGACACCAAGAGAAGGAAGGTGGATTGAATTTGGTGGCCGTCTCTGTCAGTACAAAGAAGGTTTCTCTTCCTCCTCATGGGCCTTCATGTTGCCTGTGGAGACACTGTCCCTCAAGTTCCAACAGTCTGAAGAGGAGGTGCTCCTCACATGTATGGACCAATATCTCATTAAATAGGAGTGAGCATTCCTCTGCTCAACAGAGAGGATACAGTGGGTACACATCATGGGCCACTCCATGGTTTAACCTGCATGACCACGGGGAGAATGTGACAAAGTGGGATGGAAAATCTATCTGACCCTAGGGGCATATGTACAGGAGTTGCAAAGAAAACCAACCACAAAACAATGTTCTTCAAGGAAAAATGCTGCTCTGGTTTCCAGTGAGCAGTTTCTGAGACAGACAAGAAGGGCTGGTCTTATTTCTGATCTTAATAAAGGGACTTCTGATTTGTGTTTTCAAGATGTGAGTAATGAATGCTACAACCAGGAATAGAGGTGCCTTGTGTTCAACCAGGTGACAGAAAGGAACAGCCAGGTTTATTGGACTGTGTGGATTGGATGGCCTGCCACATTAGCCCCACAGGAGTAGAAGGCTTTAATAGACATTGCTGCACAGTGTACCCTAATGTGATCAAGCTATGCAGGGCAGAACCCACTTGTATTTCTGGAGTGACAGGGGGATCCAAACAACTGACTCTTTTGGAGTCTGGAATAAGCCTGACTGGGAATGAGTGGCAAAAGCATCCCATTGTGACTGTCCCAGAGGAGCCATGTGTCCTTCATACAGACTGTCCCAGAATAAGGTATTTCAAGGACCCAAAAGAGTGTCAGTGGAGTTTTGGTATAGTTGCCTATGCAGGGCAGAGATTGAGTGTCTGTGGGGTACTTAGGGTAGGTTTAAATCATGAAATTGGCAGTGATTCATAGAAATTATTCAGAGCAGTGGGACATCCCATCTCAGATTCTGTCCTTGACAATTGCAGCTGCTTTAGAGGAAGAAAACAACAAAATAGTTGAGGGTTATTTTTGCAGTGTGATACAGTCACATTAAAAATTAATAAATTTAAATGCTAGAATTTCATTCTTCCAAATGTTTAGGTTTTTTTTTTACTGAGGACTTGATTTCTGCGCTTTTTAAATTTTTGTGCCTTTTTTTTAATTATTTTTGT
>JAWWES010000094.1:22243561-22255893 GCA_035583135.1 Lophotriccus pileatus | reverse complement strand
TGTTATTTTTAAAAATACTGCCAAAGTTCAGCAGAAGCTGAGAAAAGATCAGTTTTCTTCTTTGTAATGAAAAACCTCCCAGAAAGTCCATTATGTCAAACCAGTACTATTATCTCCTCATCTGCCATGTTTTTATCTGGGAAAACTTCCATGAATTTTTCTACCTCTCTGAATTCCTGCACCAAAAAAAAAAAAAAAAAAATTAATGGAAAAATAATTCCTTGAGAATTTAGTGGAAATAAGTCTCCCTTTATTATTTTTTTTTTTTTTTAACTAAAGTGAACTAAGTTTAAGTGAAGGCTTTTGAAGAAGTTCTTGTTCAGTAGCATACTACCCTGTGTAAAACTACATTGAATTAATCATACTCTACCATTCTTCTGCTGCATTGGTGTTTGCTTTTGCTTCCCAGTTTAATTTCTTCACTAAATAAATAAAATATCGTTGTCTGCTTGTGCAGAGAACTTTTTATTTCTTTTCATTTAAATACACCTGGAAAAAATGATTTTTCAAACAGCTATACAACAGCAGTACTACAGCTTGAAATATGCAAAGAATACCACAAATATGAAGAGGAGAAACAAAAAAAGAAAAGGAAGAAAAAAAAGAAAATAGGGTAATTGAAGGGTATGTAGGGTATTAAGAATGTTCTAAGCAATTTATATACTATTGGGTGTCGTTGAGGCCTTCATGTGTTCTGTAACTTTCTCATGTCTTTTTTAAGAGAAGAGCTATTAATAATGAAATTATTTCTCATGATAATTGAGGTTGAGCGGGGTACTTCTTTTTAAAGCTAGACTTCACTTTTTCTTTTGTTCCATGACCCATCTTTACTTCTCTAGTTTTTGATAGAGATGTTTTTGCTGAGATAATTATAATTTGTTTGTTAGATTGGTCTTTACTCTTAATAGGTCAGGCATACCACTGACATCTGATACAAATTACAAACTAGAGGTCAACTCTCATTCTTTGAGGGAATAGTAATGACTGTATGAAAGAAATACGGAGAAAAAAATAGTGTAGATCTGGATATTTTTCTCTAGATGTTTAAAAGACTGTTATAAGCCAGATGGTTTTGTTTCCTACTGTCTGCCTTTCTCTATTTTTCTAATGTCTGTTACCAAAAATCTCTTGTACTGATTATAATTATAAACCTGTGGGAAGGAAACAAAAAAGAACAGAAGGGGAGACAGAATCTGAGTTCTAGGTGTCTAAAACACACACAAAAAAATATTTTTTTTTACAGGCCTGTATATAGTTTTAGAAGCTTGAAGTTGTAGTAACTTGCAGTAGTGCATCAAATTTAGCTTCCAAGTGAGAGTATAAAAAAATAAACACTCCTAACCGAAATTAATTCCTCTACAAAAACAAGTGGGAGGAGACATAAGTAAGAGCCTGAAGAACTGTAGGCATGTTTAGAGTTTCATTTAATGTTGAAATCACACTGTTTAGCAGCCTGTTCCAAGTCAGAGGCATAGTCTGGCTTCTGTTGGTATTGTCTTACAGGTGGTGCAGTGCGCCCTAAAGAAAATAGTAGAGCTGTGGGATGGTTATTGCAAGGTAAAAAGAGTCCTGTGGCAGCCTGGAACCATGAGATGACCTCTTTCTGTAACTAGTGTAAGGGTCTGGGTGAAGTAAATAGACTACCGTGTGTATTGCTGAACTATGTTAAGAAAGCGAGACTAGAGAAGTGCCGGGCCAGCTTTCTGTATCTTCTTGGCTATAGCTCTTGAATTTAGTTGAATTCCAGGAGCGGAACGATGTTGCATTACAAGATGGTCTTCCTTTTCCAAATCTCTGGGATTATGTGGGAATAAATTAACAAGGAGGAGAAAGGCAAAATTGCTTACTGTATGAGATTATTCAGCCAGGCTTTGGAAGATGGAAGCCTTCCTCCAAAATCCCTGTTGGGCCATGGTTCATCACTGGGAGAGTTGATTGCATAATGGGAAGCAAAGCAAGATGCAATGTCTGTCACCAGACAGACAGAGGCAAACTCTTAATTCTGCCTGAACAACAGAAGCTTGGCATAGGTCTGTCCTTTAGCACAAAAGGACATCTCTGACACGTAGAGCTTCACTTGAAAAAGAGCTATCTGACAAAATTTTGTGTTTGTTCTCCTGGAGTCTGGCATGAGTTTTCACACTTGTATTCCAAAAAACTATCATGAAGTTTATCATCTATTCTATTTTGCATATGTACCATGCTAATGATGTTGTAGAAGCATACATGTCCATGACCTGTCCCTCAAATTGTGTCAGGTTGGGGTTTTTTTGCCTTTTCAGGTCTAAAAAGTAGAGGTTGCATGAATAGTTAAAGGCAGAAGCTGCAAATTCTTGCAGTGGCTGGTAGCCATTATAAAAGGTGCCCAGCTTTGCATCCTTCAAGGAAGCTGCAGAAACCAGTCAAGAGGGGCCTCCAACTGCTTGTCGTTGTCCTGCTTTCAGCTAGGGTAGACTTAGTTTCTTCTCAGTAGCTCTTACAGTGCTGTGGTTTGGATTCAGAATGAGAATGAGGTTAATAATACAGGGCTGTTTTGGTTTATTACCGAGTCATGTTTATCCTGAGTCAAGGAGTTTTGTTTTTTTTTTTCATGTCTTATGCTCTGGCACTGAGGAGATACACAAGAGGAACTCAGAGGGAACACTGCTGGGACAGGTGACCCAAACTGACCAAAGGGATATTCCACTCTATAGAACATCATGCCCAGTGTATAAACTAGGGGGAATTACCTGGATGCAGGTTCAGGAACGAGGAGCCAGGCACTGGCCAGCAGGTGGTGAGCAATTACATTGTGTATCACTTGTTTTTCCATTTTTCTTATCATTATTATTGTCATTTATCATTATGACTGTATTTTACTTAATTTTCAACTATTAAACTGTTGTTATCTCAACCTACAAGTTTTACTTTTATTCTGCTTCCCTTTCCACTGGGGTGGGAGGGAGAGAGGAGGGTTGAGTGAGCAGCTTTGTGGTGCTTGATTTCCAGCTGGGCTTAAACCATGACAGTCATCTACAGACCACCTGACTGGTTTGTGCTGCAGTTGCACACTGTGTGTGCTGGAGCAGAAGCCTGTCAGAGGCATTGCCACAGTATGCATGTATGCCTGCTGGGGCACTGGTGCTTTCTGAGGTTTACTACTTCTGGCACCTGAATGGTCTGTTTTTGCTTGGCCTTACTCAAGGCTTAGTCAGAAAAAAAAAATATGCTGTTGGTCGATTCAGAGGTAAGCGGTGGGGGTGGAGGAATAACTTCCTTCTCTTGTAGTATGGCTCACAGATCACTTTTTAGGTATGTTTACCTTAATTCTGTTTTCCTGTACAGTTCCAAGGTTTTGGTCTTGCTCCAGTCCTCTTATGATATGAATGTATGATTTGAGGCTGTTGATTCTGTATCCCTGTCTTTCATTTACTTTAGGAGAATGTCATTTGAGACTTGTTAGTCTGAAGGAAGTATTGGGAAGTTCTCTTACAACTCTTTCCAGAAGGAATGCATAGCTCAGAGTTCCTTGCTTGTTGTGTGAAATGACACTTGTCCAAGCAGGCAAGTCCTTACATGCCTGTATTTCTAATACTGCTGGCTGTATCTATCAGTAGAAAGCTCCATCTAATATATGTTCTGAAATTCTTGTGAAACTTAGAAAAAGGTTTCATTCTCATAACTTCTTCAGGTCATTATGACAAAAATAAGGAGTTTGAGAAGGTGGTTCTACCCACAAGGTTGTGCATTTGCAACTGGCAGGTCCTGTGACTGGAGTCTTCTGGAAGAAAAAACTTCACAAAGGTGTCAGTTCTACAGCACTATTGACCAGAGGTGTATAAAATACTCAGTGAGCATGAATTCAGATTATTCTGTAGGCTGGAACAGCAAGTGCTTGTGAGATTCTTCTCCCCCTTCCCCACTTGTATTGAAACCCAATTAATTGGGTTTCATAATTGTCCAACAGAATAATTATTTGTCATGCTAGTTGTGACACTCAATTAGGATTATAATGGAAGTGCTGTAGTATTCTAGCACTGACTCAGAAAGAAAAAGCCCAAATTTGGGTGAGGGGAAAGAATTTCTTTGAAATACGGGAAGCTCATTAAACCCCTGTGCTCTTTAACTGCAAACTTGTTATTGTATGTGATCAGCCTCCCAGCAAGGTCCAGTGTGTACTGTTCCTTCCATCCATCAGGTTTACATCTCCTCCTGTGAAAATATAGTTGGGCAGTAGTCTGCACCTTGTGACCTTCGGATACTCTTCCTGTGTGACAGTGATGTGGCAGGGCCCGGCACAAGTGAGCTATTGTCCCTGCTTGCTGGATGAGTCCTTCCCATCCGACCATGGCACAGTGTTTTGCTGACTGCCAAAACTCCCCTCCCCCTGACACCTCCTCTCCCCTTGGTTAAAAAAAAAAAAAAAGCACCAGGATTCAATGTTTTCATAACTTTTGGGATGTCTTGCATGGAGAGGAAGGGGGAGGGAAGGGGGATGCAGAGCAGCCACAACCAGCCTGTTGATTTGTCCCTTGGAGCTTCTCTCACTGGGTAGACCTGAACAAGTCAGCACTGCTGTGCAAGCTCTTTCCATGTAGGAGAAGTGTCTGCTCTGCCCTGTATGGCAGACATGAAAGCAGCTGGGGTCAGGGTGATTGGGTGAGGTTGCCAGAAAATTGCTGGGGTCACAGACTGTCTGGGAAGCAAGCAGCAAGTCTGCTGCTCAGTTTTTTATGTTTCTGTGTTCAAAGACCGAAAACCCAGGGGATCTCAAACTTCCTGGTCCTTTAAATTTGCAGATTGGTGTGGATACTGGATGCAATCTCTAAGTCTATACAAAATTTATAAGAAATTATAAGTCTATAGTTATAAGTCTATAATTTATATGTATAATATATAGTATGTATAAAATGTTATATATTCTCAATAATTATAAGTCTATAATTTCAATGAAATTAGAGTTTTAATTTGTTGGGGAGAATGAAACCAAGGAAATAGTTCTTGGAAATTACTTGATTTACCATACTTCCTAAATTTGTAGGAGTATGACAACAGTATCCTTTACTCCTTGGCCAGATAGTTCACAACAGTCTGCAGTGATCTAAACCCATAGCTAACAAACAGCATGTTTCTGAGATATTTTTCATGTCCCAGTGGACTGTCATTTCTTTTCTAAGGGTTTATTTCAATTTCCACACTGTATACTTAGTAGTTCTCCAGGTACTTTACAAAGTCCAGTAAATATTCTTTTTGCAACACCATTGCAAAAACATTCTACCTGATTTCTCAACATGCACGTAAAGATACAGCATATTTAGAATAACTAGTGCTATTAGGAAAAAAAAAAAAAAGAAAATACATGTTGTACAATTTAAAACCATGTGTATTTGAAAACACAGTAATAGATTTTTTTACAATTTTTCAAGTTTTACTTTTTTCATCTTTATTAAGTTATTCTTCTAAATAATAGTTTACCTTTCTCCAAAATGTTAATATGTTTAAGAAATACATTACTAAAGTACGCTACTTTGTGTAATATAAAACCAAATGGTGTTCTGTTTTTTAACTGGTTTTGTTCTTGTCAAATGGATGAAAACATCTTCAAGCTGATCAGAGAAGAACTTGTCACTCTGTTTTTTCAGAACTGATATAACATTACTTGATGAGAGAGATATGGGATTCCTTGACTTCTGCACCTCACGTTGTAATATAAATAGGTATTTCTAAAAGTCCTATGTATTTCTAGGCAAACACTTGTGCCACTGGAGTGGGTACCTAATCTGGCTATCATACCGAAAACATCATGAGTCATATCACAACTTTCATGCACTTCCATCCAAAAGATGAAGGCCCAGCATTTTTCTATCCTGCAAAAGAATAGATCAAGGTTTTGCTAACATTGCCTTGAGACTGAAGAAGATGCAAAGATATTTATCCCAATAAGATTCAAGAGCGATTTTTAAGCTGTTGATGTTTTGTCATTCATTCATTCATTGCACAGGAATGCTTGATATAAGTTAGCAAATATAATGAAATCACACCAGAACCCTGAGGTTATGAGCCTAACCCTGAACTTGTGTGTCTAATTCCTTCCGGAGCCACTGTAGAAACAAAACATTGAAGCAGGACTGTGTAGGTTGTTTCCTTTAGCTTTATCAGACTTGCTCTTCTGATTCAGGTCCATCTTCATGAAGAAGAAATCTGTGAAACAGGGCAGCCCACAGTGATTTGTCTGATTCCAAAAGTTAAGGAGCCCAATGTAGTAGACTACTCATTCATTCATGCAGTATTTATTAACATGTGAGAATGCATTAATCTAGTAGATGGAGTTGTCCATTTTGTAGGAAAACAACAAATAGGTATAAAAGAATTAGTTGTATAAATAGCCCATCTATAGTGCACTAAATAGCCTTCTCTAAAACCCAAGCTGTATTTCTAATCCTATGACTTTCCATTGCTCTCAAATCATTGCTGGGCAGTGTCCTTAATTTTGCATGGTCCCAAAGACTAGGAAACAGATTCTACTGAGAAAATTTCTCACTTTTCTATTATTGAAAATATTGAAAATGTAGAATCTAACTATGGAGTTGAAATAAAAGTAGTACATACTGTGCCATGACTGTGGTCGTTCTTTGTGAATAAATGCAACTGTGTTTACTTTATGGCACAAGAGCAAGTGAGCAGTGTTTAACATGCTATGGGATGTTAAATGTGTTACATTGGGTGTTTTCAGGGGAAAGAAAGTATTTTTTTGTTTTGTTTGTTTGGTTGTTTTTTGTTTGTTTGTTTGTTTTTGGGGGTTTTTTTGGGTTTTTTGGGTTTTTTTTTAAAAGGAAACTACAAATAAAAATGGCAAGTGTTGACATAATGCAAAAAGGAAAAAGACAAATTTTTGCTATGGTATTTTACACCTCACCAAGGAACATTTTGTAAGTTTGCTCCACAACCAGAGTTTTAATTAAAACCTGGAATATTCACAAATTCTATCCTTGGTTTCCTTAGTGCAAATTCAGAATGATCATTTATTGTCAATGAAGCTGCTGTGACATTCGCATTAAAATAAATGACTTGTAGAGACCAACATGCTGGCAAGCCCTTTAAATTTCAAGCAACCCACACAGTTCCACTGGAATCAAAAGTGGATTGTGACAAAGTCTGTGCCTGTCTTTGTTTGTGGTGTCCAACACTTTGTTCTTTCTCATTGCCTCATGATCATTAGGGTCACACAGAGCAGTGGCAGTCGGTGTGTGAGCGCCAGACTGCTGGTGGGTCAGCCCCGGCTGTGTCTCGTGAGGCTGTGGTATGCTCCACCAGCTGTGGGAGAGGCAGCTGCCTTCAGGAACACCGAGGTACAGCATGGCTCATTTGATTTCAAAATGTCAGATGCTGCTCCTCTGGAACCAGTTCCCTAAGCCCTGAGTCCTTTACTACTGACTCTGAGCAAGTGAGGAAAATGTGAAAAATGAGAAAAGGCTTTGGGTGATAGTATCAGAGGATTTGTCAAGTCTGAGGTTGCCACTGACTTTCAGTTTGAAGGCCAGCATTTTAGGCATCCATCAACTCTAGGAAATCTTTTCAATTTACATGGCCTAAAAGGTCATCCAGATCTGCTAGCCTTTGGATTTCTGAGCTAATTGTTTGCCTTGAAATGACATTATGCCAGAGTTTGAATATGTTTCTGAGGAGAGTTCTCCAGGAGTTTCCTGGAAGATGGTGATTGTTTTGCTTTCATCTTTGGCGTGTGGATGAAATAAAGGGTTTGCAAAATGGACACTCTAACATGCCAGAAAAAATCTGCTGTCCTACAGTGTAGCTTTTTCTACCTCCTGGTGTTTCGAAACAAGATTTTTACAATCAAAAGCCATGGAATACTTATACTGCATTTAAGCAAGCAAAACCATAGCATATTTCCACATTATCAGAAAGACAGAACTGAGATTAAAAGGTCTGCTCAGTGCATCCATTAAAATACTAGGGATAAGAACAAAGAGAATAGGGCAGAAAATAAAAGTGAAAGTAATTGTAATTATATCATTCAAATCAGTATGTTCTTACCATGTTCCTCCATCTTCTCATATAGACAGTCAATGGTTTATTTTTTAAGATATGAAGCTGTTCCTTATGAAGAAGATAAAAAAGAATTAACTTCTTTAGTCAGAGGGAAGGAAATAGGGGTGTTACAGAGGATGAATTAAAAAAAGAACAGGGCAAAGCAGGTACTTCTAGTGTCCTTTTTAAAAAAAAATCTCATAATGTTGGGGTCAGTTAGATTAAAGTGTAGAACAAGCTTGAAAATTACTTTAACTGAGTTTAAAATGGTACCATGGTGTTTACTTTCGAATCTTGCTGCTACAAGCTCCACTGGGTAAACAAGCACTGCAGATTTGAGAAGAGTCTTATAACACCATGAAAAAATCAAGCACCCATCATCATTGCAAAATGGGATATAAATTCTTGTCTTCATGCCTCAGAGTGCAAACTCCTTAGGGTAAGGAATTAAGAAAGGTTCAGGTTAAGAAAACTGCCAATGGGAGCAAAGTATCTCAAAGTGTTGCAAGAGTTGTGTGTGTGCCTTTGCAATGTCTCATAGAGTCCTTGCAAGGCCCCAGAGCAAAAGGATATGTTCTGATAAGGAAACTGGTAGCCCTGTGCTTGATAGGACCACTTCTTTCATTCCTAAAAAGGTCTGATTTTAATTCTTTCCCAATTTTACAGGTCCCTGTGTGTGTGAGCTAGAGAATTGATTTGGTCTGTGATCAGCATGAATTCTGAGCTCCATGAGGAAACAAATTCCCATAGCCACATCTCTCCCTTCAGAGAGCAGAGTTTTACCCAAATTCAGGCCTTTAATCTGTCCCAAAGCTTTAGATTCAGACTGTGTTCATCACTTAAGTCAGCCATGGCAGGTTTGACTCAGTGGTTGTGATAGCATAACATATATTCCTCATGAAAATCACATTCAAGCCTGTGTTGAAATCCAGAGACTTTAGATGTGCTTTTTTAATTTTTTTTATTTCCCCCTCCCCCACCCCCTTGATGTTTTAAGACTTCCAGCTGCTCAGCTTTTCTTTAAAAAGAAGTGCATTTGCCAACATTGCATTGAGGACTGGCCCATCCAATCTGAAGGTGCTGGGATGTCAGGGGAGAAAGCAAAAGTGCTGAAGAGCATAATTTTCAGCACTTCAGCCCTCTGTGCATGTTCCATGTTTGCCTATTCCATCTCTCCCTCCTCTTTTCCAACACCACTGCAGACTCACATCTGTCCGTCCTCTGGCTCACCTCACCCGCTCGCCTCCCATCCAGGAGGAGAAGTGATGATCTCATGTGGAGCACACAAGTCAGTGTGCTGCACCAGCTCTGCTCACAGGGCTTCACTGTCTAAAGTTTATGTGCCTGCAGGGCCTAAAAAGCCAACTTCATTTTCTGCTCTTTTCTTTTTTTCTTATTAAAGACTTACTCTGTCAGGTAAGTTTCTACCACAAAGGTACTTCTGATCATGAAGAATAAATGTATGCAGTTAAAATAGAACCTGATTATATGCAACATGATATTCGATAATTTATCCATAACTCCACAGAAAGTCAGCTCTGTGGTGAATATGTGACCCCATGCCTGATAATCAGGTGTAATAGCTGTCTCCTCCCTCAAATTCTTGCTTTATTGGGGTATATATGATATTGTGCAAGCAGAATTAGTTTTGTGCATGTCTGCCTTACCTTTCTGAAATTATTTTTTCTTTTCATTTCCCAGTACACATTTATTTCATTGAATCTTTATTCAGGTCTTCCTAGGCATTAATCTTATTCCTGTTGCTTTTTAAATATTGTATTTTAAAGACTATTCTTCCTATGCTGAAATATGAGTCTGCAGCCTTTTTTTCACAACATGCATGGTGATCACTTCTGCCCCCAAACTTTTGTAATACAAAAACTGAGTACCAGCTCTTACTAAACTAAATCTACATATTTGTTTCTAAGATGCAGTTGAGATAATATACTTCTAAAAGATAATACATTCCTAGAATCGGAGCTTTCTTGTCTGAGAAGTGCTGTAGCTCTCTTATTCTGGCTTTGCTATATGAACTTGTCAATGGACAGAGAGATACATAAACCTAACTGTGACAGCCCTGACATTTTTTTGTTGTTGGCTGATGGCAGTAGAATAAAAATTATGTAGCAACAAAAAGCAAGCACAAGCATGATGAGAACCTGATCATGGAAACACTTTTTCCAGATTTCCACTATCTGGAAATACATCTAATATCTAACTCAAGTTCAAATTTTTATTTTACTTTTTTTCTTTAGCTGGTGGATGACTCTGATCATTTCTGGACATGCAGTCTTTGGGGTGACTTGACTCTGTCAGTTCACTGGGCAAAACCTTGAGTCTATGTGGGTGCATTGGAGAGCCAGCTGGCACTGTTCAGAGTCCACATTGTCCTTAATGCAGATCCTCTAAGAGCCATGCTGAAATGCAGGCCTGATTTCATCAAGTGGATGAAGGGGACTTTTCTGGAAGCAAGGTTACTAACAGCAGATAGAAGTACTTTCCTAAGGTGCTGAGGTGAGAGCTCTCTGGCAGCCTATAATGAACATGAGTATATGAAATTTAAGGGACTGAGATATAGAGATTGCATCCCCAAACTTTTGCTTGTCTATATCACCCTACCAATGCAAAGTTCAGTGTATTATCAGGATCTGGGGAGTCAGCAGGAAATTTTCAGATTCTCTGAAGTTTTTTGTTAAGTGCCACCTTTTTTATGTGATTATGAGAAATTTAAGGGAAGACAATGCCTCTCTCCCCTCCTTGGTCCATACCTCAGCAGCTCCAAATCCCTAAAAATCTAGCATCTGAGTATACTAAAACTGCATGTTGAATCTTTAATGTAGTATATTTGCCTGAAATCTTCTTTCCCTTCTATGTGATATGGTGAGGTATAAGGAGCATGAATTATTAGAAATGGCTGTTTGAGCAGTTTTGCTATGTTCACTTAGTGTTCTTTTAATAAAGAATGAGAAAACAGTGAAATTGGTAAGAATTCACAGCAATATTCTTCTATATACAGAATGGGATTTCAACAGGCTTAGGAAACCAACTCTTAAGCTAGTCTACAGAATTTCCTCTAGTAGCCTTTTATTAAATTAACCTGTTGAATTCTGTCAGGTTTTTACGCTTTCATAATATCATAGGATTTCCTGATAGAAGGATGGATCTGGTTTTGCCTATTTTTACCCCCAACTGTGTTTACAGCTCAAGTAAATAAAATCCAAGGTATTGTGATGATTGTTTTCCCTGTAGCCTTTCTCAGAAAAATGTCTCTGTTAATAGAAGAGCTTGATTATTACTGCCCCACTCCCCCCCACCATGGCTGAAAACTTTCTGGAACAAATCTATTACAAAGGAAAACAAGTCTGATCAAAGCATTTTGAAGGAAATATTTTAAGTGAGAGTGATAACTGAAATGTCTCCTTGATCTTTTGACAAAATGATGTTTTATTTCTCTCTGTTACTCTTGCAGGATTTGGCTTTCCTTGTTGGCAGCTGTGGTCTTGGTGTTGGAGCGTGCCTTTGTGGAAGGGAGCTGTCTACTGCCTCTGGACTGCAATCATCCCAATCTCTTTTCTTCTCAAACCATAAGTGAACTCCTGTGAACCATTTAATGTCTTCATTGCCTTCAAAAGTGGTCTTTTACTTGTGCCCTGCGTGTGTCCCACTGCAGGCTGCCTGTAACAGCAGGCACTCAGCCACATCCTGAAAACACGAGAAGGTCAAGGGATGCTAATGTGACATTTAACAGTGCATGTTACTGACAAGTGATATTTTATTGGGGGAGATTTCATAAAGAGAGCAGTTTAACAAGAATCAGGAAGTGAACATACAGTTATAATTTAAAAAAATTAGTACACTTCCATTTTGTCATAGTTTCTTTCAGTAAGTAATTTCTGCAGGCTTCAATAGTGGTTTATTTGTGGCAGTGATATACAAAAAGGGAAAACAAAGTCTGGTCCATCGTTTATTGAAGACTGCTGCAATTCTAAAATTTAGAATTAGTTTAATCTGGCAAGACAAATATTTTATCTTCTGTTTTCAGTCACTGTGTAAAATTAGTTTGATCAATAAGAGGGAACGTGGTCAGGCAGTGATGTTTCCTTATCTTTTAAGCAGTTGCCTGCCATAGGCCTGTGGCAGATTTTGGAACTTTTAGGATGTCCCCCCAAATTCCTCAAGATGATCATCTTGCTTCATGAGGGCCAGCATGGCCAAGTCAGGTATGGTGATGCACTTTCTGAGCCCTTTCCAGTAACCAGTGGTGTGAAGCAAGGCTGCGTTCTTGCACCAACTCTGTTCACAAT
>JAWWES010000094.1:22207983-22235598 GCA_035583135.1 Lophotriccus pileatus | reverse complement strand
AACAAGAAATATAAGTAAACATTAAGAATGGCATTAACTGGAGTGCATATTGCTGTAGCCATCCTTACACACACAACCTTTCACCCTGTTAAAATCTGATGAATTAATTAAATGATTAATTACTTAATTAATTAAAGGATTGGAGACTTTCCATGTTTATTGGGTCAAAGTCCATTTGGTGTGTTAGGAAACGTAGGAGAATAAGGAGCTATTTATATGAATAATGCCTAAAAATGCATCAATCTTTTGTGATGAACTCTCACGGTTTCGGTGAAATATGACGTAAAGTGGAATACAGGTCAGGAACGCATTTCAGTCTGTCATGTCTGAAGTCTAGACTGACAAAGGCATAATTTCCATAGCACAGGAGTAAAGTCAGCAAAGCAACCTCAGTACACATAGTCCTTATCTTAGCAGTGCTTACCTACAGGCATTCAGATGGAAAGTATCACTGCTGGTCTTTTGGACTTAGTAAGAGAGAAAGTTTCAATTAGGAAAAATTGATTAGGTTTCTGCTTCCCTGGGCTTCATGATTCCAGAGAAGCAGAAAAAGCCATGTGACTATGGGCCAAATATTTCCCGTGCTTTCACATTAAGGAAGTAATTTTGTGAGCTGTAAGGGAAATAATTATTTTTTTTTTTTTTTTTTTTTTCATTTTTGCTCCTGATGCCTTTTTCATGGAAGACTAACTCCTGACACTCTCCAGCTATAGACTATGGAAAACATGTGGTATTACAGGAGCTTCCAAAAGTGGCAATTTTTTAGTAAAACGTTAAAACAGAGAGAAAAAGAAATGAACCATCCTTGCTAAAAGAGTAATATTCTCAAAAAGATGCTTGTGTGTGTGTTGATGAGGAGAGGAGAGCAGAGATTAGACTTAATTTATTAGGAAGATATGTTGAAATATCTTAACCTTACAGTGAAATTTCAAGAATGTATTTTTCTGTGTGTCATCTAGTCTGTATGTCACCTTGTCTGTGTTATGGTTTAAGAGCATAATACCTCAGTACCCTGGATTTCTTCCTAGGTTAAATTCACACTTACAGGTGAATACAAAAATCCTTTGCATAAGGCTTGGATAATCTCTGTGTCCGTCTTTAACTGCTTTTTGACTTTGAGCTGAATTTAAACCTTCTCTCTATCTCATGCTGTCTGTGCAGAGCTGTGTTACGTACAAAACCTGGAGCACCCTTTAAGAATAGGGCTCTCTGATCAACTGCCTGTACAGTAAATTCATAATGTAGATTTAAAATTAATTAAAACCCATATAAAAACTGACTTTTGTCCTGTTGGGAAAAGCAACAACAACAAACCCAAAACCAAACCAAACCAAAAAAGCTGACTATATTATTTTCTAATATATATATATATATATAAAATGCAAAAATATGTATATATATATACATATTTTGCAAAAAATATGTAGCAGTTAAGCTTTCAGGGATGGTTCTTAAATACTTAAGATGTTTTCTCTTTACATATATATCTATAAATGCACCTTTTAACAGTGGAAAGAAAGAAAAGAGTACATCTTTTCAGTTAACAGAAATGAAAAAGTATTTAAATAAGGGCAGGATTTGACATGACAGTGGAGAGGTAACTGAAAACAGTGTTTCTCCAAACAACAAGTGTTGCAAAACAGCTGTCAAAAATTCCAGATGTTTAGTCCTTCCCTCACCAACTTCAGTGAAGCTTGACATGTAAACAATACAGTACACTCTCTACAGAAATAAAATAGGTGAGGAATGTCCAAGTGTGTGGCTGAAGAGCTTTGTCAGGGTATGAGAGGGATGGATGGGAACACCCTCCACAAAGTTTCCGTTCCTTTCCCATTTTCTCTCTCTCTGCCTGCCAATTTGTATTTCATAACATGATGAGTTACAGAAGGTTGTGAACCAGCACGGCATGACCTTACCTCATACCCCTGTGAGAAGGCTGAATGCAAAGGCTGTGAGCCTAATTCCCCAAGTACAGTGTGGGTCATAACCTGTTATTGTTGTTTGGTTGTAGTGGTGCCAGAACAGACATTTTTCTTGTCTGGATTCCAGTAATATATCTCACAGCTTGCTTTTTTTCTCATTACTTGGCTAGTCTGCCTTCTCAGCTTACATTTTCCGCAGTTCTGTCAGTCACTGCGTTGGCTACTAGACTGCTGAAATCTGTTCCAATCATTTCCCTCATGATGATGTGGGAGAATATAACCCTGTGGCTGGGGAATTTATGTGTATGAATAGTAGAGGGAAAGAATTACACATGCTTTGTGCAAAGTGGACCATTGGCTCACAGACTGTTGCTATTTCTCCAGAATTTTCCCCTTGCTGTCCCTGCACAGTCCCCCCCAAAAAAAACCAAAAAACAAAAAGACAGAATTTTCCAGGATTCTTTCCTGGTTAAATCAGCTTGATCCTAAATGGAAAAGTGGGAGTGTGGGGCAGCAACTCTGTGTGTAGACTGATCAGATGTGAGGGCCCATTCCTGCTTTGTTGCTGTGGTAAACTTACACCCATTCTGGCCCTTCTCACAGTCTGGATTTGTTTCTGTAGAGAAGCCGAAACAGAGTAAATGGAGGTACATTTTAATATGTGATTACCCATCTGTTAAACCACTTTGTATGATAGTCAGTGCATGTTGCTAGGACAAGATGCACTGAAAGGATGTGGTAACAATTGCTCTCTCTTACCACTTGGATATCCCTAGCCCCCTGTTTTTGTGCTACGCATTAGGACCGGTAGGTGTTTGTGCATGATGTCAAATAGTCTTAATCTTGTTGAAAAGGAAGAAAGGATTGGGTTGCTTTTTAAAAAGCTGTCACTTAGTAATGTTATCAACTCTTTTGGAAGAGTAAAGTTCAGTTGCAGAGTACAAGAACAGCATCATGTTTGTAGTTAATACTTTTGTGCAGTAGCCGACCTGTGCACTTGACAAGTGTGAAATTCTCAAAGGAAAACATAAAAATTCAGCCTATATAGTTACACTATTACAAACTGAATAAGTAACTGAGTAGCTTAGGACTGCCTCCCTGCATATTTTCCATCTCAGTTTGAAGATAGAAATCTCAGTTGAGAAAAAAAATTTAAGAGGTTTTATCAGAGACTGAAAATGACGTTATTTATGGATAATAAATATTTAAATTGTTGTGATAGTCTAATTAAAGAAGATTCTGGCCTTGATACTTATTTATGGGAAATACAGAAAAATAAAGAGGTCATAAACTATAATATCCAATTATTTTTATAAATTATTTTTGAGGTGTTTAAGGCAAGATTTGAAAGGCATTATACAAACACAAAGCTCCACTCCAGGAAAGTTAAAAGTCTACATAAACATGACATACACTTAGCTAGATGTAGATGCCCAATGAAGAAGAATTTTTTTAAAGAATAAAATAACCATTAGTAGAGCTCAGAGGAGAAAAACAAGTATCCTAACTGCCTTAGGTAAAAGATAAGTGACTCACCTACTCCAAGTCAAAATTCCATAGTTTCATCTTTTCTTAGTCACATCGTTGTAAAGGTCTGAAAAAGTATGGAAACAGCTGGAAACAGTTTAAAGGAGGCCAATGACAACAACCTGGAAAACGTAGCTGATGAAATAGAACTATACAAACAACAGTTGTTTAGTTTGCAAGATGAATGGTAAAGGGGGAAGAGAGCAATACTCTAATGTATGAAAGGCTTCTGCAAAGACAAGGGGAATTGCCTGCAGTCCCTTCTACTGCAGAGGTTACGAGAAAGTAGGAGGAAATAAGACTCAGGTTCAGCATGAGAAAAGACATTCTAATTATAAGGTTGGAGAGTGGACCTAAGAACTGGCCATACTAGGAGTAACACTGTCCTTACCCACTCACTGGAAATACTTAAACATTCCCTAGGCTGTCAGGAATGGTGGGAATTATTTGTCTGTCCTTAAGGCAGCTGTACACATAAGATGAATCCATAAGGTCCCTTCCAACTTATCAAATACGTACTGAAACCCTTAGTAGGAACAGTTTTGCCTATTGCATTTAAAATATGCTCTAGAGGAACATCATGGCAGTGATTATCACTGTGCACCTTTGCATATGTAATAATATGTCTATGTTTGCCTAGGAGATGGGAAAGTGAACTCTTGGAGTGATAAACAACTAAGCAGCTGATCTCCTCATCTTGCCCTGTTTCCTGTCTGCAGGTGTCACTTGCTATCACACCTCACAAAGAGGGTTAGAGTTCAGCATTGTTCTTAGGCACACAGGTAGGGGTTACCTGGGCATTTGACATACCCTCCTATTTCATGATCCAGGGAGACAACAGTCAATAGGGTGTGGCCAACAGATCTGGGACTATCTTGCAGAACCGTAACATTTATTTGCAGTATGTGAAATTGATACCAGTATATTTTCCCTGTTGGGGAATTCTTTCCTTTGTTGGATGTCATTAGCCAGTGTTTCCTCCCATCTTCCTCTCAACACTTCTATGTTTTTCCTCCCTGCAAATGTATTACGTAAATTTTGCCTTATTTCTCCATGTGTATATGTCTTCGAGTGTAATCAAAAGCTAACCAGGAGTTCAGGCCTGCTGTTTCAATTGGTTGTGCCCATTCATAACTTCCAGTCTTTTGGTCCTCCTCACCCCCCGTTTGATGCAGACAGACTTTCTCTTCTGCTTTGAAGAGGAGGAATTGAAAAGTGTTTTTCCAGGAGGGAAAATTAGAGGAACAAGATCATTCTTCTAGATGGTACTTCTTATTTCCTCATTTCTGTGGCTGTGTGACTGCTTTTAGCTCCTCAAGTTGCCCAGAACTGAAGAGATACAGCTTCATCTAAGTTTCCACACCTTCTTTCACCAGGGACTCAGAAGCCTGGGAGAAATCAAAGGCTAATAGGAGGAAGTTTTTCAAAGCTTCACACACATTAGAGACAGCTGGTGAAGTAAAAGAGGCAAACAGGGGAAGGCAATGTTTATTGAGGGCTTCTATCCCAGTACTGACAAATAAATATGGCTCATTCCTCTGCTATGGAGCATACTCATAAAAACAGATTTATTATTCCTTGTAGACAGATACTTTGCCTTGCTGTGCTCACTTCAGAGGAGTTGCAATGATTTATGCTTGTAAGACGTTTGCCCCACAAAATAGAAGAATCAGATAATACTATCTCATTGTAGTTCTTGCATTCATAAAGCGTAAGATTGCAGCCAATTTTCCAGACACAGAAGGCATAGTAATGAAAAAGGCATTTCAATGTGTAGACAAACTGAACTCGAGCCTCACAACAAGTATTATACTGAATAAGATGATTGCTGCTGCAGGTGCTTAGAACAAAGAATAAATAAAAATTTGCAATCCATTCTGTGTGGACTAACTTTTGTGAAATATTATACCATTTGGGAGAGATTGGCCTGCTTTGATTCATTAATTTCCCTTTAAGGTGCTTCATTTCCCCTTCCAATCATCTGTCAGTTATTTTTTTGCCACAACACCCCTTAAAGCGTGGAAGTGCTTTAGCTCCAGGTCTGGCTCTTGCCCTCTCTTCTCCTCTGTCTGTGACCTTAGGACTTCAACACTATTTTCTTTCCTGAGTCAGGAAGTAGGGGGCAGCTGGCTAGGACCTTGCACGCATCTCTGTTTTTCCACCTACAATATGTTTGCTTTTCTTTTCCAGCTGCAGTTTTATCTTGCCCCCTTCAGTCACTCGTTATTTGGCATGTATATTGTGGGCTCAGTTCTCCACTCACTTAGCAAGTGCACAACATCACTGACTTCGAAAGGTTTATGGTTTTAACAGAGAAGACAGCTTGATTCAGTTCTGGTGCTTGCAAACACATGTTCAACCAACCTAAGTGGGAATGAGTTATCAGAGGTCATGAAAATCCTGTAGAAATATAAGAAGTTTGCTGATGTCGAGTTAAAATGATCTAAAAAGAAAGAGGAAAAAGTCCCCAGTATAATCAGATTGGACATATCTGTCAGCATGTTTGCTGAAAGGGAGAAGGGAGGGTTGAACAGATGCAATCCCCTTCCTCTGCATTGTAATTGGGCTGTGACAGTAGTTATTTCATCAGTTCTCTTGTTTTATACTTTTTACTCATCTTCCTGAAGCTGGATTCAGATTCCTGGGTTTCAAGACTACAGTTAGGCCAGATGAAATCTAGGTGTGATATATGGATAATGTCAGGGCTGTCTAAAATGAAAAAGAAGAATGTTGGATGTGTGTTGAATTGAATTTCTTTATTTGGTACTCTAGTTGAGAGGCAGATAGGGCAGGTGAATAGGAGACTGACATTCATCAGTTTCCATCTGCAGATACAGAGTTGTAGTTCTGCTAATTGAGAGTATTTTTTTCACCAAATGAAAGATAGAATGGTAGATTAAGGTATCTGAAAATATACTGCAGTTTCAATTTGTTTTCCATCGTGTACTGCTTTGGGACACAAGCACTTACATTCCTGTAGAAGTCCATCCTGCAAATTGCAAAGCACTCTGACCCTAGTCCAGTAAAGCACTTAAACATATGCTTAACTAGAATATGTTGATCTTACTGTGTTTTCTTGCATGCTTAATACAAAGCACATGCTTAATAGCTTTGCTGGAGCAGGCTCAGGATGCTTTGAAGCTTGCACAATAGGATCCATCACTCACATAGATAATCAAGTGTCTGAAAGCCTTCATTAATTAGCAACTAGTGATTTACTATAACAGCGAATACCTATTGTTTCTCTTGAAGCTAAGGAAAAGAAATACATTTTTTAACAGAGTCCTCTCTGTAAGGTCACTTCTTTTTTCTCCAGCTTGTCAAAGTGCCCACTGTTAACCTTAGATACTAGAAAAAGGTTCTTCACTCAGAGGGTGGTTTGGCGCTAGAAGAGGATCTCCAGGGAAGTGATCACAGCACCCTGCTGACAGAAGTGTTTGGGCAATATGCTTGGGTATGTGGTGTGACTCTTGGGGATGGTCCTGTGCAGAGCCAGGAGTTGGACTCAAAGATCCTTGTGGGTCCCTTCCAACTCAGCAACCTCTGTCTAAAAAAGATAACATTAGTCACTGGCATAGCAGGGCCAGGAAACAGACCTCTGCGTGGACAGCAAACAGGGTCATTTTTCCTGTGGGTTGTGGAGGCTAATTTACTTTTGGATTTGTCTCTGAACTGCTTTGTGGTTTACAATCCAGTATCCAGATGGCATTCCCAGACCATGTAAGAGTTACTAATGTAAAGGTAGCAAGGATCTGCAGGGGTGCCTCGCTGAGTGTAGCTGAGCTGTGTTTTCCTACATCACACTCTCCTGCTTTTACCCACAAACATGCACACATGCAAAATTAGGCATCTCATTATGTGGGATCTTCTTTACTTGACAAGGGAAAGGGGATGTGTGTACCTAGGTGGGATCAACACAGCTGAACAAGTTGTCACACGGGCACACGTTTTGTGACATGTTACATGATGCTGCCGTGATGGTTGCTCTGCTCCCTTGTCAGATGCACTTCTAAATGAGGAAGGGCGTGTCATACAAATTTCTGGCTAGTCTTATAGTAAAGTGAGAGTAAGCATTAGTAAGTAATTATGAACTGAAGCCCTGGCTTTAGTCTCCTGCTAAACCACCCTTTTCCCATATAACCTAGTTTACTTGACTCTTCATTTCATAATACAGATATGGCTTGGCCATATTTATTTCTGTAATTGAGTGGTCTGTATTTATGTAAGAACCCATTGTTTCATCTTTTTTATTAGTTTTTCACATCATTAGCTGCTGGAAAGACTCTGCATCCCCTCTGTATACCTCTTCTTAAATTTACAGTGGGGAGATGCAAGGCTTTCTGAGACATGCTGCAGAAGCTATCTGTTTCAGATGTGCTAGAAATTTCCCTTTTGCTCAACAGTACTCTGGCATCAGATTACAGGGAGGATATAATCCCAACTGAATACCAGGTTCCCTGACCAGGTCTGGAGATCTACCCTGCATTTTAGACCTGTCAGTTGGATTTGCTATGTAACTCAGGGGAGAGAGTTTTATGTAATCACCACTGAAGTGTTTGATTCAGCTTGTTTAGGTTCCACAGAAGCCTTTAGCCTTGGCTGAAGCCTTGGGAGAAAAGTGAGCTTCTGTTTACCTAAAGAATTTTGTGTGACCAGATAACCTTGCTCACTGACAAAACCATTTGCCTCTGTCCTGATGGAAGCTGTTTCAGTTTCAGCTTGTGAGAGTTGCTTCATATTACATGCCAGACAAGGATCGTGAGTAGTTGTTTTTTTAATTTCTCTATGGAGATTATTGTACTTAAGGTTCTGCTAAACTAACTATGGACAGAGTGTGATGAAGAAGTTGAAAGAAGTAGCTCATGCATCTGGGCATATCAGCAGACAAAGCACTGTTACATAAGTGCTATTATAAAATTAATATAAGAAGCTATTGACTGAGGTGTCTTGTCCTTAACATTTGTACCATTACGTGCAATGACATTTTCCTTTTACCAGCATGTGATTTTGACCACTACATGATGTTCTATGTGCAGGATCTCCCACACTCAGAGCAGAGTGGGAAACAGAAAGTCTATTTGCCCCAGTCACTTAGAAAGTTAGAGAATGACAGTGCCTCTTGCCCCTGCTGCCATGGAGTTGCTCTGTACTGCTGTGCTGGCCAGCAGCTTTTGCAGCAGGGGAAAGGTGGAGGAGAGGGATTAAGTGCTTCTGCAAAAGAGCAGCTTTCTGGCTGCAAGGCTTCGAAGCGTGCGGAATGTGTCCAGCTCTCCATCCTCCAGCACCAGGTGACAAAAAGGCAGTCCAGATGACAGCCTGGAGCATGAAGCCTACCAGTGATCCAACTCTTGTGTGGATGCATCTAACCTCCTTATGCATCAGCCATCAAGCAGCTGAGCAAGGGCAAGGGGATCCTCAGTTTCCAGTCTATTTGCAAAATGCTCTTTTAGGGACTAGGAGAGCAGTCCCACAAGGGCATATGCCAGCTATAACATGGTGGATATGGGGTCTCTGGTTCATCTTCTTTAGTGCCTGTCATTACTCTGACAGAAAAACTCTCTAAGTAGGCATTTGAGGTTCAATCTAGCTGTGCTCCCCAGGTTATATATTGGGAAAATCCTTAGGCACCCCAGCAGGCACCTTGCTGATGGTCAGTGTGCTGGAGGATGCTCAGCTGAACTATGCACAGAATAAGAGTGAAGTGTTTGGTCTCTGCTTGTCAGAAAGCTTCTCCAAAATCTTACTAAACTGAAACTTCTTCTCTAAAATACTCTTCCAACCCTGCTCTAACAGCTTTTATTTTTAAAAAATTATCACCAAAAAATTAAGTGGGGCTAAATATAATTTTTTTTCATTTTCTGCACTTAAGAAACAGGTTTTAAACAGCTTTTACATATTATAATTACAGCTTAAAAAAAAAAAAAAAGTGTTTTTTGCTTTCAAAATCCCAGGATCAAATATTGTTCAGTTTTCTTTTATTAACCTGTTTTGGCCTGGCATAGTGAGGCGGCTGGCATGCATTCAAAGACTCAGTACTAACAGGTATTTGACATAAAGTGCTGTCATTTGTGCTTTTAAATTGTCCTACTCCACAGAAAGAGTTAACATTACCTCATCATCCTTCGGTGCTCAAGATGCAGTTTATTAATACCATAAGGTGGTGTTTCATTTGGACCCATGAGGTTTTTCTCATGTTACATGTCGGTGCAGGTGAGAGTGCAGACAGAGCACTAGTACCAGCTGGTGAAAAGGTCCAGGGAAATGCCAGTCCCAGACACCTAATCAGTGGAAGGAGAGGGGCCCTACCAAGCTTGTAATTCAGCACACCAAACAAAGAGATGCAAAGGGGGGTTTACCTGGAATAGAGTAGATTCTGGAGGGTTTCAGTGAGGGATGGACGGGGGGGATCAGGGAGGAAACCATATGTGCTTTCCTTGGCTTGGTCCTTGGAGAGGGACAGAAAGCTACTGAGGGGAAATTCGGAACTTGCATCTGGAAACAACATGTTTCAAAGGGTCTGAAATCTTGTGCTCAGAAACTGAAAAAAAAAAAAAGGTGAGGGGGAGGTAGGGGTGGGAGTGGGCCATGGCAGGGAAGGGTAAGACAAAAGGAGACAAGAGATACTTTGTCTTTGGGATGTTCTCCAGGCCCTTGTTTGCGCTGAAGAAGAAATCTGTACTACGTAGGACATCCGTGAGTGCTTTATCTCCCTTCATGCAGCCAGTTTTGAAGTTTATGCATAGCTGCACTGCCAGAAAGGATCTTCCACTCAGTAGATAAGCCTGCCAGCTGCCAGCCATGTGCCTGCTCTTCAGCTGCGCGTTTGTTCATCTGTTTGAAGTTCCCAATCTAGAGGTTTCAGCTTCTCATGCAGGACAAGGGAACCAAAGACCAGAGAAACCATGTAATATTTCCTGCCCTGCCTTGTCCTCCCCTTTCTTTCCCTCCTCTCCCCTTCCTTTCCTTTCCCCTTTCCTTTCCTCCAAAGATTGCAGACAAGAATTCTGCATCCAGAGTGGCAAGGAGGACAGCCAATGTTATTGTTTGATGGATGATTATTCTCTGGCAGATTAATCATTTCGGAAGTATTCCATGCCAGCTCGTATAGGATTCAGTAGCTGTTTATCAGTACTGGGTAAGAAAACTCAAGAAATGATTGAAGACCCACACACAGATTTGCATGCGCATGGCAGACCAGGTGAAGGAGGGAGGTCACAGTTCACCCTAGGCCAGTCCTTCAGGATCCCGGGACCTTGTTGAAGAGAGTCACCAACAGTAGGAGTTCTTGGCTTATTTTCAAATGTCAGTCCTAAGATAATGGTGATAACTGGGTCTACTGGCCCATTGCCACTTGTGTGCTTTGCTTTACAGTTGTTTTTTTGGGGGTTTTTTTGGGTGCATGTGAACAAAACCCCTTCAGATCTATTACTTTGAAAGTAAGCTGTGTACAGGAACAACAAACAGTACAGAACTTCTACTGAAAATATATGTCATCGCTTTTCAGACTGCTAAGCATTAAAAACTTTATTGGACTTTGCAAGACAAGACAATGACATAAACTCTTGCTGCCCCTTCCAAACAGAATGTTGCCTCTCACTAACTGAGGACAATAGTATCAAAGATTAAAAGCAAAGCCATTGCCCAGTATAAAAATTAGTGATTGTACAGTTCCCACTGCAAGGCTTTTTGAGGAGGCCTGCTTATTCATAGAAATGGTTTTGAACAAGGCATTTTTCATTGGGGTGGCTATGGTGCTTTGTTTCATTTTTGCAATAAGCTGAAAAAGTGGACAGAAAAGCAGAACTAAACTGGTAGCTGTTGTCTTCTTTGCCAAGGCCTGATATCAACTCTGTTACTACCCTGAGCTGCATATGATAAAAGCATGTTCTGTAGGTATTCAGAACTGGGTAGAAATGGAGAAATTAAAAAGAAATGATTTATTTTCTTTTTAATACAAACTAACCTTAACAGCAAAGACCCTTAAAGTGAATGGAAACCTTGCTTTAAAGTATTGATTTGCCTTCGTGTGCCATCTTAAAGCCATGGCAGAATGTCAACTGCTCCATAAGCAACTGTTTTTTCAGTAATGGCTGGATGTCTTTAAGAGTGATGGGAGCTGTTCTAGCCATCCTCATACGTAATTCAGAGACTGATGTTGGAAGTTATTAAAGGTCTTTGGGCCACTACATCTTTTAGACCCTTAGTTTTTCAGAAATTAGAAGCTTCCACCACACTGGCAAGCAGTTAACTTTAAGCCTGTGTGACCCTAGGAAAACTCTTTTCAAGTATCTAATTTAGACTGAAAATCACTTGGGTAGAGGCCTAAAGATGTTGTTTTAGAAGATTAATTTGGTTCCTGAGTTCCTGTTGTACTTTGAAACATCGATTCAGCTGTAATATGATAAATTCACCTGACTAAGAGCTGGCTTTAAAATTTATTCCTGGTTTTGAAATAAAAATGAAAATTTGGATTGTTATTTTTTCAACTGTTTATCTTCTTCTTCTGTATAAGGATCTCAATTTTTTACTTTTTTGAGAGGGAAAGGATTTTTTTTGAGAATACTTGTAAACTCTATTTGTAAATTTCAGCATAAATCAGTGGTTCTTTTTTTATTTTTTTTTTTTAATTTGGTACACTTCAGCTTAACTTTGATCAGGGGGAAGCAAGTAGATTTGGCAAATAAAATTCTACTGTCAGCACCTGAGAAAATAACATGAGTCAGCAAAACAATACTATCAAAAATACTTAGAATTTCAGAATCACTAGTAAAATAATATTTTTTCTCTGTGTTTTATTTCAGTTCTGTGATCATGTAAAAGCCCCCATCAAAATGCCATGCATCTAAGAACAACTGATGTCAGGCTTCCCCTTTTACTATTTTCATAAAATAATTGAGCTGAGATCTTAAAGTCATTTCCTGAAATGAATAATGGAGTTGGACCAAATATTATTTCTCTTCTGCTGATTTCAACATTGGTTCCTACCTTGTTATTACATATGTTGTCTGTGTCTTCTTTCTTCAGCAATACATTCAGAAGCTTTAGATTGTTTTCTTGCATATGATTTCATAGAATCATCTCCAAATGGGTACCACTCACTTAAAACTCCCATATGAATTTTGCAAATGAGGGTGGCTGTTTAGCAGCTACTATTCCATGCACTTTCAGAGAAGTATTTTCAAGACCTTCTAAATCATGTTGGCATATTTGGCATATTGAACATATAAACAAGGAATATGCCACCAACGTAAGGAAAAAAAGGGGAGACAGGGAGGAAGAGAGCAGGCAAATGTGAGAACTAAAGGCACTAAAAGTATGATCAGAGAAATACTGGGGCAGAAGTTTGAAAAGCTAATGCCATGCACTGCCTCTTCCCTTTCCTTGCTGGAGTTACCGCACTTAGTGTACACTCAGGAAAAAAAAAAAAAAAAAAAAAAAAAAAGAATGTATGTCTCATTGAATTCAATACAAAACCTGGTGTTTTATTTTAAAAAGGCCATAAAAACTACACCAGATTTTGTTCTATAGAGGTTCAGGATGTGACTTCAATTTCCTTCTGCTGGCATGGCAGGATGGCGAAGTAGGACAGGACGGCAAGCTGTACTGAAAGGTAAGGGGCATTGATTGGTGTGATCAGCTCTTAAACACTCCATCGTAGTTTGCCACAGTGTGCCAGGGCACACCTCGAGCCACACTGTGACTCTCTCAGCATCTCTTGCTAAAGCTGTGGGAGTCTCAGCTCACTGGAAGGATTCATTATAATGGTCATGAGGTTTCTGCCATCAACTGGGTGAGTGTGTTCCCAGAAAAGTACCCTGGTTGCTGCATTTTCTGAAGAGAAGAGTAACAGTGCAGCTACAACAAGACCAGTGTTAGTTCATGAAGACGTACACACAAGCACTGATGAGCATGGTATTGTCTTCTGACTGTGAACATACATCAGAGGAAGTGTAGAAGGATCACTATTATGAAAACTGAGTGTCCACACCTCCTCACTGAACAATATCTTGACCAGCTGTGGGCAAAGAAGATGGGAAGGCCGAATAGCCATTGGCTATAACCCTCCAGATAGATTCCAGATTTTCCAGTTCATGTCCAGAGAGGTATTTTCCACTGTCATTTGCTAACAGGAAGTGAAAAAGGTCTCCCCCTACCCCACAAAAATCCCTTT
The DNA here is from genome assembly GCA_035583135.1 of Lophotriccus pileatus. NCBI lineage: Eukaryota > Metazoa > Chordata > Aves > Passeriformes > Tyrannidae > Lophotriccus > Lophotriccus pileatus. Next base: position 22,221,978 of record JAWWES010000094.1, on the reverse strand, counting down.
GATCTTTAAAAGGCAACACATCTGGTGTAAGCAGCAGTGACTTTCCAGTTGGTTTTGGTCAGCAGTTCACAGGCTGAGCCAGACAAGTCCATTTCTCTCAGTTAGGTGTTTTGGACAGAGGCTGGAATTAGGAGAGCATGTGGGGTGCCAGGGCTCGTTTTCTCTGATGGTATTACTTTCCTTCCTTCACAAGGGACGGTGCCTGAGAGTGCCCTGAATCCTGCACCTCTGGATGCTTGCACTGTTCATGTCTAAAGCAACACTAATCACCTCATGCAGCTCAGGTAATGATGAGTTTTGGGGCATTTATCAGGTACTACTGGTCTTTTTCAATATTACTGTGCTATACAGGTCTTCCAGGGTTTCTAACAGCATTGAAGACAAAGATGATTATTAACACGTATCAGCAATCCCTCTAAAAGAACAGGACCAGCTATAACCTTTTTGCCAAAATTAAGGAGGAAAGTTCTAACCTTCTTCTAAGTTGGAAAATAGTCAATAAAATAAGTCTTTAAGTATCGTATTCTTTTCCTTTTTTAATTTCCCTGTCCAGATTTGCTGAATGATATTTTAATAAGTTACCACCAACACACTCATTACATTTTTTTCTTTTCCCTAACACTCAATGGTGAAGAATTTATGATATCCAGAAGCTCCTTCCTCCAGTATCCTTATTTATTTTTACTTAAGTTATACTTACTAAACATTTCTCATCTAGTCTTTCAGTTGTAAAGAATCAGTCAAGCCTGTAGGGTTGGTGTCTTTGCAAAACTAGCTCCCCTTGAACTAGTTATTTCCTTCCATAACCTGTAAGATTCAGTTGTCATAAAACAAAGTGAACTTAAATGACTCAGTTTTGTCAATTATAGCCTTGTGTTCGGGGCACAACAGTAGTGAGAAATCATGGATTCTCTAAGGGAAAAGATGAATGCATGATGAATAAGCCTGCCTGTCATGACTGCTCTAGAGCATCCAGCTTGTCTCTTGAACAAGGAGAAACCGATTGTGAAACCTGAAGAAATTGCAGAAGTTTGTTTCAGCTGAATTGAGCCCAGAATTTTTTTGCTCCATTAAAGTATTTTTATTTCAGGAAAATATTCTTTGCCACTGGTCTTACAGAAGCTATGATAAGGAAAATTTAATCAAAATTCTGATAAATCCCAACTTTCCTGTATACATTATTCAAATGACATTTAATAATTGTTGAGCAGATTCATTATATTTCATTTACAGAAAATAGATAGGAAAGTATTATTTTAAATCCATTCATTATCAATAATTGCCCACTACATGCCTTTTCTGAATAACCCATATTTTGCAAATCATATCAGACACGATAGGAACTACTTCAAAGCATCTTTATGTCCTACTACTACTTGAGTGTCAGGGAGCAGAGTCTGTTTCCTGACTGATTGAAAACCTTTGCATATACAGAAATGACAAACAGCCAGTAGTGAATAATGGTAACTTGTTTGCTCACAAGTGTCAATTCTGGATACTTTTTTAAGCAGAAATCACAATATTTCTGTATGTGTAAAAAAAAAAAAAAAAAAAAACACAAAAAACAAAATGGCTGCATGGTATCATGAGATGGAGTTTACAAGTGGATTTTTAAGTACAATTGTGGAAATTAAACACCCTAGTGATTAAGACAACAGCTTGCTTTGTGAGCAATCACAAAATTACCACTTTGTGTTGTAAATCCCTTCTATCTTCTTGCTTTGCTTCAAGGAACTTGTTAACTTCTTTTTGGTTTAAAAACAGCCTTTACTTTCAATGGGTCTAGGATTTTTCTGCGCCTTCTAGAGCAGTGTTATCCCCAGTGAATGAAATGGTGATAATACCAGAAATTAACCTCACAGGAATTTTGTGAGGAAAAACCCTTGAGATAATTGCTATGTGCTTTTTTAAGCCATGTAAACACCTACCTTAGATTATTCAGCACACTCTATTCAGAACAACAAAATAAAGAATCTTCCTGGAGCATTTGATTACATACAAGTAAGACTGAGCAAAAAAAAAAAAAAAAAAAGAGTCAAAGTAGTTTGAACAGATGTCTTGGCCTCAGTTGTCATTGAGGAACTTTCAGTCAAGGGTAAGATACTTTCTTCTATGCTTACTGAAGGGTAAGTGCATCGTCACAGATGGATGACATGAGACTACAAACACAGTATAAGTTTGTATACTCTCTTATTTTGCAATAATCATCTGTAAATCCAAGTCCAACACTCCACTTTTAGGTGAGTAGGGCTCCAAGATCTGGCCTTCAGTTACAGAGGTACATGGTCTTCAAAACGTGCATAACTCAATCAGCTTCTCCTGTGTCTCCTCCTCTGTGCATTTCTACTATTGGACTCCTGGATATCTAGGTTGAGGTGAATGTCACAGATAAAAAGTTAACTTGTTAGTGTCTGTGTGACATCTGCTTGCATCCCTTAAAAAGAAAACGCTCAGGACTCTGTGACTGAGAAGTTACGAGTGAGGAAGTAAGTGTAGCGTGTCTTGCATTACTCATAAGCTCCATGAATGTTACCTGTATTTGGGGATACCATGGTTCAATTCCTTGAATTAAGAAAACAAACACATTCTGAATCCAACAACTGTAATTTCACATTTGTGGATTGGGCAGCCATAGCAGGACAACTTTGTTTCCTGGACATTTCATTATCATAGCACTTTCTTTTTCCCCAGCTCTTTCACTTGCCTGCCCTGCCTTCCATCCTGCCTCAGCCTGGTTTATTTGATTTATTGCAAAGTCACTGGGGAAGCTCAAGTTACAGCTTTGAAGTGCACAGTGACTTCAGGGTCCTTGGCATGCACACACTTCCCTTGTCTGAGCTACATCAGGCTTTGCCCACTTTCTGAGAGGCCCTTCTTCTGAGTAAGGGAACAGACTTTTATAGCTCTTGATCCTTACAAATTGCCTGTGGGCCATACAACAGACTTTGAGTTTTCAAGTATTCAGGTGTTGTTGTGGTTTTTTTTTTTCATTTTCAAGTATAAAGCATTCATAGCATTGTTAGTTTTTGAGAAAACAAAAAAAAAAAAAAAACCAACAAACCACCAGAGCTGAAAATGGCTGAATTTTATGCAACTACACAAAGTTAACCAATTAACACCCTAAGCAATAATCAAAAGAAACATACTCCACAAAGCAATGAAAAAGATCTTGCTTTGAAATTTTTTCTTCTCTATTGATGAACACATTTATTTTCAAATTCACGGGTGTGACTGTCCAATAACACTGTTGTCTTATACAGCTTCTGCATGAGTGTTTGACTGGACACCTCTGCCAGAAAACCAAAACAAAGAAGTCCAATCCTTGTAAAGTATTTAGATACATAAATCATCAGAGTGACATTGAAAAAAAGCACAAAAACCTAATATAGATTTTTCAACCCGTTTTTATACCAATCAAGAAGTTTTGGATGACAAATTATCTCTGCTGATGCTTTTTACAAAAGCTGAAGCACCCTTTGTTCTGGTTAATGCAGGCATTATGTGATACAAGAAGCACTTGTAGGTTGGATTTATAACCAAGTTCCAAGCTGGGTCAGAGTCTGTGCTGAGGAGAGATGAAAAGAGCAGAAGCACATAAAATTGAAAGAAATCTACTGTGCTTACCAGGTATAAATCCTTAGTCTTAGTGTAGTGTAATAACTTTTCTTCAGTAAATTGGCAGTGATATAATACTACGTTGCCAGCCTATATATAGATTTGGATATAAAAACTTTGCACTTTTCTCCATTGAAAACTGTTAAACATTTGGAAAATACTTACAAATATGTGGGCTAAGCTTCAGCACTTCAAGCCAAATCATTAGTGCTTCCCTCAGTATTTGTTTCTTGTGGTGTGCAAAATGCACGAGGAATGTCAGGAATAGCAACATTTGACAAGAACACTTGAAAGTGTAAAATCTGAAGTGTGCTCTCCTGCCATTCAGAGTGCTTGAGCCTGATGCAAGACCTTCAATAACTGCTGAACTCAGCAGGCAGTTTGCTCTGAGTCTCAACAACTGTGTCTGGCAGGAACTAGCCTACTGTCCGGTTGTTATGTTGTATTTCTGCTCTGCCTATGCATACCTTGCCTAAAATATGCTCTGTGAAGGCCCACCATTATGGTCATTTGAATCCATCAGGAAATACTTAACAATTAGTAAGTTTACTGCTGAGACCTCGACTTAATGCTGGAGCAAGCACTTTGCTGTGCAGTTAACCTCTTACCATTCAAAAAGCAATAAGCATGTGTAGAAAAGTCCAAGTAACTCAGGCTCAGAAAAAAAAAGGTTGTTTGTTTGGCTGCAGGTCCTATTCTTTATTTTCAAGATAGATATTACAGTGCAAGGACAAACTGACTTCGGGAGAACTTTTCTGAGAGAAACCTGAGCATCTGACCTCCAGGACAAGAAACAAACCCATGCACGCATACTCTTATGCCCCTAGCACTCTGGTGTGCAGAGCTACTGCTTTCAGACATAACCAACTGATGCCTCTGGGAATCAGTTTCTGAATCATCAAAGGTTCATTTTGCTCCACTCCTCAAATTATGCAGGACCAATTCCAAACTAGTGTAAGAAATTATGAAATAGGACATGTAACTCCTCTGTGCAGCAGAGGGAAAACTGTTCTAATTTCAGTGTCAATGAAACCTCTTACATTTTCTCTACTTTTTTGAGAATCTGCATGGGCACTGGTGAATTATAGGCAGGGACTAGCTAGTATGGCAAGATAAAATGTAATAAAACTAAAAATAAATTACTTGGTTACCAGGATGTAATGAAGACATGAATAATAAAGACTGGTGAGATACCTTTTGTATGTCTTCAAGATAGGTTCAATACTGAAAAATATTATTTTTCACAAAAGCACTCTATTAATCTACTGTTAGTGTCCATCAAGCTCTATGAAAGCCAGTGAGGATGATCATGTCCTGTTTGACCTTCAAAATCTATAAATTTCTGAACTGCCTTTTGTAACAGGTCTACAAATTCAATGATTAAGCCAGTTCTAACTATTTATATGTGTCTTCTTAGATGAACAGTACTTGGTTATGTGTGAACCCAGGAAAAAAGACTGTCTCTTGATGTATCCAACCTGATGCTGCAATATCACTCTTTCTGTGACTTTCAGAGGTGATACTGAGGGCAGACCAAAGGAAAACTATGGGCTGCTTTTTCTACAGCTGCCTAGTTTGGATTTCTGTGCCAAAAGTCTTGTAGGACAGAAGCTCTTTTTACTGAGGGAAAGTGCATGGTATTCATGAGATGTGCAGTAATGCATTTTCAATTCCAAAACTATCCCAGAGGGAGGTCCTTCAAGGATTAATGGAAAGCAAAACACTGGTTATCTTATTAAAGTTTCATTTACTGTGCATCTTATCAAGACTTACAAATATGAAAGTTATTTATGCTTCCAGGATGTGTGATATTTCATTCTGCAGAATGATTGTTACTTGAAAATTTGCCTGATAAGGTAAAAAACAAAGGCTAAATAAGAGAAGAAAATCTCTTGTTTTAATGGTAGGGGCTTCATCCTCAAGGCTTGGGTAGGGTTGAGAAAGGCAAGGAGGTTCATTTAGGTGAGAGAAAAGCACTAGTTAGTTCATTTGGTTTAACCATGCATTTCTTGAGTACTCCAGGATAGTTCCCCAATAGGTCAGCCAGAAGGAGAATAAAAGCAGCACATAACTTAGTTTCCTCTCATTTCCCCTGTTGTTTTCATGGACTATCTCATATCCTAAGTGATGTCAGCTAAAGGAACATCTCGAAGTGTGCCCCAAAGCCTTAACAAATCAGCAGAGGACTGTTTTCCATTGAAACTTGTTCTTGGCCTCAGGATTCAGTTTAGCAGAAGAAAGTATATAAGATGATATTTTTTGTAATTAAAGACTTTTACCAAAACTTTTCAACTCGACTCTTTGGAAGTGTACTACTGATAGCAGAGCGAGGCAGGATGCTCTACATAATCACCAGTTTTCATTAAATGATATCCAGAGGACAGACCTGACAAAAATCACTGTTTTCATGCAGATGGAAACAGTTTTGTTCTTTGAGAAGATGCAGAGGCCCAAGGGTATTCTCAGTAACAGGAAAATTATTTGCAGTTGGTCAGACAAGCTGTCTGACTCAGGTAATCTACAGTTCATCGGGTCACTTCATTGAAACTGAAGTCCAAGATGAGACTCTCTGTTCAGATGAAATGAATTGTAATGATTTTGTGTGCATGTGCATGGGCCAGTGCCCATGTTTTTGTGTGAGAGAATCTGGGATTTGCTGTACATGTGCTAAGGTGTCTGCAAATCTTTTGGACAACAGCAAACTAAACTGAAGTAAAAAGCAGACATTTCATTCATCAATTTACTTTAAGGGGGAAAAAAAAAGACAAACTATTTCAGGAAAGAAGACACAGATGTTCTACATTAAAAACCAAGCGAACTGGGAGAAATATTCCTTTAGCAGATGGAGTAGTATCAAAATACCTAGCAGACTGGAATGCAGATACCTACTGGTGAACAAACTCATCAAAAATCTCTCCTGAAAGAAGGTGAGAGATGTGTTTAACATTCTCACTGGTGGTCACCAGTGGCTGCCCAAGTGTTTTCTCATTAGCAGAGTTGGGAGAGGAAAGACTTGCCTTGTCTTTGCTTGACTCTGGAAGTAATAGAAGAAATTTTCAGTGATTATTTATACTGTAGGTGTAAACCGCATTTCCCCAGCGGAAACCCAAGCCATGCTCTGTTAAGCTATGCCTCAGCACAAGGTGGTAGATGATCCCTGTCAAGAGATTTTACATCTAAATGAGATTTAAAAGCGAAGGCAAGGAAAAATGTTTGTTCCAGTTGCAGCCCTATGACTAAGTCTCTCGATCTCTCAGAAATTAACTAGTGCACTCTCCTACTTTGTGCAGGTGGTGAGAGAAAGAAAAGTGTAAAATGAGTCTAAATAACATATTAAACTAGGTAGGAAACTATTCTGCAAAACTGTTGTGAAGTAATCAGCAGGGCTGACTTCTTCACCAAAAACAATTGACATGGTAGTCCCTCAGCAGCACCCTGAATCAAGCCACAGGCCAGGGCTGGTGCTGAGTTCTGCTACTGCCTGTGTAGCAAATTGCCCCACACTGCTGTGGGGAGGAAGAGGGTCAGTCCTTAAGCTTCAGGAATGCTGATCTATTTTTTCTCATCTCTCTTCTCTAGCCAGGCAGCCTCCCTGAACTGTTGCCTACAAAAAGGTCCAGCAAATCTGTAGTTAACCCCTACATGTGCTTTTGATTATCTCTTCCTCCTCCTCCCCCTTCCACTGAAAACTGTGGCTTGTCTGCAGCTGAGAGAGACCAGTCAGAGGAAGCAAAGGGCTGTTTTAGGGAGCGGCGGATTTTGTTCAGTTGGTTCTGAATGTAATAAATAAACAATTCTTCTACAATTCTTCCTGGGCATTTCTTACTGGACGCAAAACTAGAAGCAGCAGGAGAAAAAATTATGGTCACAGCAACAGTGACATCTCTCTAATCATATCCTCCTTAGTCCAAGAGCCATGAGAGTTTAAGCCCCTGCCTGTATACCACTGTCATGTGCATCAGCAGCTCAACCCTGACTCTGATCACATATCCTCTGAAGCAAAAGCCAGGTATTTTGCTTCACCACAGTATCAGGACACATGGCTTTCATCATGACTTCAAAACTACTTTAATATCTCCAGAATTTTCCTCTGTTTTCTCATGTGTACTTGTGAAGTACACTTGGCAATTCACCAGACTTTTGTGAAGTAATCAGCAAAGCCAACTTTATTGAAAAAAAAATTACCCTGCCTGCTCTGGACTGCTGTTTGCAGGAGTCACTAGTATGTGGGAAGACCAACAAGACACCTATGTCCTGACTAACAAAAAGCTGCCCTTAAAGACAGTAGTGGCATGGTACTCAGTCCCAGGCCTTATGCTAGCTTTTTAGAAAGGGGTTCTTCTCCCCAAGAAGGGAAAAATCACTTTTGAGAATGAGGCAAGGTTTGCAAGAGAGTAAGATTAATGGGAAATTATCCTGTGCCTGAAACAAGCATTTTGAGAGCTTGAACAGAAGTCAGAAGACTGGTGGTGATGTGTTTGTATACCCCATGTAATAAATTGCAAAATTGACAAAAAGCAGGTTAAAGGTTATGAATGTCAAAACACCACTTCCAGTCCTCTCCTCCTACCATGTTTCCCTGTGTTCAGGGAAATTAGTAGTTGGTCCTTATGATTCAAGACCTGAGCCCAGAAAACTTCCCTCATGGGCAGTCCTACTTCATCAGATGGGATGGCTAGGAGATAGTCTCCAGCTGTTGCAGCACATCTCTCTCCAGCTGGATGGAAACATTCCCTGTTATTTGTATTGTAATAGCATTTTATAGTATATTTTAGAAATCCTTGGAGTCCTAGCCAACATAAAATCCTTACCATTTTGTTTGCATGGATGAGGAGAGAATACCCTGTGGTGTTTCAAGCCTGTAAATAGAAAATAAAAAATTCATTGGTCAGAAGTCCACAGACTCTTCCCATAATATCCTGATCGCAGTGGTTTCACCTGACATTTTGGGTGCAATTATATGGAATTATATCAATAAGGATTTCTAACCCACCTCATTAATTTTCTGAATAGCATCATCCATAAGCACCACAATCTGGCTTGAAATTTCTGATAAATTTCCTTGAAAGAAAACAATTGTTGATTGAAACTGAATTCTTTCTCGTTGTGATTCTAAAACAAACAAAGAACCCCCCAAGCCCCCCCCAAAACCAACAAACAAAAAACACACACCAAAAAAAACCCAAAACTCTCAACCAAAGTTTTTGTTATAAAACTGGAATACCCAAATCAAAAAATATACCGGTTTACACTGAAAATAGGTTTTTCAGCAGTTTAATTTTTCCCTTTTTTTTATGAAAGCAGAAGAAGAAAACATTGTGTAGTTTTTACAAAAGTAATAATTTTTTTAAATCTGTGGCTCTTTTCAGAATTGTACATGAACTTATCCCTGGTAATTTTCAGAAAATATCCCTCTGCAAGTAATGTATTTCCTAGCAGTGCTGTCCTGTCTGGAGCGAGGGAGGGAGGAAGGGAGGGAGGAGATGGTGTGAACAGGAGCAAAAGGAGACCAGACGTACCTTACTCAATTGCCCATACCTCTGTTTTCAGTCCTAGCACTCAGTGCTTAGCCTTGCCTTGCTCAAACCTTGCCACGTGCTGGAGCAGAGCTTCCAGACAGCCCCACAAAGGGCCCGACACAGCACGTCACCATCTGCTATCGATTACTGTGTGAAATGCCTCAGCCTCATGTTGTCAGGGGCCAGCACCCTGGTGCTTCTTCTGCTCAACAAAAATACCCACCAGCCTCCAAAGCTGGATGGCATCCAGCCTCCAAAAGGGCTCAGAGGAGTATTCCCTCTCTGAAGATTCTATAGGTTCTACTATATCATGGATCCTTGCAAATAGTATTGTAAAACCTGTTGGCTTCTAATGAGGAGTCATTACCCTAGGGAAGCTTTATGGCATTCTCAAACAACATTAGAGGAATGAAGATAAAAGATGAGTTTGCCCACATACCTGAAGCCTACTGCATCTTGATACTGCGTTTTGAAGAGCCCATGTATACCATGGGTAAGTCATTTAACATCGGATGGAGTTACTTGGCAGCAATGAATGGAAAGAAGAGCAGAAGAATTATTCCTGACTTAGGAAAATTGATCTCTAATTACCTGTTTTGAACCAAATGATCAAGGATAAGATATATTAATGTGGATTAAAAAGTGTTTCTTAAGCAGTTACATTTACTTGATAGCGACTGGCAGAATGAGAAAATACGTGGTGATTGTTCATTCTGTTATCAGTTGAATAAGAACATGGAGCATGACTGACAATGGGCTCAACCCTTTTAATTTAAAGCGCAGTCTGTCTAGTTTGGTACACTGTTCTGCCTGTGTCTCTCAGTCCTGTTTTTGTAGCTGATGAATTACAAACAGTGACTGGCTTTGCATAAAGCAACTGCAAATTGCACTGAGCCAGATACAAACAGATTACACCGAGACTTTTATATTTGAATTCCTGACTCCCCATGGTGACCACAGTAGCATTGGTCTGCAACACAATTCTGAGGCTCTTCCTCAGTCCGTGGAGCTGGGAGAAAATTAATACTGGAAAGGTCAGGTTACAACAACAAATGAACATTCAAATTCTGCTAAATAGAAGAAAACAGATCATTAGGATAGACAGGCTGATGTATTTAGACTGAGAATGACATAAGTTGTCAGAGCAGCATCTCATCTGTTATACACTGCCTCCATTTCCATTTCTGCTTCACTTTTTTTTCAGCAGTAGGTACTATAGTTTTGCCAGTGTTACTATTGCCAGAGATCTGTCAAATGTAAATACAAAAGCCTCTGATCATCCTAGATATTAGATTTGCCACAATTCAGTGTGTTATAAAACAAGACAGGAACACCACAAATGTAAATTTCCAAGAGCCTTGAGTCCATCGGATAATTAGAAGAGTTTGACACTTTTAACTATGTCAGCAAAAAAGTTTCAAATAAGACTCAAAACCTTGAGTGCCATAAAGGAAAGTTGACAGAAATACACAGAAACACACTTGGATCCCACTTTGCCTGGCATGATCTCCAGCAACTCATACTGACATAATTTTTAATATTTGTATTTCTGGTCATGTCCAACTTGTCTCAAGTTTTAAGCTTTTGCCGTTAATCAGGTGCAAAATCTCAGTCTGAGGCACTGTTAAATAAGTAGCTCATAAGCACCGGAGCTACTTGCAGGTGGCATCCTTTTCAGGTGATTTCCACCCTGCACATTTTGACTTTATGCCTAAAAACCGTCAGAACTACTGTGCAGCTCATGCTTTATGCAACCCTAACATCTACATGAAAGATGGGTATTGTGCATAACCTGTCTTCAGGGAAGCCTGAATCTAAGCATAAATCTTGAGAGTACAGGTGAGAAAAAAACCCTTGAAAAATAAAACATGACCTCTGCTTAGCTTTTGTGAGCATATGGATTCTTAGAACCATTGGCCCCTGATGATTCCCCTCTGAGAGGCAGAAGTAAGGGGCAAAACTGAGTTGGTTTTTTTCCCTCAAAGAGGGAATAACTAGAGGGTTTTTTTGCTTCTAGGGCTGCCTCTTTCTATCAAACCTGCAGAAGTGGAAAGACAATCTTTATTTAATTCACCTGAGAATGGATGATAGGCTTTTAAGGTGCTGAGGGACAGAAACCGTCATCTAACTGTTCCTACCATGCACAGAGGGAAAGCATGTGATTGCACACACTCATACAAACAAACAAACAAATAAGACATGCCATGCTGATAATATCTTCTACTTGTGCCAGGGTTGAAATTGGGGCTACCTCTGCCAGTGAGACCTGTACACTATGGAAACAATATCATTGGTACGCCCTTTCCCACAAACATTAAGTGCACATGTGGAATCATTTCTTATTGCACTTGATAGTCCAACACTTAGCTGTTGTCCTCCCTTACTCATGGCTGACACTGTGTGATCCTGAGATTAGCTCACTCGGTTGGAGTCTAGTGCTAATAATGTCAAGGTTGTGGGTTTGGTCCCTGTATGGGCTACTCACTTAAAAATTGGACTCAATAATCCTTGTGGGTCCCTTCCAGCTCAGAATATTCTGTAATTATTGTTTTAGGCAGCAATAAGTACTGAGAAAACAGTATAGCAAAGATTCCTCAAGTATTCATATTTTAAAATAAATTCACTTTGCCTCCAGCTCCCCATTGTATTAGTAAATATTTTAAGCCCAGGTTTGGCAAAGGACTTAGGGACAAGCCTAAAGCAAACAGTAGATTGACTTCCTAGTATACTCAGTGCTTTTAAAACCGACTACATTTACCATTAAGTATAGTTCATGAACCCTCCATGAATGAGGGGCATAAAACTTGCTCCAAAAGCCTTGTGGAGTCAACAAGAATAGTTACTTTGACATCCTTGGTTTCAAAACAGACCCTTAAAGGGAAAGACTTGCTACTTCACGTGGAAATTCACCAGAAGAAGACTTCAAACTGCATAACAGGAAAATTGCAAGTGTCGGACAAATATTTTAGTGTTGATTGGCCTGGATCTGATCAGGGTTATGTTTCAATGAACCCGATGGACCAGATCCTCATCTGTTTGTTATCAAACCAGCTCCATGAACCTGAGAGAAGCTATTCATAACCAGGATAGCCAAAGAACCAGTCTATTACCGGTTGGATTGTTGCATCCAGAGGGTGTTTGTTACTGTCTCAGAGTCCCGATGGACCCCTTCATCCACCCTCAGCAAATTTTCAGTTGACACCAAGTAGAGTGGTGTGGTTGGCACATGAGAAGGACGGGACACCATCCAGAGAGACCTGGACAAGCTGGAGAAGGTGCTGGACCTGGGTCAGAGTTGCCCTGGTATCAATCCAGGCTGAGGGATGAACAGATGCTGGGCAGGACTGGGGGGTGCTGGTGGTTGAGAAACTGGACACAACCCAACAATTTGCACTTGCAACTCAGAAAGCCAATCGTGTTCCTGGCTGCATCAAAAAAAAAAAAAAACGGCCAGCAGCTCAAGGGAGGGGATTCTGTCCTTCCACTCTGCTACGACATCACCTGAAGCAGTGTGTCCAGCTCTGGGGTCCCCAGAGCAGGAAGGACATGGACCTGTTGGAGCAAGTCCAGAGAAAGGCAACCAAGTTGATTAGAGGAATGGAACAACTCTCCTGTAAGGAAAGCCTAAGAGAATTTGGATTGTTCAGCCAAAAAGAGAAGACTTTGGGGTGACCTAATTGCAGCCTTCCAGTACCTGAAGGGAACTACAGGAAAACTATCCTTTTTGTATGTAAATATGAACACCTATCTACACTTAATCTGTCCTCAGTGCACTGCTCAGGACACTAGAACAACCAAAATCTCTGAGGCTCTCTGGAGAACCTGGGATTTTTGTGGGGGTAAGACAGAGTAAAGAACTTATCTGCTTGACTGTTTTGTCTTCACTGGCCTCAAGAGGCAAAACTAGACTGTATTACAGCATTTCTGGAAATCCAGTTTTTTTACCCTACAAGCCAATAAATGGATTACACTTTCCTATAGAGACAATCCACTAGAGTGCAGGCTTTATCTTCAATGAGAAGAAAAGAAATAAGCAGGACCTATTCATGTTCCTCTGTTGCATGTGGAATAGCCAGTAATTACCAAATGACTCTTAACTCCATGGCAGAAAGGAGCACATGGAGGTGCAGTACACTGCCAGTTTCAGGGAGATGCTGATGCTGGCAGGTGCTGAGGCTGCACATATGGCTGCATGGCAGAGCACAGATCAGCATCCCTCTCCCACAGAGTCCTCTCTGATTCCAGCACGTTGTTGCAGGTTTTTCATGTGGTTCATCTCTGAGTCCAGCTCATTCATAAGTCCCCTACTCTTGTACCCTTTTCCACAGGTCAGATGTGGGAGACACAGTCAGCTATAGGTGTTGAAAGCTGGGATTCCTAATAAAGTTTAGGAATACTTTTTGTCCAAAAGCATCTTTGAGAAATGCAGCTTTGCCAAAACTCTTTGTTTTATGAAAGCACTTCAAATTCACAAAAACATTCCTTTTTCTATTTTTAGAAAAGGAGAATGTAACCTTTCATTTCTCTTAACTGTTTTTTGTTGATTTCTTTTTTTTTTTAAGAGAAAAATCTACTTTTCATCTTTGTTCTTGTTTTCCTTCCCTCCTTTATAGTATGCTTATCTCAGAAGCTGAGGAAAGAGCATTGAAGATCAAGGAGAGGTATGGGAATTAACAGAAAAAACAGGGAGGGAATCCTATCTCATTTTCCTCTCCCCCACATTTTTTTCTGACCTGTGTCATTTAGTTGAAAAAGAGGCACAGCCTCCTACATGTTTTTAATTTGAGTCAGCTTCAAAGAAGTGAATGCAGGGCCCTTCATCTCCCTGCCCAGATGTGCGGCAGTGGGCTGTTCAGATGTG
>JAWWES010000094.1:22188880-22202808 GCA_035583135.1 Lophotriccus pileatus | reverse complement strand
AATCAACACGATGCATCCAAGCACATAGAAGTGACCAGCAGAATTATTCCTTTGGTTTTCATCTTCATTCTTATCTACAAGCCACCAGAGTGTGGCTGCTTGCTGGAGATCTTCTAATGACAAGATTATATTGCCATGATAACAAGCACATATCCCAGCCTAAATGTGTGTACTTGGGAACCAGAGCACAATGTTTCCCATACGGTACGTGGAATACAGTCTGGGAGAATCAAATAATCTTCCCTCAGGTTAACTGCACATCAGATGATCTGGGCAAGAACAGCCTCTGTGCCAAAGCTTTCTAGTTGTCATGTTGGTCTGAGTCAGGATTTTCTCAAGGACCACTGATCCCACACTCTGGTTTGCTTTACTAAGATTAGGGGATTTCACGTTCTGTTATGAAACTAAGCTGCCTAAAAGACCATACGTTTTTTAAATTTAGGTGCCATCCTCAGTAGTAGGAATGTTCTGATTTCTCCTCTAACCTATAGGCTTGCGAAAGTAGGATGGCATGAAAGATTCATGGAGGAATTAGTCCTTGCCGACACATTGCTAAGGTTTCTAGTCCGTCTTTCAATGTGTTTAGGGTTCACCTACACCTTCTCTCTGTCCAAAATTTAGAAGTCTGTCCCTATGCACTTGCCTCCCTGAAACTTGTCTTACTCAGCTTCCTTCTAATGTTTCACATCCCATGTGAACAATTCACAGTCAGTTTGTGTGCAGAACAGCTGCTTGTTGCAATTGTTTGAGGTGAACATGTTCCTGCTCTATGCACAATTCTTCAATAGAACATCTGCAGCCTGGGCAAGAGCACCCTGGTACTTAGTTCAGCCATCACAGTGCTCACTGTTAAAGGTCATTTAGAGTAGCCATGCTACAGCTAAGGCTTGTGTGAGGGCAGATAGTAGATCTGCCAGAGGACAGAAAGGATCTATCAACTTCTGCACTGCTGGCATCCCAGGGAAGATCACCTCATTAACAATTGGCAGGAGGTTCTGGCTGGGATGATGTCCATTTCCCCACAGTAGTTGGCAGCTAGAAGGGTGTTGATAACACACCAGTGTTTTGGCTCTGCTGAGCACAGCATCAGCACTGTAGCATTCCTTCCTCAGTCAATGGCAGGATTCTAGGAGGGGGCACAAGTAGGCCAGCTGACCCAAACCGACCAAGGGGATATTCCATACCGTACGACATGAACTCAGATATAAAAGCCAAGGCAAGGAGCAGGAAGGTTCTCCAATGGCTGCCTGCTGAGGAACCATCACACGTGCTGGAGCCCTGCTTCCCTGGAGTGCCCGAACATCGCTGCTCATGGGAAGTAGAGAACAAACTGTGTTACCTTTCTCTTCGCTTTTATGTGCAGAAGCTTTTGCTTTGCTTTTGCTGTAAATAAACCGCCTTTTCCCAACCCACGAGCTGTTTTCCATTTTAGTCTCTCTCCTGTCCAGCTGGGAAGGGGAGTGATAGAGTGGCTGTGTGGGCACCTGGTGTCCACCCACCAGAGGGAGGTGGTGAAAAAGTTAATCTGGTTATGAGGAGGGTTCATAGAGGTGGATAAGGTAGGGATTGCATTGGGATACGCCTTTTTTTTCTTGAAAAAAGTAAGGTTCAGTTACAAAGACACAACGTTTTCACAAAGACGGGTTTTGGTGTTTCAGTTTCTGGGACTCCAGGCTCAGATACTTACCAATATCTCTCTTACCAATATCACATCCAGCCACCCAAGGGGTGCAAAGGCCAGATCTCTACATGTCCTGGTCTAGCAAGTGCTCTGCCCAAGGAGCCCACAAGGATCTTCTCACTGTTGGCACTTTCACCATTGTTTCCTGTGGTTGAAAGACGACTTGATTTACATTGAGTTTCAAACTAAGCAGATTGACATCAAAGGAGCGGAAACCAGGCCCCAGTAAGTGGTTTATAAATGCAGCCTAAGTGTTTTGAATCAAAACAGTTCTTTCAGTAAATTTGGAGGGGTATGTCTGTCGTCGGTATCATTGTGAGTTTCTGTCTTGAAAACACTGAAATTTCACTCATATTGAATCTACTCTGGGGATCACTAGAAAAAAAAGTTTACATTCCTGAGTGAAACCCTTACCAGTAGGTTTTTCTGGGGAGGGGGTTGTGGGGGGTTTTTTGGTTTGGTTTGGTTTGGTTTTTTTCATGATATTACTTGGGGAGGATAGTAATCAAAAAAAGAAAAGTATGTACAGATTATCTCAGAGAAACCTCCTTTAGGTTTTATTGTACAACATTAGGGAACAGAACCTCAGCCAGTGCAGGCTTTTCTTATCCAAGATGAAGAAGACAAGGTTTGCTCTGCACAGCCTTTACAAGCATCCTTGGGACCATTTCATACCTCTGAACAAAGAGCTTTTGCAGAGGCATCCAGTGAGGACCAGATGTCTGACTCATAAAGTACTTAACTAAAATGACAGCGATATATGAGTTTACTGGATACTTCTTTTAGCAAATATGCTATCTCTATGTGTATATCTGCAAGCTATCAATGACTGCATTTCCTTTCAAAGCTGGAAGAATGGCATTTTTTTGTAGTACTGGCATATCTATTGGCTGCACCGGATAGCATAAAACAAACACAATGTTACAAGGAAGGAGGAAAGAAAATCTAACAGCTTTTGAAATAAGTCTTTTGTGTTACTGGGCATCTGAAATTTCTCGCAGCGCGTGTGTATAAACACAGCACAGAAGAAGATAAATAAGTCTTGAATAAATATTTTGTATTACAGTTCACCCAAACATCAGAATTATTTAAAATCCAGTCTTAATCCAGGTCTGACTTTTACAAATGGATCTGGGATATCTGATCAACTGAACTAAAACCAACACAGCTGTGACACAGGAGCTGGTACACTGAGGTGTACAAAGGAAATGCCATGTCTCAGAGCAATCTTGTCTTCTCTCTTCATCTGCCTGAAATGGCTGAGTAGGTGCAGTGATGTCTTAGAGCTGATGTGACCAGGAGCAGAAGAAAAAAATTTCCCAAAGGAACAGCTTAGACTTTGATAAACTGTAGTAAAAACTGAAGTCCAAAACCACGGAGGTGTTCCACTCTCTATCTGCCATTAAAACTTTAGGAGCTGAATGGATATGAGACCAAATGCAGCTTGCAGCAGACTCACTGCCAACCTAGAGGGAAGATGTCTCCTGAATATGTGCAATGGGGCTCCTGTTCCAAGGCTGCACAGGATCCTGAATCTCCATTTCACAGAAATACGTGGGATTGCAACAATCATTATTTAAACTCTTACCCAAAATGGAGATGGATTTTCCCCAACATTATGGCAAAAGGAGAAGACTCTTATAACGAAGGATTTTATCTTCATTGCAAGTGGAAAGACAAGATCAGCTCTTCCCCTCATAAATGAATGAGCTGGAGAAAATTTTGTTTCACTCTACCAAACAAGCCTATATAGAGGCTGACAAAAGGAAATCCTTCACTCTGATCCATAATTAGATTTTCTTGTATCTCTTCTCAAAACACTCTAGGTTTGGTAAATTGTCCTTGTCACTTTCAGTTTATCTTTCCAAAATGTAAAATTCAAACAATATTTTTCCTTGAATTTGATTTCAAGAGAGTCTTTAAATGGAAATGAATGAAAAAAATAGTTTTAATTGAAACTCTTTTTTTCAGCGAGGTTGCCATTAAAAGAAAAATCACATTTTTTAACAGCTATAAGGCAACACCACAAACTTTTCACTGTGGTTAAAAACAGTCAGGGAACTGTACCTCACTGAAGAAGTAAGTGAAACTGTATAAATATTCTGTAAATTACTCTTCACAATGAGGCATCTGTCTAAGCAAAAGCTTGTGTTATTGTCCAGGCAATGCTGAGAACTTTCTAGCACTGACCTTAGAGAAGACATACTGCATAGCCCAAATCCAAACATGACCAAGCTAAGAGCAAGTAAACCAGAGGTGCTTTCCTTTCATTAGACTTTCTCCCTGACCTCTGGATGACAAGGGCATAGGAAAAGGAAGCAATTTTTCTTCTGTCCTATGGGAAAGAACATTTGAAAGAGATTTCCTGTGACTGGTCTACATCATCTCTCTAGTGCCTGGTGGGAAACCAAAAGACCACCTTCTCTTAGCATCCATCACAAAGGTTTATTCACTTTTTCTCTATGAAGTACAGTGTCAAATTCACAAAAGTTTTAGATGAGTACAGCATGTGGCTGGATAGGATTGGTCAAAATATTTCAGTGTTTCAAAGGAGCAAAATGTCTTGCTGGAACAATTGTTCCAAAGTCAATCCTTCTGATCTCCTTAAATTTTAAACTATTTCCCATCTTTCTCTTGCCAGGGACTGTAAGGCTCAATTAATACACTTCAGTATCCTATCCTTCTTTAAGCATTTTGTTGAAAATTTGAAATGAGGATGCCCCTTTTTTTGTCCTAAATTGTGTTTAAAAATATATTTAAAACTTCAATTTCTGTCATTTCAAATTGCCAAATGCATCACAGAAATAACTCTTCCTGTGTACTTCCACTCCTTTTGAGTTGTGGCCTGTTTAATTATGTTAAAGCCATATGTCAAACTCCTTATTCTCAGAGTCAGGGCTTCTCAGGGAGCAGTATACTATAACCAGCAAGCCAGAAATCAGTGCTAGACCTCTCCAGACTTCTCTCTCTAGTGGTATCCACCTAAGGGCAATTTATGTTTTCGCGTTTCTTACTAGAAGGCCTTTGTGATA
Organism: Lophotriccus pileatus; assembly: GCA_035583135.1. Taxonomy (NCBI): domain Eukaryota; kingdom Metazoa; phylum Chordata; class Aves; order Passeriformes; family Tyrannidae; genus Lophotriccus; species Lophotriccus pileatus. Next base: position 22,198,095 of record JAWWES010000094.1, on the reverse strand, counting down.
TGCATCAGAGCTTTCCTTTTGTTCTACATGGATTAATAGGATGTTAATGGCTCGGTGTTCTCTACCCCTTCTCCCTTTGTGCAAGCTCCTGTACTGTAAGGGAAACACCCACCAGGAGTGTCATGGTTTACATAAGTGTTTTACAGGGTAACATAAATAATATTGTCTTATATAGAGCCTCAGCTGCATGAGAAGAAAGATACTGAATTAGAGAATTGAAGGTACAAGTGTGGGAGAACAACTGATACCTACCCCAAAAAATTGACAAAAAATACACTGCTCAGCTCTCAGATGTTACAAGATTAACTATGAGACTAACTGGGTTAGTCATCTTTCTCAGGGAAACAGGTCTGTCTTGCAATTACAGGTGATGTCAGACTGGCTATTTTCAGGATAGAATTTGGAATTAGTGTTAGGATATAAAGGAGGCAAATGGGTGAAGAAACAGCATGTAATATTCACAATATATTTGCTTTTCTCTGTGCAAAGTGGAAATGTTAAGCTGATAGTTTCACAAGCTTCACAGACAGAGCATTAAGAAGAAAACTTGAACAAGTGTTGTAACTCTGGTGAGGGATCAATATGGGAAATATAGATGTAATATAGAGGGAGGAAGGACTTGAGAGCAGATAGGACTGCATTAACATTCTGAGTTTTGTACTGTCACAGGTTCCTGGAGCTACTTTTAGGAGTCAGTGACTTGAGAAAAAACTAGAGGTAGGGTGAAATGGGGAATTCAGGAGGGATCAGCTGTTCTGTGCTGAGAAGTTCTGTGCTGAGAGTTGGCAACAGCTTGGCTCCACATTTTCCAAAAAAATCACTGGCATTACAGTACAACAACCAAGTATCTTAATGTGATTTAGACAGCTAGAAGGGAATGGTCACCTCTGATGAGGACTTTCAGAATAAGTTTCCAAATGGAGGTGAATGGAAATAGGCATCAGTTACAGGGATGCTTTTAGGTCTTCCATTTTTAGTGGTCCATAAGCTAAGTCTGGGGCTTATAATTAGAATGTAGACTTCAAAAAGTTGAACAACTGAGAAGACAGAGGTATTTAGAGCAATTCTACAGTTACTTTTTTTTTTCTTTCATGTCTATAATGGTATTAGTGTCAAGGAAAGGTCACTAAAAAGTTAAAGCAAAAAAGACATTTAAAATTGCCAGATAATCGTTTTTAAAACTGGTAATAGTACACTTGGTCCCACAATTACTTTTAATTCTGGGTTTCATGTTTGTTGAATGACTTAGATTGAGAAAGAAGGTCTTGGTTCAGATAGATAATTGGATAGAGAAAGAAATTTAAAATAGGTCACTAGATATGTCAAAAGTTAGTATTACCATTGCGCCCGAAATATTCTGATCTGAGGTTCATAGGTATTGATGACACAGGCTTCACATTTAGAGTATTTCTGGTGTTGGAATTAGCAGTGGAATTAGCAGCATGGTGTTTGAAGGACGAAACCATCAGGGAAGCACTAGGTTCTGCTTTAATACCACTGAACTAGAGTTTTAGTTTCTAAAAATCCTCAAAACAGGATGATGTTGAGGTTTGGGTTTCACAGTGGTCACCAAATCAAATCTAAAACTGTAGCTAAAACAAGGGCTGTGATTAAGGTTGAAGTTCAAGCTAGGAGAAAAAAACATGGGAATAAAGAAAGGACCAAGAATAGTCTAGTAGTCTAAGTTAGGACCTCGCTGCATATTTTTGTCTCTTAGGTTTGTGGGCTGGGTGAGGCTGTGTTGTGAGATTGTTGGTGATACTCTGTTATGAAAAGTGAGACAGTGAAAGACGACAGAAAAAGTAAAATCAGAAAAAGCAAAGAGAAAAGATCAAGCAGCTTATGGACGGTGCTTGAACACAGGCTAGTGTTTTCTTCTTGCTGCATTCTCATACTCTGAAACCTAACCCTGAGTATCCACCACCCTCCCAGTAGTCCTGTGGCTCCTCCCAACTCCCTCTTGGTGCTTAGTGGCCTAGGCAAGGATGACTCTGGGCTCTTCTGACGAGCAGATGTAAGAGAGATAGGGAAGGGGAATTGTGTTGGGGTCACTGCCCTCCCAAGAGTAGGGATGAGTCTGTGGTCACTATCAACTGCAGCTCAAAGCAGTCTTTGAGATGGGCCTCGGTTTTCCTGAAGTTGTGTAATGTCTCCTCCTATGGCTTCTCCAGAGCTTCAGTTTATTCCAGTCCAAATCCTAGCCATATTTGAACTCTATCTTCAGTAGCACCCACTGACTCCAATGGCTAAAAACAACCCGGTGGTGAATGCTGGGACCAGCTCTGCATTTAGGATGTCTACGTAGAATATACTCTTAAGCAGTGCACTCCTCAAATCTGGATTCTGTTGCGAACCCTGGGTCTTAAATAAAACCAAGTTACCACTATAAGCATCTGGCCTAAAAGCAAAAAAGAACTCACATTATAAGTTATCAACAGAGTAGGATGGCACCTGTGTTGAGCCCACTTACAGGTATCTCTTGGCCCTGACTATAAGCCCCTCCTTATCCTCATTTTATCTCTGCACTGCTGTGCCGGAAGAGCTGGTCTTGCACCATGGTATCATCTAGGTAGTGCATGTACTTTATACTTGTCTCCTTTTAGTTGACTCTGTTCCATAACCATACAGCCTTAACCATAACCCAATTGCTAAAGAGTCTATTGATCCCCAAATATTTATGGATTAAAAGTAGTAAAGGGATGAGCTCTCACACTATTCCTTAAGTTTGCCTAATTACATATTCTCCACTTCTAACTCCAGTTCAACATTTTACTTTGATTTTTAATCCTAACTGTAAATCCTAACCCAGCATTAACTCAAAGACATAAAACCACTAAAAGACAAGTGCTGAAGGAGATTTTATTTTAACTACATAGCCTCTGGTGTGATACTGATGACACTTAGGATTTTTGTTTATCACAGTCTTAAACCAACACTCTCATAATACCCCTAGAGAGAGCTTTAGTCATAAGGCAGCTGGGAATTTTAAGCCTAAAAATACAACACAGAGCCATTCGGACATCAGTCCTCAGATTCTTTGACGAGACCACTTACAACCTTTTCATTGCCAGAGTCCTTTAATAAGCAGAAGAACATTCCATAAATCAGAGTTGAATTAACACCAAAAAAAAAAAAATCTATATGTATAAAAAGATTTTAACCAAAGCTGTGAAAAACACCCCACCATGCACCCCATTTTCCCTTATCAGAAATGTACTTGAAATTGAATGCTGGGTAGAGACCCAAGATTTGCCAACAAATTACAAGTTTAAAACTTTGACCAATGATGTGATCAGTCACAGATTTCCTTTTTAACATCTTCATACTTTATGGAAACATTTGTCCCAATCTGGGTCTCATAACATGAGACATCAGAAAGGTTAAACTATTGCAAGCACTCTGGTTTGAAACAGCCCTCAGGATATTATTAGTGTTTCTTTGAATTATAATGACTTCTGAAAAACAGAACACCAATCTAAGGGCTTTTTTATTTCTCCCATATAATAGTAATATCCAGAAATTCTAAGTTTAAAAATTAATACATATACCTGTTTTGCATTTTTTTTATAAGATGGGTGATTCCTAGTAAGCAGGACTTCTTTGTCAGCCTACATTCAGACATAAAACCTGGGAGTTTGAAAAAACTAAAAGTGTACCAAAGTCCCTGCATGTGCAAGATCCCAACTTTATCCTTTTTTTATCCAGCACTAACCAGAACTCCAACTTCTTGTAGCATGAATCCTAAATCTAATATGAAGTTTAGCCTCCATAATACCAAGAAAACTCCTAAGCTTCAGCCTACTGCACTGGGAACACCAGACAACATGGCAGACCATCTAGCGAGTAGTAACATAACTGCCTTACCAAATATCAACTGCCAATGTGCCTTGCTGTAGTCAAACAGACTCCTTTCCTAATAGGACAGTGAGGTGTTAAATGTTACCCACATGGTTGCCACAGCTGCTTGAGATGTCCAAAACATACAGAGACCAAAAGATGAGAAAAAGGTATGTAGGATTCCTGTGGCCACACAAAATTACCATTTCTGTGACAATAGTCTCAAAATTTTGTATCACAAAACAATTAAGTAAAAAATACTATTTTTCAAGGCACATTGATAAGACCACGAAAGATTAGCCCTCATTTCTCTCTCTGGGAGAGCACCTGTGAGAACATGAAGGAGTGGCGTGGGGCCTGCAGCCAACTGCTGATGGCTGGAGAAAAGCTCTACCAGATCCTGGAGAGCTCTGAGCCTCTGCAGGAATCATGCATGTCCTGCAGAGGATCAAGGTGACTGAGAGCAGACATGAGGCTGGGTTTGACAGAAAAATAGATTAGTGCATATATCCCTTCATGCATTATCTGAAGTTGCATCCTCACAACAGAAGACTAGTCAGTGTCTAATGTGACTAATAACACTATCTGGCATTAACTTCTAAGAGGTTCACTCTAAAAATATATCAAAATATCTCTCTTTACTCATGTCCTCTGTGTGGCACTCAAAAAAGATTGCACTAATGGACCAGTACTGTCAAGATACTACAATGTAGTTTTGAAGTATTCTTGGTTATTCTCTTTCTGTAATGCTGCATTTCTGTATTTACCTCATTTGTTCTTTACTCTGGGGCTGCTTCCTAGAAGTTCTTAGTCCAATATTTATTGTTATTGAAATGAAAGTTTGGATCTCAGGACCAAGCCTATCTAGGAGAATGTGCTTATATGATCATAGAAAGCAGGATAGACAAGACTGGGACTTGCATCTTGAAAGGAATCTTCCTGTGTTGCAGAAAGGCTGTAAAGAGTGAGATTTCTTTTCATCACTACTGATGTAAGGGGAGGATCGGCTGAGGGTGGATGCCTGAGAACCAGGAGCAGTGAAATGCCATTATTGTTTCAGTAACCTTGGAAGAAATCTTCCAAGTCCTCAAGGGAAGCAAAGGCAACTCAAAGTCCTCAAGGGGGGAAAAAACAACTCAAAAAGCCAAGCCCCTGAAGTGCATCCAAGAAGATGTGCAGGAGATGAGGGGAAGGAGGAAAGCCTGGCAGTAGCAGGTCATTCAGCCCTGGTGTTCCTTGCTCTTATTTCTGTCCAACAAAACCAGTGAGTCCACCACTGGACTCCATGTGACCACCATCTCACGTCCTCCCTCAGCAGGGGAGTCCCACACTGTTGGCTGCTGCCGTGGGTGATGCCTACTGTGAGCAGGCATTCTCTGCAACCCCCTGCATCCCTATAACAAAGCACATTCACGGCTGGATTACTCATACTCCACTGGCTTCTGTTTTTCTTCATGTGCACTCATTTGCAAGCCATTAAACAAGAGACACAAAGCTGTCTGTAAAGTTGGATCACGTGCGTTACCCTGTCAAGCCATTGGGCTTGCCAAAAACAGGATTTTCCTGCCATCACAATGGAGTTCTTAAAGCTCCATCCATTGCAAAATTAACAAAAAAAACCCCAAACAAACAAACAAACAAACCAAAAACTAAACACACACACACACACACAAAAAAAGGTGGGGGGAAGGGAAAAAGTAAAAGACTAAAAAACTTAACCCATCCCCCCACTTCAAAACATGTGGTGCTGAGAAACAAAGATAATAAAGATGAAATTAGTACCTAGTGAACTTCTGTGAAATACTGAAGTATTGCTCTTCAACATGACATTTAATATTCAACACAAGCCGATGTTTCTTACCACACTTAACCCTCTTCTAGCTAAGCTGCATGTGAAATGACAATTCCATTTTATATAGAATATTGTTTTTGTGCAGCAGTGTCTCTCCTTTTCATCTTCTGGACTGAACTGCACTGAGCCCTGGGATCAGAGAGTAAATAAGCATTTACTCAAATCAGATGTCAACCTGACCAACTGCTAACATTCACCCAAGACTTCAGGCTCAGGACATCCAGCACCTCTTCCTTTCCATGAACTGCACATCCTTCCTGAGCTCAGAGATCTGCCTGGCTTTTGGGAAAAACATGTCGGGTTCAGTGGGATAAGAAGGGTTATGGAATGGTGCATTCCCTGAGGCAGGATAACCTTACAGGGAAGCCAGGGAATGAGAGCTTGCAAAAATGATGTTGAAACATTTCTGTCAAAAAGCAAAAGTTTACACCCCAATGCCCAGGGCAAAGCCAAGCAATTTAGGTGTGAGCACTGGTGGGAGAGTAGAGAATTGCCTCATACAGGGCAGAAGGGGAGAAATGGGACAAGTCAGAGGTTGTTCTGAGCTGCAGCCAGGAATTTCACTTCAGGGTGCAGGAAGACTGTCAAGACAGCAGCAGCCTTGCCATCACTGTGTATAGATCTAGATTTCAGTAGAATTTGTGTGGAAATCATGTGTTAACCAAATAGAAAAGCCATAAAAAAAGAGAAAAACTTTTGCTTTCCTCTTTGCATTGCTGTCATCCAGCACCAAGAGACTGTGAAATTAGAGCTACTATGGGAGCATTGGGTCTGGCAGCAGGACCAGTGATGTTATTCCCACCTAAGGAAAGGGTAGTAAAACTCTCAGTCTGCTTTTTTCTGAATGGTTATGTACAGTTTCCATGCAAACTGTGAATAATGTCACAAAATTACTTTTAAGAGCAACAGTCCAGAACCTTACCATTGCCAGATGTGTGCCTGCTGTGTAGCACTGAAGCGTTTCCTGTTTTCTCTTTGTCTGTTGTCTCTTCTGCAGCACAAATGGAACAGGAACATCAGATAGGAACAGGTGAGGCCACGAATGATTTATCCTTCAGTTCTGTGGCACTACGCCCAGGCTGCTGGGACCAGCATCATTAGCAGGTTCTGGAGAGCCAGAGCTGGATGACATGAACCTGGGCTGGATCACAACCACAGGCAGAATTCATCTGAAATTTGAGAAGATTTTTTGCATAAATTTTTGCATAATTTTGATGAAAGATTCAGCTTCAGGAAAATTGAAGATCTAGCATATGAAAGGGTGCATATGAAAACCTGAGCTGGCCCTATCCAATAACGAGACAAAACAGCAACATCAATTTAGTTCTGCTTCTGTTGGAGAAGCATGGGTTGGTGTTCCTGCCAGAGAGGTGAAGCTGCAGTTAAGCAAGCATTTCAGCCTGAGCAGCAGAGTAATAGTCTGCTCTGAGTGCCATTTTAATTAGCTTTAATGTTTTTGGTCTTCACTCTATCTATCAGACGTATTTTTTCTTTTATACAGTAAGCACACGAGCTCTGAGAGATCTATGTAGTAGGACACTTTGTGTACATTATTAGATCTGGGTTTTGGACATAAGCAGTTAGTTTCAGCTACTGCTGCTCTGCCTCCATTTGTTGTGGTGAAGTTACACCAGGAATGAATTCAAGTCAATGTTTTTAGCAATACCTCTAATATTCCTGTATTATTTTATTGCTGGGGCTGTAGGGATAAGACATGACATTTCAGTTTTTCATTGATTATTCTTTCATAGCTTTCTTTTGGTAGGTAGAAGTCTGAGGGAAAAAACCTCTGGCAGGGCTGGGCTTACCCTGACTTCTAGCTCTCCCTGGATTGAGAGCAGCCCTGAGGAAAAGCACTTGAGTATGTTGGTGAATGAGAAGTTCAACATGATCCAGCAAGGTGCACTTGCAGCCCAGAAAGCCAACTGCATCCTGCATTAAAAGCAGCATGGCCAGCAGGGTGAGGGAGGTAATTCTGTCCCTCTACTCTGCTGAGATCCCACCTAGAGTGCTGTGTCCACCTCTGGAGCCCCCAACATGAGAAGGACATGGACTTGTTGGAGTGGGTCCAAAGGAGGGCCATAAAGATGACGGCTGGAGTACCTCTCTTATGAAGACAGGCTGGAAGACTTGGGGCTGTTCAGCCCAGAGAGGAGAAGTCTACAGAAAGACTTTAAGGCTTATAGCACCTTCCAGTACATAAAGGGAGCCTACAAGAAAGCTGGAGAAGGACTTTTGACAAGGACATGTGGTGATAGGATAAAGGGTAATGGCTTTAAGCTGAAAGAGCGTAGGTTTAGATTAGATATCAAGAAGAAATTCTTTGTTCTGAGGGGGATGAGTCACTGGCACAGATTAGCCAGAGAAGTTGTGGGTGCCCCATCCTTGGAAGTGGTCAAGGTCAGGGTGGATGGGCTTTGAGCAACATGGACTAGTGGAAGATCTTTCTGCCTGTGGCAGGGGGATTGGAACTAGATGATCCTTAAGGTCCCTTCAAATCCAAACCCTTCTATGATTCTATGACTTTGGAAGGAAGAGCAAGCAGCTAGTGCAATGCCACAGCATGCATGCAATAAACCTGCTTCAGTCCTGATTTGTCAGACTGCTCCTCTGGCTCTGCCACAGATGTGTACAACCATGGGGGAATCACACACTCCTTGCTGTCACTATTTAATTGCGGTTTTGTAAAACTGGGCTTTGCATAGACTTGGCATCATTACCGAAAATATTCAAAGGCTCCTCTGGTTGGATGGACAATCCTGCAGCTACTCCTTCTTACAAGACAACCTTTTCCTTATTTCCAGTATTTCTGACAGGGACCATCTTCCCTGCTTCAAATAATAGACAACAATAACCTGTTTTCTGAGAATGCAGGAGCCTGGAGGAAGTCATCATGTATTTCTTAGAAATCTGATAACAGGCTATCTTCCAAGCATGAAAATACATATCATAATGTCACACATAATTAATACCTAAATACCACTGCAGAATATCTCACAGATATTAAGCACAACTGCTGACCCCAGTGTGTAAGTATTCAAGGGTTACATATGGGGCATGACCTTTCTTGGGAATGGTTCTGCAGGTTGCCTTGTAGTTCTTGTGTTGTGTATTGAAAGTCTGGATGCATAACTAAAATATAGCAATAGATTTTTAGAGAAAAAAACCTTACATGGTATTGAAACAGTTTCATGACCATAACTAGAATATCTTAATAATGCTGAAGACCCATGTCTGAATGTCTTACTATTGTGTACATCTTTTTGTTGTTGTTGTTGAGAGCAAATGCCTGTCTACAACCATGCACACACATACAGACACACAAACATTTAATGTTATTTCACCTTGAAATAGCAGCAAACATGCTTTTACTGTCCACAGGGGATGATCAAACCCACCACTGGGAAGAGAAAATGCTTTACGTGTAAGAAAGACTAAAATGTACTTGTTTGTTTCACTTCTCACCATGGTTGATTGTGAATGGGATGTTTGAGGAACTGAGCTCTGTGCCACTCTAAAAGTGTCT
>JAWWES010000094.1:22172392-22188870 GCA_035583135.1 Lophotriccus pileatus | reverse complement strand
GAGCCGGTACCTCCAGGTGTGTCTGAAATATGCACATTTCTGGGCAGATTTTGCTGTCACAGAGAACAGCGGTGAAAGTTCTGTTAATATGAACAGGAGCAGGGTCAGAAAGTGATGTTTTAGTATTATGAGATTTACAATGTACAGGGTCTGAAAAAAAAATAACTCTTCATTACTGCTGTGAATCTGGACTTCACACATGCAAAAGAGGCTCAAACACTGGTCAGGGACAGTCACTCCAGACAAAATGCAGCCTTTTTAGGAGAAGAAAGAAGAAAATGGTTTTGTCTGAAGTTTATCCTCTGGTCAGCAAAGTATGATTCTCAGAATGGTTATGAGCTTTAGGGTCTTCTTCCAAAACTGGTGTGGAGAAAGGTTGATCATCAGTTGTTTGGATCTGATAGCATTTGTCTGACATTGCATAGATTCTTGGGCAGCTGACAAAATGTCATGGCTCAAAATAGAAATCAAGCAGTCCAATGAGATAGTCTGTTCCCCTTAACTTCTTTTACAGGATGGTTCATGGTAACCATGGAGAAACCCACTGAAACTAACTTGCTGAGCTGCGTACCTCTCCTAGAGCGGTTGTACATGTGGGACTAGATTGCTCTTCCCTTAGTAGGGCAGTTACAAAACCAGAAAAACTATCTTTGGGGAGATTCAGCATGACTTTCCAAGCCAGCTTTCCTGAAGCTGCAGATTAATGATGATGCATCAAATACGTCTATTATTATTAAGCTTGTATGTGATCTGTGATCTCCTGCTCAAGTTCCTTACAAGGGAGAGCTGGATGTTGGTGCGTTTGAAGAGCTCAGACACTTCATCACAATCAATCCACGCTTTGTGAAAGGCTGTCAGGAGCCTCCCAAGGCATCTGGGCCTTCCAGAAGGGAAATATCAACATTTTGTAAAAACAGAAGAAAAGATTCCTCAGCTGTGCTTCAGCTAATTTAACATCTTTAGCTTATTTACCATCTGCAAGGACAGAAATCATCCTTCTGTCTTATTTTTCTTATCTTACAAATTCTCCTAGTATTTTTTTCTTTCATGTTACTTTTTCAATCTTAGACTTGTCAGCTTTTATGCCTGCAGACAATTTATATATTTATGTATATATATATATATATGTATATATACATACATATATATACATATATATATATATATATATGCACACATACATACATATGTATGTATGTATATACAGTATTCCGAAAACTGCCTGTTTCAAACATGAGAGATAATACAGAGAAAATGAACATGTAGAAGTAAAATAACCACTACATTTTTTCCATTCTTCGAACAATGATTCAGGGAATTTTTTAGCCTATACAGTTTTGAAAAAGGATTCTCTTATCCTCTTCTGACTCTCCCACTCTGACGACAAATTCAAGCTAACCATTCATAATGCAGGTTATGTCTGAAAGATCTTAATTTTTGTATGTAAGACAAAAGAAAATTAGCATTCTTCCTTTTGGCTTGGCTGTTCACTACATTCCTATATATATTAAATGTCGGGGAGATACCCCTCTAACCTCAACAGATACCCTAACTTCTACAATTAAACACATGTGTGGCATGTCCCACATGTCAGCTCTCTTTCACAAAGCTGTGTATGCTTGGAGCCACTGCTATTAATTAATATTGCAAGGTTTACTGGGGGGGATGACAGCTTTTATAAGACAAACTCATCCTGTACTGACAAAAAAACAGATCAGGTGACAGGCATACAAGCTTTTTCTGTGTGTCTGAAATAGGAACAACAGATTAGAAGCTAAATGTGTGTGGAAACTATTTTAATAATTCCATTTCTGTAATTAAAGACATTTTGAGTCATGGCAGAGGACAATTTCATCAAGGTTATAGGAGTCTTAATGCCTGGGAGGGGGCACAGAAGGAAAAGGGATTCACTTTTGCCTCTAGACATTGATTTCTGAAGTGGGGAAGACTATTTTGTTGACAATTTTAATACAGACTTAAGAAGAAAAAATAGTCTAGCATATATCCTCCCTGAGTCACTCCAGTGGTTTCTGTGCTCTAAAACACATTGGTTTTAGAAGGGAAGTTGAAAAAATACAAGTCAATCAGATAACGTCTCTGGATAGATCATGTAGGTAGGAAATGAATCATTAGTCATCATTATTCAATGATCTTTGCAGGATACTCCTTTCCCTCCTTCATCAAGACTGCAGGTTTCACATGGCACATTCACTTCTGCACCATCCCAGTGACAGCATTCCTACAGACTAATCAGAACCAGCTGTTTGCCCACAAAAAAGGACAAGAAGGTAGAGGTCATGAAAGTCGAATTTTTGCAGCCAGATGAGAAAATTTTTAGAGATAGGGATGGCTTTGACAGTGATATTTAACTCCTATTTGTCATTTAAACTACTGCATTATTTTCTTTTCTTAGCTACAAGGTGTAGTGGCCCTATTTCTGTGAGTGAGTGCATTTAAACCTTTTTTGGCAAACAGCAATGACTTTTTTTCCCTCCAGAAAAGCAAACCACTTTAACTGCACTCTCAGAGGCCTGATTTTATACGCAAGATTTTTTGGGAAAGGTTGAAGGTGGAGTTAATAGTGAAAGAAGACACCTCAAACTAAACATTCAGCTGGGGGATAAATTCCTCAAGTTTCCAATTGGAAGCTAGGGAAGCCTTGGCAGGAATGTACATTTACTTCCTCTCTTTGTGAAAGATGGAGCCAAACAAAAGCCACAAGACAATTAGAAAATATTAGCTGGTTTTTCTTGCAGACAGTTAAGAGTGCTTAGTCTAGAGAAGGTGCAATAGCCCATAAACCTTGAAACAGGTTACAAATGGTGCAACCGTCAGTTATTTTGTGTATGTGTGAAGGAGATGAGAGGAAATAATTTTCATTTGCATCCAAAAACTTGAGAGGTAAAGCCTGCTTGGGAGACAGAACATGGGATCTAGCAAAGCTGATGGAGGGGCTTTCAGAGGCAGTAGGAAGGAAACTGTGGTTTCACTGCTTAATAGGAAAGGAACTGCAATGCAGTTTTCAGCAGTGACTCCTTGGGACTTGCAGAGAGTGTCACAAAGGCCCGGACGTTTAGAGTGAGAAAAGGTGTAGTTGTTTAGGCTGAAAACCCATATCTCAGAGAGCTGGGGAGAGTCCCAGAATCTAAGGGAGTGGAGAAGAAATGCCTGAGAGTGGATGCAACCTGAGCTGCCGTGGCAAAGCAGGAGAAGAGAGAGAGGTAGCCAACATTGCCTTGCCTGTGCAGAGTACAATGAGCCTCATGCAACCCTTGAACACCAGGTTGTGTCACTGTTGGTCAGGACTGGACTAGGAAACTGTAGACCGTTTAAGAGCTGGGAGTGGTGCTTGTCAGCCTCTGAAGCCATGAAGTTTTTGTTAGCTTTATGAAATGCTTGCAGATGCCCGAAGTATAAACAACGTTTTCCAGAGTTGGGTTTTTGCTGGGTTGCATCCTGACGGGCACTCTTTGAAAGTGACTGGTCACTTCAATTGGTAGCTCAATATGGTGGCCTCCTTTTTTTTAAGCAGCTCACCCTGTATCCCTACAAGAAATTCCATGTTTTGATGAAGTACCACTAGTGTGCAGATTACTTTAAAATTATATTGTATTATCAGAGTTCTTAATGTTATGACATTTGTTCAGAAATCTTCAGGAAGTTCCTGAATAAAACTTTCAGTCGTGGAATTATAAAGTAGTTGAATGCTGCTAGTAACTTCTAAAACCTCTTTCCTTGGCATTTTCATCAAGTTGTAATTAACAATTTCTTCAGCCTTATGATCCTTACCTGACCAGACTTTCTATGGGTTTCACCTCAAATTCAGCTTGAGAGAAGCACGAAATCTCAAGGGAAAGTTTTTTAGACACAAAGCCATACTTCTTTTTTCTTTCATCTCAGCAACGCAAGCAAGAACTTGTGCTTTGGAAAGAGCATGAGCTATGCCTTCCACAACAGCCCTGGGTTTGATGCAATTCAGATGCTGTTTCTGTACTTCAGCAAAAACATTCATCAATTTTAGATACTGGGGAATCTAAAGCCTGAAGTCAGGATATTTTTATATCTTCTTGGGTTTTTCCCTTAAGCATTTTTTGCTTACCCAAGTTTCATCTTTTTATATCACTCTGCAAATGAACTGTGCAACGTTTTAGAACTCCTCTGTTACTTTTGTGTGTTTTGCATGGGAGTTGGTTAGCAGAGATCAAAACAGTGCATGCCTTGAATATAATAATTCATACTTATGGAAAAGGCAGAAGATCATTCTGGTACAGAAGGGCAGAGGCCTGCTAATACTGTCTGCAATCTAAGCAAAGAATTAATCAAAGGAATTATTACAGTTTCTAGATGGCCCAAACAGCATTGGGATTTGTCCACAGTTTCCCTGCAACAGACCATGAAACCATAGGCAATGATACCGAACTGAAGCATGGGAGTTTGCAAAGAGTTTAGAGCCAGAATGGGGTTACTGGAAACAGTGGTCAATGTGCCAAGAGATGCTGAAACGGAACTTGTATGTTATTACTGAGTTAATGGTATTACCAAGAAATGGAACACTCGGCATGAGTGATGCCCAGAGAAATCACTTAAAGTATCTGTCAGCCTGACTAGTGTAGGCTGTATCAGTATATTTTCTGTGGTTTCTTGTAGATGTGTCTCTTTCTTTGAAGAAAAACATGTGGACTATCTTTTGACCTAAAATATCTATGCCAGCAGCATTTTGATACTGTATATGTATGTTAATGGGAGGAAGAGTCTTCAGCCTGGTCTCAGTTCTATGACATGCCCCACCACAGCAGATCCTTTGGGTACTTGTTGAAATTGGAGGTCTGCTCCAAACACAAGGGCAGAACAATCATAACACACAGTCCTTCCTTGAGAGACACACCACGACATTTTTTCTACAGTAACGTCTAACTCAAAAAGTCTGTCTGATAGCACATGAGGAAGGAAACAATGAAACGAATATTGCAAAATATTCAAATGAGAAAGCACCAGACAGAAATTTCAGAAGCTGTTCAAAGCACAATCCAATTACAATAGAAGTTTTAGAAGGAAATGAATCAAAATAACTACTCTAGCATTTTTAGATAGTCTACATTATTTGAGAAAGAATATTTTGAAACTATTTATTTCAATTAAAAATAATAAGATTCCAGGGAAAGAAAACCAAAACTAATAACATCAGGGAAAAAAAAAATACATGGAAGAGGGAGTAAGCCAGCTGAATAAACCCTTGGAGATCACTTAACTCTGCATTGAACTGCTGAATGCAATAAATTCTTTATCAAATTTGGGACCCACCAGACACAAAATATTTGACCTATTTTCCACATAATTACCCAGCTTAATGTCTGCTATACTTTGTGTTTTGTGTCCACCAGATGTTTACACCATTGCTGCCGACTTCCTTGTGACTGGCAGGGAGGTCACTTCCAGATCCATCATGAACTTTCCAAAGCCAACATATGTTACACCACCTACCTGGGTATAAGAGAGGTGATTTTGGGCTGTGTCTGTGTAGTTAAAACATCTGCCAATGTTTTCTTTGCAAGGGTGTTGGTAAATCCAGTGAAAGGGAGAGAGACTTTCTTCGCCACCTCACAGAGTGAGGTTGGTATGCCTGGGATTACCGTTTATCCTTCTAGCAAGGAATGATCCCAGCTGTGAGATCAGATCTCACTGTGCTTGATGGTAGTTTCCCACTCAAGCAAAAGCATTTTTGGCCTTGTAATCAGAGGAAAATCTCAGCCTGAGAGTACTCGCAACCCGATACTGACATGGAACAAGTCCTTGGCAAATTATGTTGCCCATCGTGACAAAACTTGAAAATTAAAAATATACCAAAAACAAGCATGCAATTAAGAGTCACAACAGCTTCCTAGAAGCTGTGCTCATTACTCCATACCACTGCTGGATGAGGAGGTTGTCAATCCCATACTTTTTCTTGCAAAAGTCACTGACTGCCATCAAGGCATGTTATCTTTCCTGTTGGCAGCACCATCTCTCAAGCTCACACCACCACTATGAACACCTACCCCCTGCTTCTTTCCTTTCCTTAGTGTTCAAGTGGCATAGGGTAAATTGTGCAACAGGCCAGGAGCCCACAGCTCCCATCACTTAACCAAGGCTCCAGTGGGCAGGTACCTCTCTAGCCATTTCTGCACCAGGAAGGAGAGGAGTCCATTGTTACCTCACACCAGGGGTCTGGAAAACATTGCTCCCCTCCTCCTTGCTAATTACTTGGAAGGAGACATGCTACAGCTAGTAGCTTGAGGTAATTCACCTAATTCACAGCTGGCCTGGAGGCATTGTGATTGTGTGGACTGAAGGATCCGCGTTTGAACCCAAAAGCTACAAAGGAATCCCAGATAATGAGATCGGAAATCCCTCAAAACTGCAAGAAAAAAACTGCAGGTTTCAGGTGATGTAAATTTAAGCATTTTTGCAGACTGACCCCACAAAATGCATTTTCAACAGATTGATCTGTATAGGAGTGTGCTGTGGCCTCATGGAGAGGACCCTCTGAATTATGAATTACTACAATCAGGGAGAATAGAAGGCAGGTAAAGGAGATATCAGTTGATGTGTTCCTTTCGTCTCTCCAGATTTTTCAAGTGTCACCCCATCCAACCTCCTGTAGTAGACATTATTCCAAATCAGCATGAAATCCTGAGCAAGAGCCTAAGGACATCTAGGTTAGGAGAAAACATACAACTTCAACAACTTCTGGTACTATATAGTAACATTTCTTCTCTTTATTGTACAGTTGCTAGCCCTGTATCTCTTTGCTCACATTTTTAAGCTTTTCTTCACCACAGTGAACAGCAAAAATTTTGTAAAAATGCATTTCCTGGAGCTTCATTCCTGTTCATTCATTCAGTGTAGCCTCAAGCAAACAGCTGCATGAGACACAGTATGAACAAGAGAAATACAAATATTTGGTAGAAAAAAACACAGGAGGGGGGAAAAACCAAACGACAATGTTAAATTTTTACTTTTCATTTCCAATTTGAATTTTGGAGTACACGTATTAACCACTAGTGCATATCTTTATGAAGGCTGCAATGGCAGCAGCAATACACAGTCTTATGCTACAGCTGCCTATGAAGTTCAAGGAACAACTTAATGGGCAGAGAGGGGCTCAGAACTATGTACCGCGCTGCAGAAAAGGTGGCAACTCACCTTCTATGATGACAGGCAATCAACTCAGGGTCACAGTGCCACAGAGTACTTTTGGTGAAATTACACCAGTTAAACCAAATCCATTTCTTATTGTGTCAAAATAGGTATAACTTTTCTTAAGAGTGGTTCAAATGGATTTGAATTTAAAATGAGCCCTAAAAGAGATGTAGTTGGGGTTCCTTTTTATGATGTGATCTAGGAACTGATGAATTTTCTGAAAATATTTTTAGTGACACTGTTGAGTTTTGATCAAAAAGTTGCAGGACTGACATGAGACTGATGTTTCCTGATTTTCTGGTGCCTGTTTTAGTTTGTATTAAGTGTGAGATAGCCAGCCTGTGAATCGATGGAGTGCTGTAGTTGCACACGTGAAAATTAAGGACATTTTTTGAAATGCTGAATATGGTGGTAAATTTCTCTGAAAGCTTTGGTTTGCACAAGGACTATCATGATTGTTTCATTACTCAGTGCCAGGTTTGCTATTCCCTTAGCCCATTTGATCTTAATGAGACCCACATTACAAAAACGCCATGCAGTCTCTAGGGAATATATACAGCCTTGCGTGTTTATTTAACGTTACTTACTTCAAGACCACTGTGGACGAAGAGAAAGAAGAAGGCTTGGTTCCTGCATGTGCAAAATGTAAAGGCAGATACAAGCTGTGTTAGGAGATTAAGGGCACACTTGGTATTAATTAGTTTCTGCATTGCTTCGAGAATTTTATGTGCTGGGCTTGAGAGTGCTGCTGATGTCATCTGCCACGAAAGGACAGCTGGAGCACAGTGTGAAGGCAGCAAGTCCCCGAGACAGAATCACACTCCTGGTATTTCAGCCTCGGTCACATGCAGTTTTCTGGCAGCGTGTGCTGTCTTACAGACAAGGAAGTATGTCTGGAAGCAGAGACGTAGATCCATCCCCATAGGTAGGTGGGATTTCTGACCAAAGGCAGGGTGGCTCTCAGAGCTGGTGTAGCACAGCCATGCACTGGCTTCCACGCGCTCAGTCAAGCCATGGCCATTTCGGCCTGCCTGCATTTGCACACTGATCTCAGCACTAAAAATTTTGAATAATTCTCACATCAGAGTTATGGAGAAGTCTCCATACCTGAGCAGTATGGAGGTTCCTAAAAAGCACGCGGAGCAATAGGATGAGAGCAGCAAAAAGCAAGAAGGTGAAAAATGACTGTCCCAGTTTAGGGACAGGAAGGAAAGGCTTTGACTGAAATTGTATCACTCCAAGCCCTGCATGTAGACTTGAATAACAGACTGGGAACTTGAGCTTCAAGTGATGGTCAAATCCCCACTTGATATGTAAATCATACCCTCTCTGTTAGAGTCGATCCTAACCAAGGAGTGGAGAGAAATGCCTGGTTGAAATGAAAGCTGTATGTACTCTGATTTTCCTGATGTTTTCATGATTTAAAACTTAGGAAAAAGAGAAAAAAGGCACCAGGTTTACATAAGGCAGAGCTCAGTATAAAACAGAATTAATAGGCTCTACATTTATTCAGGGACAAATTACAACTCTAAGTGTAGAGCAGTTCTCTGCAGTGCTGCCTCACATGTTGTTGATGAACATTAGCTCTCTTTTGTTGTGACACTGTTTCCTGGGTCACTGTCTGTGAATCCTATCTTTGTAAGCCTGGATTTCTTGTGACCTCAATGCAAAAGAAGGAGCTTTTGCCTAGGAGTCTATTAAGAATGCAGTGATCTTTTCAGATTTGGAGGCAATTTCCTCCTGATTCAGCCTTTTCATCTTCTAAATCTGGGCTTTCATCTTCTAAATTTGGGCTAAGCGTCCTCCATAGTGTAATGCAAAATGCAGTTAAATTTATGATATTATGGGTATCTTTACTCATATTGATGGAGTTAAGCCTTTTCTTTCTCCATTCTTTTGTAAAAGAGCAGCATGTCATCTGCATTTACAGTCAGTAAATGCAATGTCATCTTTCAGTTGAAATTTGTCTGCACTGTGAATTGTTTTGCTCTCTTTCCCGCACTGCACTGCTGGAAATGAATCCCTCTGCAATCCTCTTGGGAATGGGGTGAAGAGTGGAGAGAGAAAAAAAAAAAAAAAAAAAAAAAGCAAAACTGGCAAAGAAATTGCTTATTCTAGATAAAGTGAAATAAGCTGAAGTTAAACAAGGCAGTGTTCCTTCTTCAGGGATAACCTGACACTTGCGTCAATACTGGACTAGTGGAACAGCAGCTGAAGTGTGGGGAGGATAAGCTAGAAACGTTCAGCAGTTTGGTGAGACGGGAGCTGACTGCTAAACAAAGGTTTGGGCACAGGTCTGTGAAATGCACACATGCCCTCCTTGCATGAAAGAAGGAGGACAGAGAGAAATACCCTGGTGTTTCACATAAACTGTGACTGACCCTTTGTTTGCATTTACTGCAGGTGGTGAAGCTGTGTTTGGGTGTAGTAATGCAGTCACCTCCCCCCCTCCCTGGGAGCACGGTAGAAATTACAGCTCTTACAAGGCATTTGACACAACTGAAAATGATGAGAGCACGCCATTTGAAATGAAGCTGAGATGCATGAGGCTCCTCCTGAAGCACAGCTTGATACTGCAGCTCAGAGCTGACTCATACATGTCTCCTCCCCAGCACCACCGTTAGGGCTGCAGGACAGCTCAGCAGGCGGTGGTAGACTGAGTCACCTTCTCCCCTGTGTTTCATGAAGCTTGCAGGGGAAGAAATTAAATCAGACCATGAATCTAGTGATATTTTATTAGGGTTTTGTTTTTGGAAAGTATGCTGTGGGTTTCTGTTAGGCTTGAAGTTTTTTCCATAAGCCATCTCAACAGCTTCCCTGCTGCCTACTTCAACCTGCCTGCTCATTGCAGACATCAGCTTGAATACATATTCTGCCATCGGATCAGGAAACATAAAGCTTCCCAAAAAGATTTTAAACCTACAGCAGAAGCTAAACTAGAAAGACAGAAGGACTGGCTTAATTAGGCTGAAGCTGTTTAGAGTAATGTTAAGTGACACCAGTTGTGAAGACTCATGAAGATTAACCACTCACCTCCTAATTGCTTTGAAATTCTACATTCTCCCTTCAAGAGAATTCGGCTCTGCAAGGGTTGATAGAAAGAAGTGTAAGGAGCCACAAAGAATAAAAGGCAGACTAAGTTCCTTTTTAAACAACAAAATGGGAAAAGCCGGTAACTCATGCAAGGCAGGATATGGTAATTAACGGGAGATCCTTAAGGTTACATAAAACCCAAAAAAATATCAGCTCAAACTTTCAGATGCAAAATCATGCTACTTTCTTCTGTTGAAAGCACATTACATTCTTAAGGGAACAAAAAATATCATGTATTTAAAAAGCCATAATGCTGATTTAGAAGTTAAATAGGAGACTGTATCACAGCTCTTTGTTCTTTCAGCAGCTCTTTAGGCTGGGACAATTTTACTCCCAATGAATGGATCATACAATCTTGTTCTGAATATATGACACTTCCTTAGGCTTTGGTGGGGGAATGGCACAACAAGAAAAGAAAGGCAAAAGGGCAGAGTATATGCAAGAGTCAAACACAAAGCTTAGTGAAGAAGAGCTGGGTTTTGCTCCATCTCTCCTTTTTGGGATATTCTAAGCAGTGAAGGGAGAATTGGAATCCTTAGAAGTAAAGACTGTCCATCCTTTTTATTTAGGCATTCAGAAAAGGTCTATATTGATTTAACATTCTTTACTTAAAAACACCCACCAAGCAACAATAACACACAAGTTTCTATGTGGATGAACCCTACAAAAAGGAGGGAGGAAGAACAAAAGATGCAAATGTTAGTATTTAAATAGACATACTACAATACAAAGTCCTTTAATGGTCAAAGAACAGGCATCATCAGTGAGATCTTGAAAGGGACTGAGATTGTCTATGAAAACATATTAGATCATACTATGCTTTCTTGTCTTTTGCTATGTTTCTTCTCTTTGTAACAGCTCCATTCACTCATGTCAAACTTTTTGTCAGTCACAATTGCATTTACATTCTCACAGTTATTTATTCCCTTACTTCCCTTTTTCCCAGAGCTCTCTAACAAATCACTGTCTTCCATTCACAAGCAGAACAACATACTCACAAGCCAGTATAGCCATATAATGGTAGTCATAAATTAGAAGAACTCTGGCAATCACTGACAAGCTGTCCCCTGAATGCCAGTTTAGCACAAAAGGATAGGCACTTGTTTCTGTGACCGATGTGTGACTGCCACATAACTGATTTAGGGCCAGAAGAAACAAATTTACGCTGCACTACAGAATATAAAAATGGTCCAATATGATGGTTGCTCATTATTCTTTACCCATAGTCTTAAAATCCTCACCATATTTCCAAGAGCGCTTCAGACCTACAGTTTCGCAAGTACTTCAGTTCCTGTATCAGCATCCAAAATAGCAATTCAACAGGGGAAACTGTTCAGCTGTCAGAAAAGCAGAAAATAAGTGGCATCACCCTTGCACACCCAGTGTGCAAGGAAATATTTTTCCGTCAGCAACCACTTTTCCAGTTTGTTGTCACTGTGTGAGTGTCTCTGGGTTCACTTCCATTAGAGGGCAGAAATTAACATGAGGTTCACCAAGCACAAATTTGATCTCCTTGGGTTTTGCCAGAGATGATCAACAGAGTGGCCCTAGACCAAGATTTTGCATACAAAGGCGATTTGGGAAAGTTCAGTGTTGTATATGGAACTTAATTCAATGTTCATTGTAGTAACAATGTCTAATGAAAAATTCTTCATCCAAACACCACCAGCCTTTGGGGATATTGCAGTCTAGTTTGAACTTGAACCCTGTCATCCAAGTCTCTCTCAGCTGTACTGTTCCTTGTTTTCAGAGATGTAAAGAGCCATTCTTTTTTAAAGCATATTGATTCTAATGTACTTTTAGATTCTTAAACATAATGCCATTATATGGTCTACACAGCATACTGTTCAATGCCACCTTTGAGGAATGTGGTGCTTGTAGCATCTAAATCATAGCAGGAGTCAGAACACAAAGGAGGAATTATGTTTTGGGAAATAGTCTGTGTGCAAAGCAAGTGATACAAAAGCACAAGCATTTTTCAAGCAAACATCAACCAGAAAGCAAAGTTCCAATACATATGTGAGAAACTTCAATTTGGGAATGAGCTGTATTTTGAAACCTCTCTTTTTCCTCTCCTTTTCCCATGAGACCTTTTTCCCATATATCTTTGCTATAGTCTCCTGCCTACTGATGGTGACCCTGTCAGTCTTGGACCATAAAGATAAAAAAGCCCCACAGAAGGTGTTATTTCTATCTCAGAGAGGGCCAAGATTCTCATAAGATTGCAAATTCTCATACCCTGTTCCCTGAAAAACATTTCTTCTATGATGTGGTTGAAAAATATGCAGAAAGGGTAACAAGTAACTTGTATCACCTCAAAAAGAATGAGTCTGTAAGTAAACGATATTTTTAAGGATTATCATTGTTTCCTAAAAGTTCAGTTGTTGTCCTTAATACTGTGAGTAATCTAGAGTCCCTGTGGCTCTTGGTTTTACCTCCTCTGTGACCTCAGCTTTCAGGCTTCCTTTCACAGGAGCACTCTCTTGCTTTGGCTTGGAAAAATGTGGTATGAAAGGCGAAGCTAAGCATTTGCATTTGAAACTTTAATTTTATGAAGTCCTAATGGCATTTGTTTATCTGTAGTAATGGTGGATGAAAAAAATCAACAGCTGAATACTTTTAACAGATGAGGGAAGAAAATGCCTTCAGACAGGAAAAAAAACAAAAACCAAACAAATAAACAAAAACTTTCAAAAAACCACAAAAATACAACAAAACCCACACCACCGAACAAGTCTAATGTATATTAGAATTTTTTTGTTTTCTAGAATATACACTGGATTTCTCAGACAAAATACAGAGGAAGCTGCAAGCATTCCTGTCCTGAGAATAAGGACCACAGAACAACATTGATAGAGGAACTGATAGTGACTCAAGCTGTTGAGGTCTCAGATACACAAAACTACTTTTTGTGGTGCAAAGACTGAGGTTGCAACATAGTTCTCTGTGTGGGGAGTCCAGAGTGGCCTTGTAATAACCATAAGCAATTGCTTGGTCATAGCCCATTTTGCAAATGAAAACCATTTTTGTTCTCTCATAAATTGTTTGTGTTAGTAAGAAAATGACATGTCAGGTGATTTAGCAGATGATGTTAACACATTTGAAAACTTGAAATAGCATATGAAGTCTGAGAAAATTTACAAATTTTATGCAATGGGGCTGAAGGAAGGGGTTGCATGACATTTATGTGCCTCTATCTACTGCACTCAAAGTCTCCTTCCTTCCCTCCTTCCATCCCTTCTTCCTTCCTTCCTTCCTTGCTTCCTTCCTCCCTCACTCCCACCTCTCTTGTGGTGACTGGTAATATATGAGGTTATATAGTCTTAATATCCTGTGCATACTTACTTGCCTTGTCCACACCATGCGTAAACTGGTCTGTCCAAATGCCAGCTCCTCTTTCTTCTCTGTCCTCGCTGATGTGTTTTACCCATCCTTGGAGATTTCTTCTGAACACAGGACTGAGTTCATCGCAGCCTCCTCTTGAGCAGGGCTGCCTACTCAGCATTATGAGTCTTCCAGAACAGGTTATTTACAGGAGAGTGGCCTTTGTTCCATGGTTGCAGGAGCAAGGAGAGAGCTTTTGTTGTGACTGCCCAGCTCCTAGGGCAATTAGTGCTGCAGTAATGACAGTCGTAATTGTGAGCTTCTTACAGGGCTGGAGTGATCTTCAGTAGGGACACACTTCATGACAGCAACATCAAGATGTCTGAAATACCTCAGGGATCCTCTAATGGGGTACAGGGATGCCTTTATCCTCATTTACTGGCTACAGCTGGAAAGACATATGATTTTCATTTTAGCTAGCTTTCCACAATTTCAGAGAGATATTTACAAGAGTATAAAGTGACAGAACAGCTCTGCAGAACAGCTCATTTAAGTACCCCTGAGCATAAAAATACCCCCAAATCCCACATTATAGAACCCACCAAGATGGAATATACGAAAACAACCACGGAAAGGTTTCATGCATAACACGTGATTTCATGTATTTTTTCCTGGCTCTGTGAGTGTATTCGTGCCTCTCCAATGAATAGTCAATGGAAGATGACTTCTGGATTAGGCACCAGCAAGTTTTAATTAAAAAAAACCAGACTCCTAAGTTGTTTTTCCTCTAATTATTTGTGGCATCCTATCACAGATATTTTATTTTATTTTTAAAATTTTATTTTATTTTATTTTATTTATTTGTTTGTTTGTTGGTTGCTTCATTTGTTTAATTATCTTTTTCTGTTTTAACAGGTGTTCTATGGAATTTGAGCACCATTTGTTCTACTGAAGTAGACAGATGAAATAACATTAACATTTCATGTGGCCAAAGAAATTATAGGATATGTTGAGGAAAGCGGCCCTACTACTGTAAACTTGAAGGTTTCTGAGTACAGTAATGGCAGAAGAGAAGCAGAAAGTAAAACAAAGTAAAATAGTAGGATTAAGAGTAGGATCCCAGTTTGGACCAAATTAAGTTTACTACAGAACAACTGTGGTAATGTGTTTGGAGGTCTAGAAAACCCCCAGGGATAGTTTGTCATTGGTATAGCTCGTGGTGTCCAGAGCAGAAATGATACCATATGCTTTGTGAGTTAGTCCTGTCAGCCAGAAATAAGGCATGGAAGGGAAAGTGCCTAAGCCACGTCAGACAATCTTAGGATTTTATTTAATTTTATTTTTTTAACTGGCTCTGTTTTGTCTGCATAGCCAAAAGCTACAAAACCAACAAAGATGGCTTTTAAATAATGTGTTGAAGGCACTGGTCAGGTCCCTCACTATAGGGATTTCCAGTTTTTCAGTCATGGTTGTTACATCTCACTGTGTAAATATGGTATGGCTTGCTTTTTAGGGACTAAACACTCCTGTGAAAAAAAAAAAATTCTGGATGCTCCAAATCAGACACTGGAGGAACTCAAAGCTTCAGGGAGGAGACTTCTCCAGTGTGAAAGATCACACTGGAGCTGGAAAATATGGAACTTTGCCTCTGGCTGCTATCTTCTTTGGAAAGATATTTAACTGTTCTTAAGCATTTTATTGTGAAGAATACATCAAACTGCGATGGAAGAAAAAGAACACTGCTGGAGGAAATTTGTTTCATGCTTCCTCTAAGTAGTCCAGAATTTTGAAAAAAAAAAAAAAAAAAAAATTAAAAAAATAATAATAATAAAAAAACCCCAACCAAACCAAAAAACATGTTTAGGAGGGTTTTATTGGTCTTGAGCTGCAAAACTCTCCTCTTATATCCCCCAAACCAGCCTTGTCAGCACATAGTTCTTTCTTTCCTCAGGCAGTGTAGGATCTCATAAGAGTGTAGGAAAATAAATTCTTAGGTGCTCAAGCAGTGGAAATGGAGTTGCAACAGGAATGACCATCATCCATGAGAACAATAACACCAAAGTATGGCAGGTCTGGGTAAAAGTAAGGTACAGCAGCAAATCCCAATGTAGTCTTAGACACAGTAATCCCTGAAGATGTTAACAAGAACATTTATAAAATCTGCCTCAGGTATTATCTCCACAAGAGTAGTGTTTGTAAATAAAACAATATACTTACAGCTTAGTGAGGTAAAAGCTATACAGTGAGAATTGGACTGCAGTTGGATAATGGATCTCACATGTACTGAGAACTGTATGCAGGTTTCTTAGGGAGAAAATCAGAATTATTGTTCTACCGGGTATGCAGATAGCACTCAGGATGCTGAGGCTTGGTGACAGAGGAAGAGCTGCCCAACTACAACTGACCACAGAACAAAATTACATTTGTGAGGATTACCACAAAACACAAAAATGGGGGTAAATATGCATATATCCTTCCTAGGAAAAAAAGGAGTAACAAATTAAGTGCAGCTACTTATGATAACACAAATCAGTAATAGTGATTAGACAGTGGAAAACCTCCTCTCATCTGGAAAAATATTCCCCTGACCTCAGGCTCACTGCATGCTGAGCTTCTCACCAGCAGGTACACTGAGACCCCTGTTTCCTTTCAGAAAAAGATAAAACTGTAAGTAGAATAGTCATCTTTCTTCATGTTTAAAATCTTCTAGTAGTTTAATTACTAAGATTAATTTCCTTTGTATATAAAATTATTTTTCCGGGCTATTTTTTCATTAAATATCAGTATTTAATAACTGTAATTATTCAGTTGTGTTACCCAATTATATTTTTCAGACAAGATCTTTCAAAGTCAATTCTTTATAATTTGGTCATAGAGTATTT
>JAWWES010000094.1:22158986-22170058 GCA_035583135.1 Lophotriccus pileatus | reverse complement strand
AATTGGTCATAGAGTATTTTTGGGACAAGGAAAATTGGGTTTATCGGTGAAATAATGAGGGCATCACTGCTTAACATATGGCTGGAATTAAGTTTAATTTGCAATTCATGAAGGTCATGGTTGTAGAGCGACATAAAGTGTGCCATTGCAAAGCAGATCCACATTAGGTTTATGAGAACAAATACTAGATTTTGCAATAAAAAAATTAAAGCTTTTGTGTCTTTGTCCCCAGAACAAGCATAAATTTAGAAACAGAGTTCAGGAAGAAGCAGAGTTCATACCCAGTATGCCAACCAGTAGACTTCACAGAATGAGATCTTAGTTCTTACCATAAATACAATTAGGAACTAGAGTAGGAACTCCATTTGAACAGTTCAACATTAAGTTTATAGAAGAAGAGCTGCCAAATAAATGTAGTACAAAGCTGCATAATTTTAAGAAAGGAACTGCAGAAAATGAAGCAAACTGTAAAGCAAATGAAAACATTTAAGGGAAAAAGAAAAGGGGGGGGGGGGGAAGAAAAATAAGATGGGGAAAAAAAAAGAAAAATAAGGAAAAAGAAAAAAGTCTACAAGCAGCCAGGGATCTTTTAAAAAATACTGTGCTAGAAGCCAAAGTAAATTGTGTACCACAGCTCAAAAAGAAAACAAAGCAAACCAAACCCTTCATAGTTCATAGTCTGTAGGAGTATAGAAGCTTTGAAAAAGAAAATATAGCATTTAAAATACTGAAAGGTTACTTTTGGAAAGGGATTGGGGCAAATTCACAGACGAAAGGTCTGTCAGCGGGCTCTACAAAGCATAGGTAAATTCTCTCACTCTGATCCAGTGGTATTTAAAGAACAATGGCAGCAATGAATTAATGAATGAATGCCATTCAGTGGATGGCAGTAATATATCCATGACAGCAGATTTCAGCTTCCAAGAGACAGAAACACAAATTCCATTAAGTATCTCTGAGCTAATTGTTGTGTTAGTCCAGGTACATTAAAGAACAATCAGAATAACAACAGGAAGGATGCCTTAGGTTAAGGGTTTGGGATGAGAGAAAAAAGTCACCTATAGAGAAGACTCTGTCAAACTCATTTGGTTGACTAGTCCTCAAACTACATTTAGAGTAAGCTGTTTCTTGATATCATATATTTAAATCTTCATTTCCATTGGGGTTATAAAAAATTAAATAAGAAATTCTAAGAGGGCCACAAAGGTTAAGATGTGGCATCTTCCGGGATAGTCATTTTTGTCTGAGAATGAGGTATTTGCCATGAAAGATCCAGGAAAATAAAAACTCGCGAAGTGGCAAAGTTCCCTTTTTGAAAACACATCTGGGACACACGGATTATTCCCATGGATTACTCTGGAGCACCACATGGACAGACTGTGTACTCACCGCAAAGAACTCCCACACCACTTCTCTAGGACTTAAAGCAGTAATTTTAGAGTGTAGCCAGATGGATGGCAATGTTAATCTCGACAAGGACAAAACTTGCTCTTAGTGAGGTATAACCCCAATAGCTGAAAAAGCTACACAGCTTCCTAATGGAAAACGAGTATCAAAATTCCCAAAAGAGCTGGCTCTAGTATTTGCTTCATGTTTCCTGAAGCTGTCTTCCAATTCCAAAGCAAACATGATTAAGATGGTTATGATGTTTATGCATGCAGAGAAAACTGCTCTTAGTTGCCTCTCTGCCAATCTGTGACTTCAGAATGTTACCTTATCTTTTTATTATCTAAGATGTCGAAGCTCCATTGCACTCGGATTTACACACACTCAACAACTCTGCAAACAATCACGGTCTTTACCATGTGACACAGCAGTTCAAAGCCCACCTTTTTTAATTCCTGAAATCCATTTTTTTCTCTCACAGTTTCACTCCAAAAAAAGCAAAAATTTTAGCACCTTATCAACTTCAGCACTGTGAAACTGACCCTTTCTATTTGACTAATGCCCTTATTAAGCACAATAGAGTTTTTTCTTGTTGTTTATTCTCCTCTTGATATGGGGAATGTGAATTGGATCTGCAGAGTAATTTTCTCTTGGTATTGAGAAAAATTTTTTATCTAGAGATTAATGCAGAGCTCCCCTAAAAGCTTGCATCACTTGAGTCCAGACAAGTCCAAAGGGGGTTTACTGTTGTAGAAGCTATTTCTGTTGAAAGGTTCTTGCTATACGCACAGGGCAAGAGGATTCAGATGGAACAGATTTTTATTTTCTAAATAAAAGGTACCCTTTTGCAAAAGCATCTAATGTGATTGGAACTCTGGCTATGAACTTTTAAGGATAAATGGGGAGTAAAGTAGAGTCTAGAATACATTGTTCATGAAGCTGCTCAACTGTGGATTGTGAGGATTGCTGATGTTGTTCTTTTCATACTAAAAGTTTTCTCAGCACATTTCCTCTGAAGTATTTCTTAGATAGAGGCTGCAATTGCATATTCCTACTGTGCCTCATGCTCTGAAAGATTTTAAATTAATTTTGGAGGAAGAGGACCCAAGCAAGAAAAAGGATTTAGACAGGAAGAAGAAACTAAATTCAGAAACCTCCCATGATGAAATTCTAGAATTCTCTCCAGATTAAGATTTTCTTAATCTTATGAGTAACTTCAAGATGAGGATATGAAAATGGAGAAAGGAATTGTTTCCATTAGATAGAAGCAATTTGTGATTCCAGACAAGTTAGTCTTAGAGAAAAGCCCAACAAGAAAGGATTTGTTTTCATCACCTTTATCCCAGTTTTACAAACTGAGATTCCATTAGGTATCTGGATGTTTTACTGCTTTTTCAAAGTCAAATGTATTGAGGCTGCAGATTACACCAGGACATATATAAATTGCTACTGAAGTCAGAGGGGAAGCCTGCTATATTCACCTGTTGTGCAATTTTTCCGTGTCCTGATGGAACTATGCAGCAGCAGAATGTTAAATGGCATGAAAAGCATTCATGGAACTGTGATCTGTTACACTCGTTATCTCTGACCTGCTCATAATTTGGTGCTGAAGGCATACAACTCACTCTTACTCATGACCCTTCCATATGGCAAGAGTCTTCTCTGCCCTGTGTTTTATTTGCACACATCTCTGATTTTCCCAGTACTTAAAAAATACTGTTGACCAGTTGCAAAATATTGGAACATCACAGTTCCTACAAGACATCTCATCCCTTACTGAGGAATCTGAGTTTCAAGATTATCCCAGCCTTTCTTTGATTCAAGTGTGGCTTTACTCTGGAACACGAAAAGTATGTCACCTCCATTCCTCCCTGTTCTGTCCCTTGCCTGAACTTAGTGTCATGTTGGGATGTTTGGTGATAAAATTATTACTTTTCATTGGCTTTCATTCTAGCCAGCACCCAAGGGCAACCAAGAAGGCGCAATCTTCAGCTATCTTATGTATTTTGCTGCATGATAGAAGTAGTGTACATTAGCCAACATTTTGTTACTTTGTTCATTAAATCAATCAGACTCATACCGAAGTAGCTTCATCATAGAGACAAACAGTATCCACCAAAACAGACTTCTAGCTTTGTGCGTGAAAATAATTGGTCTTGTTTTCTTCTTCTCACTTCTGAGAATACTGAGACAATTTTGACTAACGCACATGCTCTTTAAAATACTACTCATTTTAGCTGATGAAAGGAAAAAAAAATAATGGCTTCTTTGCTGGAGGAAAATGACACATATCATAAAGCAGGGCATACTCCACTGGATACAACACTTCTTCATGCTAAATAGTGGTAGCTCTTCATGCTAACAAGAGGCAGTCTTTTCCTAAACTTCTCAGTTTTTGATCAAGTATAGAAAATACTGCTAAGGCACGTGAGCAGTGTTCAAATTTTCCTGGTGTCCTGGAATGCTGTTTTAGTTCAGTGGTGGTACAGAGTTTCCTTGCAAAATTGTGTGGTGCAGAAGCAGCTGAGATCATGCCAGTGCATTAGAAATAGTTCTGCATGCACGCAATAGGCAAAGCTTTGCTCTTTGAGCTGAAGATCAAGGAAAAAGCCAGAAAGAATGTCTTGCTACTTCAAGTACGGGAAGAGCCAGATACATAGAATAATCCTGTGCACACATTTTGTTCAGTGCAGGGTCATGAGCGGTGAAGAGTGTGGACTCTTGTGGTGTTGTTTGCATGAAGGACAAGCAGAGGGTGTCTTTAGATGCTTCTGCTTGC
The DNA here is from genome assembly GCA_035583135.1 of Lophotriccus pileatus. NCBI lineage: Eukaryota > Metazoa > Chordata > Aves > Passeriformes > Tyrannidae > Lophotriccus > Lophotriccus pileatus. Next base: position 22,165,893 of record JAWWES010000094.1, on the reverse strand, counting down.
AAAGTGAGATTTTTCTTTAAGAAACTGGGTTTTGGAAGATACAAAGAGAGTCTGAACATTTCAGAGCATTTTCTGTTCTAAACAAGAGTTTTCTTCCTCTACTGACTGACTAAATACAGTGGTTAAATATGGCAACCCAACTGCTTAGGGTTCAAGTATTGGAAGCATTTAATTAACTTTGTGATGATCAGTTATACAACCGCAACATATAAGTGATAATTAGCCTTAATAAAAAAGCAATGAAGTGAAGAAGGAGGGGTTCCCTTTCTTTCTCCTTCTGACGCATAAGTTTCCACAAAGTGAAAAAAATCAAGGTCAAGGAAATGTCTGTTACAAAACATGCTCACCTTTCCTTGTGATACCGTGTTTTTCTCACTAAACCCAATCTGTGGTTTATAGCTGGTGACCAGACTGGATGCAATGGCAGCTCTGCCTGTTGCTTCAGCACAAGCAGACCTTTGAGTCCTAGACATGACCCCACTATTCCCTCAGGGTCTGCTGTCTGTATCAAAACAAGCTGACAGAGGAAAAATATCCATCAAGCAGAACCACCTCCCCCTGAAGTCCACATGTTCACCACATGTCTTCCTGCCTCACCCTTTGAAGACTCTGCTGGGAGCATCTGTAAATGTTTCCTGTCCATATTGGAGAAGGCAGTGAATTCTCACATCCTAGAGACAAACCCTTCAAACTCTGCAAGAATCTCAACCTGTTACTGACTTAGACCTCCAGTAGTAAACAGCACCAGCAGAACGGCTGAGATAGCCTTTCCCCAAAACTATGGAGCTTGTTACAAATGTTAGTGTTTTAATAAGGATTTACCTAACCTGGTGTACTGAAGTGATCTCAAAATAAATATGAGAAGCTGACCGTCACATCCCAAACCTGTTCTGTGAATTTACCAAACAATTGCTCATAAATGACACCTTCCAAAATGAATGGGAAAAGGAGTGGCAGGGATGCAAAGGGAGTGCACCCAGGACAACAGTGCTCTGTAGCATAACTGGCTAAAAGGCAGAGAAGGAGGGGCTCAAGAGCCACTGTGAAGCTATGGCAGATCACTTGCCAGTGTCTTGAGGCAAAGAAATCAGGGGGTGTATTTATGAGACTGTGTTCCAGGAGAATCAGCAGACTCCCGTTGTTTCTGGTAGATAAATGCAAACAACACAGTCAACTAACAATAGCAGCAAATTAATTCTTATTTGGATCTGGTAGCATTTTAGAACAAGAAAATGAGTCTGTCATGTCGAAAAGGAGGAGTTACAGGACTCCCTGCAGAGGTAGCAATTTAAAGTCTGCTGCTGCTGCCAAATAAATACATCCAGACAACTATCAGGTGTATAGAGAAGAAGATGACAACAAGGAGTAACTTGCATGTGTTATTCTGGTGGTCGTCTGCCCCTTAGCTTTTCCCAGAGGCCTTTGAAAGCATTCAGGAACTTAGCTCTGCAAATGTGCAGCACAGATAACTTGAGGCTACACAGTGATTCACAGCCTTCAAGGAACGACTAGATGTGTTGAGCACATAAAATAGCTGTAATCACAGGTCACAGCCCTGGTATAACAACTGCCTCCAATTACTTGGTCAGAAACACTAAAAATTTTAGGGTGGTTATTTTGTGTATATCATTCCGAAGAACAAACTGTTTGGAGGTATTGTTCTCTAAGCAGCCATGCAAAGACAGGTTGTATCTATGGGCTGAGACCAATTGTATGAGGTTTGATAAGGCCAAGTGCCAGGTCCCCGACTTGTGTCACAACAACTCCAGGCAGCCCTATAGGCTGGGGAAGAGTGGCTGTGAAGCTGCCTGGAAGAAAAGGACTGCAATGGTGTGTCCAGCGGGAGCAGGACAGTGACTGTCCCCCTGTGGCACTGGTGGGGTCGCACATTTAGTCCTGTGTGCAATTCTGGGCCCCTCACTACGAGAAGAACTTTGAGGTGCTGGAGTGTGTCCACAGAAGGTCAACGAAGCTGGTAAAGGGTCTGGAGAGTAAGTCATAAAAGGAGTGGCTGGGGGAGATGAGGTTGTTCAGCCTGGAAAACAGGAGGCTCAAGGATGACTTTATAGCTCTCTACAACTACCTGAAAGGAGGTTGTAGTGAGAGGAGGGTCAGTCTCATCTCCCAGGTAGCAAGTGACAGCAAGAGAGGAAATGGCCTCAAGTTGGACCAGGTGTAGATTAGGTATTATGAAAATTTCTTCACTGGAAGGGTTTTAAAGCATTGAAAAACATGGCCCAGGAAACTGATGGAGTCATCGACCCTAGAAATGCTTAAAAAATGTGTGGTTATGGCACTTGAGGTCATGGTTTAATGGCAAAAATGGTGGTAGAGCTACATTGACAATTGGACTTGATGATCTTAAAGGTCTCTTTCTCCAGTCCTAACAATTCAATAATTCCATAATCTAGACCTTCTTTCTTTTTAACCACTCCTGGGAACCTGGACACTGTGACACATTGCGGCAGTGAATTGTACCTAGGGACATTTGTGCTATCAAAAGTATAGAGGCAGTGTCCAAACTTACACAGAATTTGTCTTGTCAGTGCATGCTGACACAGCCCATCCATTACAAATCCTAATATCAAAGGAAGGATCAGCCACATTTTTGAGGAATGTTCATGATAAATCACCTTTTATTCTTTTTCAGCCACACTTTACTTTTCACTTCCTTATTGTTATGAAAAACAATAAGGCAAGCTTCTCTGGAACGAAAAGACAATAGCAAAGATTTCTCCAAACTACTTGGGGAGCTTTGAAAGCCTGTGATTTTTTTTTTTCATATAGCTACAATGGGCTAAGTGGATGTATCTGGTCTGTACAGGGCTGAACCTATATCCCAAATGTTCCAAAAATTTTCCATCCACTGCTCCTTTTATTTCATGCACTTGCAGAAAACTTTCCTGATTAGATATAGTTCAAAACTTGTTTCCAGACACCATGATTCTTTCAATCCCATTTTGGAGCATTTTGACAGTAATCTTATGGTTTCAGTGTGCTGGAGGGATCTCTTTTCTTTTTCAGGCATTGCTGCCAAGCTCTGCCATGGTTTCCTTTAAGTTACAGATGTCACATATCCTTAGCATTACTGCTAGGACTTTTTTCACTGCTGCTCTGTTGTTTTTCATATTCTCAATTGCAGCTTGTATTGCTGACATTTCTATTGGAGTGATATTAATGAAATCTTGGCTAAGTTCCCATATTTCATTGGATGTTTTATTAAGGTGGAACTAACACTGCTTGGAAGTCCTGTGTCTCTTAATGATTTTTTAATGTCTTTTCTGTGTTGCACTACCTAAATCTGAAGATGTTTATCATGTTTGCTTTCAACTGGTCTCTTTCTTCTTTTCCAGATTGTCACTGGGAGAAGGTCCTGCATTTCCCTGCTTCACTGTAGTTTCTTCTTCAATCATTAGGTCTTCACTTACTTTTTTTTGTATTGTTTTCCTTGCTCTGTCTGTTTCCTTGGGCACTTCACTCCCCAGCCTGCAGATTTTCACTGAGCTTTGCAAGAGTTTTTTTCTTTCCTGAGAAGTACTCCTCGTCTCTCAGCTTCTCTAGTTCTTGCTCACTGGAATGATATCCAGTTGTTCCATTTATGTTGTTCATTTATGATTCATTTATATTAAATTGTTCATTTATGCTGTCTCTGGATAATGTAATTTATTCTTCCAGTGTGCCTTTTCTCCTTTCTCTCAAATCCATTCCTCAGTAAAGTAGGAGCTTCTTGCAGCACTGTCTTTCTTTTCCAGTGCATGGTCTGCCTTATGTTACCACATGTACTCTGTATTTTCCATGGTGTTTTCCCCAGTCTTTAAAAGTACAAACCCTGTTTCTGAAAAAAATAGCTGCAGTCACAAGGAGGTGGTTAGCATAGCACAGATCTGCTAGCACCTGCTATGTCACTATACCAAACAGGTTAAGTTAGGGTCCTTTATGTTGCAGGAAGAAAAAGGTGTAACAGAATAAATCTGAATGTTGATACTCAAAGCATCTGATCAAGCATTTTCCATGGCTGTGTTCTGCTGAGACATTTTTGGACATTAATTTCAGACTACTCTGTACATATGCAACCCTCACACAAAGACTGCTGGCTGGTGTACTACTCCCAGACCCCTCTAGCTGTATATTTAAAAACCAAAAGGGACAAGAGGATCTGACACTGAAGGGTTTTTTTCTGATTTTTCTTATCTGTAATGTTAGCTCAGCTCCCTCTACTATGAAAAACTGCTTAAAATAAAATCATGTATTTCTGAGAACTGACTGTTCCTCTTATGACTGTAGGAACAAAAGTGCAACATGATCTTCTCCATCACAGAAATTATAATGCTTTCTGGCTGAAGGACAGAGTTCTGTTTCTGCTTAGTGGGACCTCCTGCCAATGTTATTTGTGCTGAGTTGTGTCTTGCTCAGCAGATTCTGCTCTTCAAACCAAAAGAGGAATCTCAAAATGAGGAAGAGCAAGAGGATTGGTCCCAGTGTTACATATTTATTACTAAAGCTTTTGCTCAAAGTGCTGGACAATCTTTGCAAACCTTAAAAAACAAAACAAAACAAAACACTACACCAGAAACCAGACCATTAGGAATCTGTTGCATTAGGAACTCAGCAGGAAGGTGAAAAGTTTAAACAATTGAAAAACAGAGTAACAGGCAGCAGTTGGAGACTGTGGTGCAGATGCGTATGTACAAAAATATTAATGGAATATGTTGTCAAAGACATAATAGCTCTAGTTCAGCCATATGTAAACAGGCACAGCTCCAGAGAAATAAACCAAACTTCACCCACTTAAACTCTGACTTCATCACCCTGTATGTCTGTAAACAGAATCTGGGTTTGAGAAAGAAGGGATTTTAATTGTGCATGCTTAGATAAGTATCAAACATAATATCTTTGGGTTCATTTTTTAAGGGATATTTTTATTTTTTTAATCAGTGCTCACCAAACTTTGCAAAAGTCTAGGTTCTTCATTCTGGTACTTGGGAGCTCCAGAGTCCTGTTTTCAATTGCTAGCTCTGACAGCAATTACATGCAGAGCTTTGAGCAATTCACTAAATCCCTCATTTCTTAATAGAGAATATAACTCTTCCTTGTCTCATGCTGTCTGCGTGTCTTGCTTGTTTAGAATGAAAGCGTTAGAAAGTATGAGATGCTATTCATATCTGGCACAGTACAGCCCTGATCCCCATGGGTGGAGCCTCAGGGGCAGGAGAGGTGGTGCTGCAGTATAAACAGTTTCCAGGTCCATCAGAAAAGGACCAAGATGCAGTGAAGGATAAGCAAGCAGGTGGGCAAGAAACAAGCACTTTAGTAGCCCTGAGTCACAAGAGCTTTCATGCAATCTATCACTAACTTCAGCATAAGGCAAGTGCTACACAGTTTTAGATTAAAAAAAAAAAAGAGCAGAGATGTGTAATTACTTCTTGGTGGGCTTGAGTTTAGTTGTTTGGAGTTTTTTTCCAACTTAGACTTAAGCCTTTTAACACTGGTATGGCTTGGTTTTATTAATACATTTATTTGTTGTAAAGGAGTGATGACTTTCCTACTCATTCTAATAATGATCCCTGTACCAAGGTCAGTTGCTTCTGTCAGAGCACAGCTCTCAAAATAACAAGAAGTTGGTCTTGTCTGTAAACAGCCCTGAATAATTTATTACAGGAGATATTCAGTAAGACAAAGATGTTTATCAGACTTAGCCTAGAAGTCTTTTACACAGACTAAACTGACTGGCATTTTAGAGTAGACAAGATGAAGAGACAAAGGAGGTCAGCACCTATATGTACTTTGAAAAGAAGAGAGAAAAGAATGAGAAGGAATATGTGTCCTTCGGCATATACATTTCTGCCTCAAGCAGATGCCCCAGCCTTTGAATGCCAGCCTACCTTTTTTCACTGAAATGTTCAGATACATTTCAGGTACTTAAGTATGTGTTGATCAGATCTTAAAAGGAAATCTAAAACCAGTCATGACGATAGGACAAAACATGTCTTTTATTGCTGGCATGAGAGATGGGAGGTTCTTTTACATATTTATGATGTCACTGGTGACGCCAGCCTTAAACTGAAAGAGAAATATGCTTGCTTTTAAAACATTCATCTTTGGTGAGGTATTCAGGTATGGACCATTTTTTTTCTTTTTTTTTAAAAAAAAAAGCACAATTCATTTGTGCTTCTGCTTTACTGCTGTAGCATATAGATGACTGGAGACAGCCACAGTCCTTGGACTAAATGGAAATTTTGTCTGTTTTCCAGATAATGTTTTTGCAAGAGGAAACAATGAAACCCATGGGATGATATTGAAGACAAAAGGCAATTTATTATTATTTCATTATGCTAGACATTTGGTTCTGCCAAATTCAGTCTTCTTCCTGTCTTTTTAATTAATCTCTGCTCTATAATCTCAGAACATTATACAGTCAAGATTTCTGCCCAGCCATTTCACTCTGTGTGATTCAACCAAATATGTCTCCTTAGCACAGTTTTTCTGAATGGCAGCAGTCAAACTGATAGTGTGGAGATAGAAGAGGATTTCATAGCCAGGTTTGCATTGCTGGTGTTGTCCCTGATACCAGGCTATCCATATCTCATGTGTTTCATGGACAAGAGGAATATTTAGACTTAGCCAGATTTGCTGCAGTGTAGAAGGGCAACTTTATGGGTCAGAGCTGTGCTTCTCTAATGGCTTTTTACAGTTCTGCCACCCATAAGCCATCAAGTCTGCCATTACACAATGGTGGATGGGACTCTTACAGAGCAGCTCCAAGCTGTGACATGATCATTTAAAAACCTCAGCACAGGTTTCATTTCAGTATCGGAGATTGGCCTACTTTTCATAGAAACATAAAATTAACTGTGTTGGAAGAGACCTCTGAGATCATCAAGTCCAACCCTTGATCCAACCCCACTGT
>JAWWES010000094.1:22102024-22144680 GCA_035583135.1 Lophotriccus pileatus | reverse complement strand
AGTGAACTGAAGCGATACTCTGTGAGCACAGACATAAGTGAAGCTTTGCCCTGCAGTTCACTATTACTGGCTGTAGGCGTGCTGCATGTTTCTCCTTAACTGGTATGTGTTCCAACTAACAAAGCAACTTGATAGGCCTGTGTTTTACTGTTGTTTTTTTAATTAAATATTAACCACACAAAATCAAATTCTGCCTTGCTCCAGAATAGACCAACACTGCCTCATCCTATGCAGCTGTACATGAAGTGTGGTTGTTTTCCCTTTTGTGTGCAAATAATCAGGGAATAATTCAGGGATATTGAGAAGCACTGTTTTATGATCAGTATGGTGTTGTCCTTATCACTCCTTAATACAGATTGCACTAATTAGACCCTTGGCTGCTGCAAGCCTTGTTCTGAGAACTTAGCAGGAACAGTGTTGGTTGGAGAGAAGAAAAGACTGGCTGGAGTCTGCTTTCTCTTCCTCCACTCTTCAAAACAAATATTGAGGGCAGAAAGGTTAAAAACTTTTGAGACAAAACACATGGAAAATGCAAAATTAAGGTAATGCTGCACTGTGTATGCAGCTTTAATATGTGAACTCCTCATGTGAGTAACAGACAATCTTATCACTGTGTACGAAAAGATTTGTGGTTTTTGTCAGTAATTCTGTAAGAGTGTAACTAAAATGGAGTGTAACTAAAATTTCCTTAGAAATGGAGAAAATAATCTGTCTATAACTTGGTCTTGTAGTGTCACACAGTGAAACTGTGTGGGGAATCCAGGAAAGGTTTGAGCATTGAAGAAAGTGTTTTGCTCTGGAGCAGAAACTTAGGTAGTACTTAAATGGGATTCACTTTTACATCACTGTGATGAATCCTTAATAACACCTTAATGAATAGTTTGTGCTTTCTCTCCATTCAGAGCTTGCTTTTTCTGATATTCAGAGGTTTGAATCAAAAGGCAAGTATTTCTTCTGAGCAGCTTATTCCTTTGGGAGAGTACCACCATACTCTCTTTGAGTACCCAGCAGTTTGAGCACTAGCTCTTGGAGGTGAGCTGCATTCCTCCAGATGTCAGAAGAGCTGGCTTTGAGCACCTCTATGTGGTGACCTGCCAGCACTTGCTGAGCACTGTTGCTGTGCCATTTACTGTGTATCTGGCTTTTTTATCATATGGACGCAGGCGAAAACTGAGTACAGCTCTTTTGCCTTCAGGGCTGGATGGGGAACTCTCTCACAGCCGTCGCTCATAGTCTTGGTGATGTCCAAAGACACGTGGAAGAATTTGAGTGTGGGAAGAGGTTGCACTGTGAGGCAGTTGCCCTCTCCACTATTGTTTTCCTCCCAAAATTGAAATTTGCTACATTTAGTGGGATTTCTTCCCTTTCAGAAAGAAAAGTTCGTGCAATTTAAGGGACACTTAAATTCAGCTTAAAATCTCTCTAAGTGGTGTATTTGAACAGAAGCTGCTACAAGTAATGCTAGGGGAAAGAGGTATACAACTGTTTTACTGAAAGGAGGATAGAGCAGTCAATAGGTGATCCCTCCAGCATCTTTAGTTTGTAGATTAGTTCTTTATGTGTTGCATATTTCACTGCTTCATCTTTCACAATGGGTTTTATTTTTTTTTTTTTTATCAGTTTAGTAGTGGGAAAAAAAGGAAACAAACTTTCACGAATGTAAACAATGTGGTTGTAAAAAAAAAAATAAGCAAATATGAAGACATTATGAAAACGCTCTTTTTTCCTTTTTTTTTTTCTTTTCCATCATCGTGTGCCCCACCCATAGGAAAGGTCCTCATTTGTGGCCTTGGGATTTTTGATGATTTGAAGGAAAAACACTTATCTACAGAAATACTTGATCATGAGAGATTTGAGCCAGCAGTGGCTTAAACTGGCAGTGATTATATAGCATCCAATCTGTGTTTTTTTGCTTTTTTTTCCATGTGTCAGAAGGAGTTACTGTAGAAAGGGGGCAGTCCTCAGAAGTGCAGCATTAGGGTTGAACTTACATATTTCATTTTTTCCTCTCAGGTGGTTTTATTCTTAGCTAACACAGAATCTTAAAGTTTCATCCATGACCTATAGATGTCAATGCTACAATCTGTATTGGCATTGAACAACTTTGAATCAGGTGCAAGGCCAGTGTGTTGCCTTTATAGAAATACAAAACTATTTCCAGGGCAGAGAAATGCTCTATCAAAGGAATAAGAGCTACTGTTCTGCTTACATTTCAGGGAATTTAAGTTTTGTTTTCCTTCATTTGTATTTCAAGCTAGGTTCCTTTAAAACAAGTAAAAGCATTGCCTGTACGTTCTTGCACCTTCGTTGACATACTGACACAAATGACAGTGAACATCTGAATATCTGGTGCCTTGTTCTGATTTTTATTGAAGGTAAATGAGATTTCTGATAAGTGCCTATGTTTGTACATGCAACCTTTTCCTTCTCTCATTCATTGTTTCTTGACTGCCTGACACTGTTCCCCTGTTCTCAGGCTGATTAACAGTACACTTGGTTTGCAAAATCTTGCTCATTGTTTGGCTGAAGGTTGCGCTTTAGGATAAAATTTCATTTTTTAATGGCTAGTATGTCTTGTTCTTGAAAATATAGTTTCTATTTATGCAACGTTGAACACCAGTAAGGAAAAGAGCCTATGTGCTGATGCTGGTTTGGATAGTGTCTGTGTGTCCCAATCCCACGTGGCAACTCCATGATCATTGTGTTTCTCTGAGAAGCTTTTGATGGAGACCTTTTGAGGTAGTAAAGGCATTGTATTTCTATACAGAGGAACAGTAGCCTTGCTTGGATCAGTGCAAAGTGTCCAGAATTTCCTGACAGAGACAGCCTTGGGAATTTGTTAAACATGTTTTTCTCAGCCCTGTATCTACTTCCTAGTCAATCTGTCTCCTTCTTGACCCAGATCTTGTAGGTAGTTATGTTAGTACACATAAGGAGGGGAGCACTGGTGCATTTACCCCAGGGCAAAGAAGCATTTCTTCTTAAAAAGAAAGCAGATCTTCCCCCTCTGCTTCAGGCAGACAAAAACAGCCACAGACTTATGTGGCTGCTGTGGTTCAGGGAGTGTGGGTAAGGCATGCCTACCCTTGCCAGAAGCACAGCTGGAGAGGAGGAACCACAACCCTCTTCCTCAAGCTACTTCCAAGATGAATAACCTGGACAGGGTTCTGGGGTGGGGTGTGTGGAGAGTGTTCTGCTTTCCAAACACCTTGAAGATCAGTGCTGGTGCACTTTGGGATGGATTATGACCTGGCTGTTGTTCCTGCTGGGGAAATGGGAGGAAAGTGTTGTACCTTGCTGTTTCCCACTCACATATTGCAATGTGGTGTCTGCCAAGATAGTGGTAAATAGTGTGGATCAGTGGCATGAGAAACACCTTCAGTTGCAAAAGTGGGAAGGCTGGATCTCTTTTAGAAGGAGACATATTTTGGGAGCACATGTACTCTATTGGTGACAACTGTATATATACTTTTGTACCAACTACATTATCTTTATTTTAGATTGTTGTAACTTGAGAGGTTGGAACTGCTTTGTTTTTTTGAGGGTTTTTTTTGGCTTCCATATGGCACACTCTAGATAAAATTTAGAGGTGCTTTCCCTTTCTCTTTAGAAACACAAATGTGCCAACTATACAAGCCAAATACTATCTTTCTGCTTTTGCTTCTGATTAAGAGATGAACAACTCATGAAGAGGATTGTTGAAGATACTGGAGAAAATGACAATTTTAGTAGTGTTTAGTAGTCGTATGTGATGAATTTCAATTCTGTGTAAGCCTCATGCTGTTGTATTACAGACCACTTAGCCTTTTGTGTAGAAATTTACATGCCACAGTGACCTTCTGAATAGGGTGAATTTCAGAGGCAGTCTATGCAGTGTATCGTTTCTTGTCTTCAGCTAGAAAATGTATTGCATACTGCAGTGCTTGCAGGAGCAAGCAGAAAAACATTGGATTGACATCAAAGGCAAGATCTTTCTGCACACAATGCTGAAGATTCTGAGTGGTAAAAATCTGGCAAAGGAAATGCGTGCTGTTTTTCATTGTAAGCCCTTTTTCCCTCCCTCCCCCCTACCATCCCTCCCTCCTTCCCTTCCTCTTTTTAGGATGAGTATGTCAAATACGAAATGGTGCCAGTACATTATTTATGGGAGCAGTAATTTTTCTTATACATTCTTTGGCCATTTGGTGATGATTCTTTTCACTCTGGATGGAGATATATATTTATAGCTAGAAGGGTATCCCTTTATTTTGAAGAAGTTAGCTGCAATTTAAATTATTAAAAAAAAAAAAAGTTGGATGAGTATTGAATGCTTACTGCATAGAGAAATTTGTATCATCTTTGAATAGGCAAGTGATTATTTAAGAGAAGTGGGCTTAACATGAACTCCAACGAAGACACACTGGTATCTGAGCAGTCAAGGGAGATGCTGTACAGGTCACACCTATTTATTAAGTGGTTATACTTTGGGTTGTGATTGCAGGAAAAGAGAAAGACTGATAAATTCTCAGGAGGAAATAGTTGCATAGCTTGCAAGTGTGGCAAGTGTTGTTTTGTCTGGTGCAAGGAGATTTTGATAAGGGGTCTGTAGCCACTGGATTTCACTAAATGTTTAGTCACTGATAGTGCAGTCTGCTTTTGACCTGTTGTGGTTGCCAGACCTGCAGGATAGTGTCCTGAAACCTTGAACTGCCACTGGTGACAGAGCAAGGGATCTGGGATGGCGTTATGTAGCTGCATTGTATGAAGGGCAGTGTGTCTCCGCGTTCCCTAGCCAGGCTGTGGGTGTCCACAGCCCAGATGCTGGTGCAGAAGAAAGCCCATGTTTGTTTGCTGCCCATTTCCAAATCAGCTGTGCTAGCAATAAGTGAGGTGGAAGGGCTGATCCTGGCCCTGGGGGTGCCACCTATGCAAGAGTCCCTGTCCCTTCAGCCCACAGCGCAGAAGCCCAGCTGCATGGTGAGCACCTCCACTCTCCATCTGCTTTAGGGTACGGAGAAGCAAATTGTGAAGCAGTGGCAGCAGCTGCAGCTTCTGGGCCTTAACTTGCCCCTTAAAGAAGTTGCTTTGTACTGGGAGGAAATGTGGTGGTCACTGTTGTGGTCAAGACAGTCTTTTTCTGGTTCGTGTGCCTGCATGAGGCGCTCATTGACGTTCTTGGTGAGATCTGTTTTCTTGTGGTTACTGTGTTTTTTGCAATCTCTTACTGCAGCAGTGACCTCACTTCGTCGGTCCTAGAGGTTTCAAGGTTTTGTCTTTTATGTTGCTAACCATTTTCACAGTTACTTGTAAGCAAACCTGAAGCAGTAGCAAAGGCTGGTGGGTGTGTGTGTTCCCGGTTCTGTTTGGACACTTCTGAGCTCTTTCATTGACACTCTGGCTAGTAAAAGTAAATTGTGAACTTTTTGTGCATAATTTAGTTTCTCTTTCCATGCCTATTGTGACAGGTGTGTTTTCAGTGATTCCCTCTAGAGACTGGATCAGTAGTTTTACAAGATATTTATAGTCATGAGATGAGTTGCAGTGGAAAGGTGTTGCTTTCATGTGGTAGTAAAGATGTAATGTATGACGTAAAGAGGAAGTTTGGCTACTTTGCCTCAGGTTGTGCTCACAGGATTAAATTTGGTAGCACATTTCTATAATTGCTTTCTAGTTTTGAACATATCAAACTAATTATTGAAGTACAAAAGCATTTGGGAAATTGGTAGGGAAATGTAAGATAGAACAGAATAGATTCAGATTACTAAAGACAAGCTTGTCGATCTCAAAGGAGCGTGAAGCACAGTAAATTTTGTATTAATACTGTGTTGCACATCATTGACTATTGCACTTGGAAAAAGTCTCTGCAAATGAGTACACAGCTCTGCTGAAGTGTTTAATTGGCAAATTTTTGCTACAGGAGAATAGTTTAACATTCCCCCAGTCCACGCTGAGAATGTCCTCAGGCATTACTGTCTTGTCAGGACGAACTAGCCAAGGTAGTAAGACAGGAACACCCAGGATGTGCTAGGAGTCGTATTTGAGCATATGTTAACCATCCACGTAATCATTAGATTCTGTCAAGAAGCAAAGCCTTGGCCTTCAGTTTAAGGATTCATTGGGGTGTTCACCGGTTTCTATCCATGTGTCCCTCTGCTTACCACTATACTCTTGCAGACACAAGTCCAGTGCTTCAACAGGTCACTTCTCCCTCATTCCTCTTGTCAAGGAAATGGGATTCACCAATTATTTTCCTGAGATAGTGTACTGGGGCAAACAAACAACTTCAGGAAAATGGATGTCGGGATAGGTCACCAACATTCAAGGAATATTGTCCTGAATGTGACTGCTACTTGAAAGATAACATAATAAATGTCTTTCTTTTTCCTTGCTGTGCCTCCCAAAATGTGACAGACATGGAGAGTAATTCTGTGCAAATGAGTCAGGGTGCTTTTGACCTGCCGTGAGCACGGTTTCTGCATGGGGCTTTGAGAGCTGTCCCAGTGTGGCTAGCAATGCATCAGGATCATTTTGCTCCTCCTAAAGCTTTAGATGAAAGTACTGAAAACTTGACTGCAAAGCAGTGTATTTCCCTGCATAGAAACTTTGCAATCTAGAGAAGAGTTTTCTGAATTAATCTGTTTGCTACCCCAGTCTTTTAGCTTCTTGTTTACAGCACTTACAGTGTACTATTTCAAATACCCAGTGCAAATGGGACTGGAAGCTGACTGAGACTTCAAGGTATTCCTGTGATCAAAGCAATTCTGGTATTTAGTGAATAGACTTAAAATAGGTCTCTAGAATTATTACAATTTTGCAAATAATTGATAGAAATAGCATAGCTTAGTGCCTGGTTTTCCAAGAAGTACAGTGTGTTTTCTGTTCCCTGCCATGGGTTGCTTAAGTTTCACATGCAAAAGCATCCTAAGAGGTTCAGCCTAAAAGAAAAAAATTCAGGGGGAGATGTGCAAGCTGATGACAACCTGATGACAGGTGGGAATTACATGATTGTAGAACACATAAATGCCTTAAAACTAATATGCCTGAACAAACACTTCTGCTGTGATCCTGCATATTTCCATCCTCAGCATCTCTTCCACAAAATTTCTTACAAACAGAAGCCAGTTGCCCAGATTTTAATGACAACATTCCATCTGAGAGATTCGTTTAAAGCTTTTTCAGTTCTTGTTTCTAAATTGTTCTTAATATGCTATGAAGGCTCTGTGAAGGGACACAGAGTATAATTTTTGTGGGAAAACAGTCACTTTTTTTCTTCAGAAGAGTAGCACAGAACTGGAGGAAAGGCTTTGGCAATGAAGCTGCACCCTGCTCCTTTGTGTTTCATCATTGCCAGGCATGTGGAAAAAGAGATAGAGAAAGTGTTGACTTTCCTTGGAGCTACCAAGATGAGGTGACATTTTTTGGTTGGTAGGAAATTCAAGTGTGAAGCTGCTGTGCATCTGCCTCCTGCAACTATGCAGAAGTCATTCTGTGCCCTGTATGTCCCCCTGACTGTTCCTGTTGTGGTTTGATTAACTTTTCCCCCTCAAAACCCTCCAAGTGGGGTCTCCTGCTGGTAGAAGCTGTATCTCCACTAGAGGGGGATGCCAGTAAGGCCATACTGGGAAATTGGAGGATTTGAAAAATTTTAATGCTTTACTCTTCCTTCTGGCTGGCATTGGTTTCTGTTGGGTCAAGTGGAATATCCTTGAAGGCTGCTGCAGGACTGAAGGCAGTAGCTGACCATGTAGTAGGCATTAGATTTCTCCAAAACACTGTCAGTTCTGCCAGCCTGCCATCATGCATTTTTGTAAAGAATCATAGAATGGTATGGGTTGGAAGGGACCTTAAGGATCATCTAGTTCCCAGCCCCCTGCCACAGAGAAGAACACCTTCTGCTAGACTAGGTTGCTCAAAGCGCCATGCCACATAACCTTGAACAATTCCAGGTGTGGGACATCCAAAGCTTCTCTGGACAACCTGTTCCCATGCCTCACTACCCTCACGGTATAGAATTTATTCTAAATATGTAATCTAAATCTACCCTTTTTCAGGGTCTATTACCTCCTGTCCTATCTTCTAAAAAGAGTACCCTTCTAAAAAGTCCCTTTCTGTCTTTTTTATATGCCCTCTTTAGGTACGGGAAGGCACTATAAGGTCTCCCCAGAGCCTTCTCTTCTTTAGGCTGAACAGCCCCAGCTCTCTCCGCCAGTCTTCACAGGAGAGGTGTCCCAGCCCTCGGATAATTTCTGTAGCCCTCCTATGGACTCACTCTAACAGTCTATATCTTTCTTATGCTGGGGGTTCCAGGGCTGGGCATTGTGCTCTGGCTGGGATCTCCCGAAGGTGGAGTAGAGGGGGACTATAAGGTTGGCTGACCTAAGAGAGGCTGCTCACTGCAGGGAGAGTGAAAATCAGACCCAGCATGCCTAAGTGGGTCTTGTCAGTGATGAGAGTAGCTGTGCATGGACTTCAAGCATTGGTGTCATGGACACAGCTGGTGTGTGCAATTATGGGGTGCCTAAAAAATCTGGTTTGTGTGTGGATTTCAGTACATTCTCCTTTTGTGGCCTGGACCCCTTAAACTTCTTAGTTTATTTGTGTGGTCACAAAGAAAGATCTTAGTGGTTCCCAAGTAATGCTTTATGGCTTATGCTTTTGTTACAAACTGTCTTAAAGAGGCTTTGAAGTGTGTGTGTGTGTTTAATGTTTGTACCCATGCTAATGTGCACAAAGTTCCAAGGGGAGAGCTTGAGGCAAACTGCTATTTAGTTTTTCTTTTCTTTGTTTCTTTGAGAATAATCCCAGTCTCACTTTTGTCCAATAGGATTGCTTTTTCTCCTTTCTAAGCTCTTTTAAAGAAGTGCAAGAGGTGTGCATCTGAAAAGTGGTGAGACAGCTTAGATAGTGCTTGGATACTAATGTTTCTGTAATCATATGTGTTAGAGGATAGTTTCTTTTGATTTTGTTCCGGTTTTACATCAACTGCATTCTACCTCCTGGCTTTTTGTTTTCCCCTTGTATTTGTGGCATCTTCCAAATATTCTGATTGAAATATTTGTTGTTTCTGTTTGGCATTGTATATGTTGAGAACCCAGCCAGAGAAGTTGAATAATCACTGAAGTACGGTGTGAATTTACAACAGCCTACTTAATTCATGTGACTTCTTGTATGCCCTAAGAGCTTGTCTGCTAAACACAACTCAGAGTTAATCCAAGTCAGTTTTTAAAATGAATTAGTCAAGCTGTGTGCTAATCCTCTGTGTTTACCTGCTTATTGAGATAGGCAGCAGCCTAAATTGCTTTAAACTTCACTTGATAATTGAAAGGGGAAGGGTCAAAGGGAAAGGTGATGAAGTCTTAATGTTTTCTTCATCAACCTCCTTTCAGGGCATATTTCAGTACTGCTTTGCATTTATAAATCTTGAATTCATGGAATGATCAGCATGAGCTACCCGAGGCCAAAACCCAGTACTCTGCTGCAATTCTCTGCTAAGCGTCCCTGACAGCTATAGCTATTCCCTGAATATTTTGGGGAGTGCGCTACTTCCTGATCATCCATACTAGCTGTTCCACAAAATGTCCAGCTGGTTAAGTTGGTATGCTGTAGGCAATGGGGAATATGGTGCAGACTGTGAGGAGCAGGAAGCCCTGTCTCTGAACCTCTGCTAAGAAACTAGTAACCAGCCCTGATTTTACAGCATGGACTCACAAATTCTGGCTGTATTGTTCTGAGCACACCAGAGACTTGCATGATGGGCAAGAAGTAATTCCTTTTCATTCATCAGCATTAGGAGTTTTGTTATCTTGAGCTACTGGGTTTGCTCCCCCTCCATCATGAGGTAAGTCAGATCAAAGGTAAGAACTTATTTCTGGGTCACTGCTGTCCATCAGATAAGTTTGTTTGTGGCCTTGGGAAAAAGCAGTGATGTAAGAATAGGGAATTTAAACCCTGTTGTTAAGATAATTCTTTCTTATTGTCAATTCTATGTTCTTTCAAACTTCATTCAGGTTAACTATGCAAAATACAACACTGCATAAATTGCCTGATGAACAGTCAGTTGAAATGATGCAGATGTTCCATAAATATTTCTGAAGAAGCATGACTGTTATTTCTGGTTTGAGGGCTTGATAAACAGTTACTGTGTCTGCATTGATGCTGGCCTGAACCATGTCAAGCTATTGCTTTGCAGTCTTTAGCGTATAGTTGGTGGGGGTGGGGGAATGGTTGGCAAATTTCTATTTCAGATAAACTAAACTAAACTCCTGTTCGTGCACTATGATGCATGTAGATATTGGGATAGTACATTTGTAATTTGGGGTTTGGCAGGCTTAATTGTGGACTTCCTTGGCTTCAGCATTTCCAGATAATTGTATTTTGTAGTGGTTCATTCTGCCTGAAGATGAACATCTGCTTTGTGGATGCTGGGGGAAGAGGGAAGTATTTGCTTTAGGGCTGGCCCCCCTCAATGCTGTTTAGAGAATTCTGACATTTTGTTATCATCCAGATGCTTTTCTTTATATCTGGTGGAAGGATATTGCCTGAATGTTTAAATACAAACTTGTTTGAGAAGAATGCCAGCATACTACCACTTTTCTGAGTTCTAAACAAAAGGTAGGGTTGAAAAATGGAGTCTCTGTTGCTGAGTCATAGAAGTATTGTATCACTTTGTTATTTCTTCATGGAAACAAATATTAAAAGTTGTAAGTTTTGGCAGACAAGTCCTTGTTGCTTTTCCTGCTGAGAAGTGATAGCTGGAGAAAAGCATCCTGATACCTTACGTGGTGATTCATACCTTGATAGAATCATAATCATAGAATGGTGGGAAGAGATCTTCAGGCTCATTTAGTTCCAAGCCCCCTGCTGTGGACAGAGACACCTTTCCCTAGATCACCTTGCTCAGAGCTCCATCCATCCTGGCCTTAAACGCTTCCAGGGATGGGGCATCCACAACATCTGTGAGCAACCTGTGCCAATGCCTCACCACCCTCACAGTAAAGAATTTCTTCCTAATATCTTATCTAAATCTGTGCTCTTTCAGTTTGAAGCTATTCCACTTTCTGTCACTACATGCTCCTCTAAAAGGTCCCTCTCCGTCTTTCAAGTACTGGAAGGCCTCAATTAAGTCACCCTAAAGCTTTCTCTTTTCCAGGCTTAACAATTCTCTTAACCTCTCCTCATAGGAGAGGGGCTACATCCCACTGATCATTTTGGTGGCCCTCCAACAGGTCAATGTCCTTCCTGTCCTGGGGGCTCCAGAGCTGGATGCAGCACTGCAGGTGGGGTCTCACCAGAGCAGAGGAGCAGAATCAGCTCATCCTGCTGGCCACACTGCTTTTGATGCAGCCCGGGACAGAATTGGCTTTCTGAGCTGCAAATGCACTTTGCCAGCTCATGTCCCACCTCTCATCCACCAACACCCCCAAGTCCTTCTTGGCAACACTGCTCTTGATCTGTTCATCCCCCAGCCTGTATTGATAGCAGCGGTTACCCTGACTTAGATGCAGCACATTGCACTTGGTTTTGTTAAATCTTATGGGATTCTCATGGCCCCACTTCTTGAGCTTGTCCAGGTCCCTCTGGATGGCATCCCATCCTTCAGGTGTGTCAACTGCATAGCAGTTTGGTGTCATCAGCAAATTTGCTGAGGGTGCACTTGATCCCTTCATCTGCGTCATTAATGAAGATGAGACAAGAGGCTTTGCCCACTGTTGTCTTCTTTAGTGATATTGATTAGTGAGCAAAATAGTGATGAGAATGTACTAGGAGTTAAATTCTGTCAACTACCACTGCAATACTATGCCTCTGTCTTGGCTTAATATTGTGAAAAATGCTTCTTGCAACCCCAGTGTTCAGAATAATTTTAATGAGCAGCTTCTTGCTCTCTGTCTTTTTTTCTTTTAAATAATGGAAGAGAACAAAATCATGCACCATACTTGCTTCTTTTATACACATATGCACACATGATGCTGGCAACAGTTAATGATGCATTTTAAATTATAAGCTCTCCATGGTGACTTTGAACTTTTCTCCCTTTTACTTAACTTCTTCAAATTTCACGTCTGTCAGTAGAAATAAACTATTTTAAAAGAGTTTCAGAAACTGTTTTGAAATTACTTCTTTTAGAAGTATTTGGTACTATAGAAGTCAGTACCATGAAAGCGTGTATTTTAAAAACATAGTCATATGACTTCATTGTGGCTGTGGTATGAGAGACCATCCACTTTGTAGTAACTTGTTTACATAAGCCTGAGCAGATTGGTGTTATTTTCCAGCACTTGGTGTCTAGCTGTATTTTTCCTCTTTAATTTCTGGTGATTCTTTCTTAAAGTTCAAAGCAGTGTCATAATGTTGAAATTACATGACTGCATGAATTATTACTCTGGAGTCTTCCTGGTTTATGTTGCTTTTACTTGAAATGAAGAAATTAGAAATTCACTTTCAGGGGTATCTGCTTGTTCCTGCACTCACCAATTAAAAAATCACAGTGGAGCTGCTGCTGCAGTTGTTTTTTGAAGATGGTGCTGTGGTTAGCAGTGATGTTTTAAAGCAATTTTGTGTCTGTATGGCTTGGTTATTTTCCACTGACCTGATCCTTCTGTTGTAGAAGCTCCAAATACATCCGAAGAGACATGCATTTACCAACTAGCATCTCTTGCATTAAGGCAGATGCTCACTCTTTCCTCCAGTTAGAGTGGGAAGAGGTTCTCCAGCCTTAATGAGTGGCAAAGGAATTATCATCTCCAAGCAATTCTTAATATGCAAGCATTAATGGAAGTCATTAGGGGGTAATGGTAGATAATAACTAATATAAGTGTGGAAGTGCCGGATAGTAACGGGAAGGCAATGTGATGTGTTGGCTTTGAAGAGTGAACTGCAGGGAAATGAAGATACTGAAGAAGCCATGCATAATTTTTTTGACTTCTCAAACAAAGCTCAGAAGCAGCTTTTCGGAGAAGTAGAAGTCTTCAAGGAAAGATGAGGTATCATTCTGGACTTAAAGAACAGCAAGAAAATGCTCCCCAAGAGATGGGTGTGGAATAGACACAGTATGGAAATAATCAGGAAATGAGGTTGAGCGAGTGAGAGAATTGCACTGGATGGTGCAAACTGACCTAAGTCAGGGAAGTACAGAAAGGATTCTTGAAAAGGATGACTACATAAAATAAATTGAAGTTTTGTCTGATGGAAAATAAGATTTGAAGTGCCTCAGTGTGGAACAAGGAAAAACTATTCTGTGGTTAACAGGGGAAAGGAGCACGATTCAGTTGTGGGGAGCACAGTGGTAACACTTCTGGCAAAATAAGCTGAGATATGAATAGATAATTAGGTGTGTGTTTCTTTTTGTTTTGATAAATTTCATTTCATCCGTATGCAAAGAAACCCGTTGTGCTGCTGCATCCCTTGTGGGAGATCTGCTGATATAAGTCCAGTTTATATCATAATTTACATGACTTCGACTGTGTTCATGATTTCACATGTTATAATGCTAAATACTGTGGGTCTGTCCTTTCAAAATACGTCCACTGTCTAGTAGTTGTAAAATGTGACATTTTCTTCTCTCCCTAAAGAAACCCAAACCAACAAGATACACAACTCCAAGACAAGAACAATTCCTGAAAGAATGAACAGCTTGTAATTTTGTGACAATCTAGTCACTGAAGATCTTTAGTGGTGGTCACAGTTAAACATCTGAATGTCCCTTCTGGGGCTGAACACCAAAGCAGGTAGAGGAGAACAGCAGACATGCATAGATTTATTACAGACTCTTCAGCTCTCTGCCCTGTGGTGGAACCCAGAGCATGCCTGTGGTCAGTCTGCTTTTGTCATCCTCAGAAGGGGTATGAGGCATGGTGACAAGCAAATTAGAGTGGCATATGGAAAAGATTTCCCTGTAAGATAAATGCTACACAATATTATACTATCTGTATATATACTGTTTGGGTTTTTTTCCTTGAAAATCTCTGAAGAGAGGGGTTTTTTTTCTTATATATATTCAGATTGATCTTCTGCTTTTATCTGGGGGTGTGGGCAGGGGCTCTAACCTCCCCCTGATGGGATGACTGGGAAGACATCACTGCTGACCCATGCGTTCTTTGTAACAGAAAATGATTTCTCTGAGGAATTGCACTGCACAGCAGTACTATTTTGTTGTTGTAAATTAGTTCAGTGCATGGTAAATGACCAAGATGATAAAATGTCTCCCTAATCTTACAGTGGGGAACAGGGACAGTTTCACACAACGCTGCCTATGCAGAGTTCATGAAACTATTTAGCTTAGGTAAAGAGGCTCCACCTGATGCTTCTTTGCTGAACACTTTGCAGGCTGTATTTTGTAATGAAAAGCTTTAGCAGCAGTCTTGTACTACTCATAATATTAATTGTTGAGGCTAGAACAATCATCTTCCCCAGATTAGCCACAAAGCTCCTATTCAAAGAGGTTTGACTGATGTAATTTTTTTTTTTTTAAGCTGCACTGTGAATGCAAATGACATAGATTTGAGATCCTGTGTTGGCCATTGTATTGTGGAAGAGTCCAACTGAATTCAAAGGCAGTCTTTATATATATGTATAAATAGATTTCTTTCTAGCCTCAGATCATTACTGAAAGCTTCATCTTTTTTTCCTTACATAAGATAAACCAACAGCTCCTGAAAGTGGAAATTATACGTCTCTTTTAGCTTCAGGAAGTTGCAGAACTCTGTGAAACAGCTTTTAAAAACTCTTTGAGGTGTACAGGTGTGAGCTGATGGAAGTCAGATGGGAAAGTAGGAAAGATGAGCTCCTTTCCTCTTCTTTGGAGGCGGTTGGGTTTAGTTTTTTTGTTTGGGGGTGTTTGTTTTTTTTTTTTTTTCCTATTAGTAGTACACTTTGGGACTTCTGCATTTTAATTTGATCTTTAAATGACCTTCCTTATTCCTGATATTTTTTTTTTTTTGTAAGATGTTTTTTGGGAGCCTGAGCAAGTTGAGGTTAAATTTCCCAAGGTGTTGTTTATTTTTTCTTTTTTTTGATTTGGCTTAAATAAAGGCTGAGTGCTCTGGCCAGCTGTTGCTGTTTCAGTAAAGCAGTCTGCAAGCTGATACACAGCTAAACATGCTGCTGTCTTGCTTTTTGATGCTGTTAGTGACTAAAGAGTTGATTGCACTGTATATTATGCCCAGTGTAGGCTTTGGCTGTCAAATTGCAATCAAAGCAGGCATCACACAAATGTAGCAGTAGATCTGTTACTTATGTGGAATCATAGCAGTAATAAAACCCTTGAGTCTCTTGTACATCTTTGTGGCACTGAATTGTTTCCAAGACAGTTGTTTAGGACACTGGTGTTCTGAAGGATCAGCAGTAGTAGGCAGTACCTGTTTTGGCGTGTTCAGTGGCTGGGTTTGATCTGAACTTGGGAAAGTTTTTTTCTTTCTGCTTTTTTGGTTGTCAAAGTCATGAGTTCTCAGTCTGTTACAAACAAACAAAACAAAGGAAAAAAAGCCCACAAAACACACAAACTCCCCAAACAAACTGAGAAAAGCCAGAAAACAGATGATATGTTCAGGGTAAAAAGAAAATGTTTTTCAACCGCCCGTAGAGGGGAACGCCATTCAGTAATCTAGTCCACTGGGGTATCCGTGTTCTTTTATCCTGGGGTCCCCAGAGATTTTGATGTGGGTCAGGCAGCATACTGGAAATTAAATGGCAGGTAAGGATGTCACTTGTTGTCAAGTGGTCTTGCTGGAGGCTGTTCTCCTGCTCTCTGTCAGTGCCTAGGCAGGAGGCTGTCTCAGCCTGTCTCCCTGATAACCCTTTTGTAAGCCTTCCCATTGCACAGAACATCCTGTAAATGCAGCTCTGCCAGTGCTTCTGCAGCTCCACTACAAAATCTCATTGTGCTACCATACAGCCAAACAGGGATGGCAGGAGAGAGGGCTTAGTACCAACTGATTCTGGGTTTTGGGCCAACCAACTCAACTGTCCATTGTAGTTGTCAGTTTATTTATTATTAAGTAATTTTTTTTGTGACAGTGAAACATTTAAAACACTGTGTTATCCTCGTTGCAAGTCTCCCTCACTTTCTCCTCTCTCTCTTCTAAGCGGTAATGATATTTTGTTTTGCTAGTTTCTTTGTTGTTCATCCATTGTGTAAGGCTGGAATATGATCCTTTTTTATTTTAATAATTACTCTGGAAATGTTTGTGCTCAAACAATGCAATACTTCACCAAAAGTGGAAGCTCTGAGAGCAGAAATGGCATGGATAGAAATTGATGCCTTTGGATTAACCTACTCCCTCTGTGAAAGAAAAGTTCTGATCTCTTAAACAGTATCTGTAAAGAATCAACATTTTATGTCAAAGTGAATTAGCCACTGATTACTGCAAAGAAATGAATAGATAATTCCTCCACAGGGACATGAATTTGATGCAAAAATGTTTCTGGATAAGAATTGATTTCCAGTTTTGGTTTGGGCACATATGTGTGCTGTGTTTTGGGGATGAGGTATTATTTACACAAGCACTTTTTACTCTGAGTAGTTCTTTCCTGTCTTGGTGCATACAAAAAATCCTTTTGCCCCTGTACAGTGTGCTAGCCCAACAGTGACATGAGAAATTCACCTTGTTTCCTGTGAGGATCTCAGTTTCTTCTGCAGATGTGAATGAGCTCACTTCCATTGCACCTTCAGTCTGTCCTTGATCTTTATTCTTGGACTGAAAAATCTGGCCAGTTTCTTAGGGCTGATTGTAACTTCTGCAGTATTCACTCTTGCTAGTGTGAAAGGGCAGGGACCTCAAGTATGATTTACTCTGGGTTTTATTTTTGTTATTGTTTTGGTTTTATTTCAGTATTTGCAAGGTAGAGATTTCCTACTCTTGTGTCTGAACCTTTTCATATGTTAGCAAATTCCATTCTGTTTTTCTAGACAGTGAAGTTTTAGACTTCAAGAAATGTCTGGCTTTACTGGCAGGAGCTGTTTCCAGGGGGGTGACGATATAGCCGGCACAGGAAACACTGAGCTTGTCGCTTGATTTTGGCGCTCCCCTTCCAGACTTCCACAACCCCTCAGTAAAACCTCGCAAATCCATTTCCAAAGTGAATTTATTCCTTCTTACAAAGAGCTTCCAAGTGGGCAAGAAGCTACAGCTTTGTAGTTCTTAAGCTTTACTCAGCTAAGTCACATTTAGTAGCTTCAAGGTCATACAGTATCCCCATCTTCAGAGTCACGTAATCCAGAAACTTGAAGTCTGTGAAGTCCAGCCAAAGTGGTACCAAAAGGTGCTCTGGTAGGGTTACAGGAAAGCAAAGCTGGAAGAAGGCAACAGTGCAGGACACCTGGTATTGTCTGACACAGGAGACAGCCAGAGCATGTGAAAACTCAATTTGCCTTTCATTCCCGGGACCCTAATGCAGCAGAGGCACTGCAAATTTGTGGACCCAGATGAGATACTCAGTGATACAGAAGTTGTTGCCATGGCTGTATCACTGCAAACTTGCAGATCACAGTGTACTGTGCAGAAACCAGGGAGGAATAAGGGTAATAATTTTTGTCACTGGATTTGCAATGGATTTTCTGAAAGCAGTTCCTTCAAGATGATGTTTTTGTCATACACAATTGCATTTCTCCTAAGTACTTCAAGTAATGACAAAACTGCATAGTTCCTCTTTTCTGTGGTATCAGACAGCTGATCGACAAGGCATGATGCTTAATCACGGAATTTCAGAGAACAGTATGTTTTATAGTCAGGATGTGTTGCTTCACGGAGGATAAAAAACTTTATAATTTTCACTTTACAAATTTTAGATACCAACCTAACATATTGGTTTGCAAACCAAACCCTGGTTTGTAGTTCTCTGGATGTACTCAATAAAGACAGTAGTGTCTCTCAAGAGAAGATATCACACAGTGGTATTTGCCAATACCACCTGTAGTTCCAGTGGTTGGGAATGATATGTGTGAATCTGCTTCCAAATTTGTGTATTTTTTTTCAACACTTTGTAGTGCAGCAAGCAATCAAAATCTCATTAGTAAGAAGCGACTCTCGAGCTTTTGTGTTTCAGACTTCTTTTTTGAAAGAGATTACATTTTCTGTCATTTAATGTCTTTTAGTGAAGTTCATTTGAGGACCCTCTTCCCTTTATTTGCAGTTCTTGAAAACACAGGACTGCAGCCTGAACTCACACGGGTATTAAGTTAGGAGCCTCCTTTGTTTTCTTGAAAGGAGTCTGTCTGTTTTAGCAGTTCTGTGAAAGCACAGTTCCCTCTGTACTTTATTATTGTTGAAGAAGAGACAGCAGGTTGGGAGTGGGGGGACGGTCCTTTTGTACAGTACAACCTGTTTTCAGCTGGGATGCTTTCATGAGCCTAAGCATTGGCAGAAAGTCTTTATCATTGTGTATATCATGCTCAGGAGGTAGAGAAGCAAGATGTTTGCTTAAGAGCTGCCCTTTTCCTGGCCAAATTGAGGGATCAGTGAAATACAAGTAATGACAATACAGATAGGTGTAGAAGGGGACACATGAAATGGGCATGGACTTAGGAATTTTTTACTAATACTGTATTTTCTATTTCTTGGAGAACTGATAAAAAATGACTGCAGGCATATTTCTTCTCTCATCTGTATTAAATGCTCGTTGAAATTTGTGGGTTAAGCTTTTCTGACATTTGTGTTCTACCTGGAGTACACAGAGGTAGCTAAAGGCTAGACAGATGCTGTGTGTGTGGGTTTCTTAGTTTTTCTCTTCTGCTTTATGGTGCTCCATGGTAAAATAGCTCATTTTTTCTCCTTTTTCTGTGGCAAACAGGATTCTAAGCCTATCTCTGGATTCAGTTTAGATAGTATTCCTTAAAGTCTTCTTCAACTGTAAATTCTTCTCCACTTTAATAATGGAAAAGTGGCAGCATTTCAGGAATAAGAAAAAAGATTTTAAAAGAAACTAACAATGACCTGTAGTAAAGTCCATGCAGTGAAACTGCTGCTCTTCTGCATGTTTTGAGAAGAACGGAAACGGAGGTCTTTTTTAAGTTAAATGGAGGTCTTATTTAAGTTACAATTGCAACAGCTCACAAGACATTAGTGAGATGCGCTGCTTAAGGATTTTGAGGCTGTTGATGGACTTGTACTGAAAATTACTCTTTTCTTTGTCAACTGGCAAAAGCTTTCCAAAGTCAGAATTTCGAGCTGATGCTGTCTGTACGCTTCATTTGTCAGGTATAGAGAAAAAATAGAAAATTGGCAAAACTCTCATTTTTTAAAAAGGAAAAAGGAATCCTGGAGCTTGTGTTGTTTCTTTGACTTTGTGAAGGCTATCTTGGAGAGAGGCTAAGTCTCCATTTTCTGTCCTCTCCGTGAGTATAGTAGTAGGAATTTGGGGCAAGGAGTGGAAAGAATGAAAGGTTACTAGCAAGAACTAAGTAGGAAAGAACAGGGGTCACTGGAAAGCTATATAAAGATGGAAAAAGTGATCCTAGTAGAGCTTGGAAGATGAGACAGCTACATGTGACGTAAAGCATGTGGGGATATGTTGAAATGTGAAGCAGGCATTTCAAGATGATGCTTTTTAAGAAGCAGCAATAATTTCCACAGTGGCATGCAAAGGCTGAGTTTAAATGAACAAGACCAAAAAAAAAAAAAAAAAAAAAAAAAAAGACATAACTGAATCAGAAAAGCATGCAGAGTGTAACTTTTCTACAGCACTTATCTGTACTTTCTTGGCTTGGTAAGTGTTGCCTTTGAAAAAATGAACTGGTTGCCAGGAAAGTTACTGGGATTGTCTGTATAATTACACCACGGCCTCAGTTTGAAAAATACCAGTTAAGATGGAGTAATTTCTGGAATGTTTGTTGGATGCTGATTACACTTAGCATGAGTAGATTTGTGCTATGACTTGCAGAATAGGAAGTGGTAAATATGGAGAGCAATAGGTCTCTCTCCAAAATCCTTTCTGTGGTGACTAGTTTGAGTTGTGTTGTATATGTCTAGCCTGACTGGGGCAAAAAAAACTGCTGCAGTTTTTTAGTCCAGAATTTTTTAATGGCATTTACAGCATTTCCTATCCACTCTCACACCTTATTTTTTGGTTGGTTGGTTGGTTTTCTTTGCACGAAAGAATAGAAAAAGAAAATAATAGAATATATATGCAAAAGCTGGATGGTCTTATATAAATACGACACCTATGGAAATACCTTCCTTCTTTTGGATCAGCTGGTCAGACTTTGCATGGCAATTCAATATATTCATATACTGCAAATCTGTGACTACCTGGAAAAAAGGATGTCATAATGTTTTAAGTAGGTTTTCTTAATAAAGAAGAAAAGTTCCTGTGATCACTGAATTGTAGAATAATAGCTGTTGAGGAAAAAAATGTATCCTAAATTCTAATAAGTGATTCTATGAGTACTCTTTTTTTTTGGGGGGGGGGGGTGTGCTCTTTTTACTTTTCTTGGGGGAAGAAAGTTAACACAGTTCAAATGGCTCTGTGGGTGACTGTATTGCCTTTCAGATCTGGTCATCATCTATGTATTAGCCTTCTTGCTGAATTCACTTTGTGTGAACTCTAGTTTGTGTGGTCAGGCGAATTTTTTTTTCTGTTCTGGACCAAATTCTAATTTGCCCTGTGAGACTTCTGCAAATCTGTTGTGAATGGTCGTGTAAAAAGTGGGGCTGTACAAACTCACAGACTGGTATTGCAGCAGCCAAAGAGCTTGGTTGTTGACTGCGCACACAGTTCTCTTGTTACTCTCAACAGGTTTTTTTTCCTTCTTATTAGGAGCAAATATCAGCATGACTAGAGTCTGAGGAAGGGCTGCTTTGTTCCTACCAAGAGTTTGTGGGTGCAGAGGAACCGTACAAGCACAGCAGGGGCATTTTAAGCAACCATGGACATCCCCACCGATTTGGTGCCGTCCTCCATGATGTCCCAGCCTGAGGTGATTGAGGTGAGTAGGCCACAGTGGAACTCTGGCAGGTGAACTGATTGAACCTCTTTCTTATTTCCTCATTGACTCGTAGCTTTTTCTCCTCTCTCATTTCTGAGTGTCAGGGGAATTTTTCCTGAAATATTGTATTAAAAACACAGGTCATTTACTGAGAACGTTGTTATACTTTGACACATGACATTGCTGTGTTATACTGCTATTTGTAAAAGAAAACATATGGCAAAATATGATCTTTATTGACTCCATGGAGGTGATTACTCTGTTATAGTTTGATTTTTACTGTGCCTAATAAAAACAAAGTAGAAGACTGTAATATGGATAAATTGGAATAATACCAAAGGAAAAGTCAGGTTTAGTGGTCTTATCAGAAAAGATAAAAACACTTGCTAAACACTACTTTAAGCTAAAAGTAGCAATAAAATTGATAACGCACTTAGAATTACTAACACACTAATCTTGCTTTCATGAATCCAGGTGTGTCTTTCAGACTTCATATTTATAAATACCTAAGGGATTTATTTAGCTCCATGTACTGTACACCAAGTACTTGTGTATTCCGATGAAGTAAAAACTACAAACTGAAAAGGAGATTTTCGTAACAGTGAAAATTTCATCTCAGAAAAGTATTTCCCAAGTCCTCTTGACTTCATAGAGACCCAAGTGCCTGTTACAACCTAAAACTTTTAAGGATGTGTATTTTTCTGGAAAAGGCCCCACAACCAATTAATAGAATATCTGGTAGAAAGTGGATGCTGAATGTTTGTGTTCCAGGCTGCCTAGCTACTGCCAGACTCTTCTC
Source organism: Lophotriccus pileatus (assembly GCA_035583135.1). Classification (NCBI taxonomy): domain Eukaryota; kingdom Metazoa; phylum Chordata; class Aves; order Passeriformes; family Tyrannidae; genus Lophotriccus; species Lophotriccus pileatus. Next base: position 22,122,985 of record JAWWES010000094.1, on the reverse strand, counting down.
CCTTTCTGGGGAAAGCCTCTCCCAGACCATCTCTGCACACGCTCTGCAGGACGTTTGCACCCCTGTCTCCATTGGCCATCTCTTCAGAGCCTTCCTTATATATGATAAATTTATGTATCTAAGGATTGTTGCTCAGCACAAATGCCTTCTCAAAGGGAAAATAAGATCAGCTGTTGTGTGAGAATGAGTGGAAGAAAAGCTGTCACTTGTAAAGGACTTGATGATCAGCACAGTCACCATTCTGTTGTGTTGAATAAATGCACATGTCATGGGTCCGCAGGGAATTTTGGCTGAATAAATTCTGCCTGGACTTTTATCACTAGGCCAAAGACTAGAAATAAATAGATGATTCTGATTGTTAGCTAGTAATCTAGACAGCTCTCCCTCCATGCTTGAATTTTAGAGACTGTTTCAGTGAGGTTTGTCTTGGGACCCAAAAAGAAATGACAACAGGAAGCGAAGGAAAAACTCATATCTCAGTGTGGAAGCTTATGGTAGAAAAAAATGTCATGTTGTCAAAATATGAATGTAAATGAATAAGCTCAAAATGTAAATGTAAAAATAGGCTCAAAATCGGTATCTGTAATTGAAGAGTTGTATGCTTGCATGAATTCCCTCAGATTTCAGTAAATCATTGTGGATCTGATGGCTGATATAAGTCTTCAATTGTATGCAGAAGAGTAATATCTCCAAAGAATCAGCTGGGAACCATACATATATTTCTGAGGATAAGGAAGACCTTTTTAACAGACAAGGACATAGTGAGACACATGTAAAGAGACGATCATTGGATGGAAGTATTAAAGTGCTTTTCATAATGGGACTACAGGTTTGCCTTTCATGTTTGTGTTGACATACAAATGAATTTTTGGATATAGTTAAAAAACATCATTGATTAAAATACTTTTTTTTTCCCCCAGAGGACATTATTTTGCCTTTTAAAACTGAGTAGATGCCATAGTGTGCTGCAGAAGACATTTAGAGACTAACGTCTTAAGGAAGGTTTATTTTTTTAAACTTGGAAGTAACCTTGCATGCTTTTGGCATGAGCTAGATGGCATCTTAGTTACAAAAAGAAGTGTTTTGCTACTTTCCTTTAAACTTACTTTATTTTTATTTTTTTTTTTATATTTTGTCTTTAAACTTTCCTTTAGTTTTGCCAGCATAGTTGGCTTTCTTCACATTTAGTCAATTTAGACTCAGAAATAAATATTATCTATTTTGTATACCCATGTATGTACATGCACATGTGTATATACATTATGCTAATAAATATTCCTCTGCCTGTCATCAGTCATTTCACTGCACTGAGCAAGCAAGAACAGATGCTTATTTACCATGGGAGAGACTTCCAGAGACCTCAGCAGGACATTTTGCAATCCAGGGCCTACCTTTTCAGGTTTTTCCTTGAGCTTCAATCCTGCAGATGCTCATGGTGGCACCACAATAAGGGAAGTTCCTGCTAATGTTGCAAATGGGTTTTTTCCCAAGATTTGTCTTCTGAGTCAGGTGTCAGAAGGTTCACATTTTGAAAAAGTTTTTGAAGGTCACTTCTCAATACCAGATGTGAAATTGTTATTACTGTCTTAAAATAATTCTTTTTGCTAGTGTATCAGCATAGGAATTGCCTCTGGTGCTCTCTACAACCCTGTATTCAAGCAATGGGTTTGCCACAGTCATGTCTCTTCATCCCCTCCCAATGCAGTGACCTATCCAAAACTCTCATCTTCTTTCCCCACCCCCAACATCTTGTTACCAGACACAAGTGGTGACTAAGAGCACAGGCATCTTGGTCATGTGTGAAGGTGAAGGATAAGTGAAGTTCCAGGGTAGCTTATCTGTCCATAGCTGAGATCTGACATAGAAAATACTTGTGGGACAGGGTTCCCAATATGTCAAAGAAGTCTACAAAACAAAAAATTTTCCAAATATGCTTTGAGTTTTTGGCAACAGGCTTTTATTGTAAGGCAATAAATGATCTCAAATAAATCACAATAAATCACAATCTGTGATTTATACAGATTTCTGATTACATAAGACATTTTGCTCTTAGAAATAAAATGTTAACAGAGCTTTTTGATTTTTAAGTTGAAGATATTTTGTGGTACATGTTATGACTTCATACATCAGCTATGTATAAGCAAAATGATCTCATAGAAACCTGACTAGTCTGATAATGCAGTAATCAGAAAGTTAAGTAATTCTATAAGAAGCATTTAGCCTCCCAGAGTGCTTTGCTGTTTGCAAAAAAGAAACATCACAAGTGGTGATCTAAACTGATGAAAGTACTCTGTGAAGTGATTAGCATCTTCTCTCTTTGTGCAGGGCATGAGATGAATTCTGCAGTAAAAGCTTTGAAGAAGAAATGATTTGAGCTCCAGTTGCTTAATGAATCAGAGACTTCCAACAGTGCTTCAGAAATGCTTAAAATAAGAAAATAACAAAAATTCATCATTTTTTCTTTGCTTTTGCCAGCAGTGGATCCTACCAGCCAAATACTAGAAGTAAATGAGTACATTTAAATAAATGCCTTGCAGCTGTTCCAAAGAGAAATCCAGAGCACTTTCCATTATAGTGGCCTTTCATGGCCAGAGCCAGAAAACACTTCTTCCGCTCTGTGCCGTTGAATACTTTCTATTTTCTCCTCTTTTTGTTTGAATTGGAGTGGAAGAGATTTAAACTATGATTGCCACAGAATGGTCATTCTTTTTATAATATGCTTGAGAATAGACTGCTGTGGGATGGCACAGCTGTTCTGCTGTGTTGTTTTCCCTAACAAAGTTCCAATAAGATTTGTGTTTTGGATCTGGTGCCCAAATTTTGCAGTCAACAAATGTGTAGATTTCTTTCTTCCCTTGGAGTTAAATAAACAAATAAGCTTCTTTACCAAAACAGATCTATGGTGGTGATGAGTAAAGTGAATGGGGGAGTGAAAGGAAATGATGAGACTGGTAGAAACAGTTTAGAATTAGATTAGAAATACATATCAGGATAGACATATATCCACCTGGTTACAGACATCGCAGGGGAAACTAAAAGACAAGTATGTTTTGGGATTTTTTTAATTCTTATACTAGATGAGATTACTTGGGGTGCAAAATGCATCTGTTTTGTTTAAGCTGACCAATACTGCCTTACAGGCAGCTGCTCAGTACTGTGTGAACAAGTTACTTAGAGAAACACCATTGTTGCTAAAGCTTAGAAAGAGAGATTTTTCTATATTCTGTTCATGCATTTCACAAATATCTCAGTACATCAAAGAAACCCACATTGTCTAATGTGAGTGTCATGAAAAAAAAAAGTATTTGCTATGGTAAACACAGGATACTCATCTTGTTTTCATTTGTATATCTCAGTTTCCAGCCACCAAATGAAATTTGCTATGTTGATTAACATAAGCATTTTGCTTGTAGTCTAAACTCTCCCCAGTGCTCACGTTACTGGTTTGCTTGGTGAGGAGTGATGGAAGGTGTGCCCTGGAGATGGAAGAAGCCCCAATAGCCTACAGCATTTTTTGAGCATAAAATGGCAGCTTTTTAGCTGCTGTAGTGAATAATTAGTTCCCAGCTTGGCTTACTGAGCACCTAACTGGGCCTGAAGGATGAATGTTGTAAATCATTATGCATGGAAGGTCACTTGGGATGTTGTAGGTGTAGATTTTTTCTTCCCTGCCATTACTTCTACTCTGGTTTCTGAAGTGCACAGATAGGAGACTTTGTTCTGCACCTCTCTCCAGAAAGCTCTTACCAAGATGGGGTCTTTGACAAAGAACTGTCCTGCACTGCACTCATCCTCACAGCAGCTTTCAGGGACTCACAGATGGTTGGATGTCTGTTTATGATGTTCAGGTTAAGGGTAAGGCAGGTAGGCAGCTGGGGAGTAAACTGGGCAAGATAGTGGAGAAGCCAGTCAGCATCATGACAAAAGACTTTTTGGAGACATAAAAGGTGGAATATTTCAGTCACTAAATGAGATGATTGTCTTCCTTGTCTCCCACAAAGCTGTGAGGGGTTGAGCTAGTATCCATGTTTCGCAAGTGTTTGTGAAGCTCAGCTTGTCATGTAAGATCCCCCAAAAGGAAATGGATCTTGAAGAGCTTTGCAGAAACCCCTTTCTGTATTCTGTGTGGGACGCTTGTGTGCAAGTAGCCAATCTGGGGTCAATATGCTCTGCGTGTGGCCAAGCCAGTTAGCTTATTTTTGCAATACCTCCAATTACAGTGGTGGTCCCTCTTGAGAGAAGCTTGGAAAGCAGAGATGGGTGGCAGAAAAAAAAAATCTTTATTTATCAAAGTATATAAGCCATCCTAGCAATGGGGGGCAAGGGTGGGGGGGCGGTCTGATGATGTAGAACTGTGCCCTGATTCAAATAGTATTCATTTCCTCCTCAGCTAGAAAATATTCATCAGGTGTAGGTACTACTTGTGAGGGACAGAACCCATCTGAAAATGCTGCATCTGTGTAAAAGCAGCAACAATAAAATAGTGTCTGAATTACTGATACAGGTGTGTGTGCAAGTGTGTGCAGGTGCATGTAGGCTTCCTTTCTGCAGCAGTAGAAAATGGAGAAGTTGAAACCACAGAGCTGGCAATCTGGGGCCATGTTGGGACAGCTCAGTGTGCTCCTGACCATTACTGCTCTTCACTAATGCTCTTGTGTTTGAATAGGGAGTTGCACGGCTTCTAGTTTATCTGTCCTCAAAAGATGTAGGGCTGATTTCAGACCTAATAGTTAGAGACCCTGTCATCTTCCAAAAGAAAGGCGTTTTTAGGGTTTGCTGAACTTCCTGAACTCACGCATTCCTTTTTTAACTCACGGAAGCTTTTTGAACTTGCTTTTGTAGTAGTCAGCAGTGAATAAGGACTATGGAAGGTCAACAACCTCCTGGTTTTATGTAGAGTCTGTGGAGGTTGTAATCATAGTTTCCAGCAGGATCTGTGTCACTTGTGAATTAAACCTTCTAACAGTAAAATTGCCTCTTTTCCCAGCATTTCTGTTGCCTGCGTCCCTTTCCTACACTGAGTGCCTAGATACGTTAAGCTGCCGTTTCCAGGTATAAGCTGTAGGATACAGAGAAACTAAACTCACAGTTCATTTTCTAGTAGTCGATATCTTTGTCAGCTCTAAGATTGAAGTAATAAAGCCTGCTATAAGAGCATCCTAAAAATTACTGGAGATGCTAGCTGTTGCCACACAATCCTGAAGTAACTTCATGCTTTATCATGTTGTAACAGAGTTAAAGAGATCCCTTTACAGAGAGATTAATTTCCTCCTGTCTTTTCAGCTATGTGAACAGCAAAATTAGCCCACTGAAACGAAGTAGCCTGCTGAGACCAAACCACCATATCTTATCATATGGGTTTTCCTTTAAGTCCATTGAGTGAATTACTTTGGAAGATGCAATTATGAAGAGGAGGAGCTGTTGTATGTTGGTGGTAGAGTTTTATGCTTTCATTGTGCAGATGCGAATAGGTCTGTACATAAGGCATAGTGGGCACAAGGCTATAATGAATCAGGCCCCTTGTGACTTCATGATTTTTTAACTTCTACTTTTAGAAGATAAAAGATACACTTCTTTTCCCCTTTATTTTAGAGCTTTTTTTTCTTTTGTGTTCTGCAGTTTGAAAAATAGTTTATGCTTTTCATTAGGTAATAGAGGAATTTTTTTCCAGAGTGGATTTTTTTTTCTTCATCTGTTACAACTTTACTTCCATAAAGGCCATGTTTAGCAGTTGTGGGTTGAGAAAGTATTTACGTATTGATTCAATTATTCCTATACTTACTTGCTTATACTTATTTTAAAAATATTAATTTATACCCTTCTTTGGAGATTTTGAAGTTGGCAGTTCCCTGAAGTTTTTCAGCTCTAGCCTTTCTGGTATGTTGGTAAGCTTCAGAGTATTTACCTCAACTGAAAGCAGTGCTACTGATTTTCCATTCATTGCTGCACTTAATGTAAAGATGTAAGACAGTTATCTCTAGTCTTAATTTGCTATTCCCATATTAGCCAAATAAATTGTTTTTCATCTCCTCTGTGTTATAGGTAAGAAAAAAACAGCATGTCAAGGTTAATTCCATAAAGAAGCAAAAAAAGGGAGAGGAGCAGATTGTGTTTGGAGAGCTTAGGGTTAAGATATTTTTAAGAGTTCCTGGGTAAGGATTCATTTTTGTGGCTTATAAGTTTGAAAACCTCTGTAAGAGTCAAACCTTAGTATTCAAAGAATGTTCAGGTCTGTTTCTCTCTGCAAGAAATAACTGCACCCAGGCATACAGAGGGTGGGGAGATGGGGGCCCTTCTTTCTTTTTTTTTTTTTTTCTTCCCTGTTAGGTGGACTGAGGAACTTTCCAAACATTCAGGTAGCAGAGGGATTTTTAAACTGATCATTTGCCCCTCAGGCACCTTGTGCTGCGTAATGCTTAATTTAGGCAGTATCAATCAGTGGTGGTTGCAAACTTTTTGGTGTTTGTTTTCCACCCTAAGTATCTCTCCATACACAGCCATCACCCAATGGGCTGTCACTCACAACTGAGCTGGCAGGATTCAGAGACCTCCTCTCACCTTCCTGCTCCAGTCTGGTCTCTTCCCCAGGAGAGGCAGGGAGTAATGGGCTAGTCACCCAAGGGCATCCCACTGTCAAGCTGCCCCATGTTGTGGATCCAAATCCTCACTCTGTTCTTTAGGCTGTGACGGAGAGGTGGAGCAGCAGCAAGATGAATCGAGCACAAAACATGGGAAAGTTGGTTAGAACGGCTGTTCTTCCCAGTCTCCCCATTGCTACCCCAGTGGTGTGATCCCATACAACCAGAGGAAAGGAGAAAACCAGACAAGTGTAGCACATAGCTGCTTAAAAGGCCAAGGTGAGGTTCTAGCCATTGTATGGCTACTTGCTAACTGTAGAAGAAGAGTGAGTTTTGCTTATTAAGTCCTGGTGCCAAATTTCCTGGTCTCTGTGTACTATGTTGAGGTTACAACTACACCTCATGATACTAAGAGATTTAACTCCATGTACTCTTGGGATTTTGTTGTTCTGTGTTTTGGGACAACTGTGTCTTGGATGAGCTTCATATCGTAAGAGGGGACTTTGTTTTTAACCTGCTTTTACTCCATCTTACTTTATATGTCTTGTTGGTTTATAACTCAGATGTTTTTCTACACAGCTGTGTTCTAGAGGGTTTAGTTAACATGGGCAATTTGCAGCTCAGTTTGTTTTAAACTTCTGTTGAGATATACTGAATGGATGAGGTAAGTCTCAGGGCACCACACATCTGGCTTACACAGGCAATGAAACACACAGAGTGAAACTTCAGGAAATTAAAATATAAACTTCCCTGCCCCTTTTCCTGCAGGGGCAGGAGAGTAGATGGGGCTGCCTGCTTGCATATGCCTTTGTGGTATGTTAACACTTTCAGTGCTGAGAGATACATTGCATTTGCCTCCTCCTGGAGGCTTTCCAGTCAGCATCATGGCTAAATGTGATGCCTTGGGATTTTATGTTTGTGACCTGAGAGGTCAAAATCTTCCGTTATGATATATGCTGGCATCCGAGAAAGCTGATCGTCTGGAAGTCCCCTGTTTGAACTTTTGCCAAAAAGCTGTCTCTTCTTGTGTTCTTCTTTCCCTTGGGAGTGAAAAGATTACTTTTAAAGGAGATCTCAGGTTTTGGATCAGAATGTCCTAAAACTAAAGCTTCTCCAAAATCCCTTATATGAACAGTGTTTTGTTTTTCTCTCTTCAAAATGAGAGAAGCAGCAAGTAAACCTTGTGCTAACTTCTCTGAGGTTGCTCAAGTGCTGTCATGCCTTTAAATTTAACAAATCTGACTCCATAGCATTTTACATGTTCTTTTGTGTGTTGCATACGTTCAGCCTTGTCTTGGCATTTTGTGAATAAGTCAGGGGGTTTTTTTATCATATCTTGTTTCAGATTTCATATGCAAATGTTATGGAGGATATTACAGAATCAGGGAATAATTCACTTTCTAAGCCTCTGTGCAAAATAAAGACACAAATTAAAAAGAAAGGGAAAAAAAAAAGTAAAAACATGATATCCACCACATTTTGAATTTCTGAACTAAAGATATGTGTTCTTCCAGGTGTATCAGGCCTCTTTCCAAAGGAGCAGCAGTGGAGCAGAAATCATTTTATATGGGCAACAGATATTTGAAAGAAAAAATTAGATCAACAAACGTATAGGGAAAGAGAATTTATTCAGGACTGCAAAAATCCACTAGATCCTGCATCCAGATATTCCTACAGAAAGCAAAAACCCAGTGTATTCACATAATTAATGCAGATGTTGGCAAGCTTTTATAAGGGCCACTAATTCATTCATATGACTTCCTCCCTCCCTCAAGGGTTCTTATACTTGACCTGTTATTACTACAAGGTCTCTAACCAAAGAATTAAAGCCAGATGTCTTGTAGCTAGGTCTCCTTTTGTTAAATATCCTGTGTAAATCTTTTTTTTTCTATGCAACAGAGAGATCCTACATGAGAACTTTTAAAAATTCTTAAATAATTAAGGCTGAAAGGCTTCAAACCTAAGATTTAATGTATCCTAAAGGAACAATAGAAGTTTTATTCTCACTGTGCTGAGAAATAGTATTTACTCTAGCTTTTTTTCATCCCTGACCTGCAAATGTTTCTGATTGATGTTGAGGTTGGAAGTAAAATCTTTTTAAAAAGACCTTTTTCTTTTTCAGAAATTCAAATGTCATGCAGTGCACTTGGGATATAGATGGAAAGTTCTGTATGTTATTTCATTGGAATTGGCTTAATTATGTTGACAAATGTAGAAATTAAAAGAAACAGGAATAGCTTTGGGTAATTCTAGGGAAATCTCTATCAGATACTATTTTCACTTGAGTCCAGTTACTAATTCTGTTTATCAATTCTGTACATTTTTGGTTTCAGCATGAGCATTAGTTTAGCTGTAGCATTTCCTACAGAATGACTGGAACTGTCCAAAACATATGGTTTAGTTTGTATGTTATAATGGGAAGAAATTCTCATCTTTCAGTATTGTTGATTTGTTCTTTGATTGGGCTAATTACCTGTTTTTTTGCTAAAACTTGTCCTCTTCTTGTAAAAATTCAAGTTTAGACAGCAGGGTTTCAGATCCATAAAAGCAAAGAGTCACAGGCAGGTCTCCTGAGTCTTGTGTAGATAGAAATTTTTTTGACATGAGTTTCTTGGTTTGATTTTTTTTAATTTTTATTTTCACGTCCTCACTGTATACATGTGCTAAACAAGGAACCAGGTTGTTATTCACAGGAATTTCTTTTTCTAAGGTTTGCCTTTTGGGAATTGCACCTCAAGTAATTGATTGTAACTGAGAAAGGAAATTCATTAAGCATTTTCTTATGAGCCAACAGTTTTATGCAAAACTTCCACATTCTGGTGAGGTATGGGGCTTGTTTGTTGCACCCATAGCTGTTCTTGGCAGAGTACTTTGCAAGGAAAATTAATCATGTGTTCCTTGACATAGCCATAACAATATTTAATGCAGGAAATAAGGTTGGATGCTTTAACACTAGTTAAGCCAAATATTGCTTTTCTTATTTCTTGGCTCACTCCTGCTTCGAATTAGAATAAGTCAGTTCTGATAAGCTATATTTAAAAACATGCTGTATTTCAAACCCTGCTTAGAAACAGGGGTGATGCTCATAGAAATGCAGTGTCAAGCTTTTTTTATTGTTCATACAAGCCTTTCATGCTCTATGGACAAACACAGCCTCTGATAATTCACAGTCTCAGAGCATATTGACAATATTAATTTAGGGTATTCTTCCTACTCCTTGAGACAGAACAAGAAGGAACACCCTGATGGAAAACTGAAGGATTTAAAACTTGCTCATAAATGCAGTCCACTTTTTCTCCTCTTTTAACACCATTACTGTCAAGCAACAGTTTTGTGCACTGATAACATAAATAAGGTATTCTGCAGCAGAGTTAACTTTTCTTATTTACAAATTGCATGCCTTTCCCTTTAAGTGCATATTTCAGCTGGTCTGCTTGGCCAGAAGCTCATTTTCTATGCAATTTACAACTACATCAGAAGTCCTGCTGGCTTCCAGAGCAGATGGAAGCATTTCTGGTTGCTTCTAATCTGGTTGCTGTTACTAGACTCCTCAGAGCAATTGTTTGGGAGTCGTGGAATGTCGTTTGGTCTGAAAAAATAAATTTGTTCTGAAGTGTGTTCCCTTCCTGTCCCCCTCCTTGCATGTCTCATCCATGGAGGCAATCATATGTTTTCAGTTCTGATGTCATTCTCTTTTTGTTGATTTTTTTATTTTCTCTTTTTTCCCCTCTTCTTTTAGTCCACAGCCATGAGCGAACCACAGTGCTACTACAATGAAACCATTGCCTTCTTTTATAACCGAAGTGGAAAATATCTAGCCACTGAATGGAACACTGTCAGCAAGCTTGTAATGGGACTGGGAATTACCGTCTGCATCTTCATAATGCTGGCCAACCTCTTGGTAATGGTGGCTATTTATGTCAACCGCCGATTCCACTTTCCTATTTATTACTTAATGGCCAACTTAGCTGCTGCGGACTTTTTTGCGGGGCTGGCCTACTTTTACTTAATGTTCAACACGGGACCCAACACTAGAAGATTGACTGTAAGCACCTGGCTTCTCCGTCAGGGCCTCATTGATACTAGTCTGACAGCCTCTGTAGCCAATTTGTTGGCCATTGCTATTGAGCGGCATATTACAGTCTTCCGAATGCAGCTGCACACTCGGATGAGCAACCGGCGAGTGGTCGTCGTAATTGTTGTTATCTGGACTATGGCCATTGTCATGGGTGCCATACCCAGTGTCGGATGGAACTGTATTTGTGATATCACTCACTGCTCCAACATGGCACCGCTCTATAGTGACTCCTACCTGGTCTTCTGGGCTATTTTCAACCTGGTCACTTTTGTGGTCATGGTGGTCCTATACGCTCATATCTTTGGGTACGTTCGCCAAAGGACTATGAGAATGTCCAGACACAGTTCTGGACCCCGCAGAAATCGGGATACCATGATGAGCCTCCTGAAGACTGTGGTCATTGTGCTTGGTAAGTGCTTACTTTGCCCATCCTGTTCTCTCCGCTCTGTTTCTTGTCAGGGGATTTCAGTAATGCATGTCTGGCTTCTGGGAGGTCAGCAGCATTTAGGAGACTCTAGAAGAGGTGCAGACAATAAGAACCTCCAGATTTCACTACTGTGTTGGCACTAGCAAGCTTATTTATGGAAGTTGTTTTAAGAAACTTAGTCACTCAGCTCTGTAGTATGAAACTGATGAAAATCCAGAACCCCAAGATGTAATGTGGTGGAGTTTTGCAACAATGCAAGTTTAAAACCTATTGCAGCAGCCTATCATATGCAGTGTTTGCCCTTTTGCCTTTGAAGATGCCAAATGGCTGAAAACTTAAAACAGTACAAGAAATCTCAATCTTCCACTAAAGTACTTCTGGTCTTCTTTTTTGCCACCAAAAGGTGGTGTGTGTATTCATGCAAAGCTCTGATATCTGGAGAACAATGAGGGGCTACAAGCTATTCATGAAAAGATTGTATGTTAAGCAGGACTGCATATACCGTTCACTGAGGTCTATAATGTTTGGCACATCTCAATATCTGTAACGTGAGGCACTGATGTTCTCCACCACACTGCTCAGGAAGTGCCTAAGCATCAGAGCTTGGAAAACAGGGAAATGCGAGGGAAATACTGTAACACGCTTTGGAGCCAGGAAGGTTCTGTCATTTTGTGAATTACTTTATTTGGGTTTTGTCTTGGGCTCTGTTTGCTTATGCAGAAGCACAGCCTGACTACTGAGTACCATTGCCTGGTAATGTTCTTTGCAGTTTGTTCTTTTTTGCTGCAGATGACAATGAGATGGAGGTGTCAGGGATAGTGTGCGTTGTCTCCTTGTCCCACCATGTGTTCCCACCTATTAGGTCTTCCAGCACAGTACATGGGTCTCCTGAGATCCCAGTACCCTATTGCATCAAAAGGTTGCCCTAGTAGTCCATAAATGCAACACTATTCAGTCCACGAAGCCCAAAACTTAGCTCTCACTTAGACATCATGATTCTCATAGTTTTGCACTGTGACTTGTGCTTTCTAGCACAAACATGACAGAATAGTTGCAGAGATTTGGTGTGAGTCACTGTGTCAACACACATGTTAGTGTAAGAATTTACGTGTTACGCTTTGATCTAGTGATTAGCTTTGTAACCAGAATGTGAATTGTTCATTTAACTAACCTATTCAGCCATTGATAAGATGTATTCCTACATGTCTTGCTCTTCAGTGAAAGAATGTCTATGAGTTTTTGCAAGGGAGACTGTAGTGATGGGTAAAACTCTCTTGATTTCCTGGTGGTTTGGAAGTCTGTCCCTCACCACCTCCATGATCCTCCTGGCAGTTCCCACCTTGGTAGTATTTTACAAAGGGATTGGGTTTCAATTTGGTTTGGTTTTGTTGTTGTTTGTTTGTTTGTTTTCAGCAGTGTGGTTTCTTTGTCTGGCTGAGGCCAGTCTTAGAGCTGTAGTGTAAAGAAACAGCAATGCTCCCACATCCTCACCACCTATGAGACAGTTGCAAGACATAGATAGCTGGGGAAAAGCTGTGGGGTTTTTGTGTACAGTTGTGTTGGTGGTTTGTTTTTTTTTTTATTTAATAAATAAATAATAGACTGAAGCCAAGCACCAGGCTTGGGGGCAAGCCACAGAGACTTTTGGGGAGTTAAATGTTTGTTCATCAAGGTGTTAAGAAATGTTCATTAGTTGCTATTAGATAAGGAGTACTATCCCATATTGCTGACTTTGCATTTCCAGTGGAGGATTGTTTTCTGGTTTTAAAGAAAAAAGCTAAACATCACTTTAAAGTGCTAATTGGGTGACATATCTCAGCGTGGAGCAGGGAATGTGGTCAGCCTGTTGATCAGGTGGGTGAGCTGGTGCTGTCACTACTTGCAGTCTCCTTGCAAGTCTGGCCTAAAGTTTCATAAGTAGAAGATTTTGTTTCAGGTGTCATACTTCCTGAATGCCTTCTTCAAAAGGTAGTGCTGCAGGTTCATCTTGGGAAGGGCAGAGAAGGTGCCCTTAGGCTGCATGGAGAAACTTTCTGAACATTTATCTCATGCAATCTGGCTTTTTCTGCATCAGTGAACCTCAATAATACAGAGGAAAAGAACTCCTACCTTTCTTAATGGTGCAGATTAGGGTGATAATACATTGCTATTTGAGACAGAGACCAACTTTTTGCAGGAGTTTAAGATGGGAAATGAAGTGTTTCAGTTTATTCTGAAGATCCTTCTCCCTTCTCTCCTACCCCATAGCTGAGTGGGGAAGGGAGCTGGTGTGTGTCACCCTTCTTTACACAGGAGAAAACAATTCATTTTGGAGGAGAGGGATGGTGCCCAGGCATCCAAGAGAAAACAGAACTGGGAGTCTGGGTAAACGTATGAGCATTGGCAGAGGGAGGTAAACCATTCCTCATCTTAGAATCTTTGTTGAAATGCTACTCAGCCGTAAGTAACCCCCTTGTGAACTGGGCAGCAATGAACTGTTCATTTGACTTTTAAACTTCCATAAACGGGTGTCCTGGAGTTATCCTCCTGGCTGTACTCCCAAGCCACGCTGCTCCTGCCCGCAGAAGAGCATCTTTTCCCCTGTCCCCATCCTCGCTGTGTTTTGGGGACAGGAGGGGGAGGGAATTAACACAAGAGTTTCTTGTTCATTAGCTGCCTAACATGGCCTGCCCTCCTCGCGCCTTGCTGCCTTGTCCAAAAGAAAAGCTGCCCTAAAGGGGGTGCAGTCCTCCAGGCGGTGATGCTGTCAGCATGTGCGGGGAGGATGCCAGCCGCCTCTGACAAGAGGGTGATTGTGTGGGGAGGGCTGTGGCCACTTGACGCGCTGGCTGGAGCGGTCAGGATCTGGCACACTGTGTCATCCCACAGAGCGGGTGGCATGCTGGATCCTAGGAACAAGTCAAAAGCAGAGAACAGATTTTTTTTTTTCATGTTCTTTTGTGGTTTTTTTGCTTGAGTAAAAGATTTTAAACAGAAGGAAGTGATTTCATAGCTGAGCCCTTTTTTCTTTTAACAAGGCTGCTTTTGAAATCTTTCAAAAGTAACAAAAAACATAAAGCTCTTTCTCTAGACCATGTCTTTCCTTTGCACTTGGACTAAGGAGGGACTGATCTGTGTACTGCACATAGCCATAAAATCATGTCTGGTCTGTCTTGCAGCTCAGTGACACTTTGCCTTTTACCACCACCACATGTTCCCTTTAAATGAGTAATCGGGGAACAGGCAGAAACTGAGCAGATACATCAGCTGAAACTTGGCATTCTCTCTTCTGTTCTCCACTTTTTCTCATGTTACATTTAAAGACAAAGCTAAATTGTTTTTCTGGTGGAGGTCATAGTTAGACGCTGAATGCATTTGGCTGGGCCAGATGCAGGTTTGGCCCAAAAATTAATGACAATATCTAACTATTGTTTTAAGAAGCAGTGAAAGCACTAAATGAAGGATTTCAGAGCTCAGGCCTGGAAAAACTAGCCCTGGTCTGGATTTCCTTGGCCTGGAATAAGGCAGAAAAGTCTAAGGTCTTTCAAGTGCTGGAAAGCTAGCCTGTGTTTCTCCTGCCTAAATGCTGATGAAACATCCAACCTTCGTCATCTCATGTTGTTACAAAGTGGATAATTCTGCCATGTACCTCCATATGCATCTTTGGGCATTCTTCTCTATTTAGAGTTTAGGCTGTGAGATTGTGATACTGAGATTTTGTAACTGAATTTCAAATAATGATAATAGCAACAACCCTTCTTGAGGGTATTTTACTAAATGTGAGTTAGCCTTCTGTGTTGTGTGAGTTCTCAATGGTGTTTGGGTAAAATTAGGCATGCCTGTTGACTCCAGCACCATAGCTAACCCCCAGGATGTAAGGAAAGCAAAGAGCAGATTCGTAATTGCTTACCCTTTATGTTCCTAGGAAGTAAAAAGACACACGCCTGTAACATCATCCCCTTTGTTTACAGGAATGAGATTAAATCTGTAAGCCTGGGAAACTAATGTGGGCACACATAAAAAAAATGAAGGTTCTTTTTGTATAAACTCTTTTGATTTAAAGGAGACTCACTGTGTTTGAAGACAGTTCCTTACTTATTATAACGAAGGAATAAATGCAAGAAGAACATCTGGAAGTTCAATATAAACATCTGGAAGGGTAGAACTGTTCAGCAACAGCTTTTTTTCTTGTTCTCTCTGCTGCAATTATGAATTGCATGGGACTTATTTTTGTAGCTTTTCTTTCACATCTGGGCGTCAAGTAAGTATGTTACTGCATGTGAATGTTCACACATGCTGTAGCTAGACAGTTAAAGCAAATAAAGTGCACTTTTGATAAATTTAACCTTTCTGAATGATTGATTGATATGCAGCATTTCATTTCAGGGTCAAGAAAAAATTGAAGTTCTATGAAAGCACATTTTCTAAAAGATGTTGTCAATGTCTGCACTGTCTCTTTTGACGTAAGGTCTGGATCTTCCCTGTATGAGGGGGCAAGTGAGTAAAAACACTTGATTATCAGTAGAAAATAAAAAGACCATGAAATGGTGCTACAACTTGATTGACAGCAGATTATGTCTTGACAGAGGCATGTCTAATGTCTAATTCCATACCCCTCATGCACTGTCCAGTGGTTAACTGGAGTGGCTTGTCCTTGTTGGCCTCCAAATCATAAGGCTTTGATCTACCTGAGCATTATGAAATATATTTCACCAGTTACCCAGTATGTGATCCTGGACTGGAATGGAGATGCTCTTGTCTAGACAGAGTTTTGTTATGGTGGCACTCAAAATTTGACAGACCTTCCCTACCCATGGAAAGTTATTCTTGTAGGCCAGAGCAAGCATCAGCCCTGGTAGCACAGTGCAGCTTATGAGAGGATCTTCTGGAGAAGCCAAGGTTTAACTGTGAGCCCAGTGACTGGAAGAAGACCATTTCACCTATTCACCTCCTCATTGACGAGTCCTGCTGGTGTCGAGACAGACGAGCTCTCCAGCAGCGTTTTTCCTGAGATGATTGAAGTTGTGAATGTCATCCTAGGTTAGAGATGTCCTTCCATCAGGTTGCGGTGGCCCCGTGGGGATCAGATCAGCATCCAGTTGGGTTTTTTTCCTTGACTTTATTACCTTTTCCTTAGAAAGTGATGCTGAGCAGTGAGATCAGGCGGGAGTTCATATGAGAGCAGCATTTTTTACGGATTCTTCTCTGGAAGTGGGGCAGTGTGAAGCCATGAATACTGTGTTACCCTGTGGTCAGCACAGGGGGGGCCAGTTCAGAGTCGCCAACCCTGCCTGACCCCTCCATCATAATAACATCACTTGTGTATTGATTTAATGCTGGCAGAAAAACAAGGCAATAAACTCTGGAACTGGTGCAGGCAATACAAGTCTGAGCATCAATGATTTTCTGTTCTAGCACATAGGGTGCAGTTATGTGCAGTCCCAGTGTTTTTAGATAAGTATATTTTAAAAGGGCATAAACTGTGAATTTAACCCCACAGTTGAGTAAACTGGGAAATGTTTCTCATGACTAAATGGAGAGCTCACAGAGCTTATAAAATAAATTGCTATTACTATTGTATGGAGAGGGAAGGTTTGTCATAATGCTTTTAGAGCTGCAGTGTGACAGCAATACTTTCAAGCTGTATCATCTACTGTTAGCATGAAAAAGTGAAACCTTAATTAAAATTATTTTTTTAATAGCACACATTATCTGTGTAATAGGATTTTTGATGGCTTGGATTTCTTTCTCTTCTTTCAGTGGAAGGCCTTTAAGAGTAGTTCCAATTGCTCCTCAGAAGCTTCCTTGGAGGAAAATAACGTATACAGTTCTGGGGGTGGTTGGTTTCCAGGGCTTGCTGTTTCTACTTAATACTGTAATGTATTAAGTATTTTGGTTTGGTTTTGTTGTTGTTTTTTTTTTCCCCTGTGCACCTTAATGTCATTTTGGTATTGGTTTAAAAAACAGTGTACTTTCAGCTTGCAAGTAGATGGAAGTGAAATGAAGTGGAAATGAAGTCTTTACATTATTGCATGTATTTGTTAGAACAGTTCATTGTGAAATTATTCATATTTAATAACAAAAAAATAGGATTCTTAGTGATTCATAACAAGTGGACTAACATTTTTATGTTAATAAATGTAAATTTCTATATTCCTATTTTCTTGTTAAATCCAGCTTGATTGCTATATTAGATGGGTCTAGCACTGTTTGGTAAAAGGAAGACAGTTTTCACAAGGAACTGTTAAATATTAGTTAAGTTTTCTGCTTTCAGTTTAAATAATGGAGGCATGAAAACTTGCCAAGGATCTAAGCTGTAATCTGTATGTAATTATGCAGTGATAGTAATGTCTCTTAAATTTAAGACCCTTTTGGACTTTCATCAGATGTTTCTTGATTGCTTGATGTTTTTCATGCTGCTAGTAAATGGGGTACTATGTGTGTTCTCTGACAATCTATCTCTCTAACTCTCACTCACTGATCATTTTTATTGTCATTTACAGTCCTGCAAATGAATTCTGGTTGATTGTTTTGAATTTTGTCTAGTAGCCCCAAACCAAATCTCTTCCCGTTTCTGTTTGGCTATTGAGGATACTGAAAAGAAAAAGAATAAGGAAGCACTGACACTGTGGTCAGTTTGTTTCATAAGTGGCTTTCTTTTCCGAAACAAGCCTGTGCAAGCTCCACTGGATAAAGCAGAGTTTATTGGTGCATTGCATCGGGGCAGCTCTTTCTCTGAACACAGAGCATGGTTGGGTATGGAGAGAGTCTCGTTCTAAATGTTTTGTTTTGTTTCTTTACTGACTCTCTCAATTAAATTTATTGCATCTGCAGCTAAAGCTGATACAACCCTGGTTAACTGTCTTTTCTCTAAAGTATTCCAGGTATCCCAATGGAATTTGTTGCTTCACCCTGGGGAAACCATGTGAAAGTCTCCCCCTTCTTTCCCCTTTCAGTTATGAATAAGAATTATTTGTTTTCACTTAGGATCCTTTGAAACTGTGCTCTGAGGAACTTCCATCATTTCCCAAGGCAGGAATGTGGTTTCATTTTATTTTATTTTTGAGGGAGGGGGGGAAATCCCTATAGTAAATAGACTCCTTTAAGTATGATGAAAATGAGGCTTTGTTTAATAAAAGTCTTTCCTCTGACTCCAGTATAATTTATTACCTTTCCAGGGAAGAAATAAATTTAAAGGGCAAATGAAAGCTCTCTTCATTTTTCTGAGAATGGTCAGAAAGGGGTAAACCTTAAGTAGTTCTTGCACTTCTGTTCACCTTTTGATTTAAAAAAATATTAAAAAGACCAAAAAAAAAATTGTAATTGCTCTCATAAGTTTTGTCTTGTTTCCAAGAAGCTTCTAAAAATTAATTACGATGGTAAAAGTAGGTATATTTCTCAACAGGCCTAGGGAATTGATTTTTACTTTCCTTTATTGATAATAGGATTTGGAAATCATACCTTTACCCCAAACAATAGAATTTAACATTTTCTGTGGGATCCAGGTAGGATAACAAACTGCTGATGAAGGAGTGATATTGACTTACTGAAAATACACCAAATCAAAGTTAATTAGTAATATATCTTCCTCTGCCATTACACTCCACTAAGCTACATCCATGAGGGAGCACTCATCCACCTGGGCTTCTCCTAAACAGTGGAGGTAGGGATGGGTTGTGGATCATTTGCTCTAAAACGGAGGTCTTGGTAAACTTGGAGAAAAGCTGAAGACCCAGGGTAGAAATTGTTATTAAAGAGCATGTTGAAAAACAGCATGTACAGGAAGATTTACATGTAAAATGCTAGCACATGACCAACTCCTACTGGTCTCAGGGGTTTTGAGCTGAATTTTTTGGAACAGAAGATGGGAATCCACCTTTAGAATAGGCAACAATAATGCATTTACAAAATAGCTGCTCACAAGATAAAATTTTTGTCCTGTAGAAGGCACATAGTTACACCGGGAGTTGGTTCTAAATGTTTTGCTTATTTTCTTCACTGACTTTCACAGTTACATTTCTTGCCCTCTCACCTAAAACTGAGACATCCTTGGTAACTGTTAAAGTAAAGTATTTGTAGTCTGGAAGGTATGGGGTGTAAGGTCCACATCTAGCCACTTGCATTTGTTTTCACTTTCTGATACCATTTGTCTTTCCTGTGTTTCAGCCGAAACTGTTCAAATGCAAAGCCAAACTTATAGCTAGACCTCAGCTTGAGAAATTATGTGAACAAAAATGCCAGCTGTTAGCTAGTTGCATTGTAAAACTGCATTCAGTGAGGCACTGAACTGTTGTTTGTTTCCACCAGTGGAAAACACTGACAAAAAGAGACTGTTTTGAGAAGGAGCAGTGGTGCTCGTTCTGTGTTGCATCATTGCACATGAGCAGTGTGGTCAAGTATTGTGGGTTGTTTGTTTTTTTTCTGGGATAATCCATGAGAACAGAAGAATAACAATTTTAAATATCAAATTATTTTTGCCTTTATACTTTCAATGAAATTATGGCCCTTTAACATCAAAACACGAAGTTACTGCTCATTGAAAAGTTTGCTGAGACATCTGAGGTGCAGCAGCCACTCAGTGCAGTGGGAAATGGTCAGCAGTGAATGATAGCTTTCAGACAGCAGCCTTTGTGCCTCCCTCCTTCTAGTCTCAGCATGAAAAGAATGTTCAGTGAAAAGGCCTAGTTTGTGCATTTTTTTAATAAATGTATTTTGAATCTGAATGTGAAAGGGAAATATGATTCTGAGCTCTTCTGATGCTGGCAGAACAGTTTCCAATTTTCATGTTTCATACTGGTGGGGATGCTGTCACTGAACTCACAGGTGGACTGCTTTTTCTGCCCTTTTCTCAGACAAAGATCTTTTCAATTCTTTTTTTTATTTCTTTTTTTGCAGTCCTTCCACGAGTTTGTTTCTCTCACACACTTACAGTTTGATGTGCTTCTTTAAAGCTGAAAGCAACAACAGCAGAAAATCCCAATGCATTCTGCAGTTCTCATTTGGGAAAACTTTTTGTCACCCTTCATCTTTGCTCAACTTAAAAAAAAACCCAAAAGTCTCTGAAGTTCATTTTCCTGTATTCACATGGAGAAATGCTGATATTATGTCCAAGTGTGCTTCTAGTGTAATGTGGCAGGTCCTCGGGTGGACATGTATCCTTTGCCATCAGTGCCTAGAAAACAGCTAAAAGGGCTCACAGCTTGTTTGAAAGGTCATGACACTTCAGAAGCTATGACATAATTTGTAAATCAGAGGCATTTGGTTTCTATGTTCTAGTGTTATCCATCACTCTCTGGTGTTTAATGGTGTATTGGAGAAGAAAGGACTGCTGTAAGTGAAAATACTTGGTTTCCAGGCCCACCAGTGAACAGGAAGTGTTTGAACACCCAGGGATGAGTGCTTTGAAGTTTGTGGATAGGGTAACCTTAAGTTCTGCAACTGGGAAAGTGAGAACTTGGTCTGTAAAACTGTCCCAGACATATCTGCCATGGGGTTGGCCATCTGCTGCTGGGGTCTGATGTTAGAAGAGCAGCCTCTGTGTGTTGCAAAGGCTGAAACAGTAATTCCTTGATGTTAGTACTAAAAGCCTGAGGTCACTTAAAAAAAAATTTAAAAAAAATGGTTCAGGCAAGTTTCAGGGGAGAGACAAAGTGCAAGTCTGTTGCATGTCTTTGTATTGGAGTAAGAGCTATCTGCTTGGGTCATTCTGTTTTAATAAAGTACTTGGTATCTGATCGCAAGTTTGTTAATATAACCGTAGATAAGCAAGAACAGTTAAGATTTTTGAAATATCTTCCTTCATGAAAGAAGTCATCGTCTCCAAAAGAAGAGGAGGGAATTTAGCTGTTAAATGGAGGACAAGCTGCCAAGCTCCCCTGGACTCAGTACCTTCCTTGTTC
>JAWWES010000094.1:22081537-22095897 GCA_035583135.1 Lophotriccus pileatus | reverse complement strand
GTACCTTCCTTGTTCTTCTAAAAGCAGTTTTGAGGGAGCTATTTCCCATTTTCTGGTATTGATATAACCTCAGAAAGAACTTGTTCTGACATGTGGCATTGATAATTCTCATCTTCCCTTGTTTGAAGTTGCTTTAAGGTGCCCACTTTTTACTTTTCTGCAGAAGTAAAAGGAGTAACTTAGAGATGAATTTTCTAAGCAAAAGCTGAGTGTACAGAGAGTTAAAAACTATTGCATATTTGTAGAATGGCTGCCAGTTTCTTCTTTTAAACAGACTAAAATTGAAAACTGTACTTCAGAAAAGGAAAGCTCAAGGAAAATTTTCAGAATATATTAAATGTCTTTTAAATCAAGGATTTCCTTGACAATATGCTGGATTTTTTACAAAGTTGGTTACCTTTAGTAAGTATCAAAATAAACATATTTAATGACATCTTTTCTATTATAACTGTGTCCTGCTTATGTAAGAGAAAGGGATGCACCTGAAACTGGGCTCACTTTTCCCAGCTTGGAACAGTTGTGCTAATAGCCCACAACAGACCAGGCCACCACACCAGGGACCTGATATTGCCTGCCATTCTCCCATGAGACATGCTGCTCCTCCCATTCTGCTTTCTTTGGTGCTGGTGCTATAGCACATACATTGCTGTTAGTTTCCATGAAAGGGGAAGAAAAAATTCTGCATAATTAAAAAAGAAAAAAAAAACTATAATATCATACCTTAAGCATATGAAGAGCAGGCGGTTTTTTTATTCCGTTCAGCTGGCAGGTAGAGTGAGTGACCAATTTAGTGAATAACAGCATTAAAAAGACAGTATTAGTTGGTGCTACAAGGTCTACTTTTGATATGGACAGGTTACGTTTAAACATTTACTAGCACAAACATGAGTTTGGGTGTGAAGTTTAAGCTATGAGGTGTCTACCTTCAGGTTACAACCATTTAATGGGGAAATACATTCCTTCAAAACATCATAAGAAACAGTCCACTTTATGTGATGTGTAAAATGGCCTCTTGCACTCAGTTGGCAAAGTGGCCACAAAGAATAACTTAACTCCAAGCTGTGAAGAGCCTCATGCATGGGTATCCTAGTTCCAGCCAGGACAGGATTAATTTTTACAGTAGCCAGGAGAGGACATGGCTACAACCTAGAGGTTATTTAGTGCCCCTCATGTAAGCACTAAATTGGGGAGTACCATTCCTAAACCACAACAATGGGGAAAGACACAAGCAGAAGGAGTAAAGTCCTCTTTACTTTTAGTAAACGCCTTCTCTGCAAATAGAAAAGTGTAACAATTCCCATCTGCTTGTACCATGCTGTAGGAAGCAGAATGGGAGTTCTGTGTGGGTATTTCTAACTCCTGCCTGTACAGATCAAAACAGAGTTTTGTGGTAGCAAATTTGTTTTTCTTCAGCCGGCAGAACTGCAAAGCTTGTCTGCCTACTGTTTGATGTTCAAAGTCATGTTAGCAGGGCATACCAAGTTCTGGTTCATCCTCTGGAGCCAAATGGAAAAATGGAGAAATGGAATTCAGTGCTGACAACTTCGTCTTGCAGGAGATCCCCTGTCTTTGCCATGGAAAAAAAAAAAAAAAAAGAGTAAAGAATATGAAGGCCCTTTCACCCTATAAAAAGTAGCATATTTTATTTCCAGTGGGTGATTTCTAAAGTAATGTCAAAGCAGAGAGGTACTGGCTTTTTAATTTCTGAGTCCCAAACCTTTGTTCTATCTGGGTTTCCTTCTGACGTCATTCAGTTTTCCCTCCCCAATACCTCTCTCATTTACTGCTGCTGCACAGAAGCAACTGCTGTGTATTTCTCAGAGTTCTCTTTTCAACAACCTTTGGAGCTGTCCAAACACCTGTTAATAGTTTGTCCTTTCCTGCTCCCTGGAGGAGTGGTAGAGTGTATCTGAGGAGACCCAAGCTCCTGAAGGCAAGAGGTGAATGCAATGTCTTGTGATCCTGCAACAACCTCAGGTGTTTCAGTGTCACCCTTCCTATGAGACTAAGAAATTTCTGTGTTTTCCGTCTGTGAAGGAGATGGAGAGGTCATGATCTGCAGTTTAGATTGTTCAGAGTTAAGCCTCCGTTTTTCTATCTGCTGCTTCTACTTCAAGCATATGGTTTGTCACCTGGCTTTGGAGGAGGGTTGTATAATTTCAGTGTAACAAAAGTCTGGCTTGGTCAGCTGCTCTTTTGTTGTAGCCTCTGGAGCACATACCATATTAAAGGCACAACCTCCATTTAGTAATTGCCCTAGCTACAAATGAGACTTCAAAGCTACCTCAGTTGCAGGTGTTAGCGTTGAAAACAGAAGAGGTTTGCATTGACATGGCCAAGGAAGATACTTTTTGAAGGTCTTCAACCTGACTTGACAAAAATCACTGTAACAGTGAGTTTGTGCTGCCAGAAGCCACAGAGATGCCACTGAGTTACTGAAAGGATTTGCTATCTAAGTGTGCAGGATGGACATAGATGGACATAGTGGGGTGGTGCACAAGCTTGAAAGGCAAAAAAAAAAAAAAGTCTTTAAGGTTGACAGTGACAGGAAGGAAAGACTTATATTCCCCTCTTTCCCCCACCCTGCCTCATGTGCCAGTTCATTCAAAGTGACATTTAGGAAACTGAAGAATCATTTACCAAGAAAATGGGCTCACTAAAGTTTTTGTTTTGAGTCTGATGAGTTAATAATTACTATTTGAGAAAAAAGAGACAACTGTGTGTGAGGTGAGAGTAGAAGAGATGCAGTGCCTTGGTCACTGAATCTGATAACGAATGTGTGCATGGTAAAATATGGAAGAAATTGACATTTCTGTTAGTTTCTGGAACTTGTGTGAGTGCTTCATGAAGACAGAAAAATTTATTTCCACAACACATCTTTTGGAAGTGTCTTTTGCATTATATAGCAGTGGAATGTACTCATTGTTCCTCAAAGAGATCACAGTTGGATTTTTATTACTATTTCAATAAACATGCTTGTTATGTAGCAAAATGGAATCAAATTGGCTTTTTGCTTGGTCTGCATTTGTTCTGGTGGAAAAATATAGGGTGGTCTGCAGAATTTAGCTCTGAAGTCATGAAGATCTAGGGCTTTCTTGCTTTTTCTTTCTCAGGTATATTAAGGGATTAATGAGATCTGTGTTGAAAAAATCTGCCTGCCCCAGGTGAAGAGAGAAGATAGAAACTCCCCAAGACAGCTGGCAACCCCACAGCTATCTCTGCTCCCTCCTCCGTAGGTTTCTACAGGGCCTCCTGCCAGCACCAGTTTCATCCCCAAGGAGGTTGCTCACCTCCGTGCCTCAGAGACAGAAGGTACAAGAAAAGGCTACCTGGATAACATCTCTCTCCTGCTTGGCCCTTGACATTGTTCTGCATGTCCCTGTTGTGCATTTTTGCATTTTGCAACCTCTTTTCTAGAGAGCCCTTGTGGGCCATGGCTGTAGGCACTGTTTCTTTCTTCCTGCCTGATGCTCAGCCTGTGGATACACTTGGCCTTCCAATTGCATTTTGGATTTACCCTCCTTAAGCAAGGAGAGAGTAATATCAGAACTCTCAGTTTCCTTCCTATTGCTGTCACACATACACACACACACACACAAAAGTAAAGGGAATGCATATTGGTTATGGGCTATCTGGCTTCTAAAAAACATGGAGATTGAAAAGGATCCTTCATTGAGGGTAATCTGCATCTGAACCTTGGCTATTTAGCCACTGTTCTGCACAAAATGAGTTGTTTGGGTTTCTGTCTTGCCAGCAGAAAAGCTTGGCTTGGTTCTCTCTAGAGGGAGGAGGGGTCAATTTAAGTAAACAAACAAAGTGAAGTACTTAACTTGCAATAAGTAATTCTTTGCTACAATAAGTAGCATTTTTTGGATGAACACTTCAGCTTTCAGCCTATTCATCCATCAAATACCTGGCTGCTGCATTCACCTTGTGCTGCTATGTAATACTGTTAAACGGCTGAAGGCTTTCAGGTGCTTAGCACTGGCCTTGCTTGCCCCACCCAGTAGTGTGAGAGGTGCAGATAAAGCTGTATGCACTCCAGAAATAGGAGCTTTGAAACACATTCCAGAGAACACAGTACTGATTGATCCTATTTCCTGTGAGCTTTTTCTTTTATTTAAATTTTTTTGGTTCTTCACTCTCCCCCTTCTCCCCTCCCTCTGTTCCTGTCTTTCCACTCCCTTTCTTTATTTGTAACTTTATCTCCATGGCCTTGCCCCAGTACAGCTGGCAGGCAGGAGCAGCACCTCTAAAAACCAGCCCAACCACCAGGTTTAAGATGTGGGAGCCTGAGCTGTGGGAGGATTGTGGGACCATCACAGTCCAGACCGCCCTGTCCTGCAGCACTGGGGGCCCCATCTTGCGTGCCTCTGAGCTGGATCAGGCTGCCAGATTCTCCTGGCAGAGAAAAGCAATTCCAGGCCTGTTTCCAGAAAATAAAGTGTAGACACCTTCCTGCAAATCCTTGTCATAGGCATAAATATCCAGTACATAGAGATTTACTCCTGTAAGAAGAGAAATCTTTTTTTTCCAAGCTTTTGGAACCAGGTTGTGAAATAACAGAAGTATCTGTTCCATTTTCACCTGCCTGTAGAAATACCATGGGGGTTTTTCCAGTGTGCATTAAAAACGGACATATTTAAACCATAAGAGTAGATCTAGTCAAACTGTTATTGGAAATATGCTTTGAGGATTTGTCCTCTTACATTTCTTTTATGGAGATTAGTACTGATTTTACAAGCCAACTAGGTTTAATTAACGGGGTGGTTTAAATTCACTATGCTTTTGCTGAATTGTTTAGTTTTTTTTCTAGATTTTGAAATGCTTTAGTCTTTTTTTCTTCATTTGTTTTGCTAAAATTGCCTGTTTCATCCCCTGCAGCCCAACTGCAAGTTGGTTATATTTAGAAGAAATTCTGAATTCCTTAAAAACTTTGAAATGCTAGGAATTGAAAAAAAAAAAAAAAAAAAAAGAAAGAAAGAAATCAGTAACAGTCCCCCATTAATTTTAGATATGGAACTTTAATATTTTTGAAAAATTTGGAAAATAGTACAATTAGATATTCATCATTAACGCCTCTTATTGATATATCTCTCTGATTGAACAAGAGAAGTGCCTCAGCAGGAGGAGTACTGGGTTCCTTGCCTGCTAGATAGGCAGGCATTTCCTTCCCAGCTTCCCTGGCTATGATGATCCAAGAGAGAGGGGCACCAAGATGCAAAAGAGCCTGCTGCCCTTGGCCATTGGCAGCATAAATTACTGTTTTACTGTTACTGCTGAGATTCTGGGGGACTAAAGGTTGGGTTTCCTGCTTAGGGTAGCTCCCTCTGGGTCCTCCAGAGCCCAGAGAAACCAGCCAGAGCTAGGACATATCCTCTGGCTAATGTTGCATGTCTTTCAAAGTTCCCCAAAATTTTCATTGTTTTATGAAGACTACAACTTCTCCTCAGTGTCCTGGGAAACTCAACACGAAAATTTTAAACGTTATTTTATTTTAATATAGTTGTCTCATATTTCCAGTTCCTTAGTTCAGGACCCAATACATCATCAGTAATTGAAAAAGTAGATTATACAGAAATAATAGCCGGTTAAGGCTTGATCCATAAAGAAATTGCTCTTGTTTGAATATTTACCGCCAGAAGGGATGCTCAGCCACAGATATCACAATTTTCCAGGATACAGTGCATACAACGTCTCACATTTCTAACACCTCCTCCATTTAAAATGAGTGGAGAGAGCTGGCTGAAGCACAAGTTCTGCATTTGTCTGTGTAAACACAAGGATTTCACTGCAAACATTGTTGAAATTTTAGCAAGGACACAAACCAGATTTTCAAACCTGGCCTTGACCTTAAAAACAGTGATGCAATGTACTAAAACTCTGCTGTTATCCATTCATAAGCTTTGTACTTTATGCACTTCACTTTGAAACAATATGCTTTTCCCCAAAAAGTTTGCAGAGTGGTCTGCATCCACAGGCTGGCTATTAAAAGTTATCCTTAACTCATACAATAGAGGGAATCTTTCAAAGTGTAAGCTTTGGGATGTCTCCATTCGACTGTTGAGTGCAGATTTCCCCAAAAATAACAAAAATTACCAAAGAAAATATTATACTTGCCAGAGGTTTTACTAGGGAAGTTTGATATCCTTCTTTCATTTGAAGTTTAAGTTCACTTCCTCTTTTTGCTGTGAATGCTTTCAAGCAGAAGGGAGAAAGTCTAATGAATGAAACATTAGACATTTCACTGAGCATCTCTGCAAATGTATGTTAGAAAGCAGAAAGGACAATAAACAAAACAGTCAGCCCAAGCAGAAGGCTTCTGGTAGTGTTGTAAAGAGTTAAATTGGGTTTTTTTAATCGAAAGTAGTGTTAGTGAAGTGCATAGAAAAGGCATAAGTGTCCTGATAGAATTGCCTGTAAAGCTACAGCTATGCAATTTTGCGGGCAGCATTTTGCAGTAGTGTGATATAGTGGAGCTCTGTGTGTGCTGAAATCTGTGATAATAAGAGATAGATGTTGCCACATCTTGAAACCATCTCCTCCACTTCTGTGACACAGACTGCCCACTTTCAAAAAAAGACCAGAAAAGTCCACGTTCTTGGAAGATGGGCAGTATATTTTCTTTGTTTAAACACCTCTATCTTTCATGCCCCAGGAAAATAAAACACAAAGTGCTTGGAAACAGCAGACACATTGCCAGCATTTTAAAGAGCTGTGAGAAAAGATTTGCTAGGCTAGTGATAGATTTGGACACTTCATGAACCAACACGAGAGATATCAGTAACAAAAATATCTGGAAATATTTATGATTTGGTAGCTCATTTCATGTATGAATTGTTCTTTAAATGGAGGAATTGTATTAGAATATTTTCATCCTTGTTGATTGAAAGGTGTGTATGCATATTGCAGTTTGTGCCCTTGGAGTTAGGTTTTTCCAAGGGATCCCTCATTCTGAGCACAACTGCCCACTTCCACAAAGAGGATTTGCTTAAAGTTCATGAGCACTAAGTGATGCTGTCATGTTAAGAGAAAGGCAAATTTTTCTGACACATCAAGACTAAGGAAATGTAACAGAAAATAAGTCCCCTTGTGTTCCAGCTGGTCCTCAGATATCAAAGGGGATGTCAGCGGCTGGGCTTGCTTTCTAGGTCGTAGCCAATTCAACACTAAGCAACAGAAATACAAAGCCAATGCAGCACTCCTAAATCCAGTCATTTTCAATAAGAACTACCACGATTACAGGCTCACAAGTAGTGCAATACTATGTGACACACTATGAACCTGGGCACTACCAGTGAGCCCTCATGGGCAGACTAGAAGTCCAGTGGCATTCAATAACTCTCACAGCCAGGTGTAAAATAGCAACAGAGATGCAGGTTCTTGTTGGCTTACTCATGATAAATACACTCTCTGTGGAAGCACACTTGTATAATTAAAATATGAATAATACAGACGGCAACAAATGCATTAAATTGTGCGATGAGTATATCATGCTAAAAGTATGATGACAGACACAAGCCAGCTTTCTGAATTTCCCAAAGAAGCACTTGGTATAGCTGAGAGCTGAGTGTCACCGTTTAAGACAAGAGGGTAGACAATGATAAAAATAAACAGTGAGTGCTTATTTTGCTAATGCTTGAAAATACCATGAAATTACTAAATTTGCAAGTATGTCAGTCTGAAAGTTCTGCTTGTCATTCCCAGTTCCCTGCCCTGTATTCTCATGTGCATAGAGAGAGTATCAATGCATACAGTTACAATACCAGGGTTTGGATGGCTGCACAAGAGCAACACTAATGCCAGTAAAGATTCTTGTGGTGTGACTGGATTGCTAATGAAGCCAAATGTTGATTAATTTTGAAGGGCAAGTAAGTGGACACATCCCTTGTTGCTTTCCTCTCCTGGAAGATACCAGAAACAGAAAAATCTGCAGTTCTCTTCTCCCTTCATAGTTTGCAGAACAGCTAACAGGAGTGCAGCAGATCTGAAGCTTGCTGGTTGATTTGGCTCCTTATTATTTGAGGCACAGCTGTGATCATTCTCCAGGCTATAAAGCCTGTCTGTTAAAGACAAGCAGCTGGAGGCATGGGCTTTTCCTACAGCACTGACATGGCCCCTCTGCCTTGCTGCATTCATCCCTAATTTTGGTAGCTTGACTTTGTTATGGCCACTGCTCTGAGCTCTCTAGAAAAATGAGAAGCCAGCAAGTATCATCAGGAGCTTCAAATGA
The DNA here is from genome assembly GCA_035583135.1 of Lophotriccus pileatus. Classification (NCBI taxonomy): domain Eukaryota; kingdom Metazoa; phylum Chordata; class Aves; order Passeriformes; family Tyrannidae; genus Lophotriccus; species Lophotriccus pileatus. Next base: position 22,087,664 of record JAWWES010000094.1, on the reverse strand, counting down.
AGTCCAACAAAGGTTGATCTGAGTTTGCTTCAGGGCTTTTCCTTTGTGCATCTCCCCTATGCACTGGTGCTGTGTGCCTCAATATTCTTTCCATTGTTAAAGCATTTTTTAAAAAAATAAAGTCACCTCTGATTGGCACCTCCAGTACATTGCCAAATAGAGAGATTTTATGCTTTTCTGAAGAAGGGAAAAAAGCTGTCTATTTCATTTAGAACATCAGAAGTACTTCTTAGAAGCAATTAATTTGCTGAGTAGAAGGATTTTGCAACCAATTTTCTCACAATGTACTAATAGCTTTTTTATCTCTTCTTTTTTTAAACCCAGAAATTCCTCAGTGGAGGGACTTTTTCCTGGAAGGTCTCAGATTATCACATGTAGCTTCCCGTTTGCTTTCGGTGCAAGCCCTCAAGTATCTGCAAAATAAAAAAAATAAAAATAATAATTAAAAAAAATAAAATAGAATAAAAAAAAAGAGTCATGAAGAAGTCTTGCAACTTCATACATCAGCTTGTGTGTTCTGAAATAATCTAACTTGATCTATTTGAGCAATGCTGAATTAAATCAATGAGAATGATCCCACAGGTACTATTTGGGGGGTGTGTTGGAGGAGGAGTACTCAGCGTAGGGGCTTTGATTAGCTGGCATTGTAATAAAACGTATTTCCTGTGTCCCCAGGTTCTACCTCCTGGACATGTGCTGGTACCATTGAGCACTGCACAGCCTGTCTGCTTGTCTGCTCGGTACTGTATGTTTTTTTAACATGGAGCAGTACAAAAGCTGGCAGCAGGAACTTGATGAGGTTGGGTTTTTTGATCCTCTTGGCCCTGTTTCACCCCTTCTACTACTCTGTCAATTTATTGGCTCCTCAGCCTCATAGCTGAGCTGCAGACATATGCAGCTGCTGAAGGTAATGCAGCTGGGAATTGCCTTTGTGGTTTGGTACCAGTCTTGGTCCTTTGGGGGCCAACTCTCTTCCACTGAGGGACAATTGATGTTGTTTGGTTTTCTGTTTCACAACCCTGCATCTATGATCACAACCCTGTATTGTTTAAAGTGAAAGGATGCAACACAGTAGGAGGCCTAGACATACTAAGACCTTCTTTTGAAGACTGATAACCTTGCCAGAACTACTTATTTTCCACAGAGTATGGAAAAGCCTTTTGTTTTCCTTTTAGAGGCTGGCTTTCAATGCAGCTGTACCACTTGCAACTGTTTGTTTTCACAACTGCTTGTGAGAGTCAGTGCAGTTATAGTTTCTTTGATGTCTGTCTCCTTGCTTGTATGTTGTCCCCTCTCTTGGAGCAGACATCCCAGCACTGCACCTAGAACCTGTTCCCATAGAGCAGTCAGGTGTGCACAGGTGTGGCTGATGGAGGGCATAGCATGCAGGATCAGTCAGAGAGGATTTGACAGCTATAAGGGCCATCAGATTACACAGCACAAATTAGGCTTGCTTCTTGGATGCCACTGCTTTGTCATTGTCTGCATGCAGTCTCAGGCATTCCAAGTGTGAAGTAAACGCTTCTGTTCTTCTAGCTCTGGCAGCCATTGGTGTGATTGGACTATATGTAGCTGATCTGTCACATCTGATGAAACTGTTATTAATGGTTATTTTAAAAAGTTCTGTCCCACTTTACATAGTGATGATGTGCATTTTTACCAGATCGCCTCAGTCTGCGTCTTAGAGAATTGTTTAAAATGCCTTTTGTATTTTGAAAACTTCTAGATGGTTTCATTTTCAGCTGGCAAAGATTTTGCGTTGGATGGCATTTAAATCCCTTTTCCCTTGAGGACTGAAGTCCCTGGCAAGCACAGTGCGCTAAAAGGGACAAATTTTCAAGCTCTTGGCCTCCAGAAGCAGCATGTTCACCGGCAGGTCCGTGGGGAGCCCTTCCGTGAGCACAGCCACAAGCTCTGCCCTGGCAGCAGCTTGCTTTCTTCGTGTTACTGTGAGAAACAAGCTCTTAGTCTGAAGACAGGTGACAGGAGAAAATTGTTACTGTTATCTTTGACAGTATCATTAGAAAGGCCAAGAGTTCAGTGGGAACAGGGACGGCTCGCTCATGCCCAGCAGCAGAGGACCCAGGACAAAGCTGAGCTGCAGGCAAGGCATGCTACAGAGAAAGGAGCAATGTTATCGCCTCTGCCTTCTTTGCATGGCTAGATAGGGGCTGGATGTAAATGACCTTTGTCTGGCACTTCTCATGAACACCCCTGAAAGAGATGAAGGTGGCTGGGAATCAGCCCAATTTTGGCATAGACAGTTATTTCAGTATTCTGCTGCTATACATTTGCTCCTTCATGTGTAGATGGTAGTAAGTGAAAGAGAATACTTAATGCCTTTTTTTTCTTCATCATTGTTGTTCCTTTTTATCATAGCCAAAATCTACAGTCTTTTATAGGGACACTGGAACAAACTGTCTGCCAGAGGTCAAGGAAGTCACATCCTCAGAAACATGCAGACTGAGCAACCTTCAAAATAGTATGATAGTGCTATTTTTTGTGGTTTTGGAGGCTATTTATATAGAAATCTTTAAGCCAGTGGTGCTAACACAGTGCAAGCACTATTCTTGGATGCTTTTAGGTGCCACATTTTTCTTAGCAGGGTTAAATTTAGAACAGGAGAGGAGACTGCCAAAGGTAGAGGGCTGTTCCTGTAAGCCAATAGAAACACAAGGGTCAGTTCAGTATGCCAAATCAAGCTCACATCTCCAATAAATGCATTTTGGGGAAGCTTAGTCACAGGGAGAGGACACATCACTCATCTAACTAGAAGCAGTTTTAATGGATAATCTTCTAAGTGGGTGAGACTGGGATTCCCTCATTTGTAGTGATGAGAATGTAGCTGCATTCCCGGGGCCCACAAAGAGCTAGCTGAAAATGCACCTTTTTTCCCCAGTATAATGCATGATTAGGCAATGTGATTCTTAATGATATGAGCTGAAATAGAGGCTAAATTTTGTTAGTGCTCCCTTTGGTGTTTGCCTGAAAACTTTAAAACAATATAGATTCTGTAATGGTAAATAAAAGAGGAAATCACAAAGAAGCTGCCACTGGAATCTGTCTACCTACCACCAGCAATGAAACATTTCCAGTCCTGTTCACTGAATTTCCCATTTGAAGTATGGGAAATACTGTTGTTAACACAGTAAAATTATATGCTTCAGAACAGCAGACACCTATTGTACACTTTTGCCGTGCTTCTCTCTCAGAGATTAGCATCATAAATTTTGATAAAACAATGAATTTCCTTCTCCCTGGCACCTAAGACCAAAGTTCCAGAATGAGGGCATCTATGTCCAGACAGGGAAAATCAGACCAAAAATTACATTTTCTGCCCAAATACACTTTCAGCCTCATCTAGATAGCTTTAAACAAGCATATATAGAATTAAATGCTAAAACCTGGTATTTACCCTTCTGATAACTTTTAAGGATATACTTACCACTATCAAAATAGGGGTAATTCTTTTCACTCAGTACTTTTCTTGAGAAGTGCAATGTCTGTCTGCTGTCCCTTGGTTCTGTCACTACTATTTGTAGATGCTTCACTGGTAGTCTGGTAGCATGAATAATGTCCATATGACCTTGACACTGCTTGGGTGGTGAGGTGTATAGGCAACTTAGTACAGTGCTGTTGTTCATGTACAGTCTGTCCAAGGCTGCTTCTGGCCCAAGTCAGTAGTTTCATTTGTTAACAGATGAGGAGTAGAAAGTTTTTTAGGGGAAGAGGCTATCCTAACACATCCTAAGACAAGCAGATTTTTCCAAGATTTATCCTAGAGTGACATCTTCTTATCCATGAGGGCTTTTCTCCTTCTGTCTGCTTCACTCTAGAGCTCGTGCTGTTCACACACAGTTTTCCTGCCCTTGAGACAGAGCTGGAATACAATGAAGTCATTTACAGTATCTCTACCCTTGGTAACACTTTCTCCTATTTGCAGTCTGGTATTAGCATGGGAGAAACAAATTTTATTCCTATTAAGGAAACAGATAGAGGCTAATATTTTTCTTCTAATATCATTAATTTCCTTTTATGTAAGAATCAAAGCAATCCTTTACATATTAAGTTGCATCCACCCATGCTTCATTTGGAATCTTGTGTTGCAACTGGAGCTTATCCAAACATAATACCAGTAACACTTAATGTCCTTAACAACAAAAGAAAATAGTTAAACAATCTTGTGTACCAAAGTTGTTTGAAATCTGCTAAACAAACTGTATTGTTTAAGCATAGCATTGTGACAATGCCTGGGAAAGTACTAGAGTACCACAAGGAGTATACAGATTTCTGTTGAAAAAGTGAGCAGAACAGGGCTTTTTTAACATGGCTGTGAATAATTTTTCTGCAATTGGAGACTGCAGCTACTAGAGAAGCAGCAAAACACCAAAGTCCCAAGCACATGAAATGTACTGTGCAGAAGCAGACAGAACAGAGTTCAGTCTGTGAGCCCTGCTTGTGGGGTGCCAGCTGTCCTGCTCCTGCCTCAGATGACCTCTTGCAGTGAGCTTCACCTTGGCATAGGCAGGTTCACGTTGCCACCAGACTTGGTCACCTGCACCTCTGGGACCTGAAAGCCTTGCCCAGACCCCTCAAGACAGGGTCCTCTGGCAGTTCAGGGATGGGTCTGTGCCCCACCTGAAGTACCAAGTCATGACCATGAACAATCAGTGCCCCTAAAGACTATCCTGACTGAGTTTGGACTAGGGGATGAAAATAGGTTGCCAGGTATGGACTGAAGGTAGTTTCTTGGACTTGCTGGAGCGTATCCAGAGAAAGGCCACAAAGATGAACAGAGGGCTGAAGCAGAGGCTGAGAGCATAGGGGTTATTCAGCCTGCAGGAGTTTCTGGGCAGAACTTATATCACCTGACGGGCATCTACAAGAATGCTGGAGAGGGACTTTTTACGAGGGCATAGAGTGATAGGAAAAGTGGGAATGGCTTTAAATGGCAAGAGAGTAGATTTAGATTAGATGTTAGGAGGAAAAATATTTACTGTGAGAGTGGTGAGGCACTGGCACAGGTTGGTCAGAAAAGTTGTGGCTGCCTCATCCCTGGACGTGTTCAAGGCCAGGACCCTAAGCAACCTGATCTCTGGCATCCTTGCCTGTGGCAGAGGGTTTAGGACTAGATGACATTTAAAGTCCCTTTCAATCCAAGTCTTTCTGTGATTCTATGATTCTTGCTTCTAGTTTTCCCCGGACATCTCTTGGCTGCTTTTCTTTGTCCTGTGTCACCATGACCCAGGAAGACTAGTACCAGCAGCCTACTATTATTATTATTATGATGTGTTCTTTTTCCAGCCAAGCTTCCAGCACTGACTGGGGACTAGAGAAGCATTTGTGTTCCAAATTGGGCATAATGGCTTGTCTAGAATACTCAAAAGTTGAAAAAGACACCAAATTTTCCTCTGTGTGTCAGGTTTTTTGGCAACAGAGAAACTCCATGGGGGTTACTGTTTGTCTTTACATGGAGATAAATACTCAGATTTCTTTGGCAACAGCCAAGCTTTTATTCAGAAATTAGCTTCACATATCTTTATGAATTTAGAAATCAGTTGGAATCCTGACCATTGGCATTTAATGATTTCCTGTTTTTGTCTAAAGTGCTTTTCATAGATAAAAGGCTTAGTTTCTCCCTTTGCAGGGGAGCGGTGCACCGTCTCTCTCCTGCAGTCCACTAGATCAGTGACAAGTTCGGTTTTCCTTGATTTGAGGGATTCAGATGGATGCAAATAAATTGCCATGGGCTCAAGCTTTTGCTTTTACTTTTGGAAAGTGTTCTGCACATGCCGTCCTTGCAAGGTGTTCTTTAAAACAAGGGTATTTGTGAAACCAAGGACTATCCAAACACCTTTGATTTGCAGGTGTTGGTTCAAAAACAGCCCTGGTCTCCTCCATTTCCTTTAGCGTTTGAGTTGTCCTTCAGAGATGTCAGCCATGGAATACTTGGGGGCATCTGGATCAGCTGGCCACAGACCAGTAAACTCATTTTGCAGGACTGTGAGCATCAGGCAGGGAATGGCATAAAGAGATTGTTGACCTGGGCTAGTGTTTGATGAGGACCCACGAAATAAGCAGTCAGTTCTGGCAGCTTGCTACTGTCCAGCCTCATTTTCTTTCCAGT